>CM068871.1:8695370-9895370 GCA_035149815.1 Branchiostoma lanceolatum
CAAAAAGGTATCTTATAAAAAAATCAATTCATTTTCTAACTAATATCTAAAACTTTGTTTAGGTCCTGTTGTTTGTGAGTTGTTGTACGTAAACCCTGCTTGTGTAAAGCAACGAGCAATTCTGTCCTTCTACAGATAACGCCATCGCCCAAACTGTACCTCTGACCTTTATGGCAGCTTTGCTGGATGAAGCCCAACTAGGTATGTGACAGATAGTCAACTTAGAACCTACATTTGTGTCCTGTCATTACCTGATACTGTAAATTCATTTACTTTCACAGTGTTTTATTTCATGTGACGTAGGAGGGAAAGTGGGTTTTCATTCTGTTTGAAGTTCGAGGTTGATCATGAAAAAATTTTACAGGACAAATTACAAAACACATATTTGCAGTGTTAAGATTTCAGGGTAAGAGGTCGCCGGGAAAATAAAACCACCGTAAACATTTCAATATTTACAGTAGTAGTTAGCCTTCGATCAGTGCTGGTATTCAATTGGATGGGACAAAGTTTGGCAAATTGACATATAATGTACTATTAGGCTAGCCCCTGAGGCATCAGCAAAAACTGCACATCTGTGTACATTCAGAATGGGAGAAAAAGTATCCCCCCACACCTCCCAAAAAGAGGGATGGCTCAAAACACAAGTTTACCCCAGGCCCACTTTTGTTTATATTTGGCTGCCAGTGAAAATCATGACTTTTCTTGGTTTCCTTCTGGTGCTAAGGTGTTCTGAGGTTCAGTAACTACGATGGGAAGTCCGCTTCCAATCCCGACCAGTACGAGCAGTTCTACACTTTTGGGGGCCGAGGATTCTCCCTGTGGAACGCAGACAACCTAACGCAGGTAACCGTCTTTTGACGTTCAATGTTTAGGAAATAAGACCTCATCAGGATTACAAAAGAATATCTGTCCAGATGTTAAAATCATATAAACAATAGAACCACAACCCTGTACTTTGACAGATTCATCAATCTGTTGATAATTTGTTAAGGACAAACTATTGCAATGTCTTGACCATCCTTATTTCATTCTGTAAGACAGGCATAAATACCTTTGCCAAGAAGTTTATATTTTCGGTAGCGTTTGTGTGTCTCTGTGTCAGTTTGTTAAGATGATAAATCGAGTAGGCCTAGGTAGATGGTCTTGATATTTTGTATTTGGGTAGGTCTTGAGGAGACCTTGAAATTATTAGGCTTTGGGCTCCCTAGCAGCTTGTTATCCTAGAACAGCGGAACTTCCGAAGATGGTACAGTCACCAAATTGGAGGGGTTAGATAGTTCGTTTGTTAATGACAATGCCTGCATCAACATTAATTTTTCTTACCAGTTCTGGGACAGTGGTGCAGATGTCGAACTCAAGCACGCACAGCATCTTCCACTCATCTTTAACTGTGAGTTTGACAACGATAACCCCTCCAAGAGCCCCATGGATGAGATAGACGAAGCCTCCAAGAAAAAGGTGTGATCATTAATATTATAAAAGACGGAAAGAAAGTAATGAGGCCTGTGGTACAGAGGTTAGCACTCATTTCTGGACCAAAGGGTTGCAAAGTTACACTTCAGTTGATGTTGTCTATCCAATTTGCATGCTTACAGCAGTGTACAACGAGACTAGAACTATTGAAGAGTGGAAATTTTCTAATCTCCTAGCAGATCTACACGGTGCGCCGGAAATTGTATATGCTAGCCACAGAAACTTCAGTCAAACTAGAGCTTACCGGCTGACTGGAGCTCCTCTGGCTAGCATATACGATTTTTGGCACACCGTGTAGATCTGCTTGGAAATTAGAATTTTTCTGTGTATAAGAGGAAACAAGAAATAGTATAAGATAAGGTATTTTTGGTAGTGTAGAGTGAAAATTTTGTAGATGAAGCCTGTTTTTGTCACAAGTAGTGGAAGAGCAGCTTTTCAGGGAGCTGAACTGAGAAACATTCAAAAACCTATACACCTTTAAATAAGGTTCAAGGTTCAAGACAGGTCCCAGAGAGGTCATACCATGTCCTATCTCTGGTTTCCTGGGAGCCAGTGGGAAAAGGCATAGACAGAATCAGCAAAAAAAACTTCATATAGGTATGAGATGTTCAATTTCTTGTCTACATTATTCCATTGCCCCCCTCCCCCTCCTTTCAAGGGTCCCGAGACAGAGTCACTGACTGTGGCCGAGGTTTACGGGAAGACAGTCATCATCATTGGCAACGAGCGACCTTCCAGCATAATGATCTACTCTGTGGATGCTGTAACAGGAATCCCAAGGTCTGTTGAGGAGGAAGATTATAATGTTAAAATCTTCCAACCTAGCATCTGCTTGAAATTGATTTAAGTCATGCTATTGACACAAAATAGTGGTAAGGTTGGGAGCACCTCTTGCACCCTGGCCTGGTTGAGTGAAAAAAAAGTGTGTGATCATCTTGAGAGCATAAAACTGAATGCATTTGGTAACACCGGTGATTCATTCAAAAACGACAGGAAAATATGTGTATGTAACAGCCATAGGTTGCCTGAGTCCCACTTCACATACAAAACTAGGAGGCCTAAACCTACACCACTTCTTCCTTACATCAAAAGCTATCTGCCTACCAAAAAGTAATACCATAGCATGTCCAAAACAGAAGATGCAAAAACTGAAATTTCTGCTGCAGTACCAAGGTCACACACCAGAGGACCCAACATCAAACTTGACCTGTCTTCCCAACACCTACCCATGTACCAAACATCATTACAATCCATGCAGAGCTTCTTAAGTTATGCTGGCCACAAGTATCTAGAAAGACAAACACACACAATCACATACACCAAAACAAGAGTTAAAATGGTTCCATCTCTTACTTTTGTGTGTAGCTTTGAGAGCATCTACCGGGCTGGAGACATCAGTAAAGACTATGACGATGCCTACAGGGACCGGGACATTGGAGATGTGGATCCAGAAAACTTGCAGTGAGTATAATGTTAATGACATCTCATGTTATCAGCTTTAATAAAGGGAAATTGACTTAATAATTTCCACCGAAAAGGTTCACTGACCCTTAATATCTATAGCATTAGTCATTCTGGCCACAACCAATGGAACACTTTGAAAGCCTACGCTAACAGAGGAAAAAAAACCTGCCACGAGGTTCCCTTTTAACAGACTGCAAACAGTTATGATTTGAAACCCTAACTAAACAGGTCAGAAACAGAAAAGTGCAGAGAGACAAAATCAAGAAAATCACCGTCAATTTGTGTTGTATGTAGATGTAGCATAGAACGAGTAGGTCAAACATACAACATTGTGAAACTCACAGACAAAGAAAGTTTAAGCGGGTTTCTCACTGGGTTGTGCCTAATTGCGCCAAATTATTGTGACAACTTTGCAAACCTTTTAAAACCCTAACTGGCCTAAGGCTTGTAATTTTGGGCAACAAATTGGCACCACATGCCACCAGTTTAAGCGTCTTTGCGGATGTCTTTTGCAATTTGAGGCAATTAGGTGCAGCCCAGCTGTGAGATACCCATCTTTCTCCCATGACTCTAGGTTTGTTTCGGCTAACGAAAGTCCGGACGGCACACCTCTACTACTTGTGGTAGGTAACATCAGCGGAACTGTGTCCGTCTACAGAGTGGTCGACAGTAACGAGGTCTGAAGACAGGAACCACCAATGGCACGCAACATGATGACTGGTGCCTAAATCTCAAGCAAATAAGATTGCTCCAAAACATGAATTTGCGGAAAGTTGATAACTTTTCGATCAACACTAAACTTTTGAGTTAACATGTCTGCTGCGATAGTTTGCTTTCTATGACATACGAATGAAACAGCAGATACCATACTTTATGTATGGCTGTTTTAACATGCAGCCAACAAAATGCGGAAAACTGAATAGATTGAGGATCTGTTTTCCATCCTACAGACACAACGCTGAAGTCGCATCACTACTGTCATTAAGGCACATTTCCCCAGCCTGTGTTAAACAATCCCTTGCTGTCAGGGGCTGATTGGGCCTAACCAGTCAGGCTACATCTACACATATAGCAACAGCTGATGCTTGCTTATCATGTTTCCTTGGCTAGCTTTCTCCACTTACATCTGTTAACATTTCCTGAAATAAATCCTACATAAATAAGACTTAGTGGAATATGAAAAGATTACAATGAATGTAAACAGAAACTTCATTTCATGTGTATCACCTTACCATTATAAATCTTTCTTATTTACAATTCAGATGTGATTACTAACTAGCCATTTTAACTATCAAGTTTGCATAGACTGTCCTTGACTTTGTGAAGGATGAGGCAATTAGTAGTGTTTGTTTTGGTTCAGGTCCATCACTGGTCCACCGACGGATAGGTTTTCTGTAATGGTTCAAAGTGATTTTCCCGTTCAGTACTTGTCCCGTGTACACGTACCCACTCCTAGTCCTTGTTTAATTAAGGAATTCCAGCTAAGAATCTTCCTGTTTCTTAAGAATCCCTGCTTCTGTGAGTAATCGTTGAAGTTCTCCCGACTCATATAACTTGGCAGTCTCTGTTCCTCCTCCTATACTTTTCCCACTGATAAAAACGTTGGGTACCGTGCTGATCCCAGTCAGCTCGCGTAATGCATCCTGTTGGGAAAACCACACAGAACACATTGAAAAGGATCCTTATATCATTATAATATTAATGGTAAGTGTAAAATGTCTGCATCTTTCACAAACTAAATCATTCAATTGTTAATCATATACAGGCAGGAAAGGGTCTTGTGGCCATCATTGCTTGATTTGTTGACAGGATTGCTTGGAACTTGAAATTTTACAGTCAAACCTTTACAAGTGACTACCTCTGTGTAGAGACCACCTGGCCAATGGGACCACTTTTTGGTGGCCCCTTAGATAATGATTTCATTAATACAAGCATTAAGAATCCTGTCTATAGTGACCATCTGTCCAAATAGACCAGATTCTATTGGTCTCCCAAGTGGTCTTCTTGGGCAGTTTGGAAAGTTTCCTCCTGGTCACCAATGGGCCCGATAGCAACATACAATTATAAAAATGCACAAAACGTGTGGTAGTAAACTAGTAACACTTATCAAAGACATGATAATATATGTGTAATGTCTTTGTACTTTGTACTGAATGATTTTTTGAAAAAACTTTTCTTGGTATCGGCTTGAAGTGAGGAGAAAGCCCAGTGAAAAACATCTTAGAAGCTAAGAAATGTTCAAGATGGAAGTGGTAAAAGGTAAAACGGCCGACCTCAAACTGAGGATGAAGCATGACGCTTTTTTTCAGCAAGTAGCACAATGCAGCTTTGCTACAGCGTGAATTTGAAGCACACCGGGTCACCCCAACACTTCTCAATAAGTGAGTTGGGTTCTGAGGTTTGATGCCATAAGCTCCTTCAAAGTGAAACGCCAGTAGCCCAGTGAAAGCATGAAGTCACATAACTCTTGTTGAGACTCAAATTTGTACAACATTGGGTGTTACATGAAGACAACAACCTGTTCTTTTGTTTAAGAAAACCAAACCAAACCATAACTTCCTTACCTGTACTTGAGGCCCGTCTTCTATGTGGTCCAGTTCTAAGACCTTGGGTTGTGCCACGCCCGCCTCACTCAACACGTCTTTAGCCATCATACAGAATGGACATGTGGACTTGGAGAACACCATCACACGGTGAGACGAGATGAGAGACTTCACAAGGCTTAGGGAAGAAAATAAAGAAACATCTATCATTTTTATCTATACCTTTGTGTTTGACTGTGTGTTTTGCTTGTGTAAATTGTGTGTCCATAGTTATTTGAATGCAGTAGAGTGGCTGTTTTCCACACTGACAAGAAGTTAGGTCAAAGTTCTGCAAAGGTCCCAGAATAGGTTATCTCATCTGCAATCATTTCCTGCTACATGTATATTAATAATAATGCATGTCTGATGCCCCACGACACCCAGAATCAACAAGAAACCAGGCTGATGAATACATCAAGAAATCACAAAACTTGAATATACTTGAGCTACAGGCTCTGAAAAGTTTACAGCGTGCACGAATGAGCACAGTTGAGTACAAGGAACAATTGCAAATGCACCAAATGAGAGAAAGTGACACCAAGAGTACGTAAAACCAGAATAGGAGGTTTGAGTAAACCTCATTGATTACACATAAAACACAAGGACAAAAACAACACAAAAGCTTTATCTAATGAACCAGTCAACCACAGAGATAATCTACAGAGATAAGGTGAATATTCAAGGTGAATATACAAAGACTGAGAAGGTTTGATACGTTTGATCTCCTAATCCTATTTTCGGTGGGAGGGGTAAGGTAAGGAAAAACGGTCAATTCTAAGTGTTTCCTCGGGAACTAAGACCCACTTGTCTTCCTGTCTGTGACATATATTTGTATTTATCAGAAAGAAACATTAAATGCTTGATGAAAATGTCAAACAGGACGTAAAATCGTCGGATTCGGTGAAACAACACGACAAACTCACCATCGGACACTGGAGGCCGCCATTTTGAGGTGAAAGGTGAAAGGTCAAGGGTCGTTCTTGTAGGTGGGGCATTGCTGAAACCCGAACTAGGCATGTACATGTAGGCATGGTGGACTGGGAGTTGATATTGTAATCTAAACAAAGGTATGGCCGTTTGATTGAGTAGCTTTTGTAGGATTTCACTGAGGTATGTCCCAGTTTATGTTTGTATGTGTGTGCATGTGAGTGTGTGTGTGTGTATGTGAGTGAGTGTGTGTGTGCGTGTGAATGTCATGTAGTGTATATGTGTGTATGTATGTGTGTGCGTATGTATGTGTATTTGTGTTTGTGTATGTGTGTGTATGTGTGTACTAGTATGTGTGTGTGTATGTGTGTGTGTATGTGAGATTGTGTGTATGTGTGTGTGTGTGTGCGTGCGTGCGTGCATGCGTGTGTCTACTACTATGTGTGCATGTGATGTGTGTGCCTGTGTGTCTGCATGCATGTCTACTTCTGCAATTATAAACACTTCATCAGTGTTGCCATACAACTATGCACAGGGGTTTGCGGAAAAAGCTGGCCCTGTCTACCTGGCCTGTCTACCCTGGCTATCTACCCTTTTTGGACCCTAAGGGCATGCATGGGGTTTTTTTCATCTGATTGAATTTTCTTGAGGAAAAACTGGGTCAGTGGCAATCCCAGCTGTGGGTGGGCTGGATCATACTATTGGAGGATAGGGATAATTATGAACATCTCCACCAACACTGGAAGAAAATCTATTAATTGTAAACCAACATCTATTATTATATTAAACTATACAATAGAATGTATTACTAATACTATTAGGGTTGTTAAACTAGATAAAAGGGGCATCAGATACAGGATACAGGATAAACAAAGAAAACCAAAAACTGATAGGATGGTACAGTAACCCCCAGGAGTGTCAGACATCTGTTTAGAATTTAGCTGTTGTGACAAACAAAAGTCCTATTGTTGTCTGGCTCATCCTACCAGTTTTCTTTTCTTCCTTGTCTTATCTTCCACTTCAACTGTGTTTAATATTCCAGGTGCATTGTATACGTGTACTTAGAACTTTTTTTCCAGTCTAGGTGGATTTTCTTATAGCTTCACCCCAAACCCCCGCCCCAATAAAACACCAATAGGCATTATCTTCCATCCAGCTCACATACATATATCTGGAAATTCATTGACCCAGTTTTTCCTCAAGGATATTCCATTAAAGGCCAAACCCCCATGCATACCCTTGGGGTCCAAAAAAGGTAGATAGCCAGGGTAGACAGGCCAGGTAGACAGTCAGGCGGGGCCAGCTTTTTCCGCAATCCCCCATGTACAGAGCTGTTAGTGGGGATGGGTTGCAAAACAGTATGGGTAAGGGTATGAAGTCTGCCATCTCTGTTGCCGTTTCCAAAACCCACCATGAACGTTAACGTTAATGTTATGATGATTTTTTTCTTGATGTTTATTACAGGTAACCTTGACAATGGCCTATATCATCCTGCCAAGACTTCTAAACCCAGCTGTGCAATCTGCAAACAAGACCTTGACAGTGAACCAGTTCTCACAAAAATTCCTCTCAAATTCTATTTGCTACAACCCAATAGGAGCTTCCAAATGTCTGTCAAATGTCCGCAACATATATACAAACAGCAAATACTCCAGAAATACACACAACTCTGTTCATGTATCGTCAGAACACCTTCATGTTGAAATTTCATCTCTCTCAAGAACTCAACTTTGCAAGAGGACAACAACAGCATTCCATTCTAAAGTATTCTTAGGAAGTCCACTGCAAAGTCCACAGATATCCAGACTGGATTCATCTGGACTGTTTGTTCGTCCGTACGTGGCAGACAGCAGGCGACACTTTACACTGAACCCCAGGAAGATCGTGGAACAAAGTCCTAAACATGTGCGGCCATATCTACAGCTCATTCGATTTGACAAGCCCATAGGTAAGGTTGATCAAAAAGTTGTCTGCTTTTTCGAATATCACAGAACACTTTGATTGAAACTCAAATATACTGCAAACTCTTGATTTTCACTGTGCCTTCCTGTCTTCAACATTGGAGCAGAGCCAATCCAGATACCCAATTCTCCAAATATCCTATCACACCATTTCTGCCTAACATCCTGGCAGGCTGCCCAACCGCAGAGACACACCAGCACACACTAACAAACAAACACACAAACTGATCATGACTACAGCAATACAATACCTCCATTTTCACGGAGGTAGTGATTCTATCTAATGTCCCCTCAGGTTCTTGGCTGTTGTTCTGGCCGTGTGCCTGGAGTATCGGCATGGCGGCCACACCAGGACAGTTTCCTGACTTAGGTCTGCTGTTCCTGTTTGGTCTGGGATCTGTCATCATGAGGGGAGCAGGCTGTACCATCAATGATCTGTGGGACCGGGATATAGACAAAAAGGTACTGTCATTCTTGTTTCTTTCACTGTAACTTTATGTTCCCTGTTTTCACGGTCACCTCTGTACCGTGAACTTATCATCACAGTGAAAAACCTGTTGTAATTATTTATGATTCCTTCACACATCCGTTCTGTAAATCACTTGCCGCCACCGTGAAGTTAAAGTTCAGTGAAAATGTCAATTTTTCTCACAATGAATTACAGTAACAAAAAAGCTGTCAGTATGCTGTTCTCATCATTTGTCGTATTTTACACAATGTTTACCTCCGTGAAAATGGAAGTTTTGTTCACTGTCTGTGTGTTTGTCTGTCTGTCTTGGTGTGTATCTGTAGTTATTTGAATGTTCTAAGTTCTATTGTGACCTGAGTGACGGACAGAATGGGAAGTTTGGCTTGGCCTGGGTCCAAAGTGGCATAGCTATATATAGACAGGAAAATTCATAGACAGATTAGCAAGAAATTCACAATAAGGAATAAAACAAGAAATTCACTAGAACTCTAAGTATTTCACTCAGATATATATATGAGATCTTTCATTTCTTGTTGAGTCATGTTGCAATGTTTTACAAGTGTGAGGTTTGTGTGCGAAAATAACATGTTCCTTTTGCTAGGTTGCTAGGACACGGTCCCGCCCGATAGCCAGCGGTAAGATCAGCCCCCAAAATGCAGTGCTGTTCCTGGGGGCACAGCTGAGTGTAGCGCTCTGCATCCTGCTGTCACTCAACTCATACAGGTAAGACAGCCCTGTTGGGCTGTGCTGTTTCTTGGGGGCACAGCTGAGTGTAGTGTTATGCATCCTGCTATCTCTCAATTCCTACATGTAAGACAGCCGTGTAAAGGTTGTGCTGTTCCTGGGGGCACAGCTGAGTGTAGTGCTATGCATCTCATTGAATGTCAACAACTAAAGAACTTTGTGTTTCTTCCAGTGTGCTCCTAGGATTCTCCTCCATGCTGCTGGTCTCTACCTACCCACTGTTCAAAAGAGTCACCTACTGGCCACAGGTGGTACTGGGTGAGTCAGTTACATCAGGAACTTCGGAAGACTCAGTGGTTTGAAAATACAACTTTGAGATGGAGATGACCATAACATACATGTGTTTGGCTTTGTCTGTGAGAATCAACGAATATCTAAATGCCACCAATATCATATTTTCCATTAGATTTTGTAGTGTTGACTTTACTTTAGGCCAAGGTCTGATTGTTCAGGAAAAAATGCAGGAAATGAAACTGAACACAGACTGCTTGTACAGGTCTGACTTTCAATTGGGGAGCGCTGCTGGGATGGGCCGCTGTGAAGGGGAGCTGTGATTGGTCGGTGGTGCTACCGCTGTATCTCGGAGCTGCGGCATGGACTATGGTGTACGATACCATATATGCACATCAGGTGAGATGATAGACCAGGATCAATTGGGTGTTTCTGAGATTAAAGCAGAGCAAACTTAGAATTGAGAAGCCTACTTTACTGTAGAAATACAACCCACCAGCAGTCATTTGGAAAGGCTTGTGTCCCTTCAGTTGCAATTCCAATTTCAACTGCTAGATGGTGTCTTTACCTTGTACCAAAGGCTGGTTTGTCGCTACTATGTCTATGGATATAGACATTGTGTCAGGACAACTTAACATGATTACTGTCCTCTTTCTCCATCCACTGACTTCTTTGCTGCAACAACTGTAAATTAAGTACAGGATATTTGAATAAAAAGCATAGTACTTTTTAGTAGAGAAAATGTCCTGTTTGATTATGAATATATTATATACAGTCGTGTGCATGAATTTGCGTGAGTAACAGGAGCAACAGATCTCAGTCATAGCATGCCAAAGGTAAGGGCTGTCTTCAGCTTTAGATTTTTTCCGTCCCACCTTTTGTTGGGGGGCCCATGTTGTTGTTTTCCGTTGTTAGATCTGTTTATTTCAAGCTGAAGAAAATACATTTTACCGGTAATCAATTTCATGTCATGAAGTGCAGATTTTTTCGATGGATGGGTTGAATTGTTTGTCCCAAAAAACAAATTTCTGTCCTGGGACAGATGGAGGGACGGGTCCTGGAGACAGCCCTGGGTCCAAATCTAACTGTAGAGGATTGTTCTCTGTCATCATTTCAGGACAAGGCTGATGACATCTTGATCGGCGTGAAGTCCACAGCCCTGAAGTTTAGGGATGACACGCGGGCGTGGCTGTCTGGCTTTAGTGCAGCGGTGGTGTCAGGACTGCTGCTCAGCGGGCTGATGTGTGAACAGACATGGCCGTACTACGCAGCTGTGGGCCTGACAGGTGCTCACCTGTACAACCAGGTGAGTGAGTGTTTGATAAATAACAGGTGTGCACCTGTACAACCAGATGAGTCAGTCACCTGTACAACCAGGTAAGTCAGTGTTTGATAGATAACAGGTGTGCACCTGTACAACCAGGTGAGTGAGTGTTAAATAAATAAAAGGTGCGCACCAGTACAACCAGATGAGTCAGTATTGACAGGTGCACACCTGTACAACCAGGCAAGTCAGTGTTTAATAGATAACAGGTGCACCTGTACAACCAGGTGAATCAGTGTTTAACAGATAACAGATGCACACCTGTACAACCAGGTGAGTCAGTGTTTGATAGATAACAGGTGCACACCTGTACAACCAGGTGAGTCAGTACTGACTGGTGCGCACCTGTACAACCAGGTGAGTCAGCATTGACAGATGCACACCTGTACAACCAGGTGAGTCAGTGTTTAATAGATAACAGACTGGTGTGCACCTGTACAACCAGGTGAATCTGTAATTACAAGAAACTAGTCTACAACTGATAAAACAGGTGTGAAAACATGCAGCATTATCTGAATGGTTGCCTTCTCCAACTCCAACTACTGTATCACTAATGTCTTGGTAACTCAGTGCAATACTGTTGGTCATATATGTGGTAGTGAGTAGTGATTGGTTTATCTTTACCTCATATATGTACCACAACTCTTTTAGTGGATCCTTAAAATGTGCTATGGTAGGGGGCTTTTTAAACTCAAAAATGGTTTACATTGTCCAGTCCTTACGAGACTACAAGCCCTGCTAGAAGCATGCATATCAGAAATTGGGATCGGAATACATGCAGGCACATTGGAGTTCAAATACATAGCTTACAGACTACCCGCACCAAAAACTTATCTGCAACAAAGGCAAGTCTGAAGTCTGATATTTCTCCTCTTCCATAGGTTGCGACTGCAAAGTTTGACAAGCCAGAGGACTGTTGGAAGAAGTTCAGCTCGAACAAGAGATTAGGTGCCATCATTTTTGCTGGTATTGTGGCAGGCACCCTACTGAAAGGTGCCAACAGTAACAAGGAAGAAAGCACAGATGTTGCCGACAAGAAACGATAATAACTTCAGACTGATACGACCAGGAATTCATCAAATACAATTCGTCAAACACAAGTTGGAAATTCGTTCAGAGTTTGAAGAAGTATAACTCAAGAAGGGCTTGACAGATTGTTGTGATATTTGGTATATAGCTAGATTGAGTAATGATTTACATAATTATATGATAATTATGCAAATCAGGAGCTAATTTGCATAATCAATGAGGAAAGTTTAGAGATCTGTGAATGGATAGGACTCTCAAATATGTATCATGCAACTGATAGAACTGACACAAGGCAAAACTAGTCTGGGTGTGGGCTTGAGTTAAGTTCTAAACAGTAAATATGCAGCTACAGCGTCATTTCTGAAAATGTGGTATGAGTATTTACGGTTGACTTGAGGTTGTCCACTACTATTTGCCTGATAAAGAGAGAAATATCGCCTGATAGCAATGATGCAATTTATGCCATGAACAACTAAAAGGAGGACAAGATATGTAAAGTAATGTAGGTCTTGAAGTAATAGGAGACTTGGTCCGTCTTTTCTCGTGTTTATGAGGTTTTAAAACCTGTAATAGAGATGTGAAGGGACATGAATGAGTAAGGCTTTTTCTCTTGCTTGTGTTTTCACTATTCTAGATATTTCTACATAGAGGACGAAAATTGGCATTTTCAATAGATATATATATAATTATAGCACAATCCCCTTTAACTTTGCAGACAACCTTGCTTGTAGCAAGATTGAACAGCACTAACTGATTCAGTCTGTTTTTGTCTCCAAGTTGGTGACACCTCCCTCGTACAATCCTGTTTTCTCCTCATTAAGAAATCTACTCCCAAAAAAGAGTTTGTAGACCTCATATCTCCATGAACTATTCTGTTTATGCAAATGACTTACACATTTACATTATATATGCTTGGTCATAAACACCTTTAACAAACTTACACATGTCGCAATATTGACAGTCCTATTATTTATCACTTGGATGAATCATGGCACTTTTGCATTAATTATGCATATTAGTAATTTATTTGCATAATTGGTATCTGTTGATGCTCCACTTGCCATAAACTACACAAGTACACATGTTACATGTATTTGAGTCTTATGATTAAAAACACTGCAAATATAGATTTTCCTCATTAGTTATGCAAACTAAGTCCCAATTAGCATAATTTGCACTTCATTATGTACATCTCTGTCCAAGCTACCTGCCTACCAAATATCATGGAAATCCAACGTTCCTCTGTTCAGTTATTCTCCTTAGAAGATTTTCACAATAACGCCACTGCAGTTCCAGAACAAGCTGCTAGGGGCACAAAACTACACCACTTCTTCATTACATCACAAGCTGCCACCATCTGCCACCAAAAAATCAAGACCATAGCATGTCCAGGTCAAAAGATCGACCCAAAATCGACCCAAAATCGACCTTGAATTTCGGCTTCACAATACCCGCCGACATACCAAATATCATCGTCATCCATCAAGAGGTTCTTGGGTTCTTGAGTAGTCCAGAAACACACACACACAGACAGACACACAGACACATCCAAAACAATATTTCCATTTTTCATGGAGATAACTAAGTTACGTACTAAGCGATGTGTTCATGAATGTAGGATGCGCTTCAAGGGGGCATGACTCCTCGTTCGGGCTTAGAAATCTACCCTTTTTATGTCAGATCGTGTTTTGACAATTCAAAAAGGTAATTTTTCATGTTTGTAAAGGCGCCTGGACGTCTTTGGCAAAATGTTCATTGGCATATTTTGATATTCGTAAGAGAAGACGATGAGCCTCACAAGCACCAGGCGACCAGTCTTTCTATCACCCTTGTCTCTACCAGACTAACCGCGTCGGCTATAGAGAGAACATTTGCCGGGGGATTTTGGCCATGGAGGATAACATTCCTCCTCCTCCTCATCATCAAATGGTTTTTATTGTCAACAAAACACTCGCAGCCAAAGGCTGAATTGCGGTTTGTTTTACACAGTGCACCGCCACAATTCAAACAAGTCTTGTTCTCAATTACACGTTAAAACAATAAAAAGCGTGATATATACTTACGTTTTAAAATATACGACATTATCATAAAATCTTACATTAAATACACCTTACTTATAATGACATTAGCCTCGACACAGGCTTAAGAGTTCAAAAGTCTCACAATATGTGGAATGGCAGTGTTCTTAAAGCGGTCCGTTCTCGCGGAGATAGTGTTCAGCTTGTGACAGGACCTGGTGTTGCAATATTGGACCCTATCTCCATAGCCGACCCCCTTCATACAGTTGACTCTATTTGGCCAATTTCTACTATTTTCCCAGCGACCCACTGAGGCTAGTCTAGTGAATTACCCCGATATGCATAACGTAACATGACCTATTTACGTGCGGGAGTAGTTTACGTCCAGATTGGGTCATGTCCACATGTCGCGGTGTATTATGCCAAAGCCTGCTCTCATGAGAAACAAAGAACGTCATAAGTATGATCCTCAGCCATCTCTCTCTATTATACAAAACATTTAAAAGGGTTTACGTCCAGCGACATAACAGAATAAGCTCCTGAACCAGTAACAACAAGTTGCACGGAAGCGTCATGTATGACGCATTTCATATGTAATTCGACACCGCGTATTCCATCATGTTTTTCTAAGTTACACGATAGCTAGTATCTTTTAAAAGTAGCTGACGTTAAACCTTTCTTTGATATGCAGACTATCCATAGTGATTCGAGGTTTGAAACTCTTGCCAGTTTTAGGAAGGTTTGATACAACCTGGCGACCCCCGCTCAGATGATACATTTTTGTACGACATAACATCATGGCCATGCGTTTATCACGTGAACGCCACGTGCTGCCGATTTCGGGGAAATTCACAATACAAAAATTGTTTTCTTCCGTCGCGTCGGGCAAGCGGACGGACAAACATAGTGACTTTACTGTCATTTGTCTGTAGACTACTTTCGACAGTTACTGTGTATTTTTTTCCGGTCTATGTTCTTCAAGCATAGCGCTAGAAGGGAAAATACTGAGGTGGACGATAAAGGGTAAGCCTAGCACAATTCTACACCATATACCCCAGTATATGCTCGTACGGCGTTAAACAGGCGGAGAAAAACTTACAGACCATGCATTTTCTTGTTAGAAGAGCTGATATTTCTACCCATGGGTTAAACATTTGGCTCTGTCCGCGCGGTTTTAGGATAAATAACATTTTGAATAAATCGGACGTAAACTGGTCATGTTACGTTACATCCCACGCCGAGCGCTTGGCAAAGTTGCTTTGGTTTCACGGGCGCGACCCGGCGATAATGACTTCGTGTGGAGAGAGCGACAACAGAGCGACTTCGTTTTCTGTGACTTTGTGGAGGACTTTAAAACATTAGACGTGGAAGATCATCTCTCTAACGGCGAGAACCAAAGCACTGCTCATTGTGTACCCAGCCTGATTACTCAACGTTTTGGCCCCATGAAAACATCAGATACCTTCGGGCATGCCAGCTGTGATTGGTCTAAAAGCAACCATCTTCGTACAAACTGCCAATCGTATCTCTGCTTGTACAGGGCAATTAGACCTAGTAGATCTACAGACTTTTTGACCTTTGATCACTCCTAAAAGCAGACCACAAATTTTGGACAGAATACAACGCAGCAACATGGGAATTGTATCAAAGCTTCGATGTTGCGCCATTCTGCTAGTTTTCCTGGGATTTCTGATCAGACACAGGATCAGCGCAGAGAAGGTTCTGTTCGTACCTCCGCCAGTAGGCAACAGCCACTGGATGAATCAGGCCAAAATAGGCCTCGATTTGGTGGCCAATGGTCATATCGTCACTGTGGTTGTTTCAGAGAACATTGTAGAAAAACGGCGGGCAGAGTGGCCTGACTTTCAGTTTGAGACCTTCCAAGACCAGGGAACCCAGACAAGGCTCAAGGAAGTACAAGACCAAGCAGTTTCCACGGCTGGAGAATTGTCTCTCTTCAAAACAGGAAAAGTATTCTCTGCGTCCGAAGGTATCAAACAATACTGTACCCTGTTGTTGGGTGACAGTGACCTGGTGGATAGACTGAGGACATCCCAGTACAGTGTTGTCATTTCTGACCCCATCTTTCCTTGCGGCGCTATTCTCTCAGCCCATCTAAACTTACGGGTACCCAACATCGCCGTTTGGCGTCTAGATTCTTTCGCCATTGACGTTAAAGCTACCGGTGTACCGCTCCCTCTGTCGTACGTGCCACATATTCTCACAGACTTTACCGATGATATGACATTTGTACAACGACTTCAGAACGTTGTCTTGTCTATTTCTTTTCAAATTATATCACGAAGTTTAGCAAGTATCATGTATGACGAACTGGTCCGTACGTACATCGGCGAGGAAGAAACTATACAGACCGTGACGTCACGCACGGACTTGTGGCTTTATCGAACCGACAATGTGCTGGATTTTCCTTGTCCCAGCATGCCCAACATGGTTCAGATCGGAGGACTGAATGTCGCTGTGCTCAACCCCCTACCTGAGGTGAGTTCTTTTATTACTCACCGGTAACAAATCAATAGGAACTGTCGGCAATAAAGCTTTGTTCAAACGTAAACTTGATATTGGTGGACGTCGATTGAGATAAAGAAAGTTTGCTATAGATTATTTATCTTTCTACAGGACATAGAAGCGTTTGTCCAGAGCGCCGGAGACGATGGAGTGATTGTGGTCAGTTTCGGGTCGATGGTCAAGATGATGCCGAAGGAGAGGAAAGAAGTCTTCGCGGCAGCCTTCGCCCGACTCCGACAGAAGGTGGTGTGGCGGTACGTGGGAGAGAAGCCGACCGGTCTGGGCAACAACACCAAACTACTGGCCTGGCTGCCTCAGAACGACTTGCTGGGTAAGATTAATACTCTTATCCTAAGACCAATGAAACACTGGGAAGTAGAAAATCTAGAATCAATTCAAAGTCAAGTAATAATAGGAATACAGCAGTAGATATAGTATTCATTTAAAAATGACTATCTAAGACAAGAGCACTAAGCATTAAAGAGATTCTGTGTCTGTAATCATCTTCTACTCACTGACAGGTTATTGTCTCCCCCTTCTTTTTCTGCCTTGCTATATGCATATATGTAGAGAGCCTAGCGAGAGAGACAATGACCTGAGAGAAAGAGAGAGAGAGAACATCACAGGTGACGTTCGTTGCTTGTAACTTGCTGTATATGTTATACTTATAGCCCACTCAAAGACCCGAGCTTTCATCACTCACGCTGGGTCGAACGGACTGTACGAGGCCCTGCACCACGGCGTGCCCATGGTCTGTCTGCCGCTGTTCGGGGATCAGCCCGCCAACGCCGCCCGGATGGTGGCCAGGGGACTGGGGGTGAAGTTGGACTTCAGCACGGTCACCGCCGAACAGTTGTACCAGGCCATTCTTCATGTTGTCACCAACAACAGGTACTGAGGGTGTCGTTTGCATCATATACGATTTGGTACACATTAAACCATCTTAACAGTGTACTTTCAAGTTTAGATGTGGCGTGGAATAGTTTGAGTTCAAAATTGATGATAGTACAGTTTCACACACACACACACACACACACACACACACACACACACACACACACACAAAAGAATCCCCCAAAAAACGCGAACACGTGAAACCGTTCTTCATCATGAGTCATTTTGGTCCGATATATTTTCTACTTCACAGCTACCAGGAGACCGCAGCCCGCCTGTCCCGCCTGCACCGTGACCAGCCCCAGTCACCCATGGAGCGGACTGTCTGGTGGATAGAATACGTCATCAGACATGGCCGACTACCCCATCTCCGCGCACGCGCCGTGGAGTTGCCGTGGTACCAGTACTACCTGCTGGACGTGGCTGTGTTCCTGTTGGCTGTCTGTTCAGCTGTCCTGGGTACCATGTGGTGCAGCTGTTCGTTCTTCTGTAGGAACATTTTCTGTAAAAGTGGCGGCCGAAAGCTGAAGCATCAGTAGACACATGGTAACTAAACAATGTATCTGATTCACACCATGGCATGGTATAATGACACTTAGGGTCACTTAGATACACGTGGAAGTATGCAAAGAAGCGCTAAGTGATAAGATGACTTATAAACCGTTAGATTTTTCTGTATACGCAGCAAATAGACCACAGGCGGTAAGGTATTATCGTTGAAGTTCCGATCGTGACGAAGTACTCGGCGCGGGGATCACCCGTGCCGAGCTTCCGAGCGAGACCCGAAGTGATGCCGAAGGCACGAGCGGGGGGTTCGGGGAGCCGAATAGGGTTCGGCGGAGCCGGACAGCGAGCCCCGTAGGGGCGAGCGATAGGTAGGAAACGACCTTTCAAATATCGCAAATTTCTGCTAAATTTCGTAATTCAGCTCACAACATTAAAACGATTCATCATCGTCGAGACATTTACTACCAATCTACAGTATATTGCGGGCCTAAAAGTTGTTTACAACAAAAATATACGCATTTTGTATTGTCGGAATTTGCTCGATTTCCGGCTCACAGCGTTACCAGCAGTACCGCTCCTGCCGCAGCACGCCGCTGCTGCACAACATGATGACATAACGGGATCCAATCAGAGCTAGGAAAATTTGGCACATGACCCACAGTTCCCGCCAAAGTTTTATTCCTGTGACGTTTCATCTCATCTGAAGCTCATGTTGTGGCATATTTGCCCACCGCCCCCTCCCCACAATCATGCGCCGATTCGAAAAATGTCAAACCTCGTCATGATCGGCAGTTGATTTACCAAAATGCTGCAACAGTCGGATATTACGTTACACTAGCCACATATATTTTCAGAACGACCGATACGTTTGTATTCGGTAAACTTGCATCTGTTTCACCAAGGAGGTTTTACATAGAAGGAGAGTGGAGATTCAAAGTCGCGTCAAGGCCTAGGTGTGAATTACTAGTCTCTACCAGACTAACCGCGTCGGCTATAGAGAGAACATTTGCCGGGGGACTTTGGCCATGGAGGATAACATTCCCATCCGCAGTTGCAATATTGGACCCTATCTCCATAGCCGACCCCCTTCATACAGTTGACTCTATTTGGCCAATTTCTACTATTTTCCCAGCGACCCGCAGAGGCTGGTAGTAGAGTCTACTTTCACCCCGCCTTCATAGATTTATCACCAAATAAAATGTAATTGCAACTTCTATGGTTCTATACCTCCAGACAAACAACCCATTGCTTGGAAAAAAACTCAAGTTAAACGTACTAGTAGTTCTAAAAGTTGATGTGAATAAATAAGACTGACTTTGTTCCAAGGCTAGGAGATTCAACTCCCATGAAGCCTGGGCAAAGTTCAAGAGGTGTAGGAAGGGAGTTAAGCAGAGAGTTATATATAGGAAGGCCCATAGGGATTATGTTTCCAATTACCTTGAGACAAACATCGAGGATAATCCCAAGGCCTTTTGGAGCTATGTTAAATCTCTCAGACAGGACTCTACTGGTGCATCGGCCATAAGGCACCAGGGGGTACTAACATCTGACCCCAAGGAAAAGGCTGATGCACTGGGAGCCCAGTTGGAGTCAGTGTTTACCAGGGAGGATAAATCTACCGTTCCTACCCTTGGCGAATCCGTAGTTCCAACTATCCCCTCCCTTAACATCTCAGTGGAGGGGGTAGCCAAACAGCTCTCTAGTCTTAATCCCAGCAAGTCCACAGGACCAGACGGAATACCACCTCGCCTCCTGAAAACTGTTGCCGAGCAAATTGCGCCAATACTTCAGACAATTTTCTCCCAATCAATATCTACGGGAGACGTACCTGAGGATTGGAGAACAGCTAACATCACTCCAATCTTCAAAAAGGGTGACAGAACAATGCCTTCCAACCATAGGCCGGTGTCTCTGACATCGGTCTGTGGCAAAGTGCTTGAACACATCGTGCACAGCCACATGATGAAACATCTTGACACTCATGGCGTTCTGTCCCCGGCGCAGCACGGTTTCACGGAAGGGTCTGTCCTGTGAGAGCCAGCTGGTACTCACCCTCCAAGACTTGGCCAACAATCTTGACCATAACAAACAGGTCGATGTCGCTGTGCTTGACTTTAGCAAGGCTTTCGACACCGTGCCCCACGAGTGGCTGCTGAGCAAGCTCGAGCACTACGGCATTTCTGACCTTCTTCAGTCTTGGTTTAGGGCCTTCCTAACAGAGAGAACCCAGAGGGTTGTCTTTGACGGCGGAACATCTAAAGCTGTCAGGGTCACCTCTGGAGTTCCACAGGGTACAGTGTTAGGCCCTTTGCTCTTTCTACTGTACATTAACGACCTCCCCAGCTCCGTAGATTCACACGTTCGGTTATTTGCCGACGATTGCTTGATTTACCGAACTATCAGCACGCCTTCTGACGCACAAGGTCTACAGTCTGATCTTGATGCGCTAACAGATTGGCAAAATCGTTGGCTTATGTCGTTCAAGTCCCTCTAAATGCCACATCCTCCATATCACCCGTAAAAAGCACCCCATTCTAACCCAGTACTCCCTAAGTGGAGAAGCCCTCACCGGTGTCAAGTCCCACCCCTATCTTGGAGTACAACTGTCCGACGATCTGCGGTGGGACACCCATATCAACTACGCCACTAGCAAAGCCGGTAGGGTGCTAGTGGTCATTCGGCGCAATTTGACCCATTGTCCATCTAGGGTCAAGGCCACTTGTTACAAAGCGCTGGTGCGGCCCCACTTGGAATATAGTGCCATCGTCTGGGACCCGTACACTACCAAAGGGATACAGGCGGTGGAGGCCGTCCAGCGCAGGGCCGCCAGAGTGACTCTGAATGACTACCGGCAGACTAGCAGCGTGACACAAATGCTCAATGACCTGCAGCGGGCCCTTCTCTCTGAAAGGAGGAGGAACGCCCGCCTCACCTTCTTCTATAACTACATCAACATTAACACAGATAGTCTACTGAAACCAGCTCAGGGGCGCACCCGGGGGAGCCACACGCTCAAATTTCAACCACTTTTCGCCCGGACAGACTCCTACAAACATTCATTTTTCCCCCGCACAATCCCCGAGTGGAACGCCCTGCCTGGCGCGGTTGTTACGGCTCCCACCGTTGAGTCATTCCGCGCCAGGCTGGAGGCCTGCCCGCCTTAGCCTGGGACCTCCTCCCCCCCCCCTACTTTGCCCCTAGCGGGGTTATTTGGGGGTAACTTAAGTTGAAGTTGAAGAGATTGAAAATGGCAATGATGATTATGTCTTTTTTGGTAAATATCCCAAAGACATCTGAATTGTTGAAACGTTGACAGAAGTCGCAAATACCCACGTACGCATAAGAACATCAGAACAGCTCATCTTGTATTATAAACCATGTTCTGGAACATGTTTGTGGCGTTGACGAGTTGCTATGGACGACGAAAGTGTTCTACAACCAACACAAGACGATCAAATTTTTCCTGGTCGGACGTGCTCGTACGTTGCTCCCAAACATGCCGGTGTTTCTCGGTTTAAACGTCCCTAGACCACGGAGGACGTCCTGGCAGAGCTCCTCTGGTCAAGTACCTTTATGAGGAGACAGTGTCACCCAAGTGCTGTCTGACATCCTTAGACATCGGCGAGATCTTGGCGTCAAACAGCGACTGCTGGTTCTTCGAGGAGAAAGTGGGAGGAGTAGCCGAACTTGAAGACATAGCCCTGAGAGAAGCCTTGGAAAAGTCGATGTAAGAAGCAGAGACCGAGGTTGAGAGGAAAACGCCAAGTTCTCCCTAGAAAACTCCGTCGTGGTTGAAGCTGAAGTTCACGTGGACGCTCCATCATCAAAAGCGAAGTCGTCACCCCCGAATGAGTCTTTCTACCAGTCTCTGTACAAGTATCACGATCCGAGAAGCTGGGAGAAGGAAGACTCATACTCTTCAGATGAAGACGAACCCACGAGCACAAGCGTCGCAGTCGCTGAAGTTCACCACAGCTACGACAGCGACGTGGACACTCACTCCATCCGAGAGCTCGAAGAAAACTGGTGGGCGCGAACGGACGTGTCGATACAAGTGATACAAGAGAGAAGGAGGTTGATGAAGAATGGCTGCATCTACTGGTGGGATCCTCTAGAGATCACGTTTGAGAGATCAGAAACGATCACGCTTCCAGATCATCCAGAGAAGTCCATCACACAGAAGACCAAGAAGCCCGGCGCGTGGAAGAAGTTCAAGCGCGGACTCGGGAGAGTGAGAAGACGCCTACAGAAAATGTTCTGTGGCTGTCTGATGGAGGAAGAGTTTGATCCTGCTGATTTATGACCTAATATCCCGTTAATTTTTTTTTTTGCGAAATGTCGTAAATATCGCAATACTTTGGTTTTCATTTTCGCAGTTTCGAGCTCAAGGTCATAAGCATAAAAACGTCAAACCCCTTTGCGAGTCTTTCGCGATTTCCCCATTCCCAAAAAGACTGAAATTTGGCAATTGGGCCACTTTTCTCGAAACGGCCGGGAGCGGTACTGCAGATTAGGCTCCAGTAGGGTATGTAATACCCTCTTGGAACACTTCAAAATTTTGAAGACATTAGGCATAAGGCCAGTGCAAACTTTCCTAAATAGTTCCAGACATCTTTACATACGTATAGAATGACCTTTTTTCACTTTTTTCTAGTTGAAATAAAACGGATTGGTTTGTAGGCACAGCGCGAGGAGCCCCATGTCGGCCGTCGAAGCGCCACCTACATTCATTTCCCCCCTCATGTTGTATGTATTGAGTAGGTTAAGGATATACATGGGATCATCCGTTTTCTCTTAACAACTTTGGCCTTTTACGTAACTGCTCACCTGGTTATTTGGGTAAGGGACTGTCAGAGAAGCCCGACTGTCACTCACAAAACATTACGATCTTTCCCTCGCAACATCTGCTTGGAGACCTCATCCGACATCTCCAAGCAGATGTAAGGACACGTATATGAGGAAGCGAATCGTTACTCTTTAACTTATCTGTTTGAACGTATTTATCTATCATCATATCATTTATTTGAATGATGGTGGTTCTTATTTCGTTGGTACTTGATTTAAATACATATTCTAGTGGACTTCTGTAAGATTACTCTTCGTGAAGTCTACATACAGGAGGCAAGGCTATTTCTTAGTAAAATTGGTTTATTTTTGTAACACAATTGATTACACAGTGCTATGATTGGCAATGACAGTGTACCTGTAACTACTATTTTCTACAGATACACACATTTTTCATCTCTCACCTACTTGTCAATATCATACATGTACAGGTGGAATAAATTTCTACACCCTCTCGATCGGTCACGAGTAAAATTTCTTCTCCAATCAAAAGAATCTTCATCATCATTACAGAAAATAATAGCAAATTCTGACATTCATTTCTAATCCTTCATCATCTTCTCAAGATTTTGTTTATCTAAGCCATGATATTCGTTGAAGATGTGAGAAAATGTTGGGCATAAAATTTGCAACTTCATGATTTTTATGGTTACTTTAGTTGATAGGTGAGCATAGCAGCATCTCACAAGAACAGAGATGGACAATATAAAAGCTGGAAAAACAGATTCAGCCATCAAGGAATATTCATCTAAAAACGGCCTCCACCCTTGAGGTGTTGCCAAAAACGTTCATACATGTTAACTTGGTTGTAGAAAAAAAAAAGGATCTTAACAAAAATTTGATACATTTGGCATTGCTGCTTACATGGTGCTGAGGTGTCATAATGCAAAAAACAATGTTGAATTGCTATCGGAATATTTTGGTCGCAAATACACAATGCAAGGCACAGCGAGAGAAAAGTACACCAAAGTATGTCCTAACAGGAAAAAAGCTCTCATAGGGTATCATAAATATAGGCACATTTTGAACATAAGGTTGTAATAATTTTGACACGGATGAGAAAACTGCATTTTGGTTCACCAAAACTGCTAGAATTACTAAATATCATGAAGGTCCTTCTATAAGGAGGTTCATCGTTCTAACTGCACATGCGGAGCAAAATGCATTGCGAGTTATATGTCAAAGTTGAAGGCCCGAGATGTAAACAAAACACGTCTAGACACGTATGAACCATGGCCTATGCAAGAACTGTTTACGTCTCAGGGGCCCTCACCTTTGACATATTACCCACAACGCATTCTGCTATGCATGTGCAGCTGGAAGCATGAACCTCCGTATTCCAGATGCTATGGATGCGAATATGTGCAGAGCGGAGGTCGGGAATAATTTGCATACAAAACTTCTGATCAAATTACAAACTGTTTTCTAATCACGGAAGCAAAGTGTACCACAGGTGTCTTCCGTACACTACCATTTAACCTCAACCCTGCTGCATAACCCTGCAACCAATGCAAATTTGGTGCCCAAAAGCCACTACAGCAGGAGAAGGTTACAAATACATGTAATGACTTACCTAAAACAGCAAGTTAATTACAGAAGTAAGAAATTTTAGCATAGTGTTTCTTGACAACAACAAAAAGTCATCCTCGTCCACCAGGACCTTTCTGCTCTACGTTACATCGCTCGCGGAAAAGGCCCTGGTAACACGGGGTGGCATCCATGGTTATTGCAGGTCGAGCCTCCAAAACAGCTTCAGCCAATCAGAGGGGTTAAAACCCATTTGCTTCCACTCATCGGAAGCAAACGCGCAAAGAACGCTGGGAAGCTATCAACCAATCAGGTTACGTGTTACGGCTAGGTCATTAATTATTCATGAGCTACAACTGCCGTTTGTGCCAAATAAGGGCTAGCTCATTAACTATTCATGAGGTACAACTGCGTTTGTGCTAAATAAGGGTTAGCTCATTAATTATTCATGAGCAAGTCTCGTCGACCTGCAATAACCATGGATGCCACCCCGTGTTACCAGGGCCTTTTCCGCGAGCGATGTAACGTAGAGCGGAAAGGTCCTGGTGGACGAGGATGCAAAAAGTTGGTACTAAGCATTTCCTACTAGTAGGTCCCTTTGCATTGCCCCTGTTGAACATAAATGGCACTACACCGCTACCTGCATAGCCTATACAATAGTTTACAATCTTTTTGGCAGCGATTCTTACACATGGCATTGGCATATCCCAACCTGGTCATGTACAGCTCTAGTATTGCAAGGATGTATGTATGGGTGCTATATCTTGTACATGTGTGCCATACACGTATGCCATAATGTACGTACAATAAATAGTATACAGTATGTTAAAAACAAATATACAACTGTTGGCTTTCAGGGAGCTGCTCTCAGATGATGAACTATGGAAAGATTTTACAATGGAGTAAAAAATATCATGACTTTATGGACTGTAGCCTCAGTCCCAGCATTCTCCAAGGCTACAGTTTGATGTTTTATTGACTCCAAGCATGTGCCTGGGTGCTAGTCTACATAACTATAGTACATTTCTGTATGGAGATGCATGATTGTATATTACACTTCAAACTGCAGTTTTCATTGCTGAACATGGAAGGTAACAAAGTTTCGTCTCTGAGTTTGTCCTGAAGACATCTTTCCATGACCTTAAACTGATATCATAAGACTTATACATTGCTTGTTACGTTGTCTCGGAAGGAATTATCATACCATGAAGGCAGTAAGTGGCAGTTTTGTTACAGTAAGACGACATGATTCAGGATTTCCTTACCTACAATGTTCCTACGTTTCCCTAAGACTTTTTCCAACACACTGGTCCACGTTTAAACCCTTCCTACTTAAGCGGGTATCTCATTGGACTGCGCCAAATTGTGAAAGGCATACACAAAGCAGTGCTAATGGGGGCTAATATGTTGCCTGAAATTACACAAGTGAGCGCAAAACAGTGAATATCCTTTTATCATGGCCAATCTCTTTCTGATGAATATTAATCATAGTACACTGGTTTTTAATCCCGTGGCAACACTGCGTTTTCCAATAAAGTTATCTTGTAGCTGATTTGGAGCCAAAACGGAGAATGTGACATTACGGATGGGGCCATTTTGTTTGTAGAAGTTGGCACGATTTTCGATCGCAATTTGGTGCAGTTCTGTGAGATACCTGCTTTAAGGTAGACATTTCAAGGTTTCACAAAATAGGTGTGATATCCTAGCATAGCTCTAGCACCATCAATTAAACCTCAACACAATTGTACATCAGGGTGGTGGCTACACACGATACACTTACAACCAACGGATTGCTGTCTCTTTCCCATCGTTACTCACATTAATGTTTGTTTGCATAATGAAGATTGGACACAGTTTGCACTTGTTTCAAGTCCCAAAGAGTGTGTATAAGATTCTCAAGATAGAAGATAGATCTGTACATGAATTATGTTAAAAGCACTGTGACGTAAGCATGATTTTTAAGACTATCCCATTATGGGAAGCAGCTAGGATTGCATGTGAGACGTTCCCCGCACATGTTGGACGTGGTGAGAATCTACATGTTCGCGGTGGTCTCGTAGCTAAGAGCCCATCATCCCCATGTAAAGTAGGTATCTTGCTGGACTGCACTAAATTGCGCCAAATCGCGCCAGGTATTCGTCAAGTGATGCAAACCGGTGCAATGGCCTGAATTCATGACATTGGGATTTTGTTAAAATATTGTTAAAATTCGCAAAATGGCACAATTTATATATTTCATAATATCTCATCTAATAGTATGTTGCACCAAGTGTCGTAACTGAGTATCATTTTATCACTGCAAATATCCTTTTTGATGCATTTTTCATCATTGTTCATTCATTTTCACATTAACACTGCGATTTCCAATAACCTGCTCATTTGGGTTTTGTACGCTTTTTACACATTAGTGTGACCGCAACGAAAAAAGGTGCAAAGTTGCCGCAATTTCCTAGCACAATTTAGCGCAGTCCAGTGAGACACCTGCTAAAAGAGAGCATCTAGTAATTGGTACACTTGAACTTGAGAACTAGAAGCTCTCCACGAAGCTTCCTGGGAACAGCCCGGTCTTGCCCGTTCGCTGGAGGGTGCCCTTGAACCAGCCGTCCTCTCGCTTTTTATGCACGTACACGATGTCTCCGACCTTCAGTTCTAGCTCAGCGTCTCCCTGGGGTGGGTACGGGACTACGGCGCGAAACCTGCGCGACACAAGAACAATTTATGAAATAAAAATCAATAGTAAGGACTAAAAAGAATTGTTTCAACAAAAGCCATCTTAGGCTTTTTTTTTTACTTTCATTCATAATGGGTAGAGTAAAAATAAGGTTGTGTTCCTAAGAAAACTATGTGGTTGAATTTTACCATCATGATGAAACTATCTACTGGGGGTAAAAAAGAATATATTGGCCGTACATGTATAGCCTAAACCCACCTGTCAAAACGTGGGAATGCAAAATAAAAACATAAAACAAGCAGCCACTCTCTCATTGGTTCAAGTGCTAATTGCCATGCTATCAATAGTTGAACTGCTTATAGTGATTGACAGTCAATATGGTCTATTGTGTGCTTGTATCCATTGTAAGTAAAGATAAGTATCATATGGATCCAAACTCACCTCTCCCTGACTAGGGGTGCAGTCTGGGGCCTCCTGTTGGGAGTTGTTGGTACTGCAGCTGCTGCAGCGGCAGCCCCACTGCTACTGGTGCCGCCGTTGTTGTTATTGACGGCTGCCAGAGGGGAGGGGACGACTCCAGAGTCGAGGGACGCGGACTTGTGGTGGTGGATCTCGGGGCTGTGCTGCCCGTCTGTGTCCACCGGCAGGGAACCAGACCTGGGGCGAAACAAACGTGTCAATCAAATGAAATCCTGCGATGTGATTGGTGGATGCTTAGGCAACATATCATAAATCCCCCATTGCAATCTCTAATGTTTTATTTGTATCTGACACCAATTAAGGGTTCAACAAGAAATCGAAAATTGCATACCTGCGTGAAATATTGAGAGTTTTTGTGAAGTTCTTAATGCCATAGCCAAAGCCATCACTATCACAGATGTTAGTGATCCTCCCCTTCCCTTACTTAATCCCAGCAATCTGCCTTCTATTTGTCTGGTAGTCCGCTGACCAGCTATCCATGGACTACACCACACTACTTTTAGGAGGGGATGTCGACCTGTCATGTTGCAGTACCTGAAAATACTGCTAGGGGGCCCCAAATCTCAATGTTTCTCCAGGACCTCAATAACTATCCACATACCAAAATTCATACAAATCCATCTACAGGATCTTGAGTGATTTGTGGAAACACACAAACATAACCAAAAACAATACCCCCGTCAAAGGTGAACCTCCTTTCCAGAAGTAACAGGTAACAGACTTACCTGCCATGTGCTACCTGTGCCGGGTCCCCGCCCTGTGCACCGAGTAACTGCTGTGCATCCTGTGGCACAGCCGCAGTAGCACCAGGGGAGGGGGGAGGGGTGCAGTCGGGGGGAGGGGAGCCAGACTTGGAGGTCTTCTTCTTAGCCGTGGCACCGGACAGTCTCCGGATGAAGCCTCCTTTTCTCCTGTCTTCTTCTTTCTTGTCCTTCTGCAAAAGTATAAGGGAAATATGCAAGACTATAAGAAACAATGATTCTCTTGTTTTGTCCAACAATCCTATTTTACTTTTCCCTTTTTAAAGGACTTTTCTTAAAGATTATATAATTATAAGTTAGATCCAACAATTACAGTTACTATTGAGATCTATTGAGATCAAACAAGTTCCTCCTTACTATGTGCAAAGACTGTTCACACAAGGTGTTGCCAGAAACGAACTCCCCAGGGAATGCATGTAAAACATGCAATTTTCAAAATGTTAACTAAATTACAGTACTATACTAATGGCTACGCCCCTGAGGCGTCACCAAAAATAATTTATGATTGTGTGCTTACACGCTCTGGTCTGGGTGGAGCAGCAGCTCCCCCTGTGGCACCCTCCGGGGAACTGCGACCAGCGGTAGCCACGACGTCGGGCATGGCCGTCATGTTGGGTGGCGTGACGGTCGCTGCCGCCGACGTGAGTGACGTGTGGGAAGTGGGGGGGTTCTGTAACACCACCGCGTGTTGGGAATGTGCCTGTCGGGGGTGGGGGTTGCCCTGTCCGTGGGGCGAGGGCTGGACAAGGACTCTTGCGCCGTGTCGCATCGCCTGAGGTTGCACGGCCTGCACGGGAACAGTTCTCGTTTGCGGCTGAGGCGGTACAGTCGCCACCGGCCTCATGAGGACCTGCCCTGGGACCATCGGTCGCACGTTCACGTGATGCCGCTGTGGCTGCTGCTGCTGCGGCGGCACCTGCGCGTTGGGCACCGTCACCACCTGGGGGTGGTGGGCTCCGTTCATGCCGCGCATGTGAGCCACGGTCCTGTTCTGGGGCTGGGCCAGGGCGCGGGCCTGGGCGACTGTAGTCTTGCCGTGGATTACACACGTACTGCTGGCAGGCCGGGCGGATTGCACTGCTGCGCTGGGCTGGGGGACACGACTGACGGGGACGGAGGAACGGTGGGGGTGCGCCGACTGCATCTGGGCGGGCGGAGACACTGGGACTGGCACTCGAGATGTTCCAGAGGATGTCTTCACCACCAGAACCTACAGAAAGGCAAACAGGAGATGTTGTAACCTGAACTTCCCTGAATAGCTTCATTGGGTTGATAAGTCATTTCTGATACATTCATTGGTCGTCTTCATCTGATTTTGGAAAAAAACGGACTTTTAGTATCTTACAGTTTTTTCTTTATGGAAATCTATTCTGTTACATTTAGCATAACAACTACAGTCAATTTCTTAACAGATGTTTTGGCTGCTTTCCACTACCTTCTTCATGGTGTAATAAACTCATAAGAGAGAATAGACAGGTTTGCTGGAGTAAGGAAACAACAGCAGTGGCAGACTCCACTGCACCATGATGAAGGCTCTGTGAAGATTTGTTACAGTGCTTTACTTGTAACCCACCTGTTGAGATGCAGCAGTGCTGGCTGTCACCACTATCTGTGGAGGGGGCCCCCCTCCTGACTTGGAAGCATTGGAAGATGCAGGTCTGCCTGAGGAGGAGGGGGTAGTCCTGGCGGAGGGGGTGGAGGAGGTGGGTCTGGTGGGGGGTGCCGAGGAGGCGGGGCGGGCAGGTGCCGATGATGTGGAGCGTGTGGGCGTGGTGCTGGTCACAGCCCTGTAATCACACATAGGGACGTATGAGAAACTTATAGCTAACATTTTCTACAACAACATATTTTCCTCTGACCTACTGGCGGTAATGATATTCAGGATATGACAACAAAACTTCTATAAACCACAAGCTTCTGACACCCTGGGCTTTACTATAGTACACTGCTACTTGGCTAATTGTACATCATTATGCAAAATTACAAGTTGAGACCTGAAATGCATGCATTTATACCACGAAAATCATTTAATAGGTATAGGTCCAAAATACCAGAACATCACTGTATCAATACTGTAGCTGAATAGACTTACACTCCAGACCAGTATATGACTTTTTGACTGATTTTGATACTAAAAATGTCTTATTCCTAACACAAAGTTTAGCCCTGGAAAAAACATGAACACATTGATATGGTTTGAAATCAGCACCAATCTTAATTTGAGATCCTCTTAAAAACATGGGTTCTCTGCATAAGATACTTGAAGCTGAAATAAACATTCAGTTAATTGTTTCTTCATGCTTCTGTCATCCTTGAAGAACACAAATCAACAGACTTGTACCTAAGCCTATACTGCTACCTGATGTTTCGTTTACATGAAGGCACACAAGTAAAGAAGAAGAGGTTTCCAGTTATGCTGTAATACCTTGTGAGCGGCTGGACGTAGTTGCCAGGGAACATGCCCATCTGCCCGGTGCGCAGAGACGTGCCCTTGAACCAGCCGTCCTGCATCTTCTCGCACACCAGGTAGATGTCAGCCTTCTTCAGCTCCAGCTCGTCGCTCTTCTGGGGCTTGTACGAGTACTTGGCCACGTACCTGTCGCGGGAAACCACGGCAACGGTCAAACCAAACCCTCTACGCTGTCGTGAATGTTCTGAAGGCTGAGCTAGTACCTTTCGCTGCAGTTGGGTTTACGTTTATCCCAGAAGGAGGAACACAGGCTTTCTCGTAGAAAGTTTTCTCTCTCGCTTTTCATCCTCTTGATATGCTAAGGTGCGCGCTTAGCAACCCTAATGTTCACTTGAGGGCATTCTTAGAGGATAAGCCAAACATCACCATAGTAGAAGGTGACTTCTTGGAAAATATAGTCAAAGTGATTGACTTACAAGCGCCTCCTTGTGGGATACGTGTAAACTGCAGCATGAGCTATAGTAGGGTTTTCAGTGGGGGTGGGGGGAAGTTCCAGATCTTTATACAACCAACCTGATATGCTGAGGTTTGTGCAAGTGCCTGGCCACACACCTGAAATAGGAATAGGAGATGAAAGTTGCAGCATCTACTGTTCTACAGGCTTCAAACGCACCTCCTTCCACATTCCACTTTGTAACAGTACTAATGCTTTATAAAGACTTCCCACTAGTTTTTGCTTGGAGTTTTCTGAAGCGCAAGACAGAGACAGAGACGGAGCATAGAAGGGTTGTTTTGCCAGCAAGAAAAACTGAAAGCAAAAGTTCAATATTAATCTTAATCCAAACTTGAAGAAAAAACTAGGGGTGATTTTCTGTCAAAGTTTGGAGTTTGAAACAAGTTAGTCTGTTGTGGCAGTGCACGCATAAGGAACATGAATTAAATGTGTTAGTAATGTTATATTTGCTGTATGTGTTAGTATCATACACGTAAGTGTATGCTCACTATATAGTGTATGCTAAGCATTTAACCTACAATTGAAAATGTAGTACAATGTACTTCTTCTTTACATACATTTGTATGGCATCTAGCATGATTTATGGATTAATAGCAAGTATAGCACTGTTATTATATGTTATTAGGAAGATGAAAGGCTAAAACATCATCAGGACAGGTTAGACAATATATTTTTTAATGGACTATATTTTGTAAAATACATTTTTTCAAGTATTTGTTTTGTATACCTACCTGTCACAGGCAATTTTGCAGTTACGTTTACCAGAAATATTGATGTAAAATGCACTTTGATTTGGAAAAGGATACATAAAGGACTTAGAATATTGAGTCTTTTATGGATTCTTGTAATACATTAACCCCTTTGGTACAATGGTATCGGCATGACCATATAATATGCACTACTGAGATTTCTTATACTTACACATTAGAGGGCCCCTGGTTGGGTACTATTGTAGGTGATGACGGCTCCGCTGTGCTTTTTCTGGTTGGGCCATTCGCCTGTAAATTATAAGAAGCCAATGAAATACAATTTACACATCATAAATACATGTATAACAACCTTTGTATTCATCCACTTTGTTACAATGTGCAATGCACCAGTGGAAAACACAATATGGACAAGAGACAAAATGGCAAATATCTTAAGAAAGCCAATAAAACAATACAAAACATGTTTTCTTCCCTTTTTGCATTCATATTTTGGTAGAAAATCTTTCAACCTCAAACAAAGACTTTTTGGCTAAAATTTGATTAACTGTAGAAACATAGTACATGGCGCAGAACAGAATAATATAATTCACTGTGTTGAAAGTTTCAGAGATGTAAAATTTATTCTTTATGAATACTATACTCATCAGGTTTTGCAAAAGAATTCAATACATTTCTGTAATTTTTAGGAGTCTTTCAAAGTCATTGTTAATCTACAATAAATGCCTCTACCCATGAGGCATTGCAAAAAAAGGACTCATATCTGAGGCCACACCAATTTAATTTCTTGGTTAATGGATTTTTTTTTAAATCTTAGCACAAAAAAAATCATGAAAACAAAAGGCTGGGGTGAAAACTTGCACCTGACCCTGTTCACTCCCTGAAATTGTGTGCACCAAAGTACAAACTTCCCTGAGATTCTGTTTTCCTGTTGATTTTCCAATCTAGCATTTTTTTAAATTCCGTTAACCAAGGAATCAAAATGGTGTAGCCTGAGTGTGGAGCTGAAGACAGGGTGCAGACTCACAGTGGCAGTGCCTGTAGTGGGGGCAGGTTCAGGCTGAGAAGTGGCGGCGGCAGCCGCAGCGGCTGCTTCTGCCCCCTGTAGGGAAGGGAAACGTCATACAATCTTTATTACCTATCCTTCAAAATATCTTGATTCTGTATCTGTATCAATATAGCTGGTAAAACTGTGCATTGGCGTAAAAAAACAGCGTGGCAGGTGCACAATGCTGCAGCTGGTTATGTTACACTGAATGACCTGTCAACCTAACCTTTGCATGTCTTGCTGCAAGTACTGTTTAAAGCTATATCTAATGAGGATGCTCCTACAGTACTTGGTGGCAATGAGTTCCATTCTACAATAGTTCATTACAGGTAGAAGCTGAGCAATAGCACCAAAAAAAAGCTATACTGAGTCCTGCATTTTTTATGCAGCAAGGTCTATTTTGGTCACATGCTTTCTCACTGAAATAAACATATTATGTATAGTGCTATGCATTAATTTTGGTCCATGTACCTTTCATGTTCATTTTTCAAAAGAGGCTGCTTAGAATAATTCTATATTAGGAATTTAGTTGAATTTTCATGTGCTCTCAATATAGGTGACTCCAAATACAGGTCCAGTTTTCAGTTTTATTCAGTAAATTGAGACATTTCTTTCATGTAGTCTGAATTTTTACAATTCTAGTTTAAATTTGCAGGGTGATAAGATCAGATATCTTCCCACACAATTTTCAATACAAAGCTTTGGAATGTGTAATTCATGCTGTGACTCCATCTGTGACACCTTTATCTGATGATACTGTAAATGTAGAAATGTTCGCGGTGCTTTTATGTTTGCGGTTTTAAGCTCTTTGTCACAAACTCAAAACCACCGCAAAGTTTTTTTCGCCGGTGTTTCTGTAGCGCTACTATTGTTTCAAACATGAACTCAAAACCACCGCCAACAGTCCATTTTCTCCTTACCGCAAAATTAAAACCACGCAAACTTAAATGCATTTACAGAAAGTCATCCCTAGAGCACATTAAATCTGATCCACACTGAAAATGATCTCTGTGATACCATCAACTGTCTATAGCCTTGCTGGGAACAAGAGCAAGCCTATGCTTGACTGTCCCTTTTAAAGAATCTGGCTGCTCCCTAACATGAAAGTCGTTCATCATAATGTCAGCGGGAACAAAGGGGTGACCTCTGACGAGGCTGTCAATCAAAAGTGAGGTCAGGAGTGACATGTGGGGATCAGGTGTGGAGGACAATACTAGCCGGGGTGTCTGCCCCCGGGGTCAGCCGAGGATCGCCGCCCTCATTCTTCTCCAACACATCAGGGATCAGGGCAGCAAATATATTTCCCGTTTTACTAAGAGTCGGGGATAAATCTGGTGGAAGCAGGGATATGAGTTTGGCGTAGGTGACAGGGTAGAAGAGTAAGGTGAAGGCTGGGGCGCAATCATTGGAACATGTTGTCTTTATGAGACCCTTACATCTACGTACTGTAAATCATGTCAACTTCAAGGGCTTCATTTCGCAGTAGGAGGGGAAAGGGGGCCAACCTTCATGGTTGTTTTTATTTAAAGGGGCCCAAAGCAATATTAGGGCCTAAAAAATGGACATTAAAAAAAAAGAAATCTTTATGGTAGTGACATTTACTAACCGCTCATTAGCTTCATACTTTGAGCATTTTAAAACCTCACAAAAACGTGCCAACTTACATGTAGTTTCGCGAGACTACAAAAACCCCAGCGACGATTTTCAGTGAGTTCTCACATTACAACAACGTTGTATTTTGCATCATGCAGGTCGCTATACATTGTGATAGTGTTCTTCAAACTAATTATGTATAGAATTGACTGATTAAATTAAATCCTATTTTCGGGCCTTAATATTGCTTTGGGCCCTTTAAATGGTTGAAACAATACAGCACTAATATAGCAGGAGACCTCAGACTGAGGACAAAGCGTGGCGCTTCTTTGTTAGCTAATAGGGCAATGCGGATTTACTATGGCTCAAGTTATTAGCCAAGCACAGCAGATCACCTCAGAGTCTACTCTTCTCCATAAGTGTTTTGGGTTCTTTTATGTACATAAGTTTGATGTTTGACGCCTAAGCTCACTCATACATGGGTACGAAGGATTTACATCATTTGATAGGATGATGCGACTTGATTACACCACTAGCTAACGAAAAGAAGAGTCATGCTTTGTCCTCAGTTTGAGGTCGTTCATTTTACCGGTGAAGACTTTGTCCTGAAACAACCTGTACCAAGCAATCTTCCATGCCGAGTTTCCAAGGAAATCAATGGTAAGACTTGAAAGGTCAATTTTCTTCAGAGATCCTTGAGACATGATCCCTGACCCAACTCAGGCAAAGGTAAATGTATGATCGATGATCATATCAGACTACAGACACTGGGAATTTTTGAGTGAAGAGCACTGAGGCCTCAAAGTCTAGCACGTATACTGTTAATGGAGAAGCATGGAAAATTTACATATGTAGGGTTAGGGTTCATAAGCATAGTGTCAACGAAAAGCTTTCATGATTGGCTGTGTGTGACAGGTGTGTGACAGGTATTTGGTATGTGAAATTTCTTACCTGTGCAGTAGGTGGTGGTGAGGAGGATGGTGCACTGGAGGACAGAGTGTTGGAGTCTATCCTTACCTGTGTGACAGGTATGTAACAGGTGTGTGACAGGTGTGTAACAGGTGTGCTATGGTTCTTACCTGTGCAGTAGGTGGTGATGAGGAGGATGGTGCACTGGAGGACAGAGTGTTGGAGTCTATCCTTACCTGTGTGACAGGTATGTAACAGGTGTGTGACAGGTGTGTAACAGGTGTGCTATGGTTCTTACCTGTGCAGTAGGTGGTGATGAGGAGGATGGTGCACTGGAGGACAGAGTGTTGGAGTCTATCCTGGCGGCGGCGGTGGGGTTACTGGAACTGATCAGCACAGGGGCACTGATCTCCATGGAATGCCTGCAAGAACCAGCCAAAAACAATTCACACTCAGTAGGGAGAGAGAGAAAGCATTTACTACTGTCAACACCCCCATCAAACTCATTTCTCCCAGAAATCATATCAGTCACTGGCCATGTGAAACTGCGCAGTATTGTCATGCAGGGTACTTACACCACAAATGTCAGATGTTGAGTGGTACCAGTTGACAAGAAAATTCTGCCTTATTCCCCTGGATGGCAATGCCACAGAGTTTAACATGGTACTGTGGTACACATTCTTGACCAACTTTGTACCAAATGGTGTTGGTAAAATCCTGGATGAAGCCCAATCGTCAGAGAAACCCACAAAACACTTTGGTTTTCCACCCAAACATCTGCTTGGAGATGAGGTGGTGCTAATCATCATCAGATATGTTCATGTTCTACATGTACATGTAATAGACGTATTCTGTCAATCATAATTAGCTGTTCAACCAATGATTGCATTGCAATTAGCCTTACAACCAATAAGAGCATGGCTGCATGTCCATCAAATATTTGCATTTCCTCATTCTGACAGAGGTGGGGGGGGGGCTATGTGATCAGTCTAACTTGGAGAAAGGGAGAATTAACAGATGCATCAAGTACTTACCATAGATTGTGTTCCAGAGTTTTGCAAGGAGGGACAAGAAGACATAAAGCAGCAAGCAAGAGTTAGAATGGCCACACAGCAAGACACCAACAGAGCAATGACTACAGGTACACACATACACAGATAATATAAGGCTGGGTTACACATAAAAAGTGGAGAGCACAGACATGTACCAAAGAGCCTTTTAGCAAAGTTATACACTAGTTCATAAATGCTTAAATGTACTCAGTATTCCCAGTCCCATATATGAATGTACATACAGTAAATGTATTTCGTTTGTAGGGATGTAATTTCATGGAGTGGAGAAAATGGAATGTTCATGGTCTAAACAAGGGGGTAGGCGGGCAGAAGACAGAACAAGCATTTTTGCAAAAGTTTTAAGTTACCAGCGGTGAAGAGGTTAACATGAACAATGCAAACATTAAACCAAGGTGAAAATTTCAACATTATTTTACAGTGACTAAGTGTGAGACAATGAAGAATCCTACATTCATGTATGGTCTTTTCTACAGGTTTTCCTACAGGTTTACACTTAAAGTTTGCCATATGAAATTTGCAAAATTGACTGTTTTTTCATGTTGTTTTAATTGCTGAAAGTAAGGAAATATTTAGGTCAACAACTTGACATATTGTATCAATCTTTTTAGCAGTCATCTGCACATCAATGTATAAAAGAAACCCAAGATGTTTGTATTCATATTTCACTAACTTCATACCACAGGTCAGGAGCTATGTAAGCGTGCCACACAGCACACTTCGACGGCGTCAAAATGTGCACAGGAACACGCTTTGACGGCCGTCCCAGGGTGCCATATGGGGCACCCGGAACTGTTTTCTACGGTCTCCACATTGATATAAGACACAAACAGCTGACTATACTCGGTCAGAAAATAGCTGAACAATTATATTTTACGATCTTTTGATTTCTATGAAGGACAGAGTGTGCGAAAATACGGAATTTGCGAAGTTCGTACGGAGCGCCTGTGAGAACGTGCGAGCACCGATCTCGGGAGATAGTTCAACTAAAACCCGTTCTGAAATGAAATAAAAACACCCAAACTATCAACTGTTCCGCTTTTTATTATCTTCAGATGTAATACTTATGATCCATTTGGCTGGAGCTGCCAGTAAACCTGCGTAAAACCTACAGGAAACGCCGATCTCGATGCACGGAAAGTCCGCCATGACACATGTGCGATCAGCCGCTTAAACGGAAAGTAGCCGCTTATTGCGACACAAACATTACGCCGATTCGGCGTGATTTGTATGAATACGTATGCCGTGATCGGTCTCTCTTTTTTGCGTGAGGCCGTTACCACGGAGACTTTTGGACACAAGCTTGAAGGCAAATGTTTATACGCTCAGTAGGATGTCTCTAAATTGTGTGTTTTCGCGCAATAAAATATTAAAAGGCATCATGCCGAACTTTCCACAGGCCGTTGCCACCTGCCAGTCAGCACGTCAGGACGTGCTGAGCTGCACGCTGTGACGGAAGTTTTGTCTCTCCTTTTTTCGGGCGCGAGTCCGTTACTACGGCGATTTTCGGGCACAAGCTCAAAGGGAAATGCTCAATGATATATCTATGAAGTCACTGCGAAATATCTATTCATTGAAATTCGCACAATAAAATATTAAAAGGCATTAACGCCGAACTTTCCACATACCGTCGTCACCTGCCAGTCAGCACGTCAAGATGTGCTGAGCTGCACGCTGTGACGGAAGTTTTGTGGATTGATGGTGAGCCAGAATCGGTGAACTGGTCAAGTGCAGCATGGACTTTGCTGTTTACAATTGCGTGACTTTAAAGTAATTGTTGAAAATTGTCGATGTAGTCACAGCACAATTCGATAAAATACAGGTAAGTAATTGTACAGCATATCGCACGCCTGTTCTCGATCGCCCCCCTGTGCTGTGCTGTGCGCTGTGACCCAAGAAGATTCTTTCAGGTATTTTGCTTCTATTTCTAGTTTTAAAAAATATTCCTTGTTATTTCCCTTTCAACTTTCATTAGCGATTATGAAATGGTTGAAACTTAGTTTTCTTTTTGCGAGCAATTGTTTCTTTCAAGTAGTATAAGGAAAGTTTCAAGTTTTTAACGTCTTCGTCATTTGTTATATTCCGCCATTCCGCCGTTATCATGTACTGGTCCACACGCTTTGACGGTTACACTGGAAACTCACCGTAGCACGTTTCATAGATAATGTTTTTGAATGGTAAGTCGTCATCTGATAAGCGATGATAAAACTTTGCTTTCTTGTTGCGAGTTATTTTGTTGCTATAAGGAACTTGTCAAGTTTTAGAAAGTTTTTTGTCGTTTGTCATACATATTCTGCCGTTATCGTGTGCTGATCCACACGCTTTGACGGGAAACTCACCGCAAGACGCTACAATGATATTTTTGAATGGTAAGTTTAGTCCTTTGATAAGCGATTGTAGAATGCGATAAAACTTTGCTTTCTTGTTGCGACTTATTTTGGAAGCTGTCGTTTGTCGTATCCTCCCGTCATCATGTGCTGATCCACACGCTTTGACGGGTTATGCGGAAACTCACCGCAGGACGTTACAATATTGATATCTTTAATGGTAAATCGTCTTTTGTTAAGTGATTATAAACTAACAGAAAGTTTGTTTTCTTGTTGCAAGTTATTTGTTGCTATTTGGAAATTGTGAAGTTTTTTTAATAGTATAAGTCGTTTGTCATATTCTGCCGTCATCATGTGCTGATCCGCACGCTATGACGGTTATACGGAACCTCACCACGGCACGTTGCAATGATGGTATTTTTGAATGGTAAGTTTCGTCCGGCTTGGATTAATGGTTGTAAAATGATAGAAACTTTGTTTTCCTGTTGCGAGTTTTTTTGTTGCTATGATTGCTAAGGAAATTTTCAAGCTTTTTTTCGAGTATTTGTCGTCTGTGATATTCTGCCGTCATCATGTGCTCATCCACACGTTATGACGGGTTGCATGGAAACTCACCACATGTACATGCAGCACTTCGCAATACACACTAGGCTCAACACGCACACATGCAATGTTTAAAATGATTTATCACCGAGCATGGGACTGCAACCTACGGGCTCTGATAACGCTTAGGACCGACATTTAGTTGTGTATGGCAGCCCAGACATAGGAACCCCGAAAAAAATGAAACGGGAGGTTTGGCCGCAAGTGTCTTTCTTCTACCTCAAGAAGGTGGTCTGCAAACAAAACAAAAAAACGTTTCGAAGACAGTCGGTTTTGAGCGTTCACGATCCGAAGATTGAATCGTTCCGAGACATTCTGAACCAATTCGATGATTGAACCGTTTCGATTATTTCCCGTAACCCGGTTAGCCTTGTTTGATCCGTTGCCATGTTTGTTTTGTTTGGCGGGGTCTGGGTAATAAGCGGGCACCACCAGTCCAAAGTTGATTTGGTTTAATCTTCGACTTCAGCAAGTCGACTGATTTCTTAGTTCTCAGTTTAGTTCTCAGTGCTATATAGTATTTTCGTATTTTATGTCAAACCACAGAAACCTGTGACGTTTACTGGTCTCTTCATTTTCCACTGCCTTCAAAAAAGAAGTCAAACCCAACCACAACCACAGTCAACCTTAGTTAACTTAGAACTTTCACAGTAGACTAGATAACTATTTCTGATTCCCATGTATTTCCATGTGCTTGTTTGTCTGCAATTAGCCTTCGGGCATGAACTTGCAATAAAGTTATTATCATTTACTGCATCCAAGGACATCTCTATATACTAGTATAATGCCCTTGCATCATAGCATAGATCTACTGTATTTCGGTAGATTTCAACCGGTTCAACTGGACCTAAACAAACGTTGTCCCGGCACAATTGTTTCACCATAGGTGCACTGATTGCCCGCCATTGTTCTACCGGCTTTTGGAAATAGGTGTATACAAGAACCATCAACAAAACGTAGAGCTGAAAAATAGAAAGGCAGCTAACGTTGTGAGAGAATAATGTAGTTTCATAAGATTGTTTCAAGTGACTGTCTTTCTAATGAGCTCACTCACACACTTGCCTCAGCTCACAACAAAGCCTGCTAGTTTATTTGGGAGTTTCTTTTGCTGAACGTCGATTAGGCCATGTTGTCTGTACGAGTCCATGCCATAACCTTACACGTGAAATCAGTCAGAGCACCCCGCATTATTTCCCCTGTAGAAAACGGAAAAAAAGTTTAGTCATTTCAAGGGATTCTCTCCTACCCCTTTTAGAAATGAAACCCGCCATTTTTCCTGAGTGAAAATATCATGAATAAACGTAACTAATGGTATGCTTTCCGTGAATGAGACTGTGAGAAGGAACTCGGTATGTTTAGCCGATAAATTCCTTGGAATTTTACAGGCTCATGCCTTAGCACGTACCCTGTCACAAGGACCAAAATAAAAGTCTATATTATGACGTAACCCATTTATTCACCTGGTAAGCTAAAATGTCACAACGTCTTTCACCCTGTCTGCAACTTGTGTTTTATTGCGGGGCAGGATTAAGAAGAGCTGTTCTAGAGCATATGACGAGATTGTCTCATTGGGTGCTACTTGGTGCAAGTGTTTCCAGCAGCAGACACTATCGCCGTCCGGCAATTCATGATCTCATAACTGTTACGCTATATTAAGATGTATTCTATCCCTTATTGTATTGTATTAGTGATTAGGATGCTATATCAAAATGTATGCTAGTCCTTATTGTATTGTATTATTAATTAGGATTTTAAGTTTTATTCTATACTTCTACTTTGTATTATGTTTACGAATTCTTGCCATACTTTGTACCATGTACAATTGTCGTGCAATAAAGTTCTTTTTGTAAAATTGGACCGTCTCAGCGTGTCACTGGGCACCACGTAACGGTGTCATGGCGTGCAGGTGAACTCGTGGCGACGGAGATTTGTTGATGAAAAACAGGGCAGCTTACGTCGTCGTTACGTCGTGGACTAAAATATAAAGTGGAGGAAAAGATGGATACTAAAAAACAGCATTTTATTCCATCTCTAAATAAGATTGTTGTGTTCGTTATCTGAGGGATACAATTGCCATCGATCGTTGAACCCTTTCTTTGTAAACCGTCACCGCGTACGTGTGGACACAGAGCGACGGGGACACCGTTACGCCACACGACCCCACAGCCTAGCTGGTTATTGCCATGGCTTACAAACTAGAATTGCCCAATTGCCTTGTGTAGCAATATTTTAAGATTCAATCGACAGTTTTCATCCCTATAAGTCTCACAATTGTAAAAGCCAGTGCTACTCTTTACCTGTTCACCATCAGTCCACAATTTCCGTCACAGCGAGCAGCTCAGCACGTCTTGACGTGCTGACTGACACGTGGCGACGATAGAATATGACAAACTCTAAAAAAACTTGAATGTTCCTTATAGCAGCAAAATAACTCGCAACAAAGTTTCTATCTTTCCACAATCGCAAATCAAAGGACAAAGGAAATTAATATGGAATCCTAGTATGTGTCTTTTAACTCAAAATTGGAGAATATATTTTTAAGAGCCGTCCGTCACAGCGTGCAGCTCAGCACGGCTCGACGTGCTGACTGACATGTGGCGACGGCACGTGGAAAGTTCGGCGTGCATGCCTTTTAATATTTTATTATGCGAAATAATTATTCATAAATATATCATTGAGCATTTCTCTATTGAGCTTGTGCCCGAAAATCTCCACAGTAACGGACTCACGCCAAAAAAAAGGAGAGACAAAACTTCCGTCACAGCGTGCAGCTCTGCACGTCTTGACGTGCCGATCTGGCACGTGACGATGGTATGTGGAAAGTTCGGCGTTAATGGCTTTTAATATTTTATTGCCGGTGCGAAATATCTATTCATAGATATATCATTGAGCATTTCCATTCGAGCTTGTGCCCGAAAATCGCCATAGTAACGGACTCACGCCAAAAAAAGGAGAGACAAAACTTCCGTCACAGCGTGCAGCTCAGCACGTCCTGACGTGCTGACTGGCAGGTGACGACGGTATATGCGGAAAGTTCGGCGTTAATGCCTTTTGATATCTTATTGTGCGAATTTCTATGAATAGATATTTCGCAGTGACTGGGAAATATCTATTCATAGATATATCAGTATAACGGACTCACGCCATAGTAACGGACTCACGCCAAAAAAAGAGAGACAAAACTTCCGTCACAGCGTGCAGCTCAGCACGTCTTGACGTGCTGACTGGCAGGTGACGACGGTATGTGGAAAGTTCGGCGTTAATGCCTTTTAATATTTTATTGTGCGAATTTCAATGAATAGATATTTCGCAGTGACTGCGAAATATCTATTCATAGATATATCATTGAGCTTTTCCCTTTGAGCTTGTGCCCGAAAATCGCCGTAGTAAAAGGAGAGACAAAACTTCCGTCACAGCGTGCAGCTGACAGGTGGCAACGGCCTGTGGAAAGTTCGGCGTGCATGCCTTTTAATATTTCATTGCGCGAAAACACACAATTTAGAGACATCCTGCTGAGCGTATAAACATTTGCCTTCAAGCTTGTGTCCAAAAGTCTCCGTGGTAACGGCCTCACGCAAAAAAGAGAGACCGATCACGGCATACGTATTCATACAAATCACGCCGAATCGGCGTAATGTTTGTGTCGCAATAAGTGGCTACTTTCCGTCTAAGCGGCTGATCGCACATGTGTCATGGCGGACTTTCCGTGCATCGAGGTCGGCGTTTCCTGTAGGTTTTACGCAGGTTTACTGGCAGCTCCAGCCAAATGGATCATAAGTATTACATCTGAAGATAATAAAAAGCGGAACAGTTGATAGTTTGGGTGTTTTTATTTCATTTCAGAACGGGTTTTAGTTGAACTATCTCCCGAGATCGGTGCTCGCACGTTCTCACAGGCGCTCCGTACGAACTTCGCAAATTCCGTATTTTCCCACACTCTGCCCTTCATAGAAATCAAAAGATCGTAAAATATAATTGTTCAGCTATTTTCTGACCGAGTATTGTCAACTGTTTGCGTCTTATATCAATGTGGAGACCGTAGAAAACAGTTCCGGGTGCCCCATATGGCACCCTGGGACGGCCGTCAAAGCGTGTTCCTGTGCACATTTTGACGCCGTCGAAGTGTGCTGTGTGGCACGCTTACATACCTGGTCAGGTATGGATCAAATATATTGTGCGACATAGTGAAATGCTGCATTTGCTTTGCCTTTCTAGTATTCCTTGCCCTCAGCCTATCATTTCTCACCTGTGGTTACTCTGTGGATGAGAAGCTTTGTTGGAGGTGGTGAGGAGTGTGAACGAGTGTCTCTTGGCTTTGTCCTTCTTGCTCTTGCTGTCATGGTTGGATATGGAGTTTGCCTGGCTCCCGGAGGCCGCGCTGGATGACGGCGAATCCTCCGGCGACTGGCTATCTGTTCTAGTTGGGGCTTGACTATGGGAAGGCAAGATGCAGAGAAAGATAAAATGTAATAAACTGATATTGTTCATCCATTCATTGACTGACTGATATAAATAGAGAACTTTTAACAGTTACACAAGCAATTGGATAAAATTTGAAAACGATTAGCATTTATTTATTTCATTTGTCATTTTTTGTTGTTTCAAACAGCATCCGTTGCTTTTCATCAGTGACTTGAGAATAGAGAACTAATTGTATAGTCACGAATTCATAACCCATAAACAGGTGGTTTAATGTTTTTTGGCAATGCCTCAGAGGCGGAGGCCTCTTTAATTCCATGAGTCAAGTCCCTTTCAAGAACACTGCAGAAAACTATTTGAATAGCCACAAATCTACATGTATCAACTTCACGAAAATAAAAATAGGCATAAGGTATGGCAAGACTTTTGTCAGTATTGGAGCTCTGGAATAGCCTATTCTTATATGCTAGAGAATGTATATTACAAACATTATTAACAAATTAAGAGATTAAAACGGTCATGCTAAAAAATCAAAACCAGAACTTACATATTGGGTTCTGCATCAGTTGATTCATTTCTAGATTTGGATTTCCTGTTGTAAAGAATTAAAATAGACATGTAAAGGAATGAACAAAATTGCAAACTTCTACCATAGTTGGAACTTTTTACAAACATACCAAATGAGAAAGTTTTTACAAATACTTGATTATTACATCCTTGTAGAATGTGTCACCCTGCCATTCATCTTACACTCTATGCTAATATATGCTCATGATATGCAAATTTGTCACTGATTACCATGTACGCTTCCAGGTGGTTTACTGTTTTTGGTAATGCTTCAGGGGCGGGAGCACTTTTTCAGAACACTTGCTAGGCTTGAAATAAGTTCTGCAAACCATATTTACCTGTCTATAAGACTCTTTGCTGCTTCATTCATCTGTAGAAGGCAATGGTATAAGGCATAGTCAGCAATCATGACAAACAGCAGCAAAATAGGCTATGCCAATGTATCAATTCATTTGTTTCCAAGTACAGCCTGGGTTACACAACTAGCCTCAGATTATTATGAAGGACATATCATCTTTAGCATATGAAAATGTACATGCATCAGCAGTTACTGAAATACATACAAAATATACCAAAACAAATGAGTTTGAGGAGAAAGTCTATACCTTGGTACACACAGTTTTAGGGAGTGAATACGACTTGTTTTTATCTAGCCAACTGTCTCTTGCTAAGTCTTTGCTTTGTCTTAAGAGAACTAAATGACATTTGATTTGTGTAGCCATATATGTATCTACATGCACACAGTAACAATATTCAAACCTTGTACTTACTAAATTAAATATACCACTTTATTGTGAAAAGCATTTCTATTATTTCATTTCACTGTTTTTCTCTACATAAAGCAACTTTTTAGTGTTTTTGCAGAAAAATCTCCCTCCACCCTACATGGTCCATTCCATTTGTACATTTAGTGCACAGGTGCGCAAAGGCAGAATTCACTCACTTCCACAAAGGAAATAGGAAAGATGCCTATCTTGTCTCCGATCATCCCTTCTGCCCAGTTCTCATCGACCCGGCGGATCACTGTCACAATTTCATCCTGTGGTGGAAGGAAAAAAGGTTAGTCCATTTATTATACAACACCCACGCAAGTATTACTCAAAACTGGATTTCTAACCTGTGTGTCAAGAATCTTTAAAATGGAAACTTAAATGGAAAATCAAGAGTTGGCAGTATCTTTGAAGTTACGGTTGCAACAATAGCAGCATCGCAATGATAATGCTGGTGCTAATCTGCAGGAGGAAAGTTTGTGCTTTGTAGAGAAGTCACTGCCAAATAAATGTGAACTTTAACATAAAGTAAATATTACACGACTTACAGTACAACACTTAGAAGCGACCTTGGCATCAGAATCAAGGTAGGAAAGTTGTGGTAGTGTATATCACATTTCATCTTGCATTACCAAAGCCCCAGTTTGAATGCCAACTACATCAGTGGGTAACCTTAGGGAAATCTGATACTGTCGCTGGCTCAAAATTCTGGTGATATGAGATGTGATACACACACACACACACACTGGCATTCTTTATGGTTGAATATGTGTGAAATAAGTCAAAATCGCAAAAGTTATTACTGCAAAAAAGATTTTCAGCACTTGTTTGTTTGTTTGTGGATAGCATAGCTCAAAAAGCTATGGCTGGATTGTTATAATTTTGTACGTGGTAAGGTCTTTGTTACAAAAATACCAAAACATACAGAATACTGTTAATGTTAAAATTTTCAGGATTTTCATGGTTATGTCTTCACCACAAACTTGAAACCACTGTGAATGTTTGTTTTGTGAATTTGTCTTTCGCCTGCTTACCGGTATCCGCTTGTTTCAACCGCGAACTACAAACCACTGCAAACAGTAAATTTTCTCCCAGGACCAGTACCACAACATTAAATTTCTGCCAACGCGATCTACAGTTCTTTACATAATAAACCGATATCTCGTATTTGGTATCAAACAAACTGTCAATCAGTACAGGTCATGATCTTTCACGGTCTTGGAGTTAAAAATCTGCCTTTGAAACCTACAGGGTATGATTCATAAAACCCACGGGTACCATTCATAACTCTTATGGGCTGTATATATCAGTAACTGATGGCCAGTGCAGATTTTCATGCGACCATCAAAAGTGCTAAGTCAGCAGGTCCAACAGTCAAGGTTTTAAAAATAAATGTAAGGTACAATAACTTTCATCCCAACACGATGAAGAAAATGCTATGATAATTCATGGAGGGAAAAAAACAGATACATTTGCTGACGAATATTGCCATTCTATTTTGTGTTCTTGTTACAAATTTCAAAGGCACAGGGCATTTGTTTTCCCTATGTATTTGTATGTTAAACCATTAGCAACATGTAACTTAGTGTACCAGCGTACCAGTCCCGCAGAGTGTGTACCAAGAGAGTGCTTCAATTTACATGTAATCTACTAAACCGCTTGTTCTCTGCTAGCAAATTCATCACGACATGAATTTTTCATGCAAGGGGAATAAAGTTTTCTACCGGTGTACAATGGCAACCTTGTATACACTTAAACTTGGCTGATTCTCTTTCTTGATTTATAAGCACATATTACCTTACACCTTTGTAAGACTTTTCTATATTATCAGTCTCTCTTTACAAAATTTCATTTTTAGCCAGACACTCTCACATTTCACACAGAGGTTCTCCTACAATCTTTTACATGTAGTAAAAGGCCACCTACTCTAGTGAATTATTGATAGTGGCTGTTTGGGCAATTTTCAAAGCCAGCGGGGTTTCTGTAATGGAAGTCGGTTGCTAAAAACGAAATTCGGATGTCATGGGGGGATAATAATGCCATTACACCTGATCTGGAAACAATTCACTACACCAAGTATCGAGTCCAGGGTTGTCTGAGGTCAAGAGACTTTGTAAGGGTAGGGGTGGACTAATACTATATATAGCCTTGTTTCAATCCTATTCTAGCCCTGGTTTGCTCCTTGCTTCCCTTCAAAATATAGTCAGGTAACTACCAATTCAACCTTAGCACACTGAAGTAGCTGTTTGGCACCCAATTCCCTACCGGTTACAAAGTTAGGCAGCATGGAGAAGGTTACATCAAACTTTTGAACTCTTACATCATTTATCGTTTTGGGTATGATATATTTTCCAAAAGCAGTGTAACTGGGATTGAACTTCTGAATAATTGGAACTGTGGACCCTGTTACCATGCTGCATTACACAGCGAACCATGCAAGTCATGGAGCCAATCAGAGCTCTTGCTAAAAATTTTCTTGAAAATTTGAACACTGATTGGATACCAGCAGGCTAGTTGTTGGCTAATGTTTGGACTGGCTGTTTCCTGCACTTGCCCATTGGAAACCTTTATTGTACACAGTCCCATTTAAAATTTGTCACAATCTGAGCCCGTTCCTCCAATCCTGTATAAACCTCTATTTGCAAATGAACAAAAATTCACAAAATAATGTTTGCACTTCACCTTTTCAAAGGTTAGACAGTCCTTGTCTTCTTCGTTGTCGGTGACGTCAAACTTGTACTTGGCCTTGCCCGTGGGCTGGTCAGGTGGCAGCGGGTGAATGACCTCCACATAGCTGACCGGGAAGAAGCCAAACTGACTGTTCAGCTCCCCCTGGTACCAGTTCTCATCTATCCGCTGTCGTAATGCTATTATATCTCCTTTGTTGAAAGACAAATCGCTGTAGAGAAAAACACAGACTTTACATGATTGTATTCAATTTCTTTTTAAACTACTAGAATTCTAGTCTTGCTCTTGGAGCTAAAGAGGTATCATACTACAGTCAAACCTGCCCAAGAAGACTATACTCGGGGACCGATAAAATCTGGTCTGTGTGGACAGGTGGTCACCATATCCATCAGTGTATGCGATCATCAAAAAATGGTCACATTGTCCAAGGTGGTCCTTATGTAGTCCAGGTGGATTTCAATTTGCCCTCTCAATCTCCACTGTGACTTATACATCTGATTCAGTAGTCACTAGCCCTTTGCCAAACAATATGAACTAAGGCGCACTTTAGACCTACGATGTTAGACAGTCGTGCGATCATCGTCGTGGGCGACGGTTTTCTTTAGACACACGGTCAGGAAATATCACGGGACCCCAGCGGCGCAGAATTCCATTGATGTGCGCGTGTGACCCAAAGTGACCTCTTACGCTCAAATTAAAAATGGCGGGGGGAACCGCTTGTTTTTGTCACGCAAAAGATGAAGCTTTTACTGACTTTGCAACAACTGTTGCCCTATAGATGAGACGTTGAGAACGGTGCTCAACAAAGAAAGAGATTGAGGCTGGTACAGAGACGGACGGGATTTAACCCGAGTTTGTGGCCGCCGCTGGGGATGTCCCGGGGATCGAGGAATAGGGGCATACTAGAGTAGAGAAGTAACCACTGGTAGCAGGGCGTCGCCCCGGAATAACCGGTTTTGAATGAGAAAAATATGTTTCCATTGCTGACTGCATGCATATTTACAAAGAAAACGATAGAAACTTTCCTTCCCGGACAGGAAACAGTACGCTGTAGGCTTAAAAGCATATCACCCACTTCCGTCGCCGGCGACGATTCTTCTTTAGACGAGAAAAAAACAGCCACATGCCCCCCCGCTGAACTTCGTGCGACTGGGTCCGAGGTGGTCGCATGACAATTCGAGGATTCCCCGTTTATTGCCGTCGCACGATTGTTTTGATCATCTTTAGACGGCCAAAAAATACCGTCGCCGGCGACGTCGTCCACAACGATGATCGCACGACAGTAAAATGTCGCCAGTCTAAAGAGGCCCTAAGTTTGTGTCCTGTATTTTGTCAAATTCTACTAACTGTTTTATGACTGAGCCTGACAAGATTAGCTGTAAAATATATCTCCTCAGAGAACTCTAAAAATCAAACTTACATCCTGGCTAATATCATGTTTACAAGAGGATAGTCTAGACACTACAATGTCAATATGATACTATTGGTTTGTGCATTATTTATTGACTACTTACGATTTGTCTCAAGTTCTGATGACATAAATTCTTATCTTTTATTCCAAGTGCTTGAGGTATTGGTCCTAAAGAATAAGATGCATAGCCAAGTCTTTTATCTTTTATTCGAATAGGTCTATGAGGATAAGGCATACAACGTAGTCATATTAGATCTCACATCCACAAGAGGCCTGGAGAATATGTGACTCCATTTTCTTACATCCTACATTATGGGGGCTTAACAATTCACGCACTTCAAATCCTGACAAGCCCTTCTCATCTCTTGCCTAGGGGCCACTCAATCTGCATGATTTAGACAAGCTCAGGCCTAATTTCATCTCATGGCTCAATTGTAGGCTATAAAATGGAGAAGTAGCATGTAAAAGAAGTAGTTCGGGGCAGTGGACAGCAATTACCTTTGTTTGTTTTTTGTTTTCTTGCACACATGAAGAAACAAGTTGGTTTGAACACTTAACCTGGTTCCTCTGCTTTATAAAACTAATCGTTTTTTGTTTGTTTCTTTGTTTTATTACATACATGAAGAAAGGAAACACGATAAACATGTGGGTTGAACACTTACCCTAGTTCCTCAGCTTTATAACTGTAATTTTTGTTGTTTGTTTTATTTCACCCATGAAGAAAGGAAATACAATAAAAATGTAGGTTTGAACACATACCCTGGTTCCTCTGCTTCATAACTGTACAACGCTTTTGCACATGGATGTGGTGTGTTGGTCTGGAATGGAAGAAGGAAAAGAGTTATTATCATAATTAATAATAAACTGAAGATTTTATATTAAAGCATGTCAAGGACAACCACATTTCTGAATACTGCACTTTCATTTGCAACCAAGAAACCTACAAGTTTAAGTAAGAATTAAAGAAGTGAAACTACAGCCACTTAATAATAATAGAAAGGTTGGATGAATTGCTTAGCTTGCAATTCTCGAAAACAATTACAAAAAAAAACAATCTAATAATCACCATATATACATTTTTGCATTCATCTTTTCTGCATTAACAAAACTGTCTGACCGGTGCAATGGCCAAGTGACTAGAGTGTTTCACTGCATTCGGTAGGTCGTGAGTTTGATCCCCGGCCGGGTCATACCAAAGACTTTAAAAATGGTAGTGTATATTGCTTTCTCTGCTTGGCAATCAGCATTTGGAAAAGAGTATGGGAGTTGAACACACACAACTACGAGTGGACTAGCCCCCTGCTGTAGTGGTTGCACAAAGTTGTGTGGCCCAAGGGCTATAGAAAGGCAGATGGGTGCCACCCTATGCACCATCTGGTGCAGGAAGGACTTTTATCTTCTAACTTTTTTCCTGCATCGCCACATGGTAAATAGCTAGCTGACTGGACTCGATTAATATGATACAATGCTGAAATAATATCCCTTGTCTAATTGAATAGCAGATAGCCTTCCCAAGTCCTAAACGTACAGTCATGCATCAAATCAAAGAACACAGAAGAATTCTTCGCCTGGACTTTTGCCAAATTGGCGTTCACTATTATTAGGAGGTAGATTTTTTTTCCCAGGCTTGGTCGAAAGTCTACCAGATAACCAGCTGAAAGCTAAGCCTATTGACATTACAGTGTATTTCCCATGGCTACACAACAATTTGGCCTCTAGTTTAGAACAACATGGTAGTCAGTGTTGGTATGCTGTGCCCAATTGAGATAAGTTGTGCTATGATGTTTGGGGGTGGAGTGTTGCTAAGAGTTTTGTTGGAACTTTTGCTGGCAATTTAAGAGCAGAGCTGTAAGACTCCTAAGAGTTCAACCTTGAGAATGTGAAACAATATTCTACACGACACCAAGATCAATCTAACTAGAAGATCAGAACTTGCAATTTAAAGATAAAGGTGGCCACAGCATGACGCATCTATGTTAGCTCGAAGAGAAATGCAGCTTCGCTCAGCTCGCATATTTTAGCAAAGCACACCTGGTCACTCCTACTCCTATGCTTGTGCTGGGTTCTTTAGGTAGCTTCAGAAGTCTGGCACCATAAGCTCTTAATACTGGGACGCTGGCTTTACATCCCCATCCGAAAGAAAGATGCGAATCTAGACCCGAGCGCGAACTAGGGCCGTATTTGAGCGTGCATTTATTGTGATTCTGAAATAAAAGTCAAAGAAACCCAAGTATCTACGTTTGTGGTGTGATGCCTCAACAAAGAATATAACAAAACCACAGCAGATATTTCATGATCTACAGTATATATCCTTGAAGCGAGGCTTGTTTAGGGCCTGTTCATAGTAGGTCAGTACCCAGCCCATGGGTGGAGCCCTAGGGGATAGTAAGTACACACAGTGAAGTCCAATTGAAACAAAGATTACCCAGCTTCTCTTGACAACCAATGACAGAAAAATACAAGATGCTGTTTACAACTTTGAAGGCAGACGAAACCCTTGTATAACTTTAGCACATCACCATAATCATTGAACAACATGATCTAGCTTGTGCATTTTAAATCTAAAAGTTTACAGGGGTCTAGTTAAGTGCATTTTAGCCCATCAAGCTATTATTTGCGACCACTATACTACGGTAAATTGAGGACCATAATATGCTTAAACCTTCAACTAACTATGATAATACTTTGCTAGTATTTACATAAACTTATGTAATCATGTGAGATAAAATGTGAATAATATTGATATGACCATCCCAATTGACCAAAAATCCTTTTAATTACGATGTCTAAAAATGATTAATTCCCCCTCATGGGTACCCTCAGACTTTTTATCTTACATTTTCCACATCTCCTCACTGTGGAAGGACCAGGACTCCCCCTCCATACTTCCCCTGATTGATCGCTTTGTTGCCTCGTATCTAAAATAGAATCCTGACTAAAGCCCTGAGTTGGACTGCCTCCGGGCTTCCTTTTCCTTTCACAGTTGGACTGTCAGGTTTCGACTGTGCGTGCAGGAAAATCTCCCGCGTCCGAAAACGACTAAAGCTTTGCTGACAAACAGATCTACTGACCGTGCCCTTAATATGTTGGATAAACTGTGCCACACAAGGGCCCGGTGTGTACAAAACACGCAGGTGTGATACCTACTCTCTGAGCTGTAAAAAAAAACATAACACATATCGACCTGGAATGACCCTGCTTTCCCTCGTGATACTGTAAATACGTTGAATCTTACGGTGATTTAATTTCGCGGTAGGGAGAAAACGGAGTGTTCGCAGTGGCTTTTAGTTCGCGGTTGAAACAAGGTGGTAGGCGGGCAGAAGACAGAACAAGCATTTCTGAGGTGGTTCCAAGCTCACGTTGAAGAGGTTACAGCCAAAACGGTGAATGTTACACCGCCGCAAACTTAAAAGCATTTACAGTACTTGTCACCTAACTGTCAGAACCACAGACAAGGGAAGGGGCTGGTGACAAATTGCCTTCTCAATGGGGGCACTACAGGTGTGGCTGGGAACAATGCTTACCCACCACCTGGAGTGGACTATAAGTATAACAATCATCACCTTGTTTTATTTGACTCCCGGGGAATACAAGCTTTCCGAAGGCTGAGGCTACTTGAAGCACCCTCCCCTAGACAAGACGGAAACATTCCCTTACGGTTAATCACCTTAGATAGCCTAAAACACCTGGTGTTAGTCCTAAACACTAGCTTCTCTGTTCGTATGTTTTGTTTTTCTCTTCTCTTCCTTTCAATGGTTCCAGGCAAGTTCAAAAGCATCTTGGCCCTGATTCAAGAAGATGCACAGACTAGAACCAAGCTCTGTGTTAATGTTTTTCGCATCTGGGGAACACTGTAGAGACCTTGTTGAAGATATTGTTTGTCCTCGTTGTTAGTCATCCATCCAATCAACACCAGTGGTAAAAGGGGCTTTTAGCTTCTTCCTCCTTTTCCTTCCTCCTGACTCAATCACATACAAGCTTGAATAAGGCCATGCTAGTATGGATGACATCCATGCGCGCATCAATTTTTGTCTGTTCCAAAAACAATTTTGCGTCCATACTGTAAATCATACAAAGAAGCTGCAAAATGAGCAAATATATGCCGTAAATTACAAAGAATATTGGAAACTGGATACTAAAGTTGTAGCATATCATTATCAAAGTCGATTCCAAAGTCAAAGAAGCAAATGTGAAAGAACAAAAATAAAGAATTTATTGGTAACTATACAATGTTCTGTGTCTTCAGTCATTTATTCAACTTTCTTGACAACTTAGATGTCACAAGTTGAGTCACAATGAAGACTTTTTTTCTTCGCACGCTCGTAGTAGTTTTGGGGTGCCCAGAGGATGTCATCCATACAATCAAATCAGTATGGCCTTAGCTTCCAAAACACCAGAAGAAAAACACTAAGCCTGGTCACCAGAAATCCCTAACATCTGCTTGTAGATTAACCATCTGACACTACACAGAAGGCATGTGAGGATAAGCCTCCCTGCAGTTACCCATTACTCAAGGTGTGTCATTTAGAGTCGCTTCAGCCAGATTCCAGTAATTTCCAAAGACGATTACTACTAATGTCTGCTATTACAGACATGGCAGGTGATTTGGGATTACCGTCAGTGCAGCGTTACTGTCTATTAAAGTTCCATCATGGTTTATTACATCAGGTTCTAGCAGACAACGTAAATTAGTAGTGGATCAGCAAGACCCAAGGTCAATCCTGGGAAGGGTATTTTGGTTGGGGCTGCACACATGTATGTTCAAGGAGGTGCCTGGCAGAGGTACACATTCAAGGGGAAGGGCTAGCAACCCCTCCCTGTGAAAATATACCCTGCTACTGAAACAGCAAGGAAACTTTCAGCCATAAGCACTAAAAGGTAAATAACAACAAAATAAAAAGCACTGAGTGACAAACACTGTTGTTCAACAAATCTACTTTGTTTAGGCTACAACAATCATTCAGAAATATTTCTGTAAAATATTCAGTAGGTGACTTTGGTATTTGAAATATGGGAAAGTGACACATTTTTGACTGGTGACAGACTGACAATACCTTTACCATGAGTCAGTGGGCACACGCCCATTCGGAATTTGAAGTGGGAAGGAAATGAACACAGATTCCTCTAGTACCAAGAAACCGAAACATCCTTACATTCCACTTGCCGTGTCTTAATATGCCAGTGATGTAGTTCTCAATTACATGTACATGTAAGTTTTGTTTTTAATTTTCCAAAATCAAAGGACAGTGTCAATCTTTGAAAACAAGAAATTACATTTGCCTGGCCTTAGACAGAGAACTAAGCTGGTGGGAATCAAACTATTTTCTAGGTCAGATTTTGAGTCCTTGGACCACACCCCTTTCACACGCTGGCCTACTGGCTGATTAGCGCATTATTAGCCTCCTTTCTTGAAGGTTTGTTATTTGTCTGGGCTCCAAATAACCACCTGCAATTTGCTGAAGAGTTGTACTGTAATTCTTGAAATTTTCACAGTGGTTTCATTTTTGCGTTTTCGCACTGACTCCTTCACCGCAAACTGAAAACCACCAGTTTCAATTATGGTACAGTATGTTACTATAGCGCTAAATGTGAACTTAGAACTATATTGAATACTCCGTTTTCTCCTAACCACAAAATCAAATCACAGCAAACTTTTACACATATTTACACTGTAAATGTGTGTAAAAGTTTGCTGTGACAGCAAAATGCAAATAAAGATTCTGTACAGTATGTCTTTTAGACTAACTACCCAGCAAGCTATATAAAATCATAATCTAATAGCTTGTCTCTTTACTGAAAAGTGGTGAAGATGATGATGACGATCTTTACAGATAGCCTTCCCAAATTGCTGGTGAAACTTCTGACAACTTGCAAAATTGAAGGCCATACTCCCGAGGTGTTGCCAAAAAGTATTTCAAGCCCTGTGTTACAATGAATCACCCCTATCCCTGTTCCACCCTAATGCCAGGTCCTGGAAACAAACTGGTGATGACAGACAGACATGTTTGCAAGCCCTGGTCTCAGGAACTAACCAATCATTCATCCATGATCACTAATTACGTTTGCCATAGAGGTTATGTTTTTGCTGCCGTTTGAATGTGCACCAATCTGTCTGTCTGTGGACAGCATAACTCAAGAAGTTTATGATATTTGGTAAGAGAGTAGATTCAGGTTCAAGGACAAGTTTGAAAATTGGCCTCCTGACGTCTTTCTATGGTGCTAAAGTAGAATCTACAGTTTTTATGTCTCGTGTTCTGGACATGCTATGGTGACCGTCATAATTTTTTTTACAACATGATCAAGAGAAGTACCAGAGAAGTTTTGTGCATGGGATCATGGGATACTCATAGTTGATACTATTAAAATCTTATCAAACATACCGTTATTTTCATTATAAGCTCTTCAACTCTTGGCTAGGGGAGAGTATGAGAGTCCAAGTAAACTAACTAGGATGACACCCAGGCTATCATTTTTCCACTCCTGATGGGGTATCAGTCAGATACAATGATCAACATGCCAGAAAAAGTTTTCTCTGTGCCTACACCAAAAGAAGCATTTACATAGCTAACTTTTTAACATTAATAATACAACTGCAACAAATGTTACAGATCGTCTTTCTACTACTCTTTTAGTCTTTATCTAGACATTCATAGGATGATAGATGTATATCCAGACATCTGGTTTTCAAGACAAGAACCTTCCAGCTATTTATAAAACATTTTTCCTGTAGACTTTCCCCATCATTACTGTTAATGATAAACTGTCATTTCCTCTCCCCCCTTCCGTTGGGTAAATCCAACAGTGAAACAGAATACCTGTATGCCCGGGGCGAATCACTCAATCTTTTTTTTAGCACCAACACAGTGACTGTCCTAAAAATAAAGCAAGCGAGCGTGTTTACACCTCTAGGTCTTCAAGGTGGTACGGTGGCCTTGTGGTTAGGGTTGTTGACTCGGAACCCGGGGATCATGACTTTGAATCCCTGACAGGTCCTGATGTTGTGAAATTTCTTCGCTCGACTCAGTATACATTTTGTATATGAGTACACAACTCCGGTTAGGGACGTCCCTAGGATAGGACGTTAAATGGCAGTTCCGTGTTTAAGGAGAGCCACACCTCAAGCATGTTAAAAAAAAACACCACATTTGTCGAAAAGAGTAGGGATCCATCCCGGTGTGAGTGGATCAAATAAATCTGTCAAGATGTGCAGCATGTACTCTTCAGTACAAACCTGGTGTGTCATGAGGCAGTTTACCGTGAATGCAAGACAACAAAAAAAGGTCTTTAGTTGTCAGACACAACATAACTTACAAGAGATGATATCTCTTTTTAGCCAAACCAAAAAAAAAAATGTTATTGATATACATGTATTTCATAATCATACACCTGTATACAACAAGCTTTTGTACTACTTAAACCTCTGTTGGATTATGCTTGAGACAAATGTAGGTTTACATGTACATATAAACTGAAGGAAGCACATCTAGGGCAGAGAAATAATTGTTTATTTTGATACGGCCCAGTACGAGCAAAGAGATGTTAAGAAATGTTTTGCTTCTTGCACTGCCAACCAAGAATCTCAAGAACGCATTCTTTTCGAATCAAGGCAGGAAAAGGTGGAAGTGGTTATGGTGTTAACGGACTTGAGTTGGCACTGTAGCACTTTCCGAGTATGTTGTCGTGTTCCTTCGCTATCGGTTGATCTCTGGTACACTCATACACAAGCCTTATATTCGACACTAGGGGCAATCAGAACTTTGAAGCAAACTGTCAAATATTTACCGAACACACACTACACAGGAGCTGCATATCCTGTTATAAGTATGTGTGATAGTTAAGTATAGTATCAAGGACTCCTCACTTAGCAAGCACTCTTTGTTAAAATCTCCTTGTCAACAGATATATTTTTGTTTGACAGTTAAAACAAATATTTTCAAAGATTTCCCTGCAAAATCTAATCAGTGTTAAACAAAGATCATCATACTAGTAGTTCTAAGTAGTCTTGAGTGAATTACAACAATTTCCTGTCATTTATGCTAACTTCTGCCGACTCTTTCAAGAAATTTGGAAAAAGGTAACTGCAATGACAAGCCACAAGGTCTCTTGAGAAGAAACATTGTCTTCCCCTGCCATTGTACATGCACAAAAATGTACATGTGTCTAGGGTACTATAAATGTACTATACATTGAATATCAACATTCATAATATATCGGCTTGAAAAGAACAATGGTTGAACCACAATGTTTCCTTTCTCTTAGTACGACCCTTCGCCAGAGAAGGCATTTTACATTATGGTATCTCTACCTGCCACTAGTGTCAGGACACTTCAAAGTGATCATACTACTTATCAGCAAAAATATCTCTCTCCTCCTAGTCCTATAGATATGTACTACTGAAAACCAACATTCATAATACATGAGCTTGAAAAGCACAACGGTCAAACCACAATGTTTCCTTTCTTATAGTACATGTACAACCTTTTGCCAGAGAAGGCATTTTACATTATGGTATCTCTACCTGTCAGGACACTTCAAAGCGATCATGCTACTTATCAGCAAAAATAGCTCTCTCCTCCTAGAGAAGCAAACATATTTCCCCGCTCCCCTGGCAAAACACTAAGGCTCTGGAATGCCTCAGTAAGGTGACTCGCTTTCACCCCCGCGCACGGTAAACACCGCAGCACAAAGGGGGCGCCGCACGGGAGATGGGTCCGACGGACTCCTCGCCTTTCGCACGAGACAGCCGTGAAATTGCGTTGCTACATGCCTGTGGCAATGGACAATGAAGTAGCGGTGATGATCCCCCATGCACCAATGCTAATCCCCATAACTTGTTTGGACATGGAGCTTGTATAGGGTGCTGTCTTCGTTTACAGTACTGAAAAACTGTTGTCTACTTTTGTGTGAGTGTTGCTAATTCAATACTTTCGGCTCACTTTATCAATAAAAGAGGTGACTGCACTTGTCTATCATAAAGATGGCTTTTCATACAACAAAACACCTGTCTAATTATAAGGTGTGTCAACTATGCCAAGACAGAATCATCAGCACCAAGACCATATATACTATATAGCATGTCCAGGATAAAAGATACACAATGGGAAGTTCGGCTGCAGTACCTACGACTGTTGCTTGATCTTCCTACCGACATACCAAATATCATCACAATCCAAATATAGATTCTTAAGTTATTGCTTTGGAAACACTCACACACACAGACACATCCTAAACAATACCTCCATTTTTCATGGAGGTAATGATATACATGTGTACATGTGTACTACTGTACTATCATATTCTGATCCAGCTATCTTACCTTTTTTCCCAGGGATAAATTGAATCACACCTGCCTCCTATCTTTCACTACATCTTCCCTCTCCAGAAGTCTTCCCTACCCACTCTGCTAATGATGATTGAACAATTACAGTCCACTTTAATCTCAGTAATGCAACCTGCCAATTATACGATAAGAAGCTAGGCTGGACCAGACTGACCAGTATGCAGAATCAGACGTGCATTTTTCTCCTGTTGAAATTACGTCTGTGTACCTAGTACCTGTACCTATACCAGGGCTCGAAATTCAGTTTTGGGAATAGGTGCACTGGTACAGCCAACCTAAAAAATTGGGTGCACCAAAAAAATTTTGGGTGCACCACATAAAATAAAGTAGAATGTAACTGCTGTGCACCACATCGCATTCTTATAGTACTTCAGCCATGGCCTCTTCTTATTCTAGGAATCCTGGAACTTGTACTGCTTCTTCCACTTTCCTTCATCCTAAAAAAAGTTGGACTTTTTTCCATGACATACTAGACCTGCTGTTCATTATTTAAAAAAAATCTAGATAGGAAAGTCTTCATGGAATGTTTTTTTTTTCAGCTTACGGACAATTTTCAAAAGTCAGAAAAGTTGTCGATGGAATATCATTAGAAAATATATAATTTCCGTTGTATTTATGAAACAATGGTATGTTACATTTCTAAATAAATATTGGTCACTGTGATTATTGGGATACGCTTTCAAATTTCACTTGCAAAGTCAATAAAAAGAATTCGAATGAAAGTGTATTTTTCAATCATCAAAGTAAATATTTTTTTTTAAATATGTGTACAAATTTACTGTGGTGCATTCATTTTCTCGATAAAATTTCAATAAGACTAACTAGTGACAAATAAGGGCCACAGCGCGTTATCAACATCGACCTCGGGGAAGAAAAAAATCAACGCCACGGAAAAAATAAAGGAAAGCATTATATTTAAAGATTACGTCCATGCGCATTTGGCACGCGATCTCGGCACGCAGTTTTGAAGCTTTCAAAATCGAAATTAACTCAAATTCTAACATCAAAATCTTAAACAAGTACTACAACAAAGATTTTATTATTTTCTTACACTTAGATGTCAAGAATATGCTGTCTACTAGTGTGCAGTGATACCTTTACACATTAAACCGTACGAAAATATTTGGGTGCACCAGTGCACCCACAGTAAAAAATTAGGTGCACAGCTCCAAAATTGGGTGCACTGGGTGCACATGCACCCAGTATTTCGAGCCCTGTATACCTATAGCTGAAAAATTGTTTAGGTATATTGTAGGTCCACAATGCTGGCTACACGCTGTGTCCTTGGGAAAGACACTAATACCAGTTTCCTAGCCCGTGGAAGGAGAGGGAAGGGCTCCGCCTTCCAATACGGTGCCCTAGACAAAAAGTGGACAACAACCCATTGACCCTACGGCCTCAAAAAGTCTATGGGACTACTACCTTTACCTTCCTTTTATATAAGCTTCACTGGTGAAACTGTACGTCTGACCCTGACCTACATTATTCCTGGGACAAACAGCTGTAATGGTTATAATACAGGTTGTCCTTCATGCTGATTAGTTTAGCACAAACATCAACAGGGTGGAGGGTCACAATGAAATTTGATTTACATGAAATATGGGACTAGTCCACAATTTGCGGTGGTGAGGAAATTAGAACAGCCAATTTGTACAAACATCAACAGACATGAATACTGTAGTGGTTTTAATTTCACGGTAGGGAGAAAATGGTGGTTTAAGCTTATAAATGTTTGAGACAATAGTAGACAAGGGGGTAAGAGGCCCAAAAATTCTAAGTTTTACGTTTGCCGCAAAGAGCTGCTGCTTACTGCGAAAACCGCAAACATAAAACCACCGCAAATATTTCTGCATTTACAGTATGTAAAGTTCCTAATGATTTGGATGGACAGGCAAGACAAGCACTTATTGATTGTGAAATCAAGCACAAACTTGACAAGATGAAGTTTGCTACACTTGTTAACTTTTAAAGACAAATGATCCCTCTGCAATTACACCTGATATAGGGAAATAATAGCAAACAGTCATAGGACACAAACCATAACAAAACTTTAATGCCTTCTTAATAAAGCCAATTAAAGCTTATGTTTGGCGGAGAGCTTGAGTTTCCTTTTCACTTAGGGCCTGTTTTCCCAGCTGACAACATTACTCTAGAGTCTAGGAAGGCTGTCAGGTAAGATAGGATTAGCTGTACTGCTGGTGACCTCTAGCTAGTAAGGGTAGGTAATAACTGGGCTGTTCCAGTGACACAGTGTTGGAGTCTCTCTTGTGCATTGAAAACTAGGACCCTATTTGTTATATGTCTATTTGGACTGTCATTCCAAGATACTTTTTAAGATCACCAGTAAACCTGCAGGAAGTGTTCGTCTTCCTATAATGCTGCAGTACCTGAAAACACCGCTAGGGGGCCCAAAATAGCCATGTTTTATTCAGGACTTTAATAGCTTCCAACATACATGTACTAAAATTCATACAAATTCATCAAAAGGATCTTGAGTTTCATATGCAAACACACAAACGTAACCAAAAACAGGTGAGCCTCCTTCTCCAAGGTAAAATATGAGGGTTGGTGTAACCTTACATTTGTAAATCTATCAAGAACAGCAGCCCCAAGTTGACTCCGAAAACAGTCAAGTGTAAATCGGGCCAATATCTCTCACATGTCTTCTGATGATGTACCCAGCAGGTGACTATTCACCCTCTGAGTCTGACAACATGGTCAGGAAATCCCCATTTTTGATTGCTCCGATCCGTGACCCGGGGGTCATTCCTATCCCTGCCTCAGCTTGGCTTCATCAGGGCTAACCCAGGTGGTGCCTGGTGAGCTGGGTCCAATCTGCCAGTCTTTATTGTCCCATTGATGGGGTTAATTGAAAAAGTTGACCTGTACCATACTATGGGGATGGAGCTAGTAGGACCCATAGAATGCAATATAGATGTATAGACAGTTTCAAAACTCACATCATATCAGATAAGGTGGCAAACTTCACGCATTCTATGTTGGTTTTTAAGTTTTCTACAAGTCAGGTCTTTTTGTCAAACTCAGAGCTATTTTTTGTGCTCCGATAGGACACATAGCTTTTATAAATTATGCCCTGAAATATGGAGCAGCGAAGCAATTATCAAACCAGGAAAAAGGATTGGTCTGACTTTCTGCCAACTTTCTCTTTCAGTAACAGGTCGCAGACTAAACAAGATGGATGTGATGGTCTGTAATGCTGCAGTACCTGAAAATACTGCTAGGGGGCCAAAAATCGCCACGTTTCTTTGAGACCTTAATAAGTATCCATATACCAAATTTCCTACAAATCCAGTACCTCTGTAAGAGGCGAAATTGACAGCATCAGAAGATTTTCCCCTTTTTTCCCATTCTCGAACCTTTAACTTCTCTCAGAGGCAATGCTAAGGGACAAACAAGTAGAGAGCATTTAATAAACCACCCAGCACAGCATATAGATCTTTCACAGCATTCTGAAAACACAATCTATCACTTATTTAGTACCGACCCTACATCAATCAGTTCCCAACTGCCAATGGCCTTGTGCACCTATACGGCACTCACTGTAAATCTCCCAGTGTTTTTTCAATAACATCCTAACACTGCAATAAAACGGCTTTCTACCCCCGGCCCGAAAGGCTTAGTCAATGTTCAATTTGCAAGGGCCATCAATATCAGGGATTGTCCTGTAGTAAAACTGAACCTATTGGGTCCTAGGGGGGATATGGATTATCCACAATTGTACAGTCAGGAGTTTGATGGTTTGATTATTAAGAGGGACTGGCGAAGTTTATGATCGAGGGGTTGATGGGTTCAAGGCTTAAGTTAAATGTCTCGGCGTCCATTGGATGGCATTGCAAGAGGTGTCGTTACCAGTATCATGAAACTAAACTACGCATGAGAATGTTTCCTATTACTTTTAAGATGGGACCTTAGAGATAAATGCTCTTCAATATGACAGTAAAGATAGGAGGCATCTAAGATAAAATACTACAGTAGATTTTGACATTTCTGCATTGTTTTCAAGTTTGCTACTTTCGTGGCAAAGAAAGCTTAAGATGCTAGAAAGGCAACATTTTCAAGAAAATGCAGGCTATTTCCCTGCCATTAATAAAAGAAATGTGAAATATGATGTTTCTGCATTAATTATGCAAATTAGGTCATCATTAGCATAACGCACCTACATGTACATCTGTATTTTCTTGCAAGAACCGTAGACCATGAAAATTAGGTCACACTAGAAATTCAATATGTGTTTGTCTACTTTAAAGACAGCAACTTTACTAGGAAATGTAAACTTTGCAGCTGAGACATACTTAGTGCCACTTGCTAGACATCTGCACATGAGTGATCTGCTGAAGTTTCAGAAACGTGATCTCCTCAGTACAAACAGCCAAGATTTTAGAACAAAGTAGTTATGACAAGTTTTTCTAATACTACAACACGCTTTCACCTTTGCAAAGGTTATGTTTTCAGTGTCATTTGTTTGTGTGTGTGTGCCTGTCTGTCTGTCTGTGTCTGTCTGTCTGTGGAAAGCATAACACAAGAAGCTGTGGATAGATCCTTACAAAAGATATTTGGAACTGCATCAAAACTTCCGGTTTTGATATCTTGTGTTCAGAAACTGTGTGTAGTACAATTTTTTTTTTTCCCTTTGACTGTTTTAATGTTGATCAGTTCAAAATCATCTTGCTAAATCCAAGAACCAACAAATTGAATTGGCATGGCCTAATAGTCTAATAAGAACATCCTGGCTACTCCTAGGGACCCCAAGGTCTTAGGTCAAGGGCTGACTACAACCTGGCGATATCTATCATACACTTTATGATTGAAACATCATGTGTACATTTCCGTTACCAATCACAACAGGGTGCTGATATGATTTGTTTTGCTGATATGATTTGTTTTAAGGTAACAGAACACGGTACTTTGCCTATGGGGATTATTTTTGGCAACTCGAAAAGTGAGAAGCTTCAATGCTTCAAAATTTATAGTAGGGTGTGAAAGAAAGGTACATTTGTAGAACAATCGACTAGTTCAGGGTACAATCTACAAAATATGTGAAGATGTTTGTTGGCCCATTTCCTTTCATTGGGCGCTCATAGCACAGCATAAAGCGATAGCTGTCCATTTGAAGGTACACATTTGAATTGTAATTGGACCAAGAAAGGAAACCTTTGACCCCCAAGTTCAAAGATCACAAAGCGGCATGAAATCACTGACAGCTGAAGTCTGTATGGAACCTCACTAACCAGATCAACACCTTTTTAAACACAGGATTATTAGGATCAGTTTAAAAGCCTCCTGATTATCTAGCCTGGTATCTACACATGTATCCATATTTACCTCTGAGAAGGAGGTTCATCTCTGACAGGGGTACTGTTTTTGGTTGTATTTGTTTGTTTGCACCTTTGGCTCAACATCCTTTTGATGGATTTGTATGAATTTTGGTCTATGGGTAGTTATTGAGATCCCGATGACACATGGAGATTTTGAGCCCCCTAGCAGTATCTACAGATACTGCAGCCTTACAGGCAGACACCCCCTCCTGAAAGTAGTGTGGAATAGTGCTAATTGCCTTGTTCTTTTCTGTAATCTGTAGATTGTACATGGGTATTTGGAGTCCTGACTTGTGTGTAGCTACCCATACTTCAGCTTTATTTGGAGTGACATGATAGTCCAAAACCTGTTACATCGCATGTTTCCATAACAGATTTGAACAGCAAGTGTCACATTAATCTTCTACTGATGCCCCTCAACTGTCACAGCATCCATTATCTAATGAAAGACATCTCTGTGTTTCAACACCAGGATATATGTCACTATCACAGGTTCGGACCATATTTCAAGACCAAGTGTCACTCAGGGTCATCTTCCACCTGCTAATCCATCTCTAATTTGACGCAGAAAATGCAAAAGTCACGGATCAGATGCCTGTGTCTATATCATTACCACTACAGTCTGACTCGGTCCCCATACAAGGTTAGTCGGTGATGTTAACATAACCTATATGGTGTCGTCATCTTCAATTTAGGACATACCATTGCCCAGTTCTCAAGTGCATGTAAGTACTAAAAGGTTTGCCATACAAATAAAGGTAAAGGTACATGTAGTTCCATAGCCTTATTGAGGCCGTAGGGAAAGTGGGTGGTTATCCACTGTGTCTAGGACACAGTATGGGAAGGTGGAGCCCATCCCTCTCCTTCCACTGCCTCTTACCTCCCCAACCAAAGTCAGGTACCCATTTTTACACCTGGGTGAAGTGAGGAAAGTCACGTAAAGTGCCTTTCCCAAGGACACAATGTCTAGCCAACAGCAAGGAATTGAACCACTTAACGCCATCCTTTGCCATTGCACAGCTAAAAATTGTATACTCCCCATCCTCGTTAAGAACAAATTCCTACATTTATCAATGAAGGAATCAGAAATGCATTTGGCCACAGCATAATAGGTCAAAACGCTATCCTTTTTGCAACTCCAGTACCGAATTTTGACATTTCAAGGAAAGAAATCACTTAAATACCAAGGTCCTTTCTTCACATGTAGAAAGAATTACAATCTTGATATGCAAAATATTGATAATCCAGCTAGTCAGCTATGATGACCTTGAATAATAGATATCAAAGTGGGTCACGACCTTCCTTCTGTTGTAATATTATTACTGGGAGTGTTGCAGGAAATGAATGTCAAGTTGAATACCACAAAAATCTGGGATAAAAGGGCTCTCCCTACAAGTGTGTGTATGAGAAACAGGTGGTGGGAAAGGATGAAGCAAGCAGGGATCAAAATCTTAGGAGGTAAAAATGCACAGGAAATACGATTTCGCAGGCGGAAAAAACCTCAAGCTCTGTTTTCAGGTATGTTTGTGGAAACTTTAATTCAACTGCTGCATAGGAGCACAATTTAGGGAGATACTGTACAGTCATATACATGTATTTTGACATTTGATTTCAGAGTTTAGATTAGAGCCAGTCATCTGCATTGGTATGGGCATCTTGAAAGAATGGACAGGAAGAGGTGGCCCAAGAAAATCATCTGCATGACCGTGGAGGGCCGAAATCCACGAGGACGACCAAGGAAGAGGTGGATTGATAACATCAAAGAGGACCTCCACCACCTCAACCTACACAAGGTGAATCCACAGGACAGAAGCACCTAGCGAGCGGCCACCAAGCTTGGCCACCAAGCTTCCCCATCCGCATGCAAGCACGTCAAACCCCCAGATGATCATGATGGGGAAAAGAAGATGTTAAACCGGATATAGTGAGTGAGTGTGAGGGAATAAGAGATTTTACACAGGGTTGAAAACGTTCTGTTGTGCAGTAATTATACTAAAGAACAGGGCTGTGTCTAGGACCTGTCCTTCAGTCCAGCGACAGAAATTTCAAGCCCCGTCAAGGGAGGTCATGACAGTCATAACACCTTACTCCTTGACATCAGCATGTGATTGTGAATGTGGTTAGAAAAACAAGCCTTGGAAGATAAGATATGAGCTCCTGTTTTCAATTCACCATCCTGGGAAGAAATTTAGAAAGCATGCATGAGAGACATCTGACCCTGTTTAGCAGGGTAGGACTCTTGGCATAGAGGGAAACTGTTGGTCTTTAACCCTTGGACACATAACTTCAACATGTAATTGATAAGAGCCAAGTTCCAATTGGAAGCTGCTGTATTCATATCTCTATTTGCGAGGAAACTTTGCAAGAAAAATCCTAATGCAAAATATGACAATATGAATCATGTAAAGACATATCAAATATACTTACAGATGAGATGCAGGTAGACAACAGGTACATTTGTATATCTGCACAGCTTTAATTTCACCCATGCTAACCTGCATATGCTGGTGTATTTCAATCCCTGGCTTGCCAAGTAATGCTTACAGTTACTATGCCTTTGGTGTCAAATATTACAAGCACTCTCACATGCGAAATTTGTAACTGTCATAACTTGTACAAATGTATGTATCATCTCCTGACATTGATACCCGTGTCAGTCTTTCTAAATTTAGATTTCAAAGCCTTGCCCTAATAAGTAGATGATGAGTATGCAGAAATACAGTATTCCCTGGGGTACTCCATGCTCTAGCTCTCGCACTCACAGGTACGATTTACACTTTTTAGAAGTTGTGTCATCTTCTGACATTTAAAGTTATCAAACATGTGTAAAACTTTTCAATTTTATATTTCAAAGCCTTTACTTTTCAAGTTGATGATGAGTATGCAGAAATACAGTAGTCCCTGGGGCACTCAGTGCTCCAGCTCGCACAGGTATTATAAGATTTGCACCTTTTATACGTTGTGTCATTTTCAGACATTTATACATGTGTCAAACTTTCAAATTTTAAATTTCAAAGCCTTTCCCTGCATCTATTACTAAATAGATGATGAGTATGCAGAAATCCAGTATTCCCTGGGGCACTCGGTGCTCCCATGTCATTCTGACTCACACAAGCTCGCCCCAGGTGGATTTCTTCACTTTGATAAGGAACACCAGTAGAGGAGAGGGCAGGACCTGAATATTGGCACTTCCTTTGATCCTTCACAACCACATCTGACTGTTCCAACATTTTTCCAGGTCAACTGCCATAGCTTGAGAAGTAAAGTCAACATCCTGGAGTTTCACTCCCAAGACGGATAAAAGCTTTGCCATTCCACGCATCAAGAGAAGCTGTTTGAATACATAATTCTTCCTCAAGGACTTCCTGTACTTCCGAGTATGTTCGATAAACAAGCGTACACCTTTAGCATGTAAAGGAACGCAGTTGTCTTTAAATCTTGCCAAACGTTTAGCATGTAAAGGAACGCAGTTGTCTTTAGACCCACCCAAAGGTTTTGCTTTTGTTAGTAATTGCTGAGATGTGAGTACAACAATGCTCAAAGTATGTCATTCAGACGTCAATTGTCTGGATGATCTACGTGTAGTTTCAGTTAAGTCGTCCGGAAGGGAAGAGGTAAAAGAGACATAGGTATGGACATAAGTACCGGATATCCCATGCAAAGTCTTGTAAACAACGAGCATATCCAGACCCTTCAATCTTGTTTTGGAGATGGGTAAAGTAAAGGTACGAGGGTTGACAACACAAGTACTGAAAATAAACATCCAATTTCAAAATCAAATTTTACTTCCATGGCATTGTACATTTAGTTAGTTCAGATCCTTTCCACTCCTTTCAGTGCATAGGGCTGTGCCCATCTCAGTTTCTATAGCCCTTGGACCACAAAGTTGTGCAGGCACTATAGGAGCAAGTCTATATCGAATTCGGTAAATATCAAAAACGGTATTTGAATTTTTGACAGCGGCGCACTCGACGCACACGAAGTGCGTTCGAAATATTCTATGGAAGCCCATATGATACGACTAGAAGCCCATGTGATAACCTAAAATATCACCTGGTCCAGAACACGGCCCAGGTATGACATTACAGTATAGCAATAGAAACTTTCACCAGAGGATTTAAGTTCGAGATGAAGTGGTCACCGTGAAAACTGCGAACATAAAACCACTGCTAGAATTCAAGAATAACAGTATACAGGTGTGAACATGTGGAATTTAGCCTGACCTTAGATCTAACCCCTGTGGCATACTGTCCCCCCATAGAAGACATACAGTACTTACAGCAGCTAACAGCTGCAGAGGTCAGGCCAGTTCATCACTTTCTACTTGAACTCTTCCCCTTGCCATGTGGCAAACCCTGCTGAAACTTTGTACATATCTGATACAATCCCCTGGGATCTTGTGAGAGGGTTTGCCCATGCAGCTCTACCTCCACACGACAAAACAGCATGCACCGAAGGCATCATTCGCCGACAAAACTAATGCAACATTCTGTGATTTTAAAATGAAAGCAGAGTTTCCCAAAAAAAGTTTGCGACCATGCTGCAAATCGTACAAAGCAAGTGTATGCCGTCAATAAGAAACAAATATCGGAAAACAGATACCAATGTCATACAATGCCTTTTTTCCTATCGTAAAACGTACTGATTTTGTCGTAAACTTCTTGCACAAAAATGTAATAAGATCACTGAGCGAAGTTTTCAAAAGTCTTCCAAGAAAATGTGAAAGAACAAAAATAAAGCTTTTACTGTCTGGTATATCATGTTCATCTGTAAGTTCAGTCATTTGTAAAACCTTCCTGAACGCTAAGATTTCATCATGGAGGCAACTTTTTTATTTCACACACTCGCATCAATTTTGTACTGCCCAGTTGATGCCATCCATATATTCAAATCAGCATGGCCATATTGAAACCCTGAGAGTCAACATTTACCCCACAGACAAGACTCTTCACCCGACAGGTTTATCCAACAAGAAGTGGATGGAGTAAAGTAAACTACTCCAAAAGTTATAGATTGCCGGATCCCGCACTTCAAGAAGTCAACACCTGCTAGAGTCTTAAATGGCAGGGTGGGGGTGGTGTTGCGACAATATTGCATGCATGAGGGTCTGTATGGGGGGTGGGGGTTTGGAAGGGGGGTTAAGGGGGTTTGCTTGCCTATGCTTAACGGTAAATTTAGGAGGACTGACACCAATGAGCAGTAAATTGATGCGCATTCCTACACACACTGCACTAGATTTGGGTATCTTGATTGGTAAACTTAGGCTGCCTACAGCAAAACAACCAGACGTTCTGTTGTAACCTTTGGGGAATCTGCCGTTCGATACGAATTATTTGTTTATAACGCTTAACAATGAATTTTAGGAAACAAATAACATGCTTAACGAAAAATTAATTCACGACGCATAATGTTGAATTAGAGCGGCCCGGCTACGATAAACGGTGAATAAAAAAATAGCTCAGTTTGCTTCACGGAAAAAGGCATTCAAACCCTCTTACATACTATTCAATCGAAGCCTGATCCAACATTGTGAACATATCTACAAAAGTTCCAGCTATGAGAACAATGATGGATGGACTGGAAGGAGGTTGTGTTTATATCTAGTGATGACAGGAGTGCTGGGAAGTGATCCCTGTGTGTATTTATGTAGCCACTCCACTGTCTAGTGTTGGCCATCTCCTGCTGTATGCTGGTGTTTGTGTTACATAAGGCAGGTAGCAGACTGACAGGTCCAGGCCTTTCCCACTTGTTCGCTTGCACCTTTCTTTCCTTCCATGTAAGCTCATTGACCTTTTGATGCATAGTGGCATTCTATTTTGGACATTTACAGAGGACATTTAGACCCGTTCATACCAGGATCTGCGGATCGGAATTCACCAGGCAAGGGATTGATCCAGATTCCCAAATCCTGGTATGAACGGTTTAAATCCAACTCTGAGGAGGGGGTGATCCCAATCCAGAGAACCCACCTCTAGGGATTGAATCAGGATCAGAATCAGGATCAATCACGTGCCTGAGTGAATCCAGATTCCTGAATCCTGATCCAATAAAAGATCCATTTAGGTCTCAAGATGTCTGTTAGGTCTCACGATGTCTGTTACTGTAAATCTTGAAATGTTTACGGTAGTTTTATTTTTGCAGTGGAAAGATCACGACACTGCGAATCTGCCTTCCCAACTTATGTCAACTGTACAGTACAGAAATCTTTCAACTGCAAAACAGAGCGTAAAAACTTCCTTTCCCAGAAATCAAGTCCATAGACAAAAATAAAGGTATTTACGGTATTTCAAAAACCTTATTTCACCTACATGTACCTGCTCAACTTTTTCTCTGCATAAATCCGAGAAACAAAAAAATGAATTCGAGAGGCCGAACGTAAACATCATGTGCTGATGACAAATCTCAGCACCACATGACTTTATGACATCATCACTATTATGTTGCCCTTATTTCAACAGGTTAACCTTTGAACAGACCAATGACCCTACTCCAAAGACTCAAAATTAACAAGCCACCTATAATTTGAGGTCAATACGACAAGCAAACATTTTACCAACGTTGCCTTTTGTTATGATACAGTGTTGGGAATACCTGTATAATGTAAGCTGTGACTACAATAGCCTAACTGTTGGTACATGTTTTTTCAGCTGTGAACATCAGAGATAAGCAACTCTAAGCTGTTATGACTGTTCGAATGATTGTCTATCAAAAGTCATATCATGACATTAGAAACAAAAACCATTTGTTGATAGTACTAGCACTAGTAACGAGAGAAGTAGAAGCCTTGCTGTGATATAGGTTTTGATAATTCAAATCCATCTTGTATACTTAATCAACATTTTTATACGGACACCTTAAGAAAAATGTAACAGTTGCATATAGTACTGGATGTGAGGTATCAACAGGGAAGAAAAAGAGGGACACAACAAGACCATATATAGCATATCCAGAACAAAATATACAACAAAAAAACAGTACTTCTGCTGCAGTAACAAGGAGATTTGCCAGGAGGCCAAAACTTGATCTTGACCTTTGCCTTCCCCCCAGCAACCCACATACCAAATATCATCACAATCCATCCAGACATTTGTAAGTTATTGCTCTCAAAACACAAACATACAGACATAGGCAGACACAAACACAGATGCACCCAAAACAATACCTCCATTTTTCAAGCAGGTTACAAGCTGTGTCTCAAAGGTCAGGAAAATGGGGAAAGGACAGTGTCACCCTGGCAAGGATATATCTTTTCACACCCATGAGAAAAACAAGTTTACCGTCAGGGCAGCCAAAAGCTATGGCTTCTCTAGAATAGTGAGATGGGAGGTGCAAGGCTTGTAAACACTGTGGTAAAACAAAGCTGCCAAGACCTGCCTATGGTCCTATGTTTCAAGTACTACAAATCTTGGAGATATTCGCTGTGGCTTCATGCTTGCGGTTTTCACGGTGACCTCACCACCGCAAAATCACCACGCAGCACAGATTTTCCGTCAGTAATGCACTCTGAGTACCCAATGTGATTTAAACGCTGCAAGTGCCTACTTTTACTCCGTACCACGAAATTACGTCACCTCAAACTTCAACGAATCTTCAGTATGTAACCCGGCATACAAAAATGTAAGAATTTGATTTCTAACTCTTAGCAAATTCTAGGCTGGATACCAGCCTGTTTGGGCTAAATATATTCCAACAGTCGTCTGTTGGAGTAACCGTTAACATAAACATGATGGAATCCAGGCTAGGGAAATTTTTCAGGGCAACCCAAACAAATCTGCAGACATCCGATGATCTGTGTCTGGGGGTATTTCATACTTTGTTTGATCCGTACGTATGGCTGGAATGAAAACAACTAGAGGAAGCGATCATACGAACACCCTCGCAAAAACCATTCAGACAACTAGGACGACAACACCGTAAATAATACACTTGATGTTGATCCTTCCTCGAGAACCTTTGTGAACAATTTAGAACAAAGGGAGTAACTTATGATGTGAAAACACGGACTTGATCCTTCTAATCCCACTGTTTACACTGTCTCCACTTCAAGGTTACCTAACGGCGGCCTGGAGCGCTTTTCTTCTGCCAGGTAACTTCCGCCCTTTGAACTGGCCAAGGACGCAACTGTTTGGTGATCGGTACTCGTTTGTGGTCGGAGTCAAGTAGGCGATGGTTGGAACAGATCTTGCCGAAGATGCCCTAGGTCAAGGTGGTGGGGAGACAAGCAAATGAATCTAATCATGATCATAAGACCACATTAAGATAATCTTCGTTGTATGCACACACTTTTCAATAAGGCGTAGGCAGCCTGTTTTGATTTCCCATAATTTGTAGGGAAAGCCGTCTTATTTGTATAATTCGTAGCGAGGCGACCAAATTTTGGATTTGCATAGTTGCTTTCCTTGATTTTAGTGTAATACATAGCGGGTTCTTCTGAATAAACCCCCATGCAGACCCTCTGTTGTGTGAGTAATACTCGCGATCATGTTTGGAACAGATCTTGCCAAAGATGCCCTAGGTCAAGGTGGTGGGGAGACAAGCAAATGAATCTAATGATAAGGCTACACAAGATAATTTTTTCAGTGACTGCATGCTCTTTTCTTTAAGGCCGTAGGCAGCCTATTTTGTCTTTCCGTAATCTGTAGGGAAAGCCGTCTTATTCCTGTAAGTTGTAGTAAAGCAAACAAATTTTGTGTAATTGCTTTCCTTGATTTTAATATAATACGTAGGGGGTTCTTCAGAATTTCCGAGGTGAAGCGTTGTTGGCAAAAATGAATTTCGAGCAATGAGCAAAGTCTCCCAAAGTCAAAGAAGAATTCAATGATCAAAAATATTTTTTTTTGAAAATTGAAAGTCAATTGTTTGAAATGTTAAGCAGCCTGGTATGAAATGACTTTATGGCTGCTGGGGCAGCATTTGGGTCCATCACATCTATTTATGGAATATGATGATTGTGAAAAGCTGGCAAAGGTTTACAACATGTGTTTACAGTAAACTGTCATCAAACACTATACCGTATCTACTTGTATGCTTGAAGCAAGGCTGAATTAACAGTTATAACATCAGTTAACTACATCCCAGGGCTCAAGGACAATCCTGTTTTCTGCCAACAGACAGAGTCAAGTTTCACATCCATGATTTACAAAGCATGCCAGAGGCTGCCAGCTAATCTCCAAGCAGATGTTTGAGGTTGAAGATCGAAATGTTTTCTGACTGCCAGGCTTCTCTAATAGACTGATCCTGACTGTCCATCATAATCAGCAGGTCAACCAATGATGACATGGTAATTAGCAGCTGGACCAATGAGAGAGTGTCGTTTTTATATTTTCATTGTGTCGGTATACATATGTAGTTTGGACAGGGCCATAGGATCAGTCATTTTGTAAATGAGAATTTTAATAAAAAATGAAGAACGAAATAGTGACTCATCGAAGCTCCGCAGTCAGAAGATATCACAATCTCTCACCCCAAACATCTGCTTGGAGCTAAGCTCCCATCTGTTCAGCTGGCTAGAGCAATAACAAAAAGGCTGAACCCCCAACTTTCCAGAGAGCTAGACAATATTGAAGTTTTCCTTCCAAATCCTCTACTGCAGCAGTATGCAGTGTTTTCTGTAGGTCAGACCACTACTTATTGGAAAAAAAAGGATCAATAGAAGGCTTTGAAGTCTGACTGGCTATGGAATAAAATTGTGGGACTCGAGCCAAATGTTCGCCCTCCTGAATTCATCATGCTCATTTACGTACCTCACTGTTTAAATCATTGATCAACAATATTTGAGAAAAACAAAACAAAAAAACATAGACACAACCAAATCGATAGTCAGTCCGAAACAATGTTGTCCTCACTCTATCATAGACTGCTATAAAAATTGACCTTTCCATTCAAGTTGCCTGGGCTGTGTTTTTGATGGACTGTGGGACCTGTTTTGAATTTCCAAGTCCAAGGTTACTCCCAGGGAGAGATCCCAGCTTTCTGTGCCAGGTTGAACTTGGCTGTCGGCCAGAGCATGTGTGGCTGTGACTCCTGTCATTTTTCTACAGATGGTTTTTGACACTGATGAACTCACGTTGTATCACTGTCTGGCCCACTGGCCTCAACTCTGCTGACAGTATTATGAGTATACCGACCGAGCTACTGACTGCTGAATGTGGAGTATAAGTTAACATGGCTAAGTACTGCAAAAGCTGAAATGTTTGCGGTGGTTTCATGATCGGGGTTTTTGTGATGACTGTAAGCCTCCACAAGCACTTTTGTCCAATACTGTAGCAGTATATGGCTATAGTCTGTTCTCCATAAGTGTTAGATCCTTTGACCCACAGCTTGCTCAAAATGACCAGGTTTCTACTACAGGGATCACAGTGAGGAAAACACCACAGACGGTTCCAGGTTACTATAAGTGCATTTAAGTTTGCGGTGTTTTTTATTTCGCGGTAGGGAGAAAATTGAGTGTTCACGGTGGTTTTAGTTCACATTTGAGACAATAGTAGACGAGGGGGTGGGAGGGCAAAAGATGTTCATGGTAGTTTCAAGTCTGCAGTGAAGAGCTTACCGCGAAAACCGCCTAAAAACATAAATTCACCGCAAACATTTATGCATTTACAGTAGATCTACCTCCAACTGGCACCAAGAAATGTGGTACCTTTTAGCTCGACCTGTTCCCAAATGATGGCTGGAACATGATTGCTCCTCAACTAGTGGGCGTCCAAGTGATCGCCCCATGGATGGAATTACCTTGGCTGTGTGCCTAGTGCTCATTTGTAGGCTGAGAAGGTCGAGGGTAGATACAGGATTTGGAATAGATAAAGCCAAAACTGCCCAAGAAGACCACTCAGGGGACCGATAAGATCTGGTCTATGTGAACAGGTGGTCACTATAGACAGGATTCTTACTTTGATGCTTGAATTAATGGGAAAAATTATCCATTCTAAGGAACTGCCAAAAAAGTTGTCACATTGGCTAGTTGGTTCTTCAAGTATCCATTTGACTGTATTCATAACAAGAAGCAAGGGCCCCCTAAAATGTATTTGGAGCTAATTTTGTATATAACCTACATGGATATCATATAAATGTATTCAATGTGAAAGAAACAATGTTGGACAATGATGATCATAATAGTATAAGTCTATTGTTACAACGTGAGGATTCAGACATGTCATTTTAAAGACGACATGAGAGCACATAGATTTCGGCCTGTTCCCCAAAATTAAAACCTTTGGACAGATAGGCTAAAACAACGGGCCTTTTACAAAATGTCTGTGTAAGTGAGAGATCATGCCATAAATATCACCAAACAAAATAAACATGTCATAAAACATTCTGTCCAAAAGAAAACAAGATTATCAATCTTTTTTTTTCTTGCTCCTATCAGAATTCTGGTCTTGATAACTTCAAGGCGGTAAAATTCAACAGAAAAAAGGCAATGAATGAGATGGCAGACTTCACCCCCTTACCTATATTGCTTTGCAACCATTCAAGTCGCACAGACACAAATACATATACACACAGATAAAAGACACGGAGACTGACAGAGCCAGGCAGATAGACACACACACACAGACAGACAAGTCTCAAACAATACTCAAAATCGACAGCAAAACTTGCAAAAAGAGTGATCTGTCAATGCCATGGTACTGTAAATGCAATTTTGAGTTTGCATGGTTCGGGATAGGGAGAAAATGTAGTGTTCGCGATTGAAACAAAAGTAGCGTTACAGCCATAGGTGGGCAAAAAGTTTGTGCCGTAGTTAAGATCAAAGAGTTTACGGCGAAAACCAGGTACACGAAACCGAGGCGAACATTTCTGCATTTACAGTATTTCCTAGCACACAGGTGGTCCAGCAAATCTTCAGCAGTACCACACAATCCAGTCTCTCCGAAACAGGTCATAGCATAAATACCACTTACATAAATCAGCTCCCCATTGAGTTAAGTGCCAATTCTAATTGCCACATGCAGCTATCACCAAGGCCATAATTACAGCAAGGCTATGCAACCGTACTATTTTCCAAGGCTACAAAGCTCTGATGTGTAGGAAAGTGTTTGGGGGATTGGGGAATAGGGCAGGAGTATGCCAGTGCACACCTGGTAATCTATATTTATTGTAGCGCTAGCAAAGTAGATTTACATTTGGTATGCAAGTATATGGACTGGTAAACAGATTTAGAGCAAGAAACTTTCGGAGCAAAAAGGAACAAAACGTCAGTGTAGAAAATATAATCTAGGCTTTAATTTGTCATGGTACATGCATATTTTTTATTTGGGTGAATTCCAGTGTCATACTCACTATAACAATAGGTGAGTATTGTTACAAATACATGTGGTGATGATGTACATACATGTATGTAAATGTATGTTATGTTCCAACATACCTTTAAAAAATGAGAATGACATTTTTTATTATTAAATGAATAAATCATGTCGCGAGTGAGCCTGGTTCGCATCAAGTATTTTGACCCCCTATTCACCTCTTCTTTGCCCTAATAGCTTATGACATTTACAAGTTCCCTGACATAAATAAAATAATGTTGCTTCGAGGCGAAATACCTAGATGCATTCTTCAACTCCATTGTCTGTCAGAAGACATAATGTATATGATATTTCTAACCCCTCTAGGCTCCAGACACTATTGTCTGAGTGCAGTGTGCTGAAAATGGTTCCATCAGAGAGCTACTGGAATAAACGGTGTTGGATTCTGCGATGACCCCCAAGTCCAGAAGTAGACAAGAGTATTATCTGCTAGACTGTACAGAACAGTAAGCTTGTAGTTATACATAATGCGCTGCATAGGACAAGGGCTACAAAAATGATGACTTTTAGTATCTTCCTGTGTACTGTAAATGCAGAAATGTTTGCGGTGGTTTTATGTTCGCGGTTTTCACAGCAACCATTTCACCATGAACTTAAAACCATTGCAAACATTTTTGTCCACTACTGTAGCAGTATGTGACTGTAGTGCTGCTGCAAACTTATACTAGTAACCACCGCAAACACTCCATTTTCCCCTTAGCGCAAAATAAAAACCACGCGAACTTAAATGCAGTTACAGTATATCATTGTTATATGTTATTATGACGTTATGTATCTCGGTAGCGACCGTTTGAAGCTAACTAAAACTAATAAGACTGGATGACAGGCTAGGTATTACGAGCCCTGAATGTACTACTAATGTCTTCCAGCATTTTTGATATGAGCCTTAAACACTTTAAACATTAGCCCCGCTCCAAAGACCCCTGTTACTGTCGTACTGTTAATGTTGACATTTTCGCAGTGGTTTAATTAAGTTAGTCTTCAGTATTAACTTAAAACCACTGCGAAAATGCTATTTTCCATCTTCTAACTGCCTTTCCCCTTGTTATTTTCTCTTTACCGCGAAATTAAATCACAGTGAACTTAAAGTCATTTACAGTATTCCGAAGATGCCCCCCTCCCCCCTGCAGTTCCCATAATCAGGTGCCTGAGGCAGACCACACCACACCCTGGTGTCAATAACATGCTTGATTACCCCCCACATCAGTACCTAACACCTTAAATCAGGTGAGACATCTCCCAGGTATGCCGACACTACCACCTGTTCTATCTTTCCTCTTCCCTCAATACAAGACGTATCTTCCTCCTTCTAGGAGACCAAGAAAGTGACCTAGCCAGGTCAGAATTACACCTGAAAGAAGATATCTCTTTCTGTGGTATCTTTGAATCAGTCTGTATTTATCTCTTGTGTTAACAGAATGGATGATAAGTAGTTCAACCCAGGGTCTGTAAGTAATTTGGTTGTCTGGCAAATTACATCAGCCTTGTCTAAGCTTGGATGACTTCACATGTACGACAACAAAAACCCGACATTATCCCATTCTTGTCCGATTACTTGCCAGGGCATCACATGTAGTTGCGTGCGAGTTGCGTGCTCTACATGGATGATAATCCCCACACCCTCATTCCTAGAATCCTTTGGAAATGAAATTATTCTTTAGCTCTTGCCAGGAAACAAGGCATTTCACATAGCTATACTTACATCAAAAGCTACCTGCCACCAAAAAATCAAGACCATAGCATGTCCAGAATAGCATACAAAAACCAGAACTTTTGCTGCAGTACCAACAAAAGGCGTCAGTAGGTCCAATATCGACCTTAACTTAAGTCTTCCCAAGACCTACCCACCTACCAAATATCAACCCAGAGGTTAACTTTTAAGTTATGTTGACCACATATATGCAGAAACACAGACACACGCATGTCCACACTCACACAACATTTTTCATGGAGGTAAAAAAAACACCAATACGATTAATCAGAAAACAACTTGGCAAAAATCACTTCAAAAAATGTTCCTCCACGTTTGATAATAACCTAAATATACCTTTGTTATATAACCATACATATCTTGAATTGATTGGAATCGGTAGACAGTTAGCATCCTGTGAGACTATTACAGTGACAAGATACTAACTCAGACTAGGAATTCTGTACCAGTGGTACTCACAGAGTCCATCCATAGTGATTACTTGCCTCTGCCTTTCCAATACTAGAGACACCCCCGCCCACACAACTACTGCATTAGGAGTTTAGACCTAGGAAAAAACTGTCGTGTTTCTGGTTACCTGACCAACTCTAGCAAAATCCTGCCAAATCTAGCCTTTTCAGGGGGGTGGAAGACTGGCAAGGGACATAAAATTTTCAAGCTGATAAAAAATTAGTGATAAAAACGTTGTAGAATCATTTTCCAACATGTTTTCATTTCTGTTGCAATAGAAAAAGTGATAGAAACAAACCTATCAAACCTAGGTCCCCTCTACATTGACACCCAGTTATATTGACGACCGAAATCTACCAAAAAAGCTACTTATCTACCCGGAAACACAATACTAATTTTCCTAGGCCCTAGCATGTAATAACTGTGGAATTCCATGAATACCTCATCCCTGAAACAACCCCATAAGCATGCCAAGTTGCTAGTTAGTTGAGCAATTCTCAATAATGGATGACAGTTTCTCTGCATGCGAATTCCCCAACTGGGAGTCAGCAAAACCATTGGGCCAGCACTATTCAGCTAGGGTGATATATGACCCAGATTTCTTTTACGGCTTGGGAGAAAACTTCAAGTTATAAAAAGTGATGATCAAAGACATTTTGTATAGAACATATACATGATTCATCCGTTAAAGCCTCAAATATACCCACCTTCAACCTGCAAATTGCAGAAAAGATATAAAACAACTTGCAATTTTGCAGCGTAAAAAAACATGTAGGCCTGGTATCGTGAGTCACAAGTTACTTACCTATCAGCATGCCAAGATTCTGGTTTAAATGGCTTATGTGCATGGCTGAAAATGCAAGTTTTACAAAGCCACATTGCACTTCTATAGACTAGATGAAAAAGCATCATGCTTCACCTCAGTTGAGGAGGACTGCTTAATACCTTCTTTCTACCTCCATGAAAAATGGAGGTATTGTTTTAAGTGTCTTTGCGTGTGTTGGTGTTTCCGGATATTTGGGGTCAGCATAACTTAAAAACCTATGGATGGAGTGTGATGATATTATACTCAAGGTATGTGGGTAGGTCTCGGGAAGACGAAGGTCAAGGTCGAATATGTGCCTCCTGGCGTCTTTCCATGGTACTGCAGTACAGTTTTTGTACCTTAGCTGCTTGTTGTGGACCTACAAGGGCATTTTACTTATTTTTCTGCTTTTGTTCAGAATTCTTGGAAACCTTTGTAGTTTCACACCCCATGCCACAGTAGGATGTACCACATCAATCATATACAGACAGGTCTTATCCACTTCTCCAGTATTTCCTTAGAGACCCTGCCAAGAAATCAATCCTTTCCACAGCTAAGGAACCATACAGATAAGGAAGAAGGTCCCTCTCAAGGTAGCTCCCACTTTCCAGGAGCGTATACATGTACAACATGGTCATAAATCATGCCGTTGCAATATGAACTCTGCTGGAAAGCAATTCTACCAGGGCATGTCCCTAGCGTAACACTCTGTCACCTTACCTTAAAATCATCTGCCCGTGGCTAGAAGACAGCAAAGGTCCTCATCTATGGTCTATACAAGGATATATCTCCTTGAGGAAGCTTGACACTGGGGCCATATCAATTTCTCATAGTCCTCTAGGATTTAATTATCATTTTTCTATTGCCATGGTACATTGGTTTGCTATTTTTAGTCGAATTAAGTGATCTGTTAGTATAAACTGATTGACTGACTGATTCAGTGATTGATTGATTGATAGATTGATTTGGTCATTGATTGGTCGGTTGATCCAAAATGGTTAACCTCAATGCAAAACCAAACAACAAAATGTATTGGCAATACTCATTGTACACCAAATCAATCAAATTCTTTGCATATTCATGCAAAAATATCAAGAGAAATCTGTTTGTAGATCTAGCCATCTACATTTATAATTTACATGGCTTTCATTATGGAATTTGATAAAAGAACAGAACTTCCAAATGCACCGACACAGCACCATACACATACATTGTAGGTACAGTACATTGCTAAAATCTGAAACATTCCGAAGTTACCTTTCAAAACTTCAACAATCCATTTACGCAGTTTCTCCTTTCACAATCCTCTACGCTATTGCATTTTGTTTCATTCTAACTGAATGTGCGCAATAATATGCAGCGTTTCTAACTCAGGAATGAAAGCTGTAACCGTCCTAGATTACATGGAGTCGCTACGATGTTCACCGTTCATCTACTAAGCCACGCCAACAATGGAAATCCATTATGTGCTATGCAGGTGTGTAGTAGAGATAAGAGACGGGCTAAGGTTTTACTGCCCCTAGGGTATTAACGTCTTAGGCAGGGAAACGGCCAAGCAAAGAAATCAGAAGGCGGAATCTTAGCAACGTTAACTCTGCGTCAATCAAACGCAACATCTCTCGAGGAGGAACTAACCAAGTTGCCAAGTTTTTCTATTTTATCTGTATTCATACTTGAAAGATTTTATATTGAAGAAAACTTGTTAAAGATTTTATATTACGTTCCCATGTAATTGATTCTTGCAAATCATCACTTATGTGTTTGTCACCGTCATATAAAACTTATATTGCTCACGGAAATTATCACGAACAATACATTTTCCCAACAGCGTGGTAATAGAGTCAATTCCACATTACCGAGAGGGTGTTTGTTGCCTTTTGTTCTAACATTTACAAAACCTTTGTAACAATCTATGTGAGATAAGTAACTGTTAAGAACAATTTCCAACATTTATTTGATGTTCTAAATATTTTTTGCTGTGTTCCAACAGGTTAAACAAATTTCCAACATTGAACACATTATTTGTATTAGTTTCCAAAATGTTACAACATAGATTGATCATTTGTTTGAACATGTTCCAACATTCTACAAATATGATATAACTGGGTCAGTGGGCTGGGAACAGGGCAATTCACACATCCCTCCAAAGTATAGGGGATTAGGCCTAGGTGCCATGAATAGACACTTAAAGACAAAAGAGTTGCCAGTGTCCAGACGTGAAATCTAAAAATATACAGAGGCAGGCAATAGAGCGTGATTAGCACCTACTTTTATGGGGGCAATAACCCAAATCTACCATTTTGAGAATGATGCAAAATGTTGGAACATGTTCCAACAGTAGAACAATCACACAGATGTTTGAAAACTGTTCTAAATAAAGAGATATTTGTGCAAATACTTTCATAATATTTCCAAAATATAGAGATGAGTTCAAACATGTTCAAACTTTCATTTCTAATTGTTTGAACGGTCTGAAATTATTTTGACTGAAATAGTCTTTTCTCTAAAATTGTTCAAACTTATTAGCAATATCATCTGAAAACCCTCTCGGTGACATGGAATTGACTCTACAATGTATGGAGATGAGTCTGTGTACTATACAATCTACCCAAACAAAGGTACCATTTACAGCAATATCAAGATAACACCAATATATCATTTCTAAATGAAAAATTGATGCTCTTTTCACAACTTTCCAGGACTGAATATAAAATGGAAAGAAATTACATTATTTCAATATTCTCTTCATCCAGTCATATTTCCATGACCTTTCAAAATCTCTGATGAAATCTGTAATCTCCAAGGTCTGGAAAATTAGAGGTCATTTTTCATCATTTTACATTACTGTATCCTTCTGGTCGATGGAAAACAGCATACTGATAAGGGAGAAACCAAGACTGATTTTAAGGGGGGGGTGAAAATGTAAAGAAAAAAAATTGCCCCCAACAAGGAAGGAGAATCTCACATGAGAAAGTAGATATATCTATACAAGAAAATTGGGGGATGAATTTGGATATACCAATACAATTGATTAGGGTAGAAAATGTACACATTTCATCCACCATTCATGATAATTTTTGCTCCATCCCCAATGGTTTCATCAACACCCACTAATCATTCCTGGTCTGTCCCTAATGCTCTCGAAAGGTCAAACCTTGGGGTCAGCAGGGATTATGGGCTGATTTAGTCCATTATGTACATGGCAAATACCACATAGAGCCGGATACATGTTTTATACATTACAGACCTTCCTAAGCCTTTGATTCAGTTTGAAGATACATGTCTGCCATGATACAACTACAGAAATACTAGTCATCCTAGGCAAGAGATACATTAGCTACATAAATCTGCTTTCATAATTCATATCCTTATTTGATAAATGGTACCTTGTCCCAAGGGGTGATAACTAATAAGTTTGATGTATAACCCCATAGCGTAGCGCTGTAATATAGATGAGCAGACAATAACATAAAGCATTGGAGTTCACTTGATGTCCTTGTGATATTATACAAGTGTACCCCCGGAAAAATACTGTTCTTCAATTCTCATAAAAAATTGACAACCACAGCATTTGTTGAACTTGGAAAATATATCCTTCCCATGTGACCTACATATATTACCAGATATATCCTATCATTATACAAATTCAAATCCTTGCAACTTTAGATGAGACGGTTGGCGTCTTCATGCAATTTAAGATTTCTTCCAAGAAACGATAGAAGACATTCACAAACAAAAACCATGTAAATCTACTACAAAGGATCCATAAAACTAGATGCATCTTTGATTAGTTCTTAGAACTAGATGGGGAGAACACAGAAGAAAGCCAAGATTAAGATGGATGTTCAATGATGCAGATGAAACTCTATCTAATCCTAAGTACCATCCCTCCATCCCCTGTAGGAGTAACAGTATGATAGAGAACACTGGGCTCCGTTAATGGTCTCTGTGTGATGGTCTACCTCATTGATGTGTACTGATAGGTTTGCATGCATTTTGGATGAGGACAGATTTAGTGTGGACGGAATGACTATCCATTGTCTCCCTCGGCCCTTTCAGGACTGTAAGGAGCTTACAGAGCAAATTGGACTGCTGCAGTGTACACATGATTAGTTTTAGATGTCTCCTCAGAATCAGTTCAGCTGTGAGTTATCAAATATTATAGTTACAGGTTGCGTATAAGCAAACCTGTTCTATTCTTCTTTGGGGGTATTCTTTTTTGCGGGCATGTATTACGATCTCATGGAAAGTTTATACACACTTGGCTGTAAAGCTTTTTGTTGGTATACTTGATTTTACTGGTGTTTAACCTATGACCTTTACAGTCAGACAGCCAGAGCCCAGAGACCACTTGTTTTTCTAACACTCAGGTAAATTTGCATATGCAAATCAGTGGAAGCCAGGCAAGGTGCATGTATTAGTGGGGCTGACTAAATAAGCCCTGAAACTTAAAGGTTTTACCACTGAATACCATTACCAGTAACTTACAGGGATGTCCCTATAGCTCAACTGGTAGCAGCTTCACAATTGAGATCCTGGTTCCAATATCAGTTGTTAACCGGGAGACCCCGGTTCAATCCTTGGTCAGGACTTCTTGGTTGGGGCTGCACATGTCTTATGGAAGGGAAGTAAAATGGAGGTCCCTTGTTCGAGGAGGTGTTTCAAGCATGTTAAAGGGGAAGGGCTAACAACCCTTCCTTGTAAAAAAAAAGGAAATTTGCTGCCCCGTGTGCCCATGGGCACTACAACAATGGTTTGAATGAACTACTAGCATACAGTGTACACCAATTGACTAATACCTTATTCACCAAGACTTCTTATCAATACAAACATATGAGTCATGTAATGCACAATCTTTCTATTCCATACAAAACTCATTCATCATTAGGAAAGCAAATACAGTTGATTCGAAAAAATTGAACTGACTCAACCAAACTCAAAGTCAACCCAAAATATACCATCTACTCCCGTGCTTTGCTATTTTGTCGTGTAGTAGCAAGCTTTACAGTATACCTTTGAAGCTCAACAATGCAGACATGCCAAAGGTTCTAGACAACCAAAACATCTTCTTAAAAACATTACGCTGGGAGGGGGGAGGATCTATATTCGGCAGAATGCGGTGCAGACAATTAACGCCATTAATAAATGGATTTCTATCAGCAGTTACCACATGATGTATAACCCAGCAACAGAGATGACAGCAGAAATTCATTGTGGATACAGGAGAATGTAGACACTAAATCATAATGACAAAAGCCTAAAGCATGCATGCAAATGAACAACATCAAACCAAAGGACAGATCAGATAATTTGATGAATGTCGGTATCAATTACTGGAGTTTTTATGTAAAGGAGACCAGGGCATAGCACACCCATATATTTTCCATAAATTAAATTAAAATGAGTGAGGATTTGGGATCTTTGCAAATCACTATCAGCATGCATAATTTATGTAAAGAATATCTAGACTTTAGATTCTATAAATATAATACATGTAGAATAAGATGGTATTAATAATAAATGATACATCAAACTCAACATGTTGATTCATTCATATACATGTAGGCATGTTGCCACATGTTGTACGTAGGTTATTTCATTTGTATACACTTGTTTGTTTGTATGTATAGTTAGTATTAGTAACAGAAGACCTTATGAAAGTTGCTGCACCTTTGTTCAAATTGTTGTGTCAATAAAATTGTTTATAATCAGAAATGACCACTTTCATAAGATAACTTGATAATCACTACATAGACTTCTATAGTTCTAAGTTCTACTTGTCAGATATTCACCTTTTGTTCTTTAGATCTTGAAGAATTTTACTGCCCTACAACTTGAACAGAACTCAACTTTTGTGGGGCAAATGGCAAATGTTTGATACCAGGAGTTTTTTTGTGGCCAACTGAATTTAGGACACACCATTTCCTGCCTGCTGTTCACTTCATTTATCCCTCTCAAACTGATTAGCTCCACAACTCTCTGAACTACAGGCAACCAATTCCAACCCTCCCATGTTATTTTCCCCTTACTGGTGCTGGAGGCCATCTACCGAACCTTGTAATCAGTTTAGCCAGAATTGCGGTCACCACGACTGCTCCTACCAGACCGTACAGCATATCCAGGCCATCTTACATGCAAATCTCTCACGATCTGTTAGAAGATATGGTGGACAAATTTGTGTGAACTACAATGCAGTCCATGGTCAAGGTCATTCCTGATGTAATAAGGTGCAAGTTTATATAATTCATCAAGAACAAAACTGGTAACAGCCATACAGTTGAGCTGCTGGTTTCCCAGTTCAATCCTGGGAAGGGTATCTCGGTTGGGGCTGCACTCATCTTTTGGAAGGGATGAAAAATGAAGGTTCCGTTTTCAAGGAGGTGCATCGAGCACGCTAAAGGGTAAGGGCTAGCAAACTCTCCCTGTAAAAACATACCCAGCTAGTGCTACTGAAACAGCAAGGGAACTCTCTGCCCTATGTGCCAATACTAGGCACTATAAGGACCTGGAGAAAGGAAGGAACGATGTCAAAACACTCCCAAGATACAAACAAGGGGAAAAGGACCGTGATATTACAGATTAGACCCCGTTCACACTCATTTTTTTCAATCGCGATTGAAGTATAATCGCGATTGTTCGATCCGATCGCGATTGAACGCAAAGAAACTTTTGCGTTCACACTGCTTTTCGCCAAGTGGATTAAAGTACGCCGTGATCCGATCGCGATTGAAGCACGATTGAAGCATGTCATCGGCGATCATCTGGCAAATCTTGTTGTCCTTGTTGTCCTTGTTTTGTGTCTATTTTTCCGCTAGACATTGTCACTTGGTGCGGTAAATGTCCCTCTTTCGGTGACATTTCCCCAGATTGGCCTGCACCTCCTCTCTCCCCCAGATTGCGATGAGGACCCTGGTCTCCTCATCGCGCCACCTGCCACCAGCTGAAGTTGCTGACGGAGTTTTATTCTTCTTCTTGGGCATTGTTGACGATGAAAAATTGTTGTTGTTGTAAGAGAGCGATCTGACGTGTGTGGCTTGGGTTTGTTTTCCCGCGCGATGCGAACTATGACCCCACGTACCTGCATGTATGACCTCCCACCCCCGGAACCAGCCGAAATCTCCGCCGATCGCGATGGAATGAATCGTAGTTGTGTTCACACTCAAAATTTGATAGGATTGGATTGGATCCGATCGCGATTAATCCAATCAAACTACCTCCGGAGGTAGTTACAATCCAATCGCGATTGGATCGTTTTGGATCGTTCCAATCGCGATTGGGAGCGTTCACACTGAAAAAATCAATCGCGATCGGATCGATTCAATCGCGATTATACTTCAATCGCGATTGAAAAAAATGAGTGTGAACGGGGTCTTAGTGGTGTCTCCTGGCTATCAGCAGGTTGCTAACATTAGTAACAACTGCAAACAAGGACACACCTCAGGACCCAGACCACAGGGGTCCCTGTAGTACTCACACAAATAGCTGTCTTTTGTTCTACCTATTTAATGGTAATCTCCAAGAGATGGTAGTGGGACAAGTTAACTCAGAGCTACAACAATGCTTTTACTGTAAATGCATTCAAGTTTGCAGTGGTATAATGTTCGCAGTTTTGGAGGTAACCTCTTCCACAGCGAAAATTGTTTCAACTGCCTAGTAGAAACCACTGTGAACATTCCATTTTCATTACAGTGAACAAATGCATTTTAGTAACATACAAAATTACATGCATCAGGCCCAGTATTTTCTTTGCATTTCAGTCTATAAAAACAGTATGGGACCATTTTCAATCTCAACATCAAATTTCAATCTTTCAACGTTTTGTCACTTTTTTCAAAGACATACATGATACAACCTAGAAATCATACAGTTCTAACAAGTTCAACAAAAGAAGACAAACTTTTGCTGTCTAGGCAAGAAAATGTACATGTACAATGACTTTGAAATTCAATCCCTAATCAAGAACTTGAAGAAGTGATTTCTATTGATTGCACAAACAGGTAAATGATCTTTGGCATGAAAGTCACCATGTCCATCATGACTTTGTCAAGGGCAACTTGCAATCCTTCAAGTTCAACACATCTCTCCAAAATGGCATCATTTAAGGGCAGGTATAGCGATATTATGACCGAGGCATCATTCAGGTCTGGGAGAGGTGAGATAGTTGAACAGATGTTTAGCTGTGATAGAGGGGAATACCTAATTCAAGTGGCACCATGGCCAACCCCATGCTTACAAGTTACATGATTTGTCTGTGACTAAGGTGATAAGAAATACATGTAGTCAAACTTTCCCCCTTTTTCTTCTTGTTTCATTCTGCTTAACCTCATGAATATGATACACCAAAAATAGTTACTCAAGCAACTGTGTTGTCAATGTCAAGTAGAAAATGTAGCTACCACTACTAGTGAGAGATTCATTTACATGTACAGATTGTTTTGTTTATTGTTTGCATGCATGTGTACAATCATAAAACCATAGATAAACAGGGCAAATAAAAACATGCAGGGGGGGGCAGAAGCCTATGTGGCTTTTCGTGACCCCCCCCCCCCCTCGAAACTAGACAGTACATGTAGTTATGAATGATGAAGATGCTGGAAACTGTGACAAATTTTGGAACTCACTGCAAAACTTTGACACTATTTCTACATTGCCATATATCTACGATATTATCATTATATTATTATAAATGCAGTTGAGAAGAAATCTAGTAACTTTAGACTATCAATAGAATACCAAACAATTGGGAAAACCATACTTCAAAAATAGTATCGAGTTACTATAGGTGAAGGGTAATGTTTGAGATCCACTTCATGCAGTCTGGAACCTAATTTTGTATTCTAGCCGTTCGCTGCACTTCAGATGGGCCTGACTACACTACCCTATGCACCATTCTACTAAGACCTTCATCCATAATATATGAATGACTTTTCTATTGGATTTTTCACTGGAAGCCATTGACAATTGAGGTACAGTATATGTATTACTGAGCTGACTCTGTGATGGCTAGGGGAATAGCAATGAAAACGAGTAGAAGAAATGTAGACCACCAAAAGGGGTTTCTGTTAAAGCTGGTTTTACCTTATTAATTTAGGAGGATCTGGGGTTAAATCTATATGGGTTGATTTCTTGGCTACTTTTGGGAAAGAGCCAGAAACTCCTTCCAAGTGAAGTTGGGGTCTGGAAAGGTTTTCTGTGCAAACTGGGTCAAGACTCAAATGTAGAAAGACCAAACCATTTGTGCTTTACACAGAACTGGGAGAACTGTTTGGGTTTGACTTTGGGTTTTTGAGAGTTAGCTTTTTTTTCATAATTCCTAAACTGGTTTTCAGTGCAAATGTACAAATGTTAGAAACTGTGTGTAGCGTCAAAAATAGCACTTTGACTTTTGAGTGCGTAGTCCAGTGGTTAGTGACCTGGCTTCTGGCTTCTGGACCTAGATGTCATGAGTTCAAATCCTGACTGTGTCGCTCTCCTGACATGCAGCACCCTGCTAGAAAAGGCTGCAGTCCTTAGTCCACTGTACATGTACATTGTGCTTGTCTAAAAGAACTATAGCAAATTTCTGTTAAAATGAACCTGTAAATATTGTACACAACATATATGTCTTCTCTGTCATGACCAGTGGAAGAATAGCTCTTCAGATTGCTAAACTGCTTCAAGATCAATTTCACTTTCTTTCACAATAGTGAATTCTAAATGCATAGCTTCTGTTATCTCAATAATGCACCTCTATTCAAAGTAACAGTCACAATCTGTTGTGTTTAGTACATTGTATGTATGAGATGTCTGTAAATTTCAAGTACTTGATTGATTGTGTATTATTTTTCTCCTGGCCATGCCTACTTCATTTATAATCTTTTAGCATCTGACAGGTTCTCCGCCCACCTCCCACCCCTCCTACCAATCTGTTATGGGGAAGTCATAGACAAATATATATGGGGCAATCATATGACATCATCTCCTATCGACCCAGTACCCTGCCCTTGGTAGCCAACCTTTGAACAATGTGGTGGAATTAATTCTCTCTCCGTTTACAGAAGTGTCCAGTCCAGGTATGGCATTGAATGGGTGGTTATGCCAGTGGACACGAGATTGAGAGGTCACGGGTTCGATTCCTGGCTAGATGCTGTGTCCTTGCGAAAGGCACTTAACACAAACTTCCTCACTACACCCAGGTGTAAAAAGGGGTACCCGACTTCGGTTGGGGAGGTAACATGCAGTGGAAGGAAAGAGATGGGCTATACCTTCCAATACCGTGCCCTAGACACAGTGGATAACTAGCCTCCGTTGCAGTCCTTTTCCCCGCAGCGTGTTTTTTTTCCAATTTTTTTTGGGGGGGGCGCCACGTATCTGCTTGGGATCCCGTATCCGCCGTGCCTCTGTGTCCGCTATAGACCCTGTGTCCGTGCCTCTGTGTCCGCTATAGACCCTGTGTCCGCTGCGGACACAGGGTCTATAGCGGACACAGAGGCACGGCGGATACGGGATCCCAAGCAGATACGTGGCGCCCCCCCCCCCCCCCAAAAAAAATTGAAAAAAAACACGCTGCGGGGAAAAGGACTGCAACGGAGGCTAGTGGATAACAACCCGCTGCCCCTACAGTATCAGAAAGGCTATGGCCAGTATGGGACTACCTGTACCTTTACCTTTACCAATTCAGGCCCCTATCAGGCTTGTTATCTTATGCTACAGACCTTGCTAGTAGATGAGGTGCTATGTTGTGTCTAATGCCAGCCTGAGGCAAGGTGAGATAGGTTCAGGTGTATAGGCCTGGCTGGATGAGTGAGTGTCACTCACAGACCACACATGGTCCTGGTGCTTACAGATGTGTATCCTTCTCATGTTAGTCCTGTCTGACAGGATGTCTACTGCACAGCGAGGGAAGGGTTCCAAATCATGTGTGTGTCTGTCCCACAGATGAGATCCAGGGTACTGTAAATTCATTTACGTTCACAGTTGTTTTATTTCTGGGAAAAGCAGGTTTTCGCAGTGTTTTGAATTTGCATTTGTAACAATATTCTGCATTACAGAAGGCATACAACAAGGGAGAAATATTTGCGGTGTAATGAAGAGGTCATTGCAAAGACAGAAAAATAAAACCACTGCAAACATTTTAGGATTCACAGTAACTCTCTCTGAGAGTGATCCATCACATGGTGTCCCAGGGGTTGCCATGGTAATGACTGGGGAGGCTGCTCAGTTCAAAGCCATCCTATTCAAGGCTCAAAATACCCACTGCATCTTATATTTGGAAACAAAAGAAACACAAATCAATACAACCACAATAATTCTGGTGTGTTCTAACTTTAGTAAACTACCGGTAACAAAGTAACATAAAGAAGTAAACAAAGGGCCGGAATAATTTATTCCTTCTTCTAAAACAAGTTCCATATTTATCTAGGTTACCAATGATAATATAGTAGATGCAAGAGATCTATACGTATTTGTTACATCTTGGATAGCTAATGACCTAATGCATAGTTTTATTTGTATTTTTGAACAAGAGCTATCCTCCATTCAAAATTAACGACCATAGCATGTCCAGAACACAAGATATCAAAAGTTCTGCTACAGCACTGGCCAGCCGCTAGGGGGCCCAATATCAAGCTTGACCTTTGTTTTCACCACCCCTTCTCACATACCAAATATCATAAAGATCCATCCACAACTTCTCGAGCCCACAAACGGACAGGCACAAAGACAAATGGCACCGAAAACAAAATGTAGTTGCCAACGCATCTCCCAGTTCTTCTAGCACAGTCAGAATTTAAAACCCTATACACACTTATTTACAGGACATGTAGTACCCTTCTCAAATTGAGATTAGGATCTTTAATTACAGGCTGAGCCTAACTGGAGGATTATACATACAGAAGCAGGTCATAATTTATGAGCTGTCACGTATGTCATGTTGTGGGATCCACTGATATGACAGATGTGTTTGTACAGAATCTATCACTAGTATCAGGCTGTCTCCAGGACCTGTCCATCTGTCCCAGAATAAAAATTTGCTTGTGGGGACGGACTAAAATCCTAACTAACTTGATGTCACTGAAATTGGTGTAAAAATATTTTTGTAAGCACAGATTTAGTGATGGAAGTTGACAAAATGGGCTCCTAAACAATTAAATGAGTGGGACGGAAAAAATCTAAAGCTGGAGTCAGCCTTCTCTAGTCTATCACAAATGTTATGCATATGGATAATGATGATGCAAAATTACAATACGTTTTGTACCTAATCTATATCATACTGATAGTGTATGTAATCTATGAGGATATGCACTCTTTGCATTCTATTACTTCCAATGATCAAGAAAGAAAAAACATGAAGCACTATTAGTGTAGTAAAGAACCAGTAATCATCAGCTGCTGTGTCTGAGTTAGAAATTTAAAGTGGTAACTTCTGGCCAACCCAAAACACAGTCTCCTAAAGTAAAGGTCAAGGTAACCCAAACAGGTGGAGTCCTAGGTACTGACAGACGGCAAAAGATTGTCATTGATCGTGGAACAAGGCAATGCTGATTGGGAAAGTACTGTGATAACTCCGTAATTTCATTTATTTTCACAGTGGTTTAATTTCGTGGTAGGAGGGAAGGAGGTTTTTGCAGTGTTTTAGATTTGCAGTTGAAACAATTCTGTAGTATACTGTATAGGGAATTTTTTGCAGTTGAGAAGTCACTGCGAAAATAAAACCATCGCAAACATTTCAAGATCTACAGTATTCCTTTACATGATGCTCCAAGGTTCTAATATCTGGTCAAGGCCCTCAAGGGACGTTATCAAAATCTTCAAGGGCTCCAAGAGGAAATGAAAACTTTCAGGGTGGCATCTGGGCTTGGTGTCAATGACCAGTCAAAACATCCTCCCTCCCTCCCCCAGTATTGACCATGGATGACACCACAAGTCTGAGAAGACTTGGGATTCTCATTTTGTGGCCACTGGTTCTGAAGCCATGTGAGAGAAGCAGGGATAGTATTGTAGCTCTAGATTTCATGCTCAGCTTTCATGGCTGCTAAATTTAGAGCCATGTGTGAGGATGGAGGGTACTTGGTGGGTCCCTGGGTCTTAGGTAGACAAAAAGGAATGCTCAAGTCATGTGGAACCCATTGTTGAGTAGGCGGTAGGAGCAGCCTGTTTTGTTGGGAAAAAGGCTTGACCCCCACTGTGGCTAGTTGGTGATTTTTACAATGAAGACACCCATATAACATTTCGCAGACACCACTTGTACAAATGTACATCAAGTCTTTGTACATTCCCTTTTCCCCGACTTGTCGTCTTCAAGTTTCCCGAACACTACTCTTTAAGACTTTTCTTGGAAGTTGAGGTTTAGCACAGGAAATAGCATTGACCTACTTGTAACTCAGTGCCAAGATCACATCCCACAAATGAAAGGTGTGGGTTCTTGTAGCTACATGCCAAGACACACACAAAAGTGAGTCAGCAAGACTCTATGGTCTCACTTTACTAAAGCCTGGACAGTCCCATCTGGAAATCAGTCAGAGGCTCATAGGCCCATTCATTTATCCCCACACATATTCATAAATCTTCATCATGGGGGGTGCCACCAACAAAAGGCCCTGCAAAACAGCTCTATCCTTGTGATGAACTGGGCCAGGGGACAATGAATGGACCCCTTGCTGCACCCCTTTCTTCTAGTATTTATTCACATGTATAAGGCATGGGAAATGGGAGAGAGGGGTAAGAAAGTGGCTGTAGTTTCACTACACATAAAAAAAGTGACATAAAGTTGGAGGCGATCCTAGCGACCTACCTTGACGGGGGAACTGCGACTTGCCGCCGCCGGGGTCTTCTGGGTTTGCGACGCCGCCCCGCCGTCCCCCGAAGCCCCCTTCCCTCCTTGCCCACTGTGGGAACTCTTCGGCGACCCTCCTTGGGAAGCTGTAGCAGTTCTTCTTCTCTCCTTGATCCCATCGAGAAGTCTTACCAGGAGTATATTCGAGGGTAACTCGTCAACAGTACAAGTTACTAGGATGCGACACTCTGGGCACCTCAGCTCATTCTTGGAGCGGACTATCTGTTCGAGACATCGTTTACAGAACGTGTGCTGACACGGGAGCACTTTACTGTTGGTAGTGAGCCTTCCCAGACACACAGAGCACTCCAGAAGATCCTCTAAAACTTTCTCGTCCATCATGACGACCCTTGAAGTAACGGAATCATCCCATTTCTTTTCCAAAACTGAGCGAGCTTACCTCGTATACTACACTACAAACCCAACGTAGCCTGGTCGTGGTTCAAGCCCGTCCAAAGGCTCGTGATCGGCCAAGATCACGGCCAAGCTTCTGCCGACTCTTTCTCCTGGTGTAGGAAGTAACTTCCGTGAACAACAATGCGATTAATAAGGCTCCTGGAGTCGTAAAAAGGAGCAAAGTTCAGCAGAAGGTAGTAAATACGCCTTACGTCCCACACACTGCCGCCATCTTTACTCAATTATTTCGGGCAGGGGAAGGCCCGGCACCCTCCCGTCTGTTAGTCGATGACATCATTGTTTGGACACGTTAGATGAAAACAAAAGGAAGAAAATCTAGAAAACAAGAGAAATTGCTATACAGGAACGTGTTTTGGAATAAGAGTTATATCATCAATCTATTAGATTACTTATGATAGTCACTGTATGAATAAGTTATTCAAATGAAGACAGAATAGTAGTCATCGTGTAGTAGCTGTCGCTAGAGGGCCTTGGAAAGTAGGAAATGGACACTGTATTTGTGAAATCTACAACCTTCCGTAGTTCTAAACCTCAATAAATTCCAGGAAAAACAATTTATTACGCCCCTACCATTTAACTTTAGATGTCTGTGATCATTCGTGAGTGTTTTCATTAAAACAGAACTGACAAAAAAGCTTTAACCACTGATGCGGATGAGCACACAGCATTATTGAGTGATTCGGTCGTAGATGGATGATCCAAAAGTTGCCATTCTTTTTACTTTTTTTATGACGTTTGAAATTGTGATTAGAGACTAGTTTCGCTTAGATATCATCGTAATCACGCAAAATTATTGAATATGAATAGGTTTTTGATCGAATTCTGCAATGTCCGTGCCTTTTAAGTCCGTGCAAACTGTTTAGACTAAAACAACTGATATGATCTTTTTGGAGATTGAATTAATTTTCTGTCTCCAACACACGCCGCTTTGGCGTGTCTGTATTTTACGGTCAGGCCCAGATAAGAATTTGTCCCAGAAGTAATGAAATCACAAGTAATACTCATTGCACTTTTATATTCTTTACTGGCATCTGGTGCATATGATAACCCCGCATGTGATTTTACCGATGATTTTTGCGGCTCAACTTTGACGGCTCTCTCTCAAGAAGATGCCGTCATGTCTGAGAGAAAAACGTTAGTGCCTCTTTAGATCTAGCTTGATATCTGCTAAACGTGTAGCCGAAAAACATAAGAGATAGTAAATCAAGTCTTCTGCCATTCAATGTAAATATGCCCACGTGTTCGGTATAGCCAAACGAGCAAAGTCTGGACAACAGATGCAAGTCTGTTCTTTCTGTACTGTAGTTTGTAACATAAGTATCTTTCACTGGTGGTGTCGAATTCAGGACGGGAAACCGCTGCCTTATACGAGGCTGTGCCACAGAAAACCGATCCCATGGTTGTTTGTCTTCGCCCCTTAAATTACAGGAAAGCTCTCTAAAAGGACCGACCTCAAAGGATCATGTGGTATAGAAGCAAAACCTCTATTTCTAGCTCCCTAGAGTGGGACAGTTCAAGGTTTTTGTTATCCAATGACCTCAATCTTCGGTTGCGATCGAATTAAGATAAATTTTCTTACTCCTGGAGGTGTAGGGATTGACCCGGCCGTCACCCGACATAATGTGTCATTTCTTCTGACTATGGTGGCTGCTTTAGCCGCCAGAGGACGCTTAAGCGCTTACACACTGCAAAAATATTTATCTGATAGGTTCTCTAGGTTTCATATACTCTCCAAGCAGAGGTTGGTGGTTAGATAGGTTCAAGTTCGTACTCTCCAAGCAAAGGTTCGGCTCCGGCTGGTTTTGACGTGTTTTAGTGGGGCTCTATATTTTGTTCCGTTTTCCGCCAAACCCATAAAGAAAACGGTACAAAATAGAAAGCCCCACAAAAACGCCCCAAAACACGTCAAAAACCAGCCGGTGCCGAACCTCTACTTGGGGAGTACTGGCTTCGCCCTTCTCAGTGCAGATGTATGTTCACCTGTTACCGTTATGCAGGTGTTAGGTCTCAATAACCGGCGTGTTAGTGGGGACCCATGGCAGTTGATATTATCATTGCAGGTCTACAGCGCGCAGTCATCATTGGCCTCCGTGCATCTTACGTGGACGCTATCATGCGCCGACTGGTCTTCGAACAGGTGCTGTAGTGGCTGTACAGGACAATTTTGTGGGAAGCAGTCCATGCTGCAACCCTTGCAGATGAAAGTGATAAATAGAGGTCGCACCCGTGCAATATAATGCAGTGCTGACCAAATAAGATAGGTGTCGCTGTGAGACCGTCTGTAATCCTACTTGTTTGGAGCAACTACATCAAATACATGGCTTTTTCCCTTCTGTTCATCTCATTCTGCAATGTTTGTTTATGAAGACTTCATAAGAGGACAATTTTGCATTCCTTTGTGGCTTTGAAGATGACTATACTACTTGACTTGTGTGGTTTTGGGTTCAACATAAAGACTGCTCAAATGGCTGAAATTATTTGCAAAGAAATTACGGTTTCAATACTAGTGTCTTACACCACAACATTAAATAGAAGTGCATGTGATGTCTAACAAGTTCAAATGATTGCTCCATTGTATTCATGGGGTGTCTGGCAAAACTATATGTTGCAAACTCCGATGCAACCGGATGGTCTATTCACACAACAGTTTCAGAAAAAATGAAAATAAAAGTTCATTTTTTAAGTCCACAATAAAGAGCCTTCAAGACATTTATTTATTAATGCTTTTATCATCATATCACTAACACTACAGACAATAATACTTTAATAATCACATAAAAGTGCCTTAACCTAAAACAATGATGACAAAATGACCAGAACATTTCAATGCTGTGAGGTGCAGTTCTTTTCTAGTGAAAAGTGAAGGTGCTGGTGCTAAAGGTATCATACATACAAAGCAGGAGGAAATATTGTCTATTTACAAAATTTAAAATAATCCATGATGTACATAATACAGTTCACAGTAAAAACAAACTATCGCCGGACCCAACAAGACCTACCTACAAGTCAGAGGTTCCTGCTCAAAATGTTACAGTCGATATAAATGTTTATGTTTTTAAATATCAATCTTTTCTTATGTTTTTTTTTCTATATTTTTGTGTGCATGATAGATAATTGGATAGTACACATAGAATCTGTCAAGAAAGCAAAATGATAGTATGATGTCGATGGTACGATGTCAATACAAAAGAAATGGGAAAATCTTTGGGTGCGTTCTCATGTAACAAATCAATCAGCGTTTTAAACTTTGTGGTCAACAAATGCCGAAATGATTAACACTATGTTTCAGTTTATCTGTGAACTAGAATAGTCAACTACAGCATAGTTTACAATGTTCACATCCCTTCTGAGTAAGAACTATAAAGAGAATATTTTTGTTCTTTCTTGGAGAAGTACCAATTAAGTTCAGTTCATGTCTATCTTAGATTTAAGATGTAACGTTTTGTTACAGGTTTGCAAAACAAAACCTGTTTATTTTATTTATCTGGTTTGGTGCTGTGTAAATCTACCTAACATATGTTGCACCCACTGTTGAAAAATAGGTCCAGTATGTTCCAATGTGGTAATTTTCAGATCCTTATACCCAAGATGATCGTAAGGGTTTCCTAATTGTTGCAATGTTCTTTCTATGCTGCTGAAAATCATTGAATTGACTTTTTCATACACTATGCCAACAAAAATTCATAGTGTTCTCCGTGGATACAGTGTACAAATATGTTTGTTATTGTTGTTGCAAAAAACATCCGAAACCCATTTTCCTGGATGGAATTTTGTTTGCTGACTTGAACTGCACCATTCTTAACAATTTTTTTACCCATTTTTTTCTTAAAATTGGTCTTATGTCCTTTACTAACTTCTTAGCTGCCATAAATGATCTTGAGTTGTAAGACCATGGCTTATTGAGATGCAAGTAAGGTACAAGATGCTACTACAAGTATGTACGTCAAACAACACATTACTTGCACCTGAGGGATACCCTGGAAAGTAGATCTATTACTCTGCCGCAAAGTCGCCGCACTTTCGAACGAACGCAACGCCGGTTGTATCTGGATGTGCGACAAAGTTTCGCGGCTCCTGCCCAGAATTCTGTACGTAACACAAGATAACTCCCCACCAACATTTCTGTAGTCCCTTTGCTACCTTCCTCTGGGCAATGATGACTGCAGTACTACTTCCCACAACTAGGTGGCACTACAACCCTGTCACATTTGGGACCACATTCTTCTTGCTGCAACGCCACCTAGTGGTTTCAGTCATCATTGCCCTCAGGAGGGAAGCAAACTACCAAAAATGTTGGTGGGTAATTTTCTTTTGGTCTATAAAAAAAAATTCTTAACATCAAATCAGAAATATTTGTATGAAAAGGCAAAGATGCCAAAATTCTGTGCAGAAAGCTAATAATTTGGTCAAATATGCCACAACACCCTGAGTACAAAGTATTGCAGTCCATCCAAGAGTGCATCTGACTCACAGCATAACAGTAATGTACCCGCTGTTTGAATCCTTATTACTTCTGACTGTACATAGGTGGTCCCCTAGGGAGGCAGTCAAGACTGGGCACGATACAGCTTGTCTCAGGTCCGCAACACGATAAACAAGCCGCCGGGATAGCACCAACGCCATAAAAAACTTTTGTCGTGGTACGACATTGCACCGAAAGCAGGCAGCAAGACGCAACTATTTTCACTCCTCTCTTAACATACTTTTATACAATCTACCTGTTGATGTTTACTATGACTTGTACCCCTGCATTCTTTTAGAAATGGCCCTTTCAGCTGCCTTGTAGATTACTTAAACTTTCTAGATAAGATATGATGTAGCCAATACAAAAAAGTGGTATACTTATATGCTACTAGCAGGGATCTGTGTAATGTTTGTTACTTTCCTTGTGTTTCAGAAAAAGCTTGGAAATGTATCACAAGTTTCGGCTGTGTTTGTCGGACAAAGAAATGTTGAATCTTTCAGGTTTACATCAAAGAGTACTTTTAAAATTAACATAATCATAGCACCAATGGCTGTAAGATCAACCATGAGCATTTACCATGTTCCGTTAAAACACCTTTCCAATATAATACTGCTAATTTAGGGGGGAGGGGGGATTAAAACAAGCTGTATATTGCCCAGCCTCAAGAACTACATAGTAGTACTTTTGGTAGAAAAGAGAGACATGAATAGGAAAGACAGACTGCGTGCTACGACTGCTGGGGTGTGTGTGAGGTGGGGTCCTCGCTGTTGTTGTTGTAGTTCCCGTTCTGGACGTATGAGTTCCCCAGACCATACAGGTGGCCGCAGTACTTGGCGTCATCTATGCTGTCTTCAAAGAACATCTGCAGATAAGAACAAATACAGGTCAGGAAGTAACTCTGACAAGAAAGCGAAGATCTCATACTTTTGTACAATATTCAGAGCTTTTGTGAACTTCTCAATGACGTAACCCTAGCTATCACAGATGTTAGCAATCCTCCCTGTCCCTTCTTCCTTTGATCAATCCCAGCTATGTCCCTCCAATAATGGGTCTTTCGTCAAACTGACCAGCTGTCCATGCATGAACTATACCTCACTACCTGACGATACTGCTAGATGGCCCAAAATTGCCATATTTCTTCATAACCTCTATAACTACCCACATGCAAAAATTATAAAAATCTATCAAAAGGATTTTGAGTCATACTGTAGGTGCAAAAACACAAACTCAAACAAAAACAGTACCCTGCCGGAGGCAACAAGGACATTATGTTGATTACGAACCTCTTTCATTTTGAAGAAGGCCAGCCCCGTGAGTAGACTGTCACTGCCTGCCTGGTGCTGTGGCCCGATTCTCTCCAGCTGGAGTAACAAAATTAATAGACTGATCTCAACTGTCCATCACAATCAGCAGTTTAACCAACGATAGCATGGCAATTAGTGGTTCAAACAACCACAGAATGGCTGCAAGTTTGTCAAATATTAGAATTTTCCTGTTATTTTGTGTCTCTACCTTTTGACGGAGATGGTTGGACTACCAGTCAAAGAACATTTACCTGAACGATTAATTGACCAAGGGAAATATTGGCACTTACATAAGTAACACTTCTGCTCAACCCACAAATGGTCAATTACAAGAAACAGGACATCATTGTAAAGAGCAATTAACAAGGTTTCAAATGTTACATAATGCAATGCAATTGATTAAGTATTCACAGAGATAAAATCACATAATTCACCGAAATCAAGTGTCACGACTTTTTGTGTTGAATTTAGTATCATGATGCTACTTAGAAAGTGCCATTGCTGTGCTGAGCTTTGATTGGACAGTCTAAGCCATGATTGACAGCTGTACCTCCAGTTGATCCGCCACCTCCTGCAGACCCCCCTTCAGGTTCTTACAGCTCTTCATGAGGTACTTGACGTCGTAGATGGCGGGGAAGTATAGTCTCAGCAGCTCGAAGAACTCCGGCTCTTCCGCGGGAAGGTTTGAGGACGTCAGCACCTTCAGGAGGTACCCAAAATCATAGCCGCTGGAACAGAGAGGAAAGATGTGATTGATTTTTGGGTTGTAACTAAAGGTGAGATTCTGAAGGTACAATCATCAATGACACACTCACAGACAGAAAGCGAAAAAATAGACTTCATTCATTTTCTCTGGGTGAAGCAGGTCTGTCTCCAGCTTTAATTTTTTTCCCTGCCCTATTCATTGTTTGGGAGCCAATGTTGTTGATTTCTGTTGTTTATGTGTCATTTGGAAAACATTTTTATCCAGTTGATATTTGGACAGACGAGGTTACATTTTTGTCCTTCCCAACAAGCAAATCTCCATATCGGGCGAAGGGACAGGTTGTTCAGACAGCCCTGGGGTAAAGTAGCAATTTAGACCTGTCAAGAAATATTTTGGTTCTTCCTACAAGAAAAATACTGTATCTGTTTACAATAAAAAACTGTCTTACCTGTGAAAGCACAGCCATTTGACGTTGTCACACAAAACCACGCCTGACGTCATCAGGAGCTCTGCGAAGTACGTGACGTCGATGCCTTCCTCCTCGTGCTTCTTAAACTGGATACCGGAGTTCTGCAGCAGATCTATAGAATCCTGCGCGTACATGTCTTCCCTGTATAACAATAGTTGACGAAAAAAGCCATTATCATTAAAAAAGCGAAAGTATTGAACATTGTGTACTAGGGATGTAATACTTAAAAATTTGTATCTAAACAAGTTTGGCCAATCATCTATAAGTTAAACATACAGCCATCTGTCTTTTTAAGTGATAAATTGCTTATGAATGAGGATCTATATATCTTAGGCCCAAACAAGGTTATTTGTGAATGCCATCGATAAACTACTTCGCCCAAACCAAAATGGATTCCGACCTTCCCGTTCAACATCAGGACAAATCCTGGCTCTCCGTAGGATTGTGGAAGAAGTCCAGAACCACCAGAAAGAAGCAGTTCTCATATTCATTGATTTCAAAAAAGCTTTTGACTCTATTAATCGTACTACTATGTTTGAAATTCAGTTAGCATATGGCATACCAACCTCAATAGTTAATGCAATCAAAATCATGTATGACAACACATCTGCCACAGTTCTCACCCCAGAGGGGGAAACTGACTTCTTCAAGATTGACACAGGGGTCTTACAGGGCGATCCCCTCGCACCTTTCCTTTTCATAATCATTCTGGATTATGCACTCCGCAAGGCCATCAACGCCGATGATGGCCTTACGCTGCAAAGGAGACGGAGTTCCAGGCACCCAGCAGTGGTCATTTCAGACTTGGACTTCGCAGACGATATTGGTCTACTCGAGGACACTATCCAAGCTGCACAAGACCTCCGATATAGGGTGGAATGTGCCACTCAGGAAATTGGCCTCTATCTCAATTCCTCAAAAACCAAAGTGATGCACATAAATCCAAGTGACCACCCTCAGGCCTTACTAGCCAAAGATGGGTCCACTATTGAATGGGTTAGTGACTTTAAGTACTTAGGCAGCTATAGTAACTCTGTGTATGATGTCAATGTTCGTATTGGCCAAGCCTGGGGTGCATGCCATGCCCTAACAAAGGTATGGAAAGCCCCCATTCAAAACACCACAAAGCTGAAAGTATTTAAAGCATGTGTAGAGGCTATTTTGATTTACGGTTCAGACTCATGGACACTAACTAAGTCTCTGTCCAAGAAACTGGATGGTAACTACACCCGTCTGCTTCGTTATGCTCTGAATGTACCCTGGCAGAGTCGCATAGGAAACAAAAAACTGTACAATGGACTTCCCCCGATCTCTAGAACAATTCAGAAAAGAAGACTGGCCCTTGCTGGCCATGTAGCACGTCATGAGGAGATGGCTGCCAAAGTTCTCCTTTGGGAACCAGATGCAAAGAGAAAAAGGGGACGACCGAACCTGACACTTAAGAAAGTCTTGGAGGAGGAGGTTGGGTTAAAGGACTACAACCTGCTAGCCGCCATGCTTGATAGAAATGCATGGTTAGACATTGTGAATGGCACCTCGTATGAGGACGACCTGAACTGAACTGAACTGAATGCCAAATTCTTCTGGTGCGGGTACACTGGACATTTAGGTCCATACCTGACATCGTGGTGTCGAATGACCGAGTGGCTAAAGCTGGCAGAATTGAGATTGGGAGGTCGTGGGCTTGATTCCTGTCATTCCTGGCTAGATATTGACAGTAAAATGGGTATGTGACTTCCGTTAGGAAGGTAAAATGCGGTGGAAGGAGAGGGATGAGCTCTTTCTTCTAACACCACGCGCTAGACACGTTAGATAACAACTCACTTCACCTACGGCCTAAAAAAGGCTATGGGACCTTTTAGGTACACACCCCAACCTACATCCCATAGATGCGTAAACAGGCTAAAACCTAAAACTGCCCGTACAAAGACGGTACGTACGTGAGGTTGAACTTGAAGTTGAACTGGTAGGTGAAGATGTTGGGTGCGTACTCCCCCTTCTCGTTCATGAAGGTCATGCCCAGCTGGATGATCTTCAGCAGGTCCACGTTACACCTCAGCAGCTGGTATTGGTAGTCCGCCGTGCTGCGGAACTCTCCGATAGGCCGCGCCACCACGCCGGGAAACTCCGTATCCTGCGGGGAAATGAAAGCATAGGGCTAGTCAGAGAGGCAAGGTGATTGGCTGGTAATTTCATGGCAGGGCTCGAAATTCATCTTTGGGAATAGGTGCACCCAACCCCAAAAATTAGGTGCAATGAAAGAAAGATGAACGTAATTCCAAAGTTTAACGCTACTGCCTCTCTGAAGTACTTCAGTCTGTAATTCTAAAGGTAACTTCAAAATTTCAAACAAATAATACATCACATTAAGTACAGCAAAAGGTTATATAGTTGGTGAACATGACCACTATATCATAGTATATCTGGAAAATATATTTAAAAAATGACGGACCAAAAACCGTGTCTCCCCGTAAATTAGTAGCCTCTTCCATTGACCCAGGGCTCGAAATTCATCTTTGGGAATAGGTGCACTGGTGCACCCAACTCAAAAAATTGGGTGCACAGAAAGAATATTGGGTGCACCAGATAAAATAAAGTTAAATGTTCTTCAGAACATAATTACAAAGTTTAACGCTGCTGCCTCTCTTAAGAACTTCAATCTGTAATTCTATAGCTAACTTCAAAATTTCAAACAAATAATATTGTTTTATTGTTTATTGTTTTGTTTATTGTTTATTGTTTCTTCGCATATGTACAATATAAAAAAACAAAGAGAAATAGAGTAAAGAATACATGCAGGAGAGGCCAGAAGCCTATACGGCTTTTCGAGGGCCTCCCCTAAACTACTCAAATGGGATTTTTACAAAATTATATATCATCGAAACTAAGAAAAACTAACGAAAGAAGAAATTGGAATTTTAACATAAATCCTAATGAAACAAATGAAAAGAAGAGGAACTACAAAGTAAATTATGAGTTGTAAACATCATAAGTATTATAATGAATAACAATTTATAAAGAAATAGGTCAAAATTATACAAAAATAACAATCATATGAATTATTTTGTCATCAGATACCAAAGGAAAAGTGGAAAACAAGGAAAACAAACAAATCAGGAGAAAGTAATACTTGGATGTTCTATGACATCTATCTTTAAAAGTTTTTTGAAACTAGGTAAAGACGAGCAGGACTGTAGAATTTGGCTGAGATTGTTCCATACGGTGGGGCCTCTAAACATTATTGTATGTTGTTTTTGAGTAGTTTTTGTCTTAATTGATCTTAAAAGATTATGTTGTCTCGTATAGTGGTGATGGATATCTGAGTTGAAATTTAAAAGACCTTTGTATTGTTCAGGTAGGGAAGAGCTATTATGGACAATTTTATGGACAAATAAGGCAATTTGAAATTTATTGATGTCAAATACAGTCATAACATTTAAATCACGAAACAGAGCTGCTGTGTGTGCTGTGAATGACGCATTGGCTGCTATTCGTACAAAGCGCTTTTGAAGGAGGTAAACAGGATTGATGGATGTTGTGTACGTACTACCCCAAATTATGTTGCAATAAGTTAGATAAGGGTAAATCAAACTGTAATAAAGAACCATAAATATGTTTCGTGACAGCAAAGATTTGACTTTTCTAATGATGCCTATGTTTTTGGAAATTTTTTTGCAAACAAAATCAATTTGGTTCTTCCATGAAAGTTTCTCGTCTATAATTACGCCTAAAAAACGGGTGTGACTTACTTGATTGATAGCATTGTCATTAATATAGATCCTAGCCTTTTCTTTATCGTATTTCTTGTTCCTTCCTACAAAGATAATAAAATTAGTTTTTTTTACGTTAAGGGACAATTTATTTGCCTTGAACCATTGATTTATCTTATACAATTCATTATTCATAGATGTTACTAACGTGTCAAAGTTTTTGTGGGACATAAATAAGTTTGTATCATCTGCAAATAACAGAGCAAATAATTTATTTGATACTGATGCCAAGTCGTTAACATAAATTAAAAACAAGAGGGGACCAAGAATGGATCCTTGTGGTACGCCACATGTTAAGACATTTTGGGAGGAAATATTATAATACATTAAATAAAGTACAGCAAAAAGTTATCGTGCTGTTTTTTATACTTACATTTCAAGAATATTCTGTATACTAGTGTACAATAGTACCTTAACCCTATAGGCTACAAAAATATATAGGTGCACCAGTGCACCCACAGTCAAAAATTAGGTGCACAGCTCCAATTTTGGGTGCACTGGGTGCACATGCACCCACTATTTCAAGCCCTGCATTGACCCCATGACCTGTCATGTCTTACCATAGCTATGTATGGATACTTGTGCACGATTTGTCGTATCCTCCTGAAGGCGTCATCGATGTTGTGGTTCCAGATCTCTAAGATTCCGTAATTGGTAGAAGATTGCGTAGACGTCGGCATGGTTTCCCTCTATTGTGGCAGGGTCATGTCATTCCAATGGCAAAATCTGGGTCACAATGTGTAGAGAAATCCTGAAACAGGAAAATAGGAGGATGTCATTAAAAATGTGAAAGTGAGTTAAATTTTAAAGAACTAATCTTAAATTTTAACTCTAGACAACCCCCACAAACTGGAAATGACTGTGACATAAAAGTGAAGAGCGGCCTAAAATGGAACCAGCCGATTCCTACCTGGCCGAAGAAACTCTACTCTACTCTACTCTAATCTTCCACTGGCCGACTTTATTCAACAAGTACAACAAACAGATGACAAGGCTTGATGTCCCGTTCAAAGGACCGCAACCCTTTCCAGTGAGAGACAACAGCCGGGATTCAAACTACCAACCTCTTGGTCCATGCATGCTAAACTTAAAAGTCATTGGACTACACACGCTACAGTTCTTAAGCCTTGTATTTTCTGAATGTTGCTTTAGCCATTGTTCATGAATGAATATATGTAGAGTAAGGGAAAAGTCTTGCAGTAAGAATATCAAAATTACTTCCAGTTTGTTTACAAATAATCAATGAATTGAATAAACATTAAGGACATTAAAATGATCAGATACTCAAACCCTTTCAAACTTTGCAAACAATTACAGTATGCATAATTATCGATTATCAAAAAGGTAACTGTCGAGCTGTCAGGTGGCAATAAAATATAAAAACAGTCAAGGCCATATTTTGGACACACCAACTGGAATAATTTATCTAACAAATGAAATAGAAAGATCACTGCAGCTGAAGTGCATAGCAAACTGCTGTACAATCAAATCAATCTGCATTTTATGACAGGTAAAATTGAAGCACCTGGAAAAGGTACGATTTTTCTTCTTCCTTTTAGGGACAAGGACAAGGTGTGACAAAGCCAGACTCAGGTACCCGCATGCGTTAGCATGGCTGCCACAACCACGTACACATGCACAGTTTCACGCCGTTTTCCTCCATCTACAGCTACCAAAACCAAAACACGACTGACAGAAGGGAAGCCTGGACATACCGGGAGCCTCAGCACACACCGCCGCGAGCGAAACTGCGATATAAAGTCTGATTCAGACCCAAATTTTGGTGGAATCCCCGCGAAAAACGTCCAGGAAGACCTCTTTTCAAGTTGTACTAATTGCGCATGCGTAGCAGGAGAGGATGATGGGAGATGAATTTTCCAAAATAAAATAATTTCCAAAACAAAAATATTGATGACATAAAAGTACAAAACCAATACACAGGTATCAACTAATCTTCAAATACAACATTTCGTAGTTATTCTATATCAATAACATCTATAAAATCATGTACTTTTTGTTAAGATGACCTGTGACCTCTAAGGCTGACTCAGTCTCCTGTGAGAACAGAGAATCGCGGAAGTGAAAGACAAAGTCTTAAGATTCTCGCTTTTCTTAAGGTTTCTAGTATCTCTGACGAGTATGTTTAACTTGTTCGGACGCTCCAAGCCGCAGAGTAACCTTCCGGCCCCGACAGCGCTACAGCAACAACGTCACAAGCAGATAGAAACTCTGAAAACATTCAACCAAAAGTGAGTGAGCAAAAATATTTCCCTTCTTGCATCATAGGTTTTCTGTTCTACTGACCAATTTTTTACTAAATATACGTGTCATATTTTTCCCCGATGATACAGTATTGTAAGACTGCGAAATAGATTTCTGTTGAAAATGTACCTCCCAACATAGAGAATTTTATAATGATTATGCATGTGAACATTATTTTACATTGATCAGATATGTGATAACGTTACTAGAAATGTAAAATTGGTATTTGACATGTTAATATCATATCCGTGATATGATAAAAGAGACTAGCATGACCACTATATCATAATGAATCCTTTTTCCAATGGATACCACTTGAAAATCTGTAAAAAGAATTGTGTTTCATTAATTTGTGAAATTGACAAATTATATCATCACTACAGAAACATTGATACAGAATGAATTTCAATGAATCTACTTTTGTCATTATGTATGATACCAGTAGTTTCCATGCAACTGAAACAATAGTTTCACCAACAACTTGAAACGCGGTTTCCTAAATAGTAATGAGAAAGTAACACTGGATAACTCGAACTCGAAGCATAAATGAATGTGTTAAGACACCAGCAGTTAATAGGTGAAACATTAAGATGTTTGTCCAGTGTATGACCGTTCATGTAGAGAAGTGCGTGTGTTGTTCCAGTGTGTGTGAGCTGAGGAGAGATGTGGAGTACCGCGTCACCTGTTCCATCAACAATGTCACCATCTCTCTCAACATGTAAGTTATCGCTTTTTAACTTATGGTATGGTTTAAGGTTGTAGAATGCAGTATTTATCAATGATTCCCACGGTCAATAGTAGTTTGGGTATAAAGTTGTACATCACAGTATGTGAAAAAGCCATTGAGATTCTTCTGTGCATGTCAGTGAGGGAGAAACTGCTGAATGGTATTTTAGGAGTACCTTATGTCAGTTTTGAGACTGCATAAATTTGCCAACAAAGTCACTACCTTGTAATCATTGTAAGCAAATGTCACTGATATTATTTGTCAGTGACCTTATCGTGTTCATCTCGTTAACTAGATACATGTATTTGTTCCTTTTGCCAGTTCATTCTAGTAACGCTGAAGAAGAGTGATGAATATCACTCAAAATGTCGGGAAGTATCTCTGTATCTTATCTAGTTGTACTTGTAGAGATTGAATTGTCTTTATGTATTGTATCATATACTGTATAGAAAGTTTAGATATTTGTATTTTCCCTTGCAGTCAGCTGCCTCCCGAGTTTCCCAAGGACCGCCCCATCGTGGTGGTCAGTCCGCCACTGCGCCACCCATGGGTCAATGAGCAGATGGTTGTCGCAGGCTGCCCTGGCATCAATTCTGTAAGTTAGCCTAAAAGTCTGGATGGTAGACTACAGAAAATCTGTTCCAGTTGATGTAACAGCAACATTTTGTATGTATTTATCCTTTCAATTTATTGGTGACATTCACATGAGCGAGCCTAGTAGTATAGTATTCCGTGCAGTTTGCAAGAATTCCAGGAACTGTACAGTTATTTTCTGTGCTGTGCGGGCATGGATAGGTTTTGTTTTGATTCTATTCTAGACAAAGGGACAGTTGCATTCCAGAAATATCAAGGAGTAGTTAGCCCAGACCAGCTGACAGTTTGTAAACAAACAAGATGGCTGCTTCCCACCAAAAATTGCAAACCTTGCTACTGAGCAAAGAAATGCTGTTCTAAAGGATGCTTTCTGTTTCTTCAGTTTTCAGTGCATACAGATCTAGGACGGGTGATCAGAACTATCATCGATGAATTCAAGAACAACCCACCACAGATCTTACCACCGTAAGTATAGCACTTTCTTCTTCCATCATCAAAATTTTCACATATTACAGCTTACTACATACATTCATAATCATACTTTAATTATCGTTCGCCCAGCTTCACCTACCCCTAATTAAAGAATCGTACATACTAATAAGTTGGAACATATATATAGCTTACTAACAGATTTATTACAGTAATGGTTTGAGAAGCAAATGTAGATAAACAATCTGATTTGAACAGCAAGAAGTCCTACAGATGTCATATCTTTATAAAATAGATTATTTTTGTAGATGTATGATAATATAGAAAAAAACAGTATTGCAGATTGTACAGCAATCATTATGGAATATTGTGTAAGCATTTGATATGTCTTGATTATATGAATACTTTTATACGTATTATGTGAATAAAATATAATCATAAGTAAAATTTCTTATTTTGCAGTGTTTCGGCAGGTGGCCAGCTGCCTTACCCATCGCATCCTCCACAGTATATGGGGGCTAGCAGCCCATACCCTACTACTTCCTACCCCTCCTCCACCAGTAGCTACATGCCTCAGGTTCCCATGCCAACACTGCCCTCTACATCCACTACCACTACTCCTGCACCCAGGCCTGAGCTTCGTGTGCAAGGGAACTTCTCTCCTGTACCAGTAAGTTCTGTTAAAAGCCACAAAAGTACATGTTAAATTGATACCGTTGTAAAGATTTTATACACCGTTTACATACACAATATACAGTAAGCACTTTTAATACCAACAAGCTTTTAGCCAGTACTCTGATTTTTTTAAGTTGAAATGAAGCCTCTGTCATGTGATCAAAGGTACCGTCACCCGTCAGTCGGTATAGGCTCCCATCTCTGTTGAGGGATGGTTGATGACGGGTTCAAGGAAAAGGCTGGGCTGTCTACCAGGCCTGGATACCCTACCAGGCTACCCTTTCTGGGCCCCCAGGGGTATGCATGGGGGTTTGGCCAACTCACCCACAGCTGGGATTACTATCGACCCAGTTTTTCCAGAATCAGAATGACAAGTTTCAACTCATTTGATTAATTTCAGCATTTGTACATTTGTATGTTATATTATAAAAATAGGTATGTCACACATCTTTTTTCTCTCTTTTCAGTTTAAGTACAAGATGCCAGATATTCCTGAATCCTTTGATGAAGTCAACTCCCTAAGGTACAGCATGACAAGCCTTTTATATGGAATAATGTCTAATCAAAAGGGCAGACACTTATATATTTTACATATAATATTGTATATTAAGCTTGTTCTCAATAGATTGCAGGTACCTGTGTTATAAAGATATAAATGTGCACAATGACGTTTTCCAGAGATGATAGTACATGTATGTTAACAGAATATTGATGATTTCTCCAGTGTTGCTGATCTGAAGGAGCTCCATGATAATGAGACCAAGGTTGTTGACCTGTTCAGCAGCCTGCCCCAGTGTCAGCAGCTTTACCAGGACAGGGATAAGCTCAATGATGCCACAGAAGAGCTAGCAAGTATGGAAACTTTTCTCTTAATGTCTCTTTCACTTGAAGCTGTTAATACTATGTATGGAGTTTGTCTTCTCTGTTATGACCAGTGGAAGAGTAGCTCTTCAGAGAGCAAAACTAGTTTTAAATTGCAGATTGCCAACACAGAATTGGACAAATTTTTGACTGATGTCTTTGTCAAGCTATGAGCAATCCACTACCTCTGTGACGTCACATTATGCAGATAGAACATGTGACGCAGTGAGCAGTGGATTATAAGTTGCAGAAAGTCTATGGTACCCCCCGCCTTGACAAAGACTAGAGCTGATCAGTCGAAAATTTGGGTAAGTCCAATGTTTGTGTTAGCAATTTGCAGTTCAACTTTGATTCAGAATGCAAATACAGATGAACTTTTTAAGTAAACTGGTTCTAGATCACATTCACTGTTTCACCTGGAGATTCTGAGTGAACCAACCAAACCACAAGGCCAATGGTGCCACCAGGAGTATTCTTTTGGTTGTCTGATCAGTATCTGTTTTGATCCATCAGGACAGAACCTGGATAAACAGCCGATGCTGGAGCTGAAGAAGAAGGAGTTGATAGAGAAGGTGGAGGAACAGAATGAACTGAGGAGGATGTTTGACAAGAGTTCACAGAGACAGAACGACCTCATGGATGTGAGTCACTGTGTCTTGTGGTTTTAAGTTGTAGATCAGTTCAAACTGGATACATGTAAGTAATGAAGTATTAAACAGAACAGCATAGAATAGGACAAGACTGGACAAGGCTTGGCTCTAATACAACCAATTTAAGGAAATTTATGGTAAATACCAACTGAGATGGCAGTGGCATGCTTATGAAATAATTTGTACAATCATGTATGTGTGTGTTTGAGTTAGTGTGTGTGTCTGTTTGGGGGTGTTGTGTGTGTTAAACTGTGTGTTTGTTTGAATTTGTGAGTGTGTGTGTGTGTGTGTGCATGCTATAAATGTGCATGCTTATGGGGAGTGACCCACGGTAAAAATAATATCATCGTTATTGGTCATATATGGTACATGTATTGTGTATTTAACATGTATTGTGTATTTTACAGTGTATTGTGTATTGAACATGTATTGTGTATTAAATTTTGTACAAATAGTGTTGGCCTACAAAATCTTCCTGTAAGCTCCAAACATAAATCACTGTTGCTGAACATTTCTACTAGACAAGTACAATCCTGTACATATTTGTAGGAACAAGAAATTGCACTGACTTTTTTATGAATCCTTATTGTTGCAGCAATTTAAGCCAGCCATGATCCAGGCCAACCTGAAGGTAGCAGCACAGCAGGCAGAGGAGGAGTCAGATGTCATAGCAGAGGACTTCTTGGAGGGCAAGACAGAAATAGACGAGTTTCTACAGAAATTCATGGAAAAAAGAGTGGTAGGTGGCTGAGGAAATATTCTTCCTAAACTGTTTTGAAGGATGTTATTCCTATTCCTCTATTTGTGTTTAGGCCATACAGATTTGGTTATGTGGATGACATCCTCTGCGTAGCCCGAAACTGATGTGAGCATGCGTAGAAAGAAAAGTTGGGCAAAAACATTTACCTTCATTATGAAATCTAAGTGGTCAGGTATGTTGAACAAATGACTAAACACCAAAGTTGTGCATGGATGTCATCCATAAGATCAAGTCAGATTGGTCTTAGTACATGTAGGTTGCCAAGATGTATGTGAAATAAATGATTGTGCTATTCTATTCCTTTTGTAAAGTTAGTGGCCACAAAAACTATAGTCTTGTACATTATATGGGGTCGTTGTGTGCTAAGAAAATATGGAAAGACACTTTCCAACGCCAATTTCTTCCCTAGACTCAGGTGAAAATGAGCACCTAGTTTTGGTCCTCTGGATGGGACATAAATCCGGAGGTACTATTTTTTAAGAGAGCCACACTTTGAGCACGTTACAGAACCCACCACACTTACATGTACATGTATTCATAAGAGTAGGGGTCCATCCCAATGTGAGATTAAACCTTACAATCCAGTCTTACACAGCTTGTACTTACTGACTGTACAAAACCGGTATTTTATGCCTTGATGCAGTTTACCGATGATACAAGAGAATATGATTTAAAAACAAAAACATGTGCTGTAATTGAATCTCTCTTCTGTTACAGCTGTGCCATATCCGCCATGCAAAAGAAGAGAAGTATCAACAGCTGATGGCCAACAGACCGCTCAGATCGACGATGACAATGTAGCGCACACACTTCACCACCCTGTGAACATGTTGAGAGACATTGGGATCAGAATCACACAAATGTACATGTCACTGACATTCCTAATTGTTTTTGAATGCATTATACGTAATAATCAGAAAAGAAAGGTTCAACAGAAAAATACCTTTTGAACCAGGGACACCTTTGATATTCTGTAAGATTTTAACAGTTTTGATATGCATGTATGATGGTGATATGGCTATATTGATTAGAGGTGGGAAAATCAGCCATTTTTGAAAAGTGTTGCCTTTAGAATCCTTTTTAGAAGCAGCACTCTGCTATAACATGAAACCAATGGAGATGCTTTGGTGACTTAGTTGTAAGATGCCTAAGCAATGCTTTGGAATCCAATACCAATAACACAAACTTAAAGGTAAAACGCACAATGCTTTCTAACTGCACAGAAGTTTCAGTTCAGTTGCTTTAGAAACACTCCTGAAATCATACTATCATTAGGCTATTTACCTTTTTGTCATCTAATGTAAGCTCTGACTACATTTGCATTTAATTTTTTCTCCATTTCACTAACTGTATATATTGCTTTGAAATGTATTAAGTGCAATATGAAGAAGCTAAGTTCAAACGAAATGGACAAAATAATAGTTTGTATACTGTGAACAATTTTCATTTTAAAAATATGAATGTCTGTAAAACTCTGTATTCTTGTGTTTAGAATAGATCTAGAAGTCTAGGAGATCAGTATACACTGTGATGACAGTGAATAACAGATTGGGGTATTCTTGTTTCTTTTAAAATGTAGCAACGTTATTTCAAAACAAAATTGTGAAGATAATTTTTGCAGTAGCACTTCCAATATTCCTTGTGGTGTTATGTAACACAGATTACTTTAAAAAGAAGCCGGACAATATGGAAAGTAAGCTATGCCATGGAACATAGTATTTTATTTGAGAAAAACAATATGTACATAGAACATACTGTACTTGTAAAGGTGGCAATGGACAAAATAAACTTGTACAGAAATGTAGGTCTTCTTCATTGTCTAAATTATTTTACCATATTTGGCAACTAGGGGTGGGTACCGGTACCGTGCACCGGTACAAAACCGGTATTTCTTAATGGACCGGTCCAAAAAAAACGGTCCGTAAAAAATCAGTGGACCGGCCTATGGACCGATTAGAAAATTCATAGTACCAGGCGGCCACATAACTGGTCTAAGAAAATACAAAAGAGCAGATTTAACTTCGTTTTCGAAGACGTTAGCTGTGAATCATAGCTAGAAACACTTAAAGGAATAGTAAACAGACGGCGAGAAGAGTATAGTTATAATTTTGAGACAAAGTGCAAACCTAAGAAATTATATCGTTCCAGACATGACGTTTGCAGACTTTTACGTGTGTCTCGCTCTCCAAAATAAGATGTTCTGCGACAATACTATAATCAGGTCCGGACCTGGACCTGACCCTCTGGACCTGGATCTGGACCGGACCTGAATTGTTTGTACCGGTACCCACCCCTATTGGCAACATTGTATCAGGTAGTGCATTTGGTAGAGCATACAACAATGCTTTCAGTATTGTTCAGGACATTTTTTCTTCATATTCATTTTTCAGTGTAGTTGCCAATATTCAACATCCATTGTTGAGGAACACATATATGTACACAATCTAAAAGCCCTGAGTTCAAATTTAATGAACATTATGTACTAGCCTTTCTATGAGCACTGCTTGAACAAGGAAGAGATAAAGCTATTAGTGTATGCTACTCTGTCTTGCATTTTGATGTTCAAATAGCCCAATGTGTACGTTTAAATTAATGAGAAGAATTCAAATCAATGAGTGAATGTGGTAAGTTGTCTCTAAAGCAGCAGCAAATTTGGTGGCAAGGACTAGTGGCACAGAACATTATGCAAGCTTTCTGGTTAGCATTGTAAGGTAAAGTACAATCATGCAGGTTTAGGTCCCTAGAGAAGAAGGCCACTTTAATTTTGTTTTTTTACCCTAAGCTCCTTTGGTATGGAACACATACAACCACTACACAACAGTCTTCAAATCAACAGTATCATGTAAAACAACTACATGTACACCCAGACAGATATCACCTACACCTTTTGAACTACCTTGGTCTTGTGAGGAAAGAAAAATTTTCAACCTTAATCTCAACAACGTTAAGTTACTATTATTCTTACAACTGTCACATTAAAGAAAATAACCTTTTCTTCCATTATCAAATTAAACTTAACTGCCATCTATGTACTTGCGTACTGTGTATTTCTGTTGCAAGTGTCTAAGGTTGTTGATGTGACTACATCCCGTTGTACGCTGGACCTCCCCCTGCCTCAGGGGTGACCCAGTTGATGTTCTGACTGGGGTCCTTGATGTCACATGTCTTGCAGTGTACGCAGTTCTGAGCGTTGATCTGTAGTCTCATTGTCTTGCCATCTTCCATGGGAACATATTCATATACACCTGGTGGAAAAGAGAACAGGGAGTTATGTTACTGTGTACATTCATGTACTGTATATTAAGCCATACTGATTTGATTATATGGATGACATCCTCTGGGCACTCCAAAACGTGGGGAAAAAGTTGGGCAAAAAAAGTTGCCTTCATTATGAAATCTAAGTGTTCAGGAAGGTTAAAGAAATGACTGAAAACAGAAGATGGTAAACCTGTCCAAAACAATAAATTCTTTAATTCTCTAAAGATGGTTTACGATTATAAGAAAAACAAAACAAAAAACAGTACACTTACCAGCAGGACAGAACCTCTGCTCTGGCCCGTCGTAGATACCCAGGTTTTGATTGACAGGAACTTCGTCGTTCATGAGAGTCAAGTGCGCCGGTTGGTCCCCCTCGTGGTTGGTGCCGCTCAAGGCGACCGACGACAGCAGGTCGAAACTGATCTTGTTGTCGGGTTTGGGGTATTCGATGGGCGTACACTCTGACGCTGGCTTTAACCTCTTGTAGTCTGCACCTGGGGGATTAAGTAGTGTGGGGCTTAGTATGAAACAGGTTAACTTCATGCTATACAATCCAATTATAACCCTTGTAATTGGCAGTGTGATCATGTAAGTCTTCAAATATTCAGTGCTTTGTATTTTTCGCAGTGCCTCTCTGACATAAAATATTTGTTTTTTTGAACTTGAAACACTTTAAAAACCTCCTTTCCCCTCCAACCACAAAAATTAAATCCAGGCAAAAATAAATAAATCTACAGTAAGAAAAGAGTTACTCAAGCAACAATAGATTTTGGAAATGGTCAAAATTTCAAAAATCTATCCAGTTGCTTGAGAGAGTGTTATCTTATTACCTGGATGTCTAATCTTCACTGACAAATCTAGAGTATGTTTAGAATGACATCTGCAATTAGTAGGAGTAAAAATTACAAAGAAAATTTGTGTCCTCACCCCCATGAGAGAATGTCCATGGTTCCTTCCCCCTGAAGAGGTAGTAGAAGACGCCAGTGTAGAGGAGTGTACCATATAGTCCCAGGGGGGAGTGGAATGATGGTCTGACGTTCCGAACACTTTTGATCTCCTTCCACACCCAGCTGTCCTTCATTCTCTGTTCATAGTCATCCACAAACACCCCTACAGCGGAATATAAAATAAAATAAAAATTATACACCAAATCTTAGATACAGATGAAATGTTTGCTACCATGAAGACTGCAAAAGGCAATATACAAAAGAAAGGGACATTATTTGTAACATTTAATGTCACTCTGCAATGGATTTTGTTACAATGCAAATTTTTGACCAACAGTCAACAGTGGCAAGGTGTTGTTGTGGTTAGGTTCTGGGTTAGAATCACAGACCCCAATTTGATCAGAATCTTTTGCAAATATTTTCTTTCCTGTAAAAAATTCAGCCACACTAAAACTACTGATCAAAAAATTTCGTTTTATGATTAAACAATGTCCCAGTAACTCAACTGGTAGCACCCTCGCATGTGCAGTTGAGCTCCTGGTTCCGATTAGTTGCTACCCAGGAGGTCCTGGTTCAAATCCTGGCAAGGGCATCTCAGTTGGGGCTGCACCCGTCTTTCAGAAGGAACGTAAAATGAGAATCCCGTGTTCAAGGAGGTGCCTCAAGTACATTGTAGGGAAGGGCTCCCTGTAAAAATATACCCTGCTACTGAAACAGCAAGAAGCCACTAGGCATGTGCACTAAACGGTGAACAACAACAATGACACACTCACCCTGAGTTTCTGACTGAAGATTCTCGTCTGTAAGTTTATCAAAGATGGCCTCGGCACAGATCATGCCTGACTTCATGGCGTTGTGCGTTCCCTTGATTTTAGGCACGTTCATGAACCCTGGGCTGCAGCCAATCAGACAGCCCCCTGGAAAAGCCAGTTGCGGAATAGACTGCGGAGTAAAATAACATCCAGAATAAAAACGAAGTTCAACTTTTAAGCAGGCCTTAAAGCCTACGTAAAGGTTTTATTTTTTCATAAAAGCATGCTTTACATATTCTTATGTTTCGCCAACGAAACATATTGTTTTTGTAAGGTTTCTTCTTCTTCTCCTTCTTCTTCTTCTTCTCCTGTCAAACCTTCAAATCGCTTCTTCTCGGTCGTCCGTCGACCAAATTAGCTGAAATTTGGTATGCAGGTAGAGTACGTGTATACCCCTAGACCCTTTTAAAATTTTTTTGATATAAGTTTTTAAAATGATTTTATGGAGGTTTTTTGGTCTCCAGTGCCGTGGTGTTGAAACCTGAGGACCTGAAATTTGGTTTAGTTGTGCATTGGATATTTACCCAAAGGACCCCATTATTTTTTTTGGCATACACTACTTCAAAATGATTTATTTTGCAATTTTTTGATGCAATTTTTGGTTATTTTCTGTCGGGGCCAGCAAGAACTAGGTCATACTGTAACATAAGCCCTCCTACACTTCCCATGTCTGGGACTTAAAACCAAGCAGATGTCAGGGGGTACCTCTACTAATGGTATTACAGAAAGTTATATGTACCTTATGTTACATGGTACGGATGTTATATTTCAGATGTAGGTACCTATAGGAAAGGTGACTACACCTGACAATTACTTATGCTAATGAGGACCTAATTCGCATAATGTATGCATAAAGTTGTATGTCCCTTACCGTAAATGCTGCGGATGTCATCTTTGAGATGTAGGTACCTTTAGGAAAGGCGAACACACCAGGCCATAAATTATGCTAATGAGGACCCAATTTGCATAATCGATGCATGAAGTTGTATGTCCCTTACCGTAAAAGCTGCGGATGTCATCTTTGAGATGTAGGTACCTTTAGGAAAGGCGAACACACCTGGCCATAAATTATGCTAATGAGGACCTCATTTGCATGATTTATGCTTAAACTTGTAATTCCCTTACCGGAAAAGCTGCCGATGTCAGATTTCACATGTACGTACCGTTAGCAAAGGTGATCACACCTGGCCATGAATTATGCTAATGAGGACCTCATTTGCATAAATTATGCAGAAACTTGGATTTGCCCAGGAGTTATTTTGGGACAGCCCACTTCTTGCATGAGGAGTATGGGCGAAACATCCTGAATTTGCTCTTAAAGCAAATGACGGCCAGTCTAGTTTACAAATGCTTTACATGTCCTTAAGATCAAACTTTGTATACTGAATATTACTGACAGATTGATATTGAACCTTGACCCTAAATCATTAAATAGTTTTTGTGCCTAGAATACTAGTATGGAAATGAGTGAGAAAACAGATACACAGACAAGCCCAAAACAATACATCACTGAAGTTTACACAGTCAATCATATAGTATTGACATAGTATTCTTCAACTAATACTATGTAGTCTTTATATTTGTGTATTTCATGGTACTAGTATAGAAAATTTAAAAAATATGTGACTGTATGATCTTCATATCACACATCAGTACCATACAACGGTGAAGTCTTGTGAATGCATTCATTTTCCAGTGGTTTTATTTTGTGCTACATTTAGAAGGGAAAAAGAGGTTTTTGTGGCGTTTTAAATTTGCAGTAGTACAATAGTAGTACAAAACACATATTTGCAGTATCTTGATTTTGCAGTAAAAGGTCAACTTGAAAACTACAAATAAATTTAAATAAAAACACTGTGAACATTTCAAGATTTACAGTGCAGTAGTTACCTGGAATCCTCCCTCGTTGAGAGCCCTGGCTCCGTATGCTATCCTCTTGCCCCCCTCAAATGTGGGCTTGACGGCAGGATGGTGCTTCCACCTCTGGAACTCCTTAAATGGACTGATGTACGGGTTGGAGTAATCCAGACCAAGCTAGATAAACAGTAAAATAAGCACATTGTTTAACTCTGAGCATCAAACCAAATTGTATTTGATTCATAGTCAAGGAGTAGGAAATGTAGACGTGTCTTAACCTAATGTACATGTAAATGACAATACTAGATAATTTTACCAAATAGTATTCCTTTAGCTTTTATGGCCTCCATGAATGGAGCTATTCTTTTTGGTGTGTCTTTTTGTTTGTTTGTTTTTCAGCAATATGTACATTGTAGTTTCTATATGCTAGCCACGCTCACTTCAGAGTGACAAGAAATAAAGGCCAAGGTTGGCAGGTTGACAGAAAGTGAAGTTCGGAGTTGCCAGAATTAGTAATTCATCTACAGTTTGTTTTGTTGGCAGAGCCTCTATAAAGAACGGCAGCAAACATTGCTTTGCTATAAAATAAGTGTTTTAGGGCCCAAAATCACATGTTTGAGGCAAAACAAACACTTTCCCAGGGTGCGAAATACCTGGTTGCACGTTGCACAGTGCAACAAGATTTCGGTTGGTGCAAGTTAATTCCAAACCCAGGTAGCACAGTGTGCAACCTTATATTTTGAGCCAAAGATTTCAATCGGAGCCCTGGAAGCTCACAAAAACACAGTGTCACTCTCATAAAATTCGGTAAATCTTCAATTGAAATAAAGAAATCAACACTTTTTCATTTTAAACCATCCAAAACCCTTCATAGATCGTGGAATTTGAGCTGAAAAAGACAAAAACACACTGCCCTCAGCTAAACAAGATGTTGTTAGGTCAATGGGAACACAATACTATCTAATATATATTTTGAAATGTTAGTAGTATTATATGCTACATACGAGCTCGATTTGAAGAAATCGGTGAATGTTGCTGGAGCAACCTGAAATTTGGATGTGCAATCTAGCATTTGCCCTTGGTTTCAACATGGGCAACCTGGCTCAAAAAAGTATTTCGCACCCTGCTTTCCTTCTTTTTTTTTTTTAATTTTTGGGTGTTTTGCAGCAAACTTTGCTGTGCTGTAAGGTTGTTGCAGGGTAATACTAACCACATAGCCCACAGCGACCAGAGGTTCCCCCTCTCCTAGATGGTAGATGAAAGATCCACCGTACGTCATTCTGTCCTGCAGAGGGAAACAAAGAACAACAAAAGTTTGAGCCAGGTCATAAATATACTGTAAGTTCTTTTATTATTTGCCTCAGTTTTAATTTTATTACGCGTTAGGAGGGAAAAGAGCACAATTTTTTAAACAATTCTGTAGTTTCAACTGCATTTACTGCTTGTTTTCTCCTTAGCATTTCCAATAGTGATATACTGAAAACGCATATCCGTAGTGTCATGAAAGCCAAAACCTTAAAGTATAAGAATAACAATATTATTTCACAGTGTTTTTAAAGCAATGCATCATTATGTGAGTCCCATGTAAAAATTATAAAGAAGTGTACTGACTACCGGAAAACAGAAGTCTAGTCGAGTAAAATATATGACGTAACGACTCACCAATGGCCACCCCACTGTGTGCTCCACTTTTCCTGGCTTGTGCTGAGCTGGATCAACCTCCCATAACTGTGACAGGTGCACAACAATGTTAACAACAAACTGACAACTGCTGCTAAAAGACACATCTCAACAAAACTTTACAATACATTGTATTGTTATATAACTCTTAGAAAATTAGGTTCAGAATGTGTACTGAATTGCTGGCTATGTGAGACTATGCCTAGCATTGCCATGCATGGTACGAAACATGCCTAGCATTGCCATGCATGGTACGAAACATGGTTTTCGTCTTGACTACGCATGGTACCAGTCAACACTACTATGTTGGGTGTTGCAGTACCGCACTTATGTAGTCACATATGGCCAGCACTCTGGTACCCTCTCTCTCTGCCAACTTTCTACCAAACAGTGTTGCCTAAATCTCACACAAGGTAGCATGAGAAGCCTCTGGAATTAGAAGTTGTGAGTTTGATTCCGGCTGTGTCGCTCACCCTACATGCGGAAAGGCTAGGGTTGCAGTCCTTAGAACGGGACGTTAAGCTGTGGTCCACTATTCATTGTACTTGTCGAAAAGAGCTTGGGGAATTTCCCTGGTACAATGAACCAATAAACCTGTACACAGTGTCTGTCTTCTCTGTCAAGACAGTGGAAAAATAGCTCTTCAGTAAGCTAAACTAGATTGATATCACTTTAATTTTCACTATCACTGTATGAATCTCACACAGTGTTGAGAACTGTGCTGTGCCGAAACTGGCTCCTCAGTGAAAGGAGTGAACATGAAGATGCTACTTCTCACACTGCTGTATACGTAATAATTATTGACCCATTGCCTCACCTCCTTCAGACCAATGGCGTAGGTCTGAGGTTCACAGTTCTTCCTCAGGTCTAGGTTCTTGTAGAGTTGTTTGGCGAGGTGTCCATGGCAACCCTCGGCAAAGATCACCACCTTGGAGTGGAACTCCATGCCACGCTCAAACGAATCCTAGAGAAGACGGTTGGTAAAGGTAAAGAAGGTCAAACTAGAAGCGTGATGTTTGAGACAAAACATTATACCTTTTCAATAAAGTTGAAATAAAGGCTTTGAATTGAACTGAATTGAATACAAATTTGCTTTGCTAGCATTACACAAGCTCCCCTACGCTTCATGTGTGTTGGATCTTTTTGTAAGCAGAGGTTTGATGCTTTAGGCTAATGCTTGAAGCTCCCCCATACACTAGGCTACAAGCTAGTGTATTCATATCCAAAAGGATGATTGCCCAAGAACTGTTGTAATGGGACTCGCACCCTTGCCCTCTGGATAGACGAAATTTGATTTCCATTACATAACTAGGCTAGCAAAGCAGCAGTTACCATTAGTGTCACAAATACTGTGACGACAGTACAGATAATTGCGTTTTTGACATTACCACTCTACTCTTCTTTATAAGAATGGATGCATGATCTTACCTTTGGTGCTCCATCCTTTCCAATGCCCACATCACTTGTAGCCACACCCTTCACACTGCCATCTTCATGGTATAACACCTAGAGTGGGAGGGACAGAGTATATGTATTACTAACAATACTTGTTAGCTTACTGCAGAAATGTTCGCGGATTTCTATCTACCGCAAACTTAAAAACCACTGCGAAAAGCCATTCCATTGTATGACTGTAGCACTACTATTGTTTCAAATGCGAACTCAAAACCACTGCAAACACTCCATTTTCTCCCTACCGCAAAATCAAATCGATGGGGTCATTTCTGCAGTCCCAGTACATGTATTAACAAACTACATGAATGTACCAAATAAGAAGTAGGTAAAGGCCTTATTGAGGCCGTAGGGGCAGTAGGTAGGTTATCCACTGTGTCTAGGGCACAGCATTGGAAGGCGGATCCCATCCCTCTCCTTCCACAACCTTCCCAAGTTAAATAACCTTTTTACACCTAGATGCAGTGGAAAAAGCCTTTCCTAAGGACACAACTTCTAGCCAGGAATGCAAGGAATTGAACCTGTGACCTGACTTGGCCATTCTAGGCCGCTAACAAAGAATTTCAAACAAATTGTTTTAAAAACGTATCAAAGCTGTTTCTAAGCAGGCTAATCTTAAATCTTAAAACTTCATCATACTTATGACAAATTGCTTCCTACAACATTATTTAAATCATCCCTCTCCAGGGTTTAAAATGGTATGGTCCAACAATGACTTGATCCTGACCTCTGTAACAGGGCATCCTGGGTAGACCTCCACCTCCAGCTCCTCTGCCTGCTCACCCAGCCACCGTACAAAGTTGCCCAGCCTGACCACGTAGTTCCCAGAGTTGTGCATTGGAAGCCCTGGAACATCAGAATACTGTAAATCTGGAAACTTTTCTGGTGGTTTTATTTTCTTCCCTTTTACAAATTCATGACACGGCAAATATGTATTCCCTCCTTGGTATTTCCAGTGTTTAAGACACCATGAAAACCGCCTTTTCTCTCCTACCGCGAAATAAAACCAGCACAAAAGTAAATTAATTTACAGTACATGAACTGAGAATTGCCCAGGCAAGAATCTACTGTTACTGAGAGGTGGTAACAAAAGGATTGTCAATCATCTATAAGTTTCATCATATGAAAACTTAAGATTGCAGAATTGTGCATTATTGCCATAACATGGCCTTGCTTTTCATTGATTTACAAAAATCCGGATTCTATCATTTCTATTTTACCCCAATCTAAACAATAACTCAGTGCAATATAGATCCTCAATATTGTAAAAATGGAACAGAACTGTACTTTAACTAAATAACTAAATAAGAAGTTTTTCATATGTAACTATCTACATAATAGCTAAAGGCTTGGCAGGGCAGGATATCAGAGATTCACATAGTATTACACACCTGGTAAAATGGGAACAGGTATGGCACGCTTTTCAGTCAGAAACATGAACTTGTCCTCTGTAACGGGCGTATGGAGCGGTGCCTGCAGTAAAGGTGGGTAGAAGCGGGACAGGAAAGCGCTATCAGAACCAAATGCTGCAACAGGTCTTTTCTACTTACCTTTGATGTCAAACGCTGTGATGAGATCCAAAGGTGTCAAAGAGTTAGTGAAAGCCCAAGGGGAAGGATGTGTAGGGCTGTTTTTCAGGGAACATTTCTAACAGGCTTCAAAGTCTTCTAATAAATACCAGAGAGTCAAAATCTGGAATTTGGAAGATTGATCCATGTTACACTGCTTCTAAGAAATATTTGATTCCCGAAATAATAAAGGACGACACATGATTGCCAAACGTTTAAAAAAGAACGGTTGTCAGATTATTTGAAGGGCAGTGATCAGAGGAGTAAACCGGAGCTAGACTAGGGTGGATGGTAGGCTAGATGATACAACCATTTAATTCCTTGGACAATAGATCAATCCTGACTGTACATCAAAATTAGCAGTTCAACCAATGAGAGATTGGCAACTAAGGGTTTGTCCAATGAGAGAATGGCAATTAGCAGTTCAAAAAATAGCTGGATGTCCATCAAATATTTGCATTTTGATGGAAGTGGACGTGGCTAAGGGATTGGTCTACATATATACATGTACCTTCATCCCTAAACACATAAAATCCCCTAAGGCTTTCTTGAGAAGGGAATGAAAGTAGCAGTGGTAATGATGCAGCAGTGCAGGATTGGGTATGGAAGCAAGCTAGCTTTCCCAAGCCAAGGCCTTCCATACCTACCTGGTAGGATGGGGAGGGGAATCTTGTACTTTTCAGTGAGTAGATTGAATCTGTCTTCAGTCACTGGAGTATGCATTGGTGCCTGTTATGTTGGAACAATTTTCAGAAAAGGTTTTCAAATCAACATTACCATGATGTCAAAGTTGTTGTTTTTTGTCTCAAACTTTTAGCACCATCATCAAGATTGAAGGCCTTAGATTATCATATGCTGTAAAGTTTATACATTTAGTGCAAATAATTATTATAGGTGGAGTAATATCAGTTAATGTATAACAGACGGTGAAAGACGATAAGGAATAAAATACAGAACAACATAGCTGTCATAAACTTAAAGCAATATACTAGTATTGTAATAAAAAAAGCAAGTTATCAGAAATGCCAATGAGTGCTTATTGGAAGAAACAAGAATTTCATAACTTTTACATTTGCATCAGGCACTTTACAGAGAGGAGTTATGGTTGCATAATATGATACAGTGCGCTATGAAATGATTTGATTTCATGTATCACCATCAAGGAACAAGTATGTTCTATTTTGATCAATCTATCAATATACTTATCACATTTTCATTCTTTACCTTCTGCATGCAGCCTTTTTCTAATGTTAGTTAAGATATTACCACTAATAATAAAAATGTGCAAAACAAACCATTGACACAAACTGCCCAAGAATCTACCATTCAGGGGACTGATACAATCTGGTCTATGTGAACAGGTGGTCACTATAGACAAGATTCCATAAAATGTTAGTGTCCATGGAAAACATTTTTGTTGCATTGGACAGGTTATCCTCATAAATGTTGAGGTGGTTACTCGTACAAGTTTGACTGTTATCATTAGTTGTTTAATAAGAATAGGTGATTGAAGAGTCTTACTCCTCTGTCCTTCCAGTCTGGTATGAGCTCGTCTAGTGCGTGTGGTTCCAGGCAGGCTCCTGACAATGTGTGCAGACCTGGGATGGAAGAAACAAACCTCAATGTAGTTGGCTGTGAATTTTGCAACCATCCAGATTGAACAAGCAACAGTACAACTACAACACGATTATGGTTCCTCAAAGAGCTTCAAACGTGAATCACTAGGTACATGTATAGAGGTAAAGCAGCCATCCTCAATTGCTTTATCAAGTCATGGTGGTAATGCAGTGTGGCTTCATTGTGGCTCGCATTTTTAACCAAGCACACCGGGTCACCCCTACTCTACTTTACTCTGCTTTTACAAGGAGAGGTTTGACGCTTGAGGCTAGGCTTACACCCAAAGCTCCCTCATAAGCAGGGCCGGCAACTTTACGCCACCATCTGAAATGGCAAATGCGATAGCTTACATGTCAAAGCTGGGGCCAACCCTGGGATCGAACCCTCGCCCATGGATCCATGGAATTTGTTCCATATGGCGAAACTATATAATTACACTAACGCTTGTAACATGGAGACGTAAAGACATTTAAGCAGCCGTAAGAACATCGAGCCCGACCATACATCTGCTTGGAGATTGTACTCACCTACTTCCGTAGCCTTCTCCAGTACCAACACCCTGAGTTCCTTGTCCTGCTGCTGGGCCAACTGTTTCAGTCTGATGGCGGCCGACAGTCCCGCTGGCCCCGCCCCCACAATACACACATCCACCTCATCCGATACTCTCTCCATATCAACATCTACAAACAGTTTGGAGAAAAAAACAGATGTTTGTGAGACTCCCATTCCCTTAATCAATAGACAAACTGATGTCGTCATACCCATAGGGGGTCTATGTAATCGGGCACATCCATTAAGAATAGTACACGGCCGAACCCTGACCGGTGTCACGGTGCCTGGCATCTTGAGGGCATTCACGTTCCGCAGGTGGCACGTCAAATGTTTCTGCATATCACTAGACAATGTCAATGGCTATTTACCTTTATCACTTGTATTAAATACAGAGAAAAAATGGCTTATTTTGAACTTATAATTATATGGTGGACGGCTGACCAGCTGTCCATGGACTATACCACAGTGACACTACTTGCAGGAAGTAATGGAGAAAACACATAACAAACAGTAAGAAGAAACTGACCACTCCATCTGCTGTCCTTGTCTCTCGGCAAAACTGACCAGTGCGTGGTGATCTTGGGAGTGGCGGCATTGTTGGTACAGAAGAGACGCACCCCCGCTCTGGCAAACCGGCCAGCTTGAAAAGTATCAACATAAAGTCAGGCATTTTAAAACTAGAAATAAACATGTAAATACACATGTGGTGTGTACTAGCAAATATGGACAGGTTTGGGTTCTAGATTAATTATGTCAGGGAAAATTTAAGTAAGTGATATAATTAGTAGGATTGAACATGATAAGTTATTTAGTACTATTCATGTGAGAAAGTTATATGTTTCTATTGGAATTTTGCAACTTGGAGGTAATAAAGCGCCAGCTAGTAATCCATGATGGTACTGCAGTCTTGGAACTGTCTGGTTACAGTGTAACCTACGGTAACCTTTGGAACTTGTAATGCTGAAACCATAAATGATCTTCTGCCCAAGTTCTGTGGTAAAACCTTGAGTACACGTGTACAAGAGTACTGTACAGTTTACATTTTATGTTTACTATCTATCTACTAGTATGCTATCCCCTTAGTACAGTACAAGTATTCCCACTGTTGTGAATAAAGTATATTTGTGTACTACAATTAACAGAGTTAAGGGAAAATATGGAAAAAGTGTACAATCTGAACTAGCTGTAGTTCACAGTGTTCTGAGAAACTTTGTGGAACTTGTCAACAATAAAAAAAAATGCAAATGCTAATGACTCACAGCCACGCCTCTGACACACCCAACAATTGGACCAATCATTACTTGGGTTCAAAGTCTATATATAACAAACGAATACAATACAAAACTGGTACGGTATAACCTGGTTAAAGCCGATAGGCATACCATGGGGGTCTATGTCACTTATTGAATAATTTCTATTGTCTTTGTTACGGTACTATCAAATAAACTTAAATAAATGAATCTTTGGTAGAGTAAAATATATATACTAGTACTGTAATGTATGAAAGGGTATCCATTTTATGATGTGCCAGATTGTGCCTACTGTAGTATTACTTTTGAATTTGAATCATCAACTTTATTAGGGCTTTAAATCATGTAAACTGTATCTTCATGTTATATATATATATTTTTGCCTGACCCTTACCTCTTCCCTCATGACCTGAATGAAAAGTGTCCTGCAGCCCGATTTGAGCTTATCATGAATAAACAACGGTTTAAACGAACTACTTTTGAGATATTCTTTCTTCAATCTAGAACAAAACAACTCTAGAAACAGTTTGATACTGATCTAACTTGGTGATCGTATACATCCAACATCATGTTTCGTAACGTCATAACATTAAAGTAGTCATGTGGGTTGGTTGTGCGTAAATCGTTAAATCTGATCATATTACGGTTAGTAATGGTAGCTACGTGCAAAAAATACACATAAATGTGTTCTAAACAAACCGCAATATTGGAATTCATTTATCGGGACATCACAAAATATCATTATATGAGGAAATCATTACATAATTTTCCTCTCGAATTTCGAAGGATGTCAGTTTAAATTTTTAAGTATTCACAATCTTATGGAATATCATACATACATAAAAAAATTTAATATGATCTCGACATGATATTAAGTAGTTGCTGGAAGGAATCATACGTCAGATTCATAACTTCGAACGAGAGATAATTTTGTTACGTAGCAGACGAAATTTCTGATTTTGTAACAAAAACTTACTGGTAAAGTCCTAAAGTTTTAGCGCATTTTCTGCCACAAAACTACAGCTAATTCGCTTGTATCTTGCACCAGGCGTTCTCTGAATCTTTGGAATGAGATATATATTATCCTTGTGGACTGAAGTTACTGCTATTGACAGTAGAGGACAGAAAGACAAACTCACCTTTCAGCGCACTACCAAGTAACGCCGCCATTTTCGATTTTGTAAGGTGCCGTAGGTTGGGCCTTACGCAAGGTCATAGCAGTTGTGTAAGATTTTACGACGCATGAGGCTATTGACAGGATCATCCTGTCAATAGTTAAAAAAATGCACAATTGACAGGATGACTCTGTCAATAACAGGATTCTCCCACTGATCCTGTCAATAGTGTAAGATTTCTGTTATTGACAGGAACGTCTATTTTACGACACATCGCCACAAATCGGGCTGGTCCACAAGCATGGCGGGCCTCGGTAGAAATTGCATACTTTGTGCCAGAAAATCTCTTTTATTCCATCGTTCTGTACTTAACCTGACCAGAATACAGACGTCGCTAGCTGCAGAGGTGGTGGTCACACAGGTTAGAGGTACCAAACGATGGGTACGCCCGTATTTACAGACTCTTGTGAACCGAATCAACCGGGAAAATGAGTTGCTTGGCCCCCTCCCTCCCCAACCAAGGTAGGTCAGCAGTAGTGAAATCATTTGCGTGAGCATTTACCTCGAAGATTCTTCGGTGAAGTAGGCCAGGCCTGTGTAATTTATATAATAGGAATGGCTGAAGCTATTGACAGGATATTGAAAATTCCAAAATTTGTTTTGTTATAGGTATAAATAGATGTTATAGGTATGTTATAGACCAGTCCACAACAGGCGCTGCCTTCCTCGACTGAAGATGGTATAAAGGTATAAAGGTTATTGAGAAGATGATCCTGTCAGTAGTGCAGATTTGATCACTATTGATATGATCGGTTATTGGGCAACACCCCTCTTGTTGGGGTCTTGATGATCTCGATGATCGTGTCAAATTGACTATTATAGTGCAATTTATTCTTGTTTGTTTGTTTGTTTGTTTGTTTATTTATTTATCCAGGAATACAGTATCGCCTGGCGGCATTTTTCAACGAGTCCTGGGGGGTTCAACCCCTTACATAATAGTACATAGCAACAATAAAAGTTCAAATAATAACAAATAATGCAGGAATTAACTTAAAAATATAACTAATTCAACAAACAGAAATCCTGAGTTAGATAATAAATGAAATAACGATAACGTAATAGATTAGAAATATAATTCTGCTATTGACAGGATCTTTTCAATTGTTTGCAACCAATCAGAAGCCAACATATGCCACCAATCAAGGACATAGACAGTGCAAGAATTTCTATTTTATGTATAACACCTGTAAATTAGTAACGTTACACTTAGAGGTTTGCAAAGCAAAAGCTATGTACATGTATATGGTTTCATACCCATGAAGAAGCTTCGAGTTTGACTAAAAATCATATGTATACAATTAATGATATATCATGTGGTGATCGGTTGAAGAGTGACAAATTATTTGTGCCTATATAGATCTTCAAAGATCAACTGGAACTATGACAGTGAACTGTTCGCCTTCGGTCCTCGTCTGGGAGAGAAGCTGAACCTGAGCACACTGGGGGCTGCTTTTATTGACAGGTCATATGTAGAACAGGTGAGATGAGGGGAGCCTGTGATAACCTATGAACATTCAATGATTCAGGGATTTTTCTAAATAGGGAAAGAGGGGCACAGTGCCCCCATGCTGTAAACATGGGCCCCTCTGACAAGCACAAAATACAGATTTATCACGGATGCTACTAGGTCACATGTGGCCACAGCCTTCTGTCTGACCCAATCACTGTGGACATATGACTTTCTGCACGTGTGATGTCAGCAATGGGTTGAATATTGTCGGAAGTCGCAGTGAAGGTCACTGCGACCTGATGAAGATTGTCTCCTTTACTCCTCTCACAAAGTAGTCCAGTTCAGTATCCAGAATATTGATGCACTCCAACGTCATCATAGCATTTTTAGTTTGTAAGACTAACATTTGTTGGTAACTGCAGGAAGAAGAGCGTAGACGAGACCTGGGTCTGCCCCAGGAGGATGTAAAGCTGGACATGCAGGACAACACTCAACTGGCAGAGCAGGGCTGGGAGGTCACGACTAACTACATCCACAGGTTCCTAAGGGCAGAGTTCCCTCTACTGCCTGATGAGGGAGTCAAGTAAGTAGGAACAATTGTTGCAGTTGCTTTCTTTTGATCTGTGTTCGGTTTCTTCAAATTCATCATTTTGCATGTGACATCGGTGGCCGTGGTGGTCGGGTTGTTGATTTAGAATCTAGAGATCCGGGGTTCGAATCCTTAGCTTCCCCTTGTTATGCGCTTGAGAAAGGCACAAATTTCCTCACTCTGGTGAAAATGCGTACCTAGATTCAGTTGGGGACAGCCTCTCGGCTTGCACATTGTCGGTCTATTCTCCAGTTAAGTGCCTTTTTTTTCACTGCTTGTGTAGAATTCAAGTGTAGGCTTGTATTACAATCTACTCTTTTATTTCAGAGCCATCCACGACTATGTAACCCAGGAGAACATGTTGGTGTGGATAGCCAAACATCTGGGTGTGAAGGACCTCATCCGTTGTGAATCCTTTCCCGTTCCCCCTTCTATAACCAAACAAGTATTCCTTGCCATCATCGGCGCCGTGAACCACGACCAGGGCATGCAGCGAGCGGAGATGTTCGTCCACGATTTCGTGGTGGCACAGCTAGTTGGGAAGGACGTCAACGCGATGTGGGACGTTCCAAATCCTATGGGGATGTTGGCAGAGATTCTACAGAAGGAAGGAAGGGGGGAACCAGAGCCTCGGATCATTAACCAATCAGGGGTTAACACAGTCACGCCCGTGTTCTACATAGGAGTGTACAGCGACAAGGAACTGTTAGGAGAGGCGTCGGGAGACACCTTGCCGCTGGCTGTAGAGGAGGCAGCACGGGTAGCTTTAGCTAACATGTTTAAGACCCAGGAGGGCAGGAAGCCACTGGCCCTAGACACAAGACTCAAAACTATGGCGGAAATTGCAGGAAAGATCGACTATCTTGAAAACAAGTCATAAGAATCTTTGAGATCGTCAGATCTTTAGATTAGGTATTCTATCAAATGGGAGTGCTTACCACATTTTCAAGCCAATCATAGCTTACCGGATATCAGTTACATACTTTGCAAATATGTCATGCTCTTTCAGTCTGTTGTAAAATCCATCTGTCATACGGCACATTATATACAATGTATAAAGTCTGTATCTTTGCTGTTGGATCATAATGATGTGTATTACAATTTACATTAGCAAGACAGAGGAGAGTTTAGATTATAGATGATGAAGTAAAAAAAAGTTGTTTCATGGATTTGTGTTGCTCGTTTTTCTTTCATAGGATATATGTTATCAATGAGTCAAAGTCAAGGACCATGTGATAAGAACAACATGTTTGATTATATACCTTCTGCTGTCCTTAAATTGACATCTCCGTTTCATGGCCCTGGGCCACACTGTGGTGCAATCACTGTAGCAGGGGGCTAATCCACTGGCAGTGAAGTGTGTTTAACTTCCATACTGTTTCAGAAGTATGTACCATTTTTATAAAGTCTTTGGTATGACTCAATGCGCCTCTTGTCCAGAAGTATCCTACCTGGTGCTTGAACCCCAGTCCTTCTGGTCCAAGTAATTTGAACCAGATGTGGTGAGAGACAGAAGAGTAGACCACTACACCACAGGGACACCCCCCTCTTCCCCTAGAGCTTCACCTTTAACTCCAGAGAACCATCCCTATTCCCAGAACTACCAATAGGAGCTCAGGATTCTTTATCACTTTTAAAATTCGTCCAATAGGAGCTCAGGATTGTCTCATTCATACACCTGACAGTTATAATACAACATTACACAAAATATTGAAAGCACAAAAATGTGTATTAAACGGTTTCTCAAACGCACAAGTTAGCGCTGTTGTGTCTATAGTGTGAAACAAACAAGCACATCCCAGCAAGAAAAAAATAAGACAAAAACAAAACTTCACCTATAATTACAAGGCCTTTACCTACTTTAACGGCAATGTTTACATATAAAGTACCTATACCAGAAAGGTACTTCTGTACATGTACAAAAGCTTCAATTGTGTAAAAAGCACTACATCAACATTTGTAGCAACTTCAATGTATCTACATATATTTCTTTTCCTAACAGATATTGCCAACATCATTAAATACTACAAATAAGTCTTGATTGTGAAGACAAACCATTGACCAAGCCGGCAATATCTTGTCTTGTGTAGCTAAGGCCACAAACTAAAATCTTATGTTTTACTTTGATCACAATGTGCAGATTTACACTTACACTTTTAATATCTTTAATAACCTGATTTTATCAGGCAACCATGTATTCTACATTTTAAAATTTTTGCACAGAACTGTGGCTCTTTGTGACGTCATTGTTTCAAGTTTTCCTTTGAGTATGCTGGTCTTTAATGAACTGAAATGTACCATACCTAGTAAGTCATATAAACATGTGTCCACTGCCTCAAAAAGATACAGACATGGTACAACAGTATCATTTACAGAGGCACCGCTGACTACGATACAAATTTGAGTGATCATTCCTGATTATTAACAACAATTATGTACAGCATCATGGTATGTCCTTAAATACAAGGTATCAGCAATGATTGTGAAAAACTTTGAAGCTAATTTTTTTCTGGGGTATCAAACAATTGAGCAAAAGAAAAGAGGATGGGAAAGAAACTAGTACATACTGGTAGTGCAAGCAAATACATAATGTTTTCCTTCACATGGTCTTGCCTAACAAACTACTGCTCTGTTTGTTCTTACTTCAATATATGGTGGCCAGCCCATCCAGCTCTGTCCTGCCACTTGCTACAAAATGAAATTGAACACCACATGGTGCCTGCTACTTACTAGTACTTTGGCTGTCACCATGGTTACTGGAATCAATGGTGACGAAAGAAAACATAAGAAGATGTAACAAAGCTATGTTTCCCTTCTGCGAAGGTAAACATAATGACCTGTTGATGCATCTGAATCTAACTATAAGTTTTTTTCCCTTTTTGATTGATTGTACTTGTTTTAAGGCAAGTATCAGTGCAGCAATCTAAGATGATTTTTCCCTGAAGTTTGTGAACTAGAAAGCTTTCACATAGGGCTCCAAATTTTCTTATATTGCTGTTTGTATCTTTACTAAATATTTACAGAATTTAAAAGGAGACTGCATGGGAACCAAATACATGTATTGTATGTACAGAAAGTGTTGTTTTTATCAGCGATTTAAGAATTTTGATGTGTAAAAAAAAGTTTGGTCCTCAATACACAAGTATTATACATCTTGGTTGATACTAAGTATCTAAAAAGTTGCTTTTCCTGAATACACTGGGTATTTGAAATACATGTAGTCTGTTGTAAACATTTTAATTCTGCCATTTTGCAATCCAAAAAATCTTAGGTTTTTTTCTTACTCAGCCATACATACAGATTAAAATGCATGTACATGTACATCATATAACTACATGTATTTTGATAAACAGAAAGGATAGCATACCATTGTACTACTACATCTAATACCTTTCTATACATTCCTGCTCAGGTAAATGTATCAAAATGGGTCTTTATCTTAAAATCTCCAATGATGACATTAATTCCAAGGGAACTACTAGGAAGGTTGTTTTCCGAAAAAAGAGACATTTCAAAAACAGTTTGTTGGAAAAAAGACACCAGCATATCCAATGATACAAAATGGTCAACTCTTTAAGACTAAGCTTTCAAGTACTTCTCCATGCTTTGTTCCCCACAAAAAGACTAGTACATAAAGCACAGTTTGAATGTTCTCGGTATGCTGTTCCAAGAGCTGGACTCCCCCCTCCTCCGCTACGTCTCTGCCTCTACATGGACTCTGCTGCGTCCAGGGGGTTGAACTGTGGTTAGGGCTGCAGAAAGAAAAAATGTGTCAATCTTCTTATGTGTGACCTCTTATAGACATAATCACTACTAACACACACAACTAACAACTATACTGGTAGTACTAGGACTGTTCAGAGTTAGTTTAACATATGATACTGCTATTCGTATTAGCATAGCATAGCATAAATTACCGTTTAAGTCAGTTTAGCATAACGTAATATTATCTAAAATGCAGTTGGAAAAATACATTTACACATAGTCAAGCCCGCCCAAGAAGACCACACAGGGGGATAGTAATATGGACAGGTGGTCAAAATGCTTTGGTCAAAGGTAAAAATTATCTAAGGGAGCACCAAAAGGTGGTCACATTGGCCTGGTGGTCCTTATGTAGAGGTGGTCACTTGTACATGTTGAAACACATTTAGATACAGACAGATTCTAGTGAAACTTCACACAATGATAGATAAAGAGTTCTTCACCTGTTTCCCTGTCGCTGATGTCTCCCTCTCCCTCCTCTGCCCAACGCTGTCTGTCGTTCAACAGCTGGTGCGAGTCCTCTGAGGTTCTCCGGGTAGGGAAGCTCATGCCGTCACCAAAACTACAGGACAGGGGGGAGGGGGGCAACGAGAAATAGTTATCATACAAACCAATACTTTGCACGATGATTGCAGATTGTGATTTGAGGTAGCATAAAAGAAAATTAACTACATTGTACAAGTAATGGCCTCTCTCATTCTCTTATGAAGAGCCTCACCCGCAGATTATACAATATGCCCTGGGGAGGCTCTGCTAAACCAGGCAGAGGTTTCCACTTCTGTGGGGGTGGTCCCTAACCAGCTGTCAGCCTATGAGAGAGTCACATAAATGTTTTCTTTCTCTGATTAGCTGACAGCTGGATAGAGGCCACGCCCGCAAAAGTAAAGTCCTGCTAAGCCCGTTTTAGCAGAGCCTTCCCTAGATATATTTCAATAGGCTCTTCACAGGAGAATGGGCCTTTCTATCCAGTTCTAGTTCTGCTGTAACATCATTCTATAACCTCTCATTTACACCTTTGGAAACTAGACTACATCTACTGTACTACTTTTCTTGGGATCATTTTACAATTCCAACTTTCATACTGGTGCCATTACTGAGCAAACATGCTGAGTTTTCTTTCTTTCTTGCAAACTAATTCCAATGTAGAAATGATGAAGATATGACCTCATATTATATGATGAACTACAGATATGATTATTCAGTCATGTGTAAGGACCCAAGCCTTCAGAACCCAGTTACATGCCCACCCTTACTAAGTAGCACTGAATAGCCGATAGGTTGAATCTAGGCAAGATGCACCCCCATGAAACTCCTTTCTTGCTGTACCCGGTAATTCGTGGCGTACACCCGCTAGAAGAGAACACTTCTGCAAACCCCACTCAAGCACTCCAGACCACATCTCATTACAGTTTGCGGAAGTGCTCTCAAGATTGGGCACGATTCGTGCAACGGCACTCGGATGAGAGATGGTTAGGACTGTTTGCCTTGGCCGCCGCTATATGAGTATTGTTGTAGTACATCGTATCTAGACATGACTTTTGAGAAGCTACGTACTGTGGCTGTGCCGTGTCTGCCTTTGGGTATGCCGCAAAAGGATCGGGTACGGCAAGAATTACCGGGTACAGCAAGAAAGGAGTTTCATGGGGGTGAAATGGAAGGGAAAGAGAGGGAGACAGATTTCGTTGTCGCAAGTCTCTGGGCAACTCAAATATTTCATACAGTGAGTCAAATAAGTTTGAATAAGTGGAGCTTTTCTTTACAAGCTCTCAAGTTGACTTTCTAGATATGTTTTTATTTCTATTTGGTTATCTTGAATTACTGACGGGTATTTCATTATTGAGACTTGTTACCAAAACCTATAAATATGATAGTGGTTTTAGCATATCAGGGTAAATGATAGTGGCAAATTCTGTACACACGCACACTAGTGTATTTTTTCCCCTCAAAATGTTACTTCCCTGTTGCATTGCAAACTGCATTCTATGGGCCATGTATGTCTTTTGTTAGCAATGAAAGTAGGCAAATTATGTGTGTCTTTTTTTCAATGAAAACTACATTGAGCCAGTCCCTCACCACCTATAGGTAAGAACATGGAACATTGAAACAGGTGATGCCAACACTACAAACAGGCGATGAAATGCATGAAACTACATTTAGATGGTTTGAATTAAAGCGCCAAAGCCAACGCCAAACACACACGCGGAAGAATCACGACATACCCGACGCTATCTGGACTATCGGGGGATTCAGTGGCCGGGGAATCGGTTGGGGCCGGCTCACTTGGATCGTATTGAACTCGCGTAGGGAACTTCAGCCCATCACCCAGACTACAGCAATGACAACGGAAGGATACAGTTTATTAGTAATAAACAACATAGGCCACCAAAATTCAGAAGGGGAAGGGGGGGATACAGATACAGTAGACATTGCAACAAGGTAGGGGGAGTAGAAAGCATTAAGAACTTATCATACAGAAACAAAATATGATAAATCATAGCTAAGAGATGTTAGAAGGTCAGTAATAAAGAGAAGAGGATTCCATTGGTGTTAATTTTATGTTATTATAGCACGTCACCAGAACCTAAGTAATTAGTGCATGTAAGGTCGTGTTTGCATATAGTGTATAAGGATCCTGCACATACATGTACATGTAGTTCTGTTCAAAGAAGAAATTGTTCGCGATGCACAAGATTCTGATGCAACGTTGACTAGATATGATACTGTGACTAACTTTTTTATGCTAGACAACTCCTTGACATGTTTCATACCTAGGTACGTGCTTGTTGTTGTAACCCCCCTTTCCCAGTCGAACCGCAGAGCTCTATGCGCATCGGTTCTGCGCAGCCTTCTCTAAGACGGCTTTTTCCGGGTCACGGCCGGACCCGGGTTGGACCCTGTTGCATGGGTGTAAACAACTACCTGTGGTGCAACAAAAAGACCTCAGACCTATATAATGTTTACACTTTTTCACATCTACAGGACTTGCCTAGTATAACCATGTAGATATTTCGTGCATTGTAAAAAGACAGCGAACGCTGTGGCCTTCGAAACATTAAGAATATTTGGTCAGTTTATTTGTGTTTGTCTTATTTACAGTTCACCTGGAACCAACTAGATATTTACATCGCGTGATAGCCCATTTCCTCATCTTTAAATTGATACCGAAGTCCCCAGGATAATTTTAGGGGAACCGGTTTTGCCCCCGAAAAAACTGCGACAATGTCTACTTTGCGGTGGTGAAATTTCTGCCTAGTTCTAGCTACCGATGGGTGCACTCCTGCGCTTTGGATACATTTCGATACATTTCGGGTGGCATAACGAAGCCCATTTTTTTGTATTAGAAGCTGTATGAACGCGGCTACCACATGCAATATGATAATTGACATGATAACAGTCAAGTACAGACAGACAGAGGTTTTAGTACAAGGTACCTGATATTTACAAAATAGTCAAATTTGAAGTCAATCACTTCGAACTCCTCCGTTCGAGCGACCGAATCCAGCCAGTACGTTCCATTTTCCTGCCGCGGGGGTCAGGCGAGGTCAGGTGCAGTGTTGCAACTTTCAGCCGGTGTTGGGAACGTTGATGAAAATTACGGCTCAAGTTTTGCCGTCTAAAATTAATATTCTGAAACATTTCCAAATAAGACTAATATCATCTTGAAGCCAGGAAAAGTGAGATTCATATGCAAGTTGACCAATGCCATTAGGTAAGTTTTGAGTTCTGTAAAGCATGGTAAAAGGACATTGTGTTTGTCTTCTTCTTCAGAATAAGACGCCCCACAAATTGACCTCTTGTTAGTTTTTTTGGGGGCAAAACCGGTTCCCATAAAATTATCCAAGGAACTTTGGTATCAATTTAAAGGTGAGGAAATGGGCTATCAGGTGATGTAAATATCTAGTTGGTTCCAGGTGAACCGTCAATGATACACGCACAAATATACTGACCAAAAAATGGTCAATGTTTCGAAAGCCACAGCGCTCGCTGACAATTTGCTGTGCACGAAATAACTACATGGTTGTGTTGGGCAGATCCTGTAGATGTGAAAAAATATAAACATTATGTAGGTCCGAGGTCTGTTTGGTGCCGACAGGCGGTTGTTTACACCCATGCAACTGGGTCAAATCGTGCCGCGGCAAACGCCGTAAAAAAGAAAATAAAGCGTTCTACGGTGACCTGCGGTTCGACTGTTCCCATGAACAGTGTTAGCTTGGCAGGTCAAAGGTCTATGGCTATTCAGTAACTGTGCCGATTATTGAGGTTCTTCAACAATTAAATCTTGGCATAAGGCACTGATTTTATTCACTTCTGTGGGTAACAGCAGGTACTACTTAATATATGTTACTTTTGTGATGTATATATTTAGATACATTCAATACCCCATAAAGAGATTGGGGCTTGCAGTAGATAGGAGGAGTCTCAAAATTCAAATTTAAGGAAAAGAAGAATTGCAGATGTTCTTGATATTAAGGAGCGGGACAACTGGAACGGTACAAAGAAATGGTGAAGAGGAACAGAAAGGCAGAATAAGGAGGTCTATAGTCCTTCACCTTTGACATATAACCCACGATGCATTTCCCTGCACATGCACAATTGTAACCATAAACCTCATTATTCAACATGAAACACTGCAGCACAGAATGAGGAACACAGGATACGAGAATGATGATGATACAGGTGATAAAGATGAACACAATTCAAGACATAGAACAGGACTTCAGGAAAACAGTGCTTTGGAATACAAGTGGGCTGCACCCATGGACTGTGGTTAGAACAAGGGACCATCCATAAGTGCCCCCTACCCACCTGGTGAAGACTGGCAGGAACCATAACCTCCTGTCCTCCCCAAACACTTCCTTCAGGTTGTTGGATGACCCCAGGTTGAACCCATCCTTGTCAGGACCGTGTCTGAACATGGGGGTTCGGAAGGATTCTAAAGGGGAAGATGGAAGTTTTAAAAATGTTAAAGTCCTTTCCACACCATATGGTTTACAGGGCGGTGACCATCCCTGTTTCCTTAGCCCCTTGGACACACAGCCATGCAAGCATAGATAATATTACAGCATGGGGCTAGTCTACTGGTAGCACTGTGTGGTAAACTTCCATACTCTTTCCCATTACCTTACCAGTATGAGTGACTCAAACCTTACAGTGTGGTCTTATGAAGTTTGTTCTTGTTGATTTGATTGTATATGGATGACATCTGCACATGAATCTACATGCATTTCCGTCGGTTTCTATACAAAATGAGCAAATATATGCTGTAAATTGCACACAAAAATATTTCGGAAAATGGATACTAATTCTTTATTCTTTATTAATGTCGTAGGATGCCTAAGTCAATTCCAAAGTCAAAGAACAAAATGAAGAATTTATCATTTGGTATACGAAACATGTGTTTGTCATTTGTTCAACCTTCCTGACCACATGGATTTCACGATGAAACCAACTTTTTTTTTCCACAAAACTTTTTTTTCGCACGCTTGCATCAGTTTTAGGGGTTCCCAGAGGATCTCATCCATATAATCAAATCAACATGGCCTTACTGTACAAAACTGGTGTGTTACACCAAAGGCGGTTTACCGGTTTTACAAACTAAACAAACAGAACAAACAAACATACCTAATGTGGTCCTGTTGCTGAAGACCAAGTACAGGTGATAACCAAACAAGGACACCAGGCTGATTGAAAACATGGCCGCCGCAAAGAACAGGAACAGAATGTGGAACCTCCCATTTCCGATGGTATCATCCAATTCTTTCTACAAGATGGCAGTAAGAACTTCGGTTAGAAACCATTCAAATTTTCAAAGTTATCTAATGTAAATTCATTCATTTTTGCAGGGAATTAATTTCGCAGTAGAAGGGAAAAGGAAGTTTTTGTGATGTTTTAAGTTTGTAGTTGAAACAATAGGCAGTCCAGTAGTAGTACATTTGAAATGCATATTAGCGCTGTCATGAATTTGTGTTGGAGAGGTCACTACGAAAACAAAACCACCGCAAAATTCCAAGATTTACAGTATTTTTTAACAGTAAGAGAGACCTAAATTAATACTGTTGAAACAAGAAAAGTGTCAAACTTGACACATAAGTACATAGATCCAAAATGCAGCACGTCGTCAAAAGGCAAAATAGAAAAGACATCTTCACAGTAAAACAATACTTACATTCCAGAATTTGACAAAGTACTCCACAGAAGTGCCTGCTACATATATACAGTACAGAAGACCATAGCCCAGGAACAGCACAAAGAACTTGTAGTTGCTGTAGCCAACACAGTTGTTCACCCAAGGACAGTGATGATCCATCTTAAGTACACACCTGTAAAATACAGAAAACAAATAGATAGTAAGATACCAAACATGATTTTATATCACATACTGAGTCTAGTCATTGTTTAACTGCAATACAAATGCTAAAGAAAGCTGTATATAGACTAATAGACTGACAGTTTTTCAATTCCTTCTTCAAGGTATAGAAAGCAAAATGGGCAAAAGCATTGACCCTGGTACTCCTAAGAACATTTCGTACGAAACCTTAAGAATAAAATGAAATGTTAATACATGTCCATGCTGGATTTAGCATGTAGTATACACGTTTTTGTTACCGACGGGATAGAGAATGCAATCTGGCAGAATCAGTGATCTTACTGATTGAAATCGTGATCACAATCTCTATTGGCTGAGATTCCGATCGTGATCTCTACTGATTGATTCTGCTAGATCGCTATCTCTACCCTGATCTAAAGGACATATCCAGTACTTACGTTCCACACATTGAACAATGATGGCATCTGTCTGGTTTAATGAGCTGGCAGGGTTCACAATATCGGATTGCTGTGAGAAGAAATAACATAACATTAATTTTATAAACACAACGTCCATGCTTTTGTTCACAGCATTTATGACATAGAAGTTTATGTTTAACAACAAAAAGTATACCTGTAGTGAGGAAACATACACTTTTAAATTTTTGTATTAGGATGATTTTGTTTATCTATGGTTCTAGAGATGGCATATATACAGGTCAAATTTTCTTTTGTTCTCAAATGTCTTTTTTTTAATCTTTCCTTGTATAAAATTGCTCTTGACCCCCAACCCAAATATTTTAGATAAAATCCTCCTGATAAACTCCCAAATTTTCAATATACTATTGGCTCCAGCCTTGAGGTGTCACCAAAAATGGACCAGCCCTAAGATGAGTAAAGCTAAAAGATGCTTACATCCTCCAATGGTTCTTGTCACCAGGGGCAGGTCCTTGGCCATTTGTGCCAGGTACTGCTGTTGACGGTCTTCTCTGTCTTCATGTTCCAGTCTATCCACATCTGCCTTACTCAAGTAAAACTTGGGACAATGGAAAAGACAAACAATAAATTAGCCCTTATCCCCTCTTTTACTGTTTGATTGAATCAACTTTATTTCAGGCTCAATGTTTTTTATAGTAAAACTTGTTATCTATACATACATAAGAACTGCACAATACAATAACATAACATACAAGTACTCAACATTAAGGCTACGTATAGAACAAAATTCTATTCCGTCTTCTAGTTTGAAAGAGGAAAGCTTCTGGTTGAGTGACAAGGTTCAAGGAATCTTCGGTAAAAGATACCAAAAATGGAAATTCTACTGCTTTACAAGGGGGATCAACCTTAACCTTTATCTTCCCAACATCTACCCATATACCAAATAATAAATATCATCGCAATTCATCCAGAGGGTCTTAAGGTAAGTTATTCATCCTGAGACACAAAAACACAGACACATACAGACACAGGGACATACCTCCATGAAAGCTATGGAGGTAATTAAAGAAGAGGGATGTCTTATCTTACCTCCTGTGCAGGTTTTCCCACGGGAGCAAAGATGGTCTGGTAGTACGACCACACAAATATCAAGAAGAAGACGTGGTACAAGACCAGGTACACCACTGGAAGGAAATAACGGTTCGTAAGTTGCTGACCGAAACAATGACAAAATTGAAACTCCTTTTTTCCTGATTTTTTGTTTCTTAAATTCTCCTTATGAATTGTCAAAAAAAGGCATACAGCAAGAAAATTCCAATACACAAATACTGGTACTCTGGTAGACTACATACCTTTCTGTGGTAAGCTTGTGATGGCAACTGTAAAGTAGAAGAAACAATGTTATTTTTTCTGGAAATCTTAAGTTACCCTTCGCTTCTTAAATGACATACGGCTTATATCATTTGAGAAGTGAAGGGTAACAAAAGTAGCAACATGCATGTGCATGTATTTATGAAATTCACAAAACATATTTAGTTTCAGAAGCACACTATATAAAAAGCACAGACTGGTTGACCTAGCATTGATGTTCATATACACATCAGTAACAAGTGCCAATACAAAGATCAAAGCCCTTTGATATAGATTATTGTGTCCGCATTCATTACTGATATTTGCTAACTGCTCCACTGAAACTTGTTCATTAGCTTTAGGCCTCTAATACTACTACTTTACTACTACACAAATTCTCAAAAACCTGACCATAGTCAAAGATATCTGATCTGAATTTGTTGGAAGAATTTCAGAAAAACATGCGCCAACCTCATTTGTCAGTAACACTAGAGCATTTGAAAAGCTGGGAGAATCTAGGCCATGTTTCTGTAGATATCAGACTACTGATGTCCTTCTTATGTTTCTTCGTGCAATTCTAGCTGAATTATCTGAACTTGATGCTCGAGGACCCTAGGAAAGTTTATGTTGTGCTTCTGATTATGGTTCAGGTTTTGCTAGGGTCAGCAGGGTAGCTGGAAACTCAACATTTCTTTACTAGCCTAGTAGGTCTGTTCAAAATGTATGAATAGTGAGGAGATCCTGAAGTGAACTGTTTACAAAGCTTGCTCTAGTCAAAATCTAAGTTCTAACAATGTGATTTCAACAAATACTGTCTTACTTCTTATCAAGTGATTGTCATATGATTTTGCATGTATTACAAAATGTGCATGCCAAGACATTCCAGTATGATGATATAAACAATACGATTCATACATTCACTTCTCCATTGAAATTTTGTGAAAATATGTTTTGCAATGTCATTGATTCTCATCGAAAATTTTGCTACGGTGTGAAATTTCATCCTTGTCAAACACGTTGTTCAAAGTATCCAGGCATGATACTCTTGACATAAGTCACACGACACATGACTGAATAATAGTGCGTCGGATCACAAATTAATGGCAATTGTCTGATCATACATCTCGGCACTGCGGATATCAAATCTATCCGACTGACACGAATGACAATCAGGACACATTAGGGGCATTTAAGACTGGATAGACCCTTGCTGATTCTGTCAAAGTGACATACGTTAGCAATTTGGCCAATTTATAGTTTGAAATGTCACTAGGTCAGAACATAATGCATTTTGCCATTTTGGGCTTTATCACTTCCTGGTCTTACTATTGTCTTCACTTATTTTTCCCCCTTTTCGCCGAACAAGGAGACTAATGTAAACATGGCTCAACTCGTTAAACCCCTCTAAGCTAATGTTAAATGTTAAGGAATGCTAAAATGCTAAAACTAGAACAAGAAATCGAAGAAGATATCATATAGCATAAGTTATACCTCCCGTCTCCATGAAACATATTTTGTTTTTGTGAATTTCTTAATGCCAGAAGTTACTGATCCTTCCCCTTCAATTCCTCCCTTAATCAATCCCATCTATGTCCCTCTGATCATGGGTCAGTGAATCATCTACTTAAAAAAAAGGTATGGGTGTCGGCGTGTAATTCTGCAGTACCTGAAAATACTGCTAGGGGGTCCAAAATCGTCAGAAGGGAGGTATCTTAGAAACCCAGCCTAATCAATTTCTTTCTTATATAAATCATCAAATTTGCTATTTTCAACTAGTACGTTTTACAGCACGTACACTATTTGTAGGTAAATCTGAACAGTTGTCCTATTTTCTGGACGATCGCCACAGGTGTTGCTGGCAGGTTGTGGTCTGACCCGTGACCAAAATTTTCTGTGCAACAACTGGTCCGACTACACTACACAGCCATGAAACGCTCACACAAGTCGAAATTCCGATCAAAATTCTGACAAAACGTCAGGCGCTAGGGAACATAAAACTCCGTGTACTTACACACACACATCTCAACTACGTAAGCGTAGTACGACCAGAGGACGATGAGGGTTATGAAGACGACTGGAAGCCATTTCATCAGGCGGATGCAGAAGTTCAGCACCGGGTTCGACATTTTGGTGGGCTAAACTACCACAGTCAGGGGGTGTTCATTCCGTCATTGAAATAAGAAATGAATCAGTGTTCACCACAATTCAAAATACAACTTTGTTTTTAAAACTTATCATACAATTAAATGCCAAAATTAACTGGTTTCTTTCAAATGTCTACTTATGTATGAGAAAAATGATACTTCCGAAATATTTCAAGCATAGCAGACAGATGGTATATCCTGCACAGAAACACATGACGTCCCAAACTGGGTGCAGCTCTACGCAAGTGTGTCTCTCGTAGTGGGTTGCCACATAGACTCTCTAGTACTGTTATCCCTGTCTCCCGAACAATATATATCCTAAAACCAACCCGTTTGTATCGGTTTTGAACTCCTGGAGTGAATTTCCGAGGGTTGGGCTTTAATAGTACCCAGTTTTGGTGACGTATGCTAATTAGGGCGCTGATTGGATTCTTTTCGAAACATAGACCGCATCCAAATATCAAAAGTGATACATTTTTATTATACAATTTGAACACAACAAGAATATTTTTGTAAAAGATTAATACAGAAATTAAAGTTATAATTTAAATATACTTCGTATTCATTGATAATATTTGAAGAATAAACGATGTCCGGGTAGTATTTTCCGATTGATCGTTTTATTGGATTGAGTGTGTTTAGATGCGGTTGTACCCGGGCAACGGGAAGCAGCTCAACACAAAATCCGAACATGGCTGCCTGACATGTTACGGGTAACCAGTGGCTCCGGGGCATAACACAGCTCCAAGTCGGGTTTTCTCAGTAACCATACATTTCCCAGTGCCAAATCTTAGTGTCTGGTAAGTACAGAATGTGTACTTTGCATCCATGCTGTTGTGAATACTGTTCATGGTGTAGACTTGGGGGAAAAGTTGTTGTTTTTGGAGAGGGCAAGCGATCGCGATCGTTGCTCTATACGATCGTTTCTATGCCGGTGGGCGTTTAACATATCGATCAGCTGTGTTTTGCGTTATTTATGTCTCAATACAATAATGATTTATTCTTATGATACGCTTCTACGGACACCATCAATGATATCATTCCTATTTTACAGTTTCTAATCACTAGTTTTGTCTTGAACGCTTTTTGAATGAGGACATTTGTTTTCAATTTTCTGTTGGAAATACGAGAAGGTGTCGGATATGGATATTAGAAACAGATGCTTTGATTTTCGTAATGTATCGGAACCTTTACCTGCTACGGTGGAACATTAGAAACCATGCCTTAAAGATTTTATCTAATAGCCCAATCTTCACATATGTCATTTGTTGTTGTTGTTATTTTAGGAAAGTTTTAGAAAAGAATTTAAAGATGTCCACAACATTGGATCCAGTGAAGATTCAAGCTTGGAGAGAAGGTGAGCTTTGAGTTAGAAATGGAAAGTTTTTCGTTTGTTATCATAATTACCATATTTTGGTTTTAACTATTGAAATTGTCGACAAGGTGTTCTTTGTTATACGTACTTGTAATGTATAAAATCTCTTTCGATCAAGACGAAGTATCAGGTGCACAACAATTAGTGTTAAAGTAAAGGGATGGAAAAAGATGAAGCTTTGGCAACTTTTGAAAACCTATTTCTAATTTTACCGTCTAAATGCCATTAAGTTCGTCGTGATTTGATTTCGCTGTAAGGAGAACATGGAATGTTTGCAATGGTTTTAAGTTCGAGATAGCCCTATAGTCAATTCTGTACAGTACTAATACAGTGTTCTCACCAGAATTTTTTCACAGCATAGGGGTCAGGTACAGAAGGCCAACTTAAGACATGACCAGAGTAGGGAGTCTGGTATGTTCCCCTGGAAAATTTGTAAATTCATAACCGAATGAGACATTATTTCATGCATTTTGAGGGATAAATTTTGTGAAGTAGACTTTTTCCTCTGTCACAGCCTCATTTTAAAGCCAAATATGAACTTTTTATAAGATTTATGAAGGGTCACAAGGTTTGTCCCAGAAAGAAACACCCCTATGCTGGTTGAAACACAGCATAGGGGTCAAGATCACAGCATAGGGGGTCCAAATCACAGCATAGGGGGCCCCTATGCTGAAAAGGCCTGGCGAGAACACTGTAATAGAAACATTGGTCACAGCAAAAACATGATGAACATAAAACCATAACGAAATTTCAAGAATTACAGTATTACATTTAGGCAACTGTAAAATTCATATATTCATACTTTTACATTGCCATTCTAAAGTCAGCATTCTCCCTTTTGTCATTCTGTTAATGGTTTCCTTTAGAAACTTCCTACATTTACGTCTTTGTCAGCCATTTCCTTTAAGTCACAGAAACACCTGTAGTACAAAAGTTGTGCAGCCGTTTTACGACCCTAATTGATTTGCCCTACCCCTCGTTCTTCTCCGATTGTGGCTATGATGAGCACTATTATGCCCATAAATGTCCCGACCCTCTCAGCTATTGTCAGGAGTAATCACGCTCTGTTTGCCTGTGTCCTACCAGGTGTCGTGACAGGTAGTCGTGACAGGTACTGAGGTAGTCGTGCAAGGTGAACAAAACACAGGTGTATAATGCCAGATGTTATCCTTCCCCCACTTGGGAATTCCATATAGCATTTCCTGAATAGTATACTATATAGATGAAGTTTTCAATAGAGAATCTTGAAAAGCTCATGCTTGCAAAGATTGCTACCATATATTATTTCAAACCTTAATTGATTGTAGAATACAACAATCATTATATTTCAGCAGCAGATATGATCTCTATTTATGAATTTGTTTTTCTTATATTTTGATGGCACATACTGTAGCACACCAATCTCTGACATTAGAAATCATTTCTTTTGATTCCCTTGTATAATGAGTTGCATGCATTGCAAGACAGGTTGCAAAATTCTTGTCTGGTTTGCTATATATATCATGGGCATGATCAACATAACGTTATTGTTGTTGTTGTCAGCTTTGGTGTTGTATATATTATTAGCTTTGAGGTCACGAAAAGAGTTATGAAGAGTTACAAAAGTCATATTGTTGCACTGCAGCCATGGTTTTAATCAAGGTCTTCTTGGATGAAACAGGAAATCATGTTGTTAATCAGGTTCACAGTAACAGTTATGAATGAAGACATGAGGAAGATATGAATTATGAATGAATTTATGATGTAAACCATGGGTATGTGGGTGTTCTGTGGGTGGTCATATTTGATGAACAACAGCATCCAAAGATGAAGAATTTCAGTTGATAATAGCACAAATGCAAAACCCTTTTGATCTTGAAGTTCAAACAGGTGGGTGTGGCTGTTATCCATTGATACTCAAACACTGTTTCACTGTTGTCCCTCAACAGCCTATGAGCTCTATGGTTCCCTGGGAATTTTGCCAGGCACACCCAAACACACATGTACATGTTTTTGCTACCTACTAGTATTTTTAGCTCTGGGAAGGAGGTTCACCTCCAAAGGGGGTACTGTTTTTGGCTGTGCTTGTGTGTTTGCACTTACAACTCAAGATCATTTTGATGGATTAATATGAATTTTTTGCGCCTATAAGTATAAGTCAAGATCCTTTTGATGGATTAATATGAATTTTGGAATGATTAATCTGAAGGAGATGGGAGTCATTCTTCAATATTTTAAGTTGACTGTTCGCTTCCTTTGCTCAAGACATAACCATTGAATCTTTTGCTAAGTGACTTTGGGTCAACTTGATATCTTAAGTGAAACAGGTATTCCCCTTTAAGACTGCTGCAGGAGTACTTACCTGGTGAACACCTAGTGAGGATCACCTAGGTGACCTGGCACACCTGTTATCTATTCATAGTGCTGTTGAAACACATTATCTTATGGTCCTGTCCAATTTGTAAGATAGTAGTGTTACACCTGTTGCACTTCATAGCTGTCCAAGATTGTGGTTGCTATGCACTGTAAATCATTTGCCCTGGAAGTAGTTGTTATAATGTTCTATATCATAGCAAAATCATTTTGTATAGTAACTGTTAATAAATCTGATTAAATCTCTGAAGAGTGAAATAAATCTTGGTTTGTGTGACATTTAAAACATCCTTTGTACTTTGACCCTTATATTAGGTTTTATCACCCTTATTTGTGGATGTAAACATGTCGTGTATGTCTAATCAATCATTAAGGTCCACAATAGTCTGAAAACAGCACAGATTCAGGTCCTAACAGAATCCATATAGCAGTTATCTAAAGGTAAAGCAGGTGACTTCAAACTGAGGACAAAGCATCATGCTTTTCCGTTCACTAGTAGCGGCTTTCCTATAGCTCACATATTTTAGCCAAGCACACTAGGTCAACCCTGTCTTCTCGATAAGGGTGTTGGGTTCTTTTACGTGCAGAGGTTTGACGCCATAAGCTCCATCATACGAGGGGTTGCTGGCTTTATGTCCCCATCAAAAAGAATGATGTGACAGTTTTCCAGTCATGTCTTGAAAACAGTCCAAAATTGTTGACTGAAACTAATGGTATGCTACCATGCTACGCTACGTAGGTGACAATCAGCTATGCCGTCTGTTGTTAAAGCAAATACACATACACACCAACTCAAGGATTTTAGACATGTGCCTTTCTAATGATAGACGACTATGAGACCTTTCCTTTCATTTCATTGGTAAATTGGTTTTCTATGTGTTGGTGACTTCCTTGGTGCCTTGGTACATAACGTATGTTCCAGACAGTCTACATTTACTCTTGCTGAATAACTGCGACATTTTGTATTATCCCAGTAACCATATTCCATTTTAAAATTGATTTTTCAAAACTGTTTAAAGTTTTAGAATATTGTAAGTACTTCTAAGTACTACTTTTAGCTACTGTAGCCATTCTTAATTTTCCTGTACTTTTATAACAGTAACTAAAGATAGGATTGTTAACAGGTGGTTCTTTTGAGAGCCCGTATTTCACAAAGGAACTTTGTAGTTGTATATAGGGCTGTCTCCAGGACCCGTTCCTCCGTCCAGGGACAGAAATATTCTTGTTGGAACAGACAAAAATTTCACTGAAAATGTCAGATTTTTCCCATATACAATACGTGGGACAGAAAAAATTACAGCTAGAACAGACTGTAAATTTCTTTCTTGTGCTGTAAATTTTATAAGGATGCCTAGCTAGTATAACGTTAACATTATGATGCTAGACATGATGTACTTTTATTACAGTAACCAAATATAGGACTGTTAACAGGTGGTTGTTTTGAGAACCTTTCACAATGGCACTTTGTAGCTGTAAACAGGGCTGTCTCCAGGAAAATTTCATGTTGGAACAGACAAAAATTTCAAAAAAACGAAAATCAACAGCATGGGCTCCCAAACAATGCGTGGGACTGAAAGTAATTCCAAGCTAGAATTCCAGACTGTAAATCTCTTTCTTGTATGCTAAGTTTGATAGGGATGTCTAGCTAGTCTAACAAGGATTCTTTCCTCAGTAACAACAACCTCTAAAGTAGCAACATCATCATTCTACACATGTAGTCACTCAATGAAAAACTGTTAGTGATCGCCTTATGCACCATGGTGACGGCAGTGCCTCTCTGCTGACCCACAAAACCCGCCATTGTGTTCAGTTGTTACGTTCTTAAAGAAAATGCTGGTACAAAGGATTAGCCCTTAACAGACTGTCTTTTGTGGTTCAAGATTAAAGTTTTCAATGATAGTCAAAAACACTCTGAGAAGTATCATTTATAATGTATAATGCACTGATTGGGGTTGACATGGTTGTGATTGTTTACATGCACATTATGTTCATCGTTTCACCCTGCAGTTGAAATAGAATTACACCAAAGAAGCCTCATGCTATTTGTTACATTCAATTTCAGAATGTTCTGTTCTTTTGTTTGTAAACTTTTTCTGGTCATGGTTCTTATGAACTTATATATTAGGTTTTGTAAATAAAGCGTTATAATCATACCTGTGCTAGTCCTGAGTATACTATTGACCACCTCTGCATACAGATCATCTGGCTGTTTTGGCCACATTGTTGTGTAAATCATTTACTAAATACTAGCAAAGTAACATAAAAACATGAAAATAAGCATGATTTTCCCAAATCTAGCATCACGGTCACAAATAATAGTGTGATAGCCTGAGACATTGAAATGCATTTCCTAGAAACCTGTTGTATTATCAAAATAGGTCAGTCATTATGTTGGACAAACATGTTTTTCTAATACACAATCGGTTAATTATCCGTGACAACAAAAAACAGGTTACACAGGTAGACCCACTGTGACCTGTTTTCTTGAGCCCTGAGTAATTGTATGAGTAACTAAAGCCATTTTAAATCCTCCTGGTCAAGCAGAATTGTGGTATTATTAATCATCACTATTCACACCAAAATCAAAATACAAAACTCTTTGATAAGATAATACAACCTCAGCTTTAAACCTCAAATTACCAATGAATGTAACATCTACTAATTATAAGTTAAACATAATTGGACCAGGTTACATAATTCAGCCACCCTGAAAAGATAGTTGTCAAAACAGATCTCCAACCCAACGTCCCCCAGTATAATACACTCCAGGACCTGTATCTAAACGATGCATACCCTGGGGGTGCTGTACTAGAGATCTCTCAAAGTCAAACCCACCCTTTTTCAAAGTGGCAGATTTTTATAACCTGGCGGGTTAATGTTAGTTGAGGTTAGATGACATTCAAAAAAAATAAGCAAGATTTTAAGTTAACATTTATCTCTAATACTAGAGGCTTGAATATCTTGTTGGCATTCTCCCATGCAACAGCCTAACCCTCCACGTCCCTATCACCCAGATTTATATGATGGTGTGTACTATTATATCACAGAGGCTTAGTACTCATTGTTGGGCCATTAGATAAGTCTCATGGTATATGGATCTCACCATTGGGAAATCAACTCAGGTTTCCAACATGAGTTAATCACATTGTGGACAGTGACAATAGTTCAGAATTGATTATGACAGATTAAACCTGCTTCTGAATTGTTAATCCTTTTCAACCTTTCAAATGCCTTGTGGATAAAAAAATATGATATTCCTCTCACATATTAATATCAATTCATGATTTTACTTTTTTTGCACTATCTGATAATGTCGTGCAGAATTTTTAAGCAATCCATTTTCAACATTTCTGTTAATAAAGTGCAGGTTTGGTTGCACCATGTACAAATGTAGCTAATAGTCACCAAATGGACATGTATTACGTAAACATTATTTTTACTTCTCTCCAAGAAAATTTAGAACTTGTGAAATATTTTTTGGCTTGTTGTATATGATTGCCAATGTACATTGCATGTGCTTTATGGTGCTGCCTTTTTTTATCTGTGGTACTACAATACTCACAAGGCAGTATGGGTAAGTGGGTGAAGTCTGCCATCCCTGATTGTCGTATTTTTCGGACATGTTTACCCTCAGATCCCAAGTTTGACCTGAAACATCGCGACCAGCCGCCCAGACTGGACCTGTACGATTTCAAGACCACGGTGGACATGAAGGTCGCCATACCGACCCCGCCCAAGTCCACCTGGGAACTGGACGTGACTCCAGCCATCTCCACCCAGAAGTGGCTGACCATGTACGGGCTCAAGAAGAACAAACTGTCCATGGGTCAGATTCTACCAGCCATTGGCTTCAAGCACAGTGATGGTAAGTCATCAATTGATTACATGTACTTCTGTCCTTGCAGTTCTACATGGAAAGGAAGCAAAAGGTTATAGGCTAGTTCACAGTTTGAAGTGCACATGTAGGGTGTGATGCATTGTAGGTAATATGTCAAAGTTGAAGGCTCTTCTAACCATTCTTAATGTATTGCTAGGAGCCTTAATGTGCACTTCAAACTGTGAACTAGCTTATTCCGTGTCTGATGTTCCAAAGGGGGAGGGGGAAATTAGAGTGCTGAGGACAAAGGGGGGAAATTCAAGGTCAATTTGATACCCCAGAAAAATTGCATAGTGTTCACACCAATCCCTTACTCCTTACTTTTTAAGTAAAGTTTCTACCTCGAATTATAACCTGTACATAGATTTCAGCACCAAGGACAGGCACAAGTGACTACCATACAAATTCCTAAATATAATATATGTATCAACAGTACATTATTACTTTAAAAGATATCCTGCAACATTTTCTACAAAAAAAAATTAATGATCAAGCTGACTACTCACGACAGCAGTGAAAGCTGTATCCTTTTTTTTACCAGTCCTTGACCGCTTTGAACCACTCAGTGTAAATGTCAGGCATCCATTATTTACCATATCTGTACCAAAATGTCAGTTCCTGGAGCATCAGAGACTGGAGTGGTTAGTGCCATACGGGTGGAGTTCAAAGTCAACCTTATCCCTGGGGCTATAAACCCCTATGATATTGGTTACACTAAGCTGTCATGGCACCAGGAAACAAAGTTGCTCTAAAAGCTTTTTTTGCTTGATCCCAGTCTATTGCATGTACAATGTAGTTAAAATGCTGTGCAGGCAACTGATTTCTGTTGTGATGTGGTAATAACAATTCTGCGCAATGGAAAACAAAGTTCTTTGTACACAGTGTTCAATGTTAAATCCAACGTTTTGTTTACTGTTTGTTACCTTCCTCAGGGCAATATACATTGAAGATGGCAGACAATAAAGCTCTGGTTGTGTACAATGAACGTTGTTATCTAGTGACTTACCAACCTGATGAAACTATTCATGGACAATTCTAATTAATTCTACTACATTCATTACAACAATGTACTATACAGCAAAACAAAAATAATGTTATGACATCCTTAGGCTTGTTTTACTGTTGTCATTTCCCTTTTTCATTGTCATATTCAGAATAAAAATTAAACCCCATTAAAGGGGCATATTGTGACATGAACATAGAACAAAATTCTTTGTTTATGATTATTTTTCTACATCATTAGTTGAATCTACCTTATTACACTGCACAGCAATATTCATCACGTACGGATGCGACTTTGTAGTGTCGTGCGAACGTCTTGAAAAAAGATTATATACGCAATCCCTGCCGCCGCTTGAATTGACCGCCATCTTGTCCAACATTCCGACGAACCACCGAACACGCGATCGAACGCCCGACGTTCTGAAGTTTGTTTACTTGTGGTGATTTTCCTGTGACGCTCGAACTCTGACCGCAACGGTCAATTCGGATTTTTCGTAGCGTTCTACGCTGGCTTATTTACATATTAAGTTGCGGGACGCAAGTTAATATGTAAATGAACCAGATTTTACACGTTTTGCGTTTTTCGTCGTTTACTAATGGTGGAAATGTGACAAAATGACGGGAATATGTTGGAAATAAAGTAACAAATAAGTTACAAATGTGAATCTTAGTGTAGATCTTTCAAATTCTTATTATTGTCGTTTTTGCCCACTAGATTCCACATTACCGAGAGGGTGTTTGTTGCCTTTTGTTCTAACATTTGTAAAACCTTTGTAACAATCTAAGGGAGATAAGTGACTGTTTAGAACAATTTCCAACATTCATGTGATGTTCTAAATAGTTTCTGCTGTGTTCCAAGATGTTAGACAAATTTCTAACATTGCACATGTTATTTGTATTATTTTCGAAACTGTTGGAAAATAGGTTGATCATTTGTTCCTACATGTTCCAACATCATAACAACATGGTATAACTGGGTCAGTGGGATGGGAACAGGGCAATTCACACATCCCTTCAAAGTATAGGGGATTAGGCCTGGGTGCCATGCATAGACACCTGAAGACAAAAGTCCAGACGTGAAATCTAAAAATATACAGAGGCAGACAATAGAGTGTGATTAGCACCTACTTTTATGGGGGCAATAACCCAAATCTACCATTTGAAAAATGATTCAAATTGTTCCAACATGTTCGAACAGTGAAACAATCACACAGATGTTTGAAAATTGTTCTAAATAAAGAGATATTTGTGCAATTACTTTCCAAATAGTTCCAACATATATAAGTAAGTTCAAACATGTTCAAACTTTCATTCTTGATTGTTTGAACAATTTAGAACTATTTTGACTTGAATAGTCTTTTATCTAAAATTGTTTGAACTCACTAGCAATATTACCTGAAAACCCTCTCGGTGACATGGAATTGACTACATCATATGCCCCTTTAACATTAATCCGCCGGGTCCCATAAATCCGCCACTTTGAAAAACAGTGGGTTTAAGAGATCTTTAGTGCAGTACCCCCAGGTATGTACAATTTAGATGTACAGGAGTGCATCATACTAGGGGATGTTGGGTTGGAGATCTGTTTGGATGCATCTTTTCAGGTTGGAGGAATCATGTACCCTGGTGGATTTATGTTTAACTTAGTAGAAGTTACATATTCTTACATAGAGATTGAGTAGCCTTACCTTTATATCAAAAGTGTCTGCCTACCAAAGACAATATTCTTGAAATACATACATTTTGTATGTTTTTATTGAGATCCAAACCTGTTTAGTTTGGCCGCTAACAGAAGTATTCTTACCTGACAGACTATGACTATTCTCTGAAGAAGCCAGTCAGTTCCAGGTATGGAGAGGGGCTGTTCCAGAGGTTCCCAAGAAAAGACGGCAAAACATTCAATGTAAGTCAACTTCCCTTCTGGACATCTTTCCTCCTTTTGGATTGCAAAAAAAAATATTTTCTTATAGATGTCATATCATAAATCTGATACATGTACTATATTGTATGCATTGCTGAATACTAGATGTTGAGTGCAAAGGTCTCTAAATAAAAATGCACCAAACCTTTCAAATTTTTTAAATCTAAAATAAGTATGGAAAAAAACTTAACCTCATTACAAGAGTGGTTTTCTCCAGATTTGATTTTTTGTTCACTATAGATTGTCACAAAACAAGGCACAGAAGCTTCTGAATTAGAAGTGTACTACTGAATTGATAGTTATATAATTACCTCCATGAAAAATGGAGGTATCGTTTTAGGTATGTCTGTGTGAGTCTTTGTGTGTGTTTGTGCTTCCAAAACTTAAAGCATAACTTAAGACGGTCTGAATGGATAGTGATGATATTTTGTATGTGGGTAGGTCTTGGGAAAACAAAGGTCAAGTTGGATTTTGGGCCCCCTGTGGTGGCTTTCCTTGTTGTAACTGACTTCTATTTACTTATTAACATAGGTGACTGTAGGCAAAGACAAGTTAAAACAGATCGAGAGCAGGCTGATGCAGGCTATCACCCTGTACAAGAGGAGGCTGGAGTGGTTAACGTCCGAGAGCCGGCGCACGTTCGGAGTCATCCAGGAGCACTGCGTGGTCCTCGTACTGGACATCAAGACGATGGATCCCGCAGAGTTTGAAATCTGCAGGGACATCATCAGAAGGGTTGTCAATGAACAGATAGCAAATGTCGCCAAGTTCAACCTCATCAGGTGAGATAGAATTCTATCTTGTGTACGTGAAAGGCCACAGCTATCCATTTTCCTGGTTCTCGTATTCAGAAAGATAATGCTGAACTAGAAAATTAACATGAAAGCAGAGTCCCATGGCCCCCCATCACCTTTTTCAAAATGCATTAATGCAGAACGAAAACATAAGAGTGCAAATATTTTTTTAGACATGAAGCCATGCTATCCACTGTGTTTAGGGCACGGTATTGGAAGGCAGAGCCCATCTCTCTCCTTCCACTGCCTTTCACCTCATCAACCGAAGTCAGGTATCCATTTTTACACCTGAGTGGAGTGAAGAAAGTACCTTTCCTAAGGACACAATGCCTGTAGCCAGAGATAGTGTCTTGAGCTCATGCCTGCTAGCCTAGCCATTCAGCCATTTTTGGTCACAATTGTAACAGAGATAGTGGTATATGTATCTTTGAGGACAACATGCTAACTACCCAAATGTCTGTGTAACTCTTTCAGAGCCCAGGAAGACCTGAGCGTGTGGCAGCCTGACGGAGCCATCCCGTACTCTGCGGAGAGCCGACTGTCGGCGCTGACATGGCTGGAGCAGATCGACAGGATGGTGGGACGGTCCAAGACTTCAACTGTCGAGTCTGTCATCAGGGCCATGAACGATCCTAACGTGAGTGCAATGAAGTGATTGATATCATATCCTCTATTGTATTGTATTGTAATGAATGAGTACTTAGTCATGCGCCATTCAAAAAATAGAATAAAATGTCATTCTATAGAAATGGCTTGTAGGTATGCCTAACGAATGAACACCATTTCTAGTAGGTTGATGCTATATAACATGGCACGTACACAGTGTATATTATTACTGAAACTGTAACCATACAATGTAGCTTGATCAAAATCACTGTTAACCTTGAAATGTTCCTAGTTGTTGCACTTTTGCTGCTTTCCCTGTGATCTCTGTGAACATATGTCTCCAATATACCGTACTACAGAATTGGTTTATCCGTTAACTGCAAAGCACTCATTCTGCCTTCTTTATGTCCCGGGAAAATAAATAAATTTTACAGTTACTGTACCTAGTACCCGTGTTTATTGTACTATTTTCTAATTCCCTGGTACAGGCAGAAGCAGTGTACTTGTTCTATGAGGGGGACCTGTCTAACGACACCCAGCATCTCCTGAGGCAGAAGCTGGTGGGACACCGCTACCCGCTCCACATCGTCTCCTTCAACGCCACCAGTGAACACACCACACGTTTCCTCAGGGACCTCACCAAACTCACAGGAGGAAGGTCAGTCGGTGGTTCACTTGTATCTATCTAATTACTGGAATACACCAGAATACACTGGAATACACATAGAGAATACACTGTAATACACATAGAGAAGGGTGAAATCTACCAAAATACAGAATGCTTTGATAAGTAAAAATTGCAGGTTGCTATATTTGGTATAGAATAAAGATATGGCCTCAAGAACAAGAAATTACTAGAAAATGTTGGGATATTGCAGCCTGCCACCATGCATTTACTGTCTACAATGTTTGTTTAGCGGGGTCTGTCTAATTAGCACATAATGACCAATCTAACCATAGTTCATCAAAGCATACTGTATTTCAGTAGATTTCACCCTTCTTTATGTGTATTCCGGTGTAGTCTCGTGTATTCTGGTAGATGATTGAACTGATTTACCTTGGATGAGGGTATCATTTTGGAGCCATTATTGTAGTCTTTTGAATTATGAATTACTGTTGGACATTTGTGCTGACCAATGTCATTCTACTTTAGATTTCATGCCTTCACCCTTCGGGAGGGCAGGACACCGATTGGTGGAGTTCCACCTGGCGCAGGAGTGCGACCTGAGGTCATTGAACTGTTTGAAGAGCTTGAGGAGGCCAGGAACACCCTGGCAGAGGTGCAGGTGCTGATCCAGGAGGCACCTGATCCCAAGACACAGATGGGTAAGTCTTTTAGATGCTGTAAAATAACTTTCGCAGTGGTTTTATTTCTTGGTTGAAGGGGAAAAGTGGTTTTTGCTGTGTTTTGAATTTGTAGTTGAAACAATGCAGTAATACTGTTTATAGTAGTAATACATTGAAAACACATATTTATAGTGAATTTGCAGTGGAGAGGTCACCATGAAAATAAAACCACTGCAAAAGTTTCAAGATTCACAGAAGTTTTTTTTGTCAATCATTGCACTTTCACCATTATATAAAAGAACATTTATTAATTAAAGAGAAAACAAAAGAAAAATAACATAACAAAAGTAAAACATACACCACTAATCAAAACAGCACAATATTTGAAAAATGATATATGTATAAAATAATTTTTAAGAGACTGAATAAAATCAAGTTAATGAATTCCTCTTTGCACAACAAAGTGAATCATAAACTAATGATCTGACAATCAAACGATGATTAATAATCTAACACTTAAGCATTAAAATAGAAATAAGAATGCCTAATGATTTAATCAAATCAAGTGACTCCCATTCTCTAACTTGAAAAAGCAACAGATTTTTCCTAAGAGTAAGAACGGTTTCCAACTTAACTCTGATAAGTAATTCAAAACTCCTTCAAGAAGATGTGATCTCATCTCTATGCAAATTACACAACATTATCCCAAACCACAGTTGTTTTTTTCTAAGCAGCACCATTTTCTGGAACATAACATTGCACCATCTTTTAAAATGATTTAACGTAGGACTATCCACATTGCATTAGTTCAGCACATTGTAAGTCCTGTCCTTGGTGCTGAATGAGCCATAACACAACTGTTATTCTATCAATGCCTTTCTATGGAAGCTGAAGCATATAGGAGAGGCAAGGAAAGAGGTATGGGAGCACAATGTTACTTATGTGTCATATTCCCATAAGCTAAACTTGTCTGTGTCATAATTATATATTAATATATCAATAAATTTATCATATTTCACAATGCTATGTTTTTCCTAATGCCTTCCAATGGAAGTGGAGGCACAAAAAAGAAAGGGAAATGGTGAGAAAACATATGCATATTTTCTACTGTGACCTACTGTATGTCTCTACTGTTTATGTTAATTTGCAACAGTTATCAAAAACTCATAAATATAGGCTGAAATGGATAAACTAAGGTAACAATCAATGACACTTGAAACTATCCCATTGTTTCCAATATTTGAGAATTCTACCAATCACCCATTACCATTATTTCCAATGATTGTGAATTCTACCAAGAAGCAATGAGATATATTTTGAAAACATGTGTCAAGGTGTTCTTTGTGGTTAGGATTTTTGACTTAGAATCTAAAGGTTCTGGGTTTAAATCCCTAGCAGGCCCCTAAATGTTGTGCCTTGTGAAAGGCACTTAGCACCTTCCACTTGGCACTTTTCTCACTGGACACTGGAAAATAAGTACCTAGCTTCAGTTAGTGACGTCCTCCTGGATGGGACGTAAAGCCAGAGGTCTCGTGTTTGAGGAGAGCCACTCAAAAAGTCGTGTTGGAGGAGAGCCACTCAAAAAAGCCAGAAATAGAACTGCTCTTGCAGGAGGTTTAAAAGCTCACGTTGCCTTGAGCATATGCTAATGACAGTTGTCAAAGACATGTGACCATCATAGATAGCTGTTTGATGATACTGCTTTGATTTACCTATCAGCAGAAAATCTTTGTAGTCTGTTGCTAATAACTATAATGGAAAATGTAGCCTGTAGCTTATCAGGTCATTGACCTAACTGTAATAGAGCTTCTACAATAGAGCAATCAGCTAGAAACAACTGTAATTTATTCCGAATCAAATAAAGTAGTGATTATGGCATTATCATCCCTAATATCTCCCCTAAAAACATTTCTGGGTTTTGACTTTGTATCCTTCCTTCACTTGTGTCCTTGAAACAGCCTTGAATATTACGTGTAAAGTTGGATCTGTTCTTGACATGCGAAGCTTTAAGTATAGAGCCAGCGTGCTTCCCAGATGAATGGAAATCTACTCTAATGAGAGAGTGCCTTCACGTTGCCCATAGCAACCGTCAATCACTCTGTGTGGCCCTGATTAACTCATGGGGTAGGCTGTCAGTGTAGTACATTGTATATGTTGTTGACATCAATTGAACATGGCAGCCAAGAAAACAGTCAGATGGTTTGATCAAGGTGAAAGAAGACAGTTTTTCTATACTTGTTAGATAATTGATAGGTTGTACTCTGAGCATATAGTAAAGTACAGCTAGCAATTATGGTAAGAAGCCAATTGGCAACATAGTTTTCTGTTTAAGACTTAACCTACATTAACATTAATCTGCCACTTAGAAAAATAGTGTGTTTGAGAGATCTCTAGTGTAGAAACCCCCAGGTATGCACAGTTTAGATATATAGGAATTCATTATATACTGTGGGACGTTGGGTTGGAGATCTGTTTGAATGTATCTTTTCAGGGTGGCGGAATTATATATCCTGGTGGAATTATGTTAGTAGATGTTAGATTTTAGCGTACAAATTGTTATACAGACCTCTATCCTGTATACATGACAGTCTTTCCGTGACCTTATCAACGAATTAACAACTGAACCGCACAGCCTGAAGAAATGACCTTTCAGATAATGATCCTGGGTTTTTCTCTTGTTTATTTCAGCCACGGTAAAGCCAAGACCTAAAGTGAAGAGTGAACAGTACATGGGATCAAAAGAGTGGTTGGAGGTAAGATTGTGAAAATAACCTTTTGATCTGGTCCATTCTATACTTCATTTATTTATTTTATTTATTCTTTAACTCAGGCCAAGGGCCTATATAAAAAAAAGGAACAACAGAGACAATACACAAACATCTACGATCTGACTTCACCATATGTCAGATAGAATTTATGTTATAATGATATTTGCATGCAAATGTACATGTAAAGTTGGTGTTCCAAACATATTCCTGGCATTCTGCTTGAATATTCTTTTTTCAAACATTACTTCCAAATGTTACTACATTGTATGAACTCCCCCTCAAACATTTATAAGATGATTACTTTAAAAGAGTCTTATGAACTCTAATGAACTCTATTGCAAGTATCTTTGAAAAAGAACACTTGTGTGTGAATCAGAAATATTGCCATCTATCAATAATAGAATACTCTATTGATTTTCATCGCCAGCAGATTCATATGTGAAAGTGAATCATATCAAAATCCTTTGCTTTGGCTTGGCCTTTGACAAAAGACCTCCCAATGACCACTCCTACTATACTCAATAGTTATGAATAATTGATTAGTAGTGGATTTGATGTTCTTATCTGGGAGTAGATCTAAGTATATACTATAAAGAATACAGCTGAGACATTTGCCTCAGGTGCATGCCATCACATATAAGCAATAGGCAACCCCAATTCAATACACTGGTTGTCAGCTAGGGTCTAGGAAAGAAAATGCAGTGTGTCCAGTTATATTACCATATTTTCGCCACTGAAATTCCTATAAATATCTGTTCACATTGATGATTTAGACCAAGACTTATCCTTATTCTTCCGTAGTCCTGTAATCTTGACTAATTTGCTTGAAAACAAAATGGTACCAAATATGAATTCGAAATGTTTGGGCATCTTTGAAAACCAAGACTGCTTACTAGTATTCATATTACTCTTCCATAGATAATTGTAAGTTTTTTATTTTCTTCTACTCCTTTATAATCTTAACATGTCTGATTGTGTTGTATGGTTTGTTTGCTAGAATTATGGCATTGATGCGAGGAGAATGGACTTCTATGATGTGATCTCTGGCTGCTGCTTCAAACACAGCGATGGGGTGGTGGAGCTGAAAAAGAAACCAGGAGACCCCCACTCACAAACTGATGCTGTAAGTTGGACTTCAAGAATTGATATTACTGTACATACAATGTACTTCTTGATATCTTGCCGCAGAGATTCTTAGTATCCTTGTGTGCCTGTTACATGACTGTCATGAGTTTCATGATGATAAGATTAAAGATATGCACTTTAGCTGTTGTGTTATAGTTGTAGTTGTTATGCTCTGATGTTCTGATACTCCTTCATATCCCACTGCTGCCACCATGTCGTGCTCTGTGTGTCATTTATAGCCAGTAAAGAACACTATAAACACATCTTTGTGAGCTGACTCAGAATCTTGTATAATGCTAGTTTTATTAGGTATGATGGAGTGATACAAGTTACTTAGGAGTCATTCAAGTTTCATAGGTTACAATCAATGTGCCTGATGATAAAGTAGTACGTAGGTGACAGTTTATATGCCTGATGAGAAAAGTAGTGCAGATGCTGTTATTGTCTAACTTGAATATATCACAGTTGTATAATCTGGACTATTCTATCTCCATGTTCCAGAGCTTGCATGGATGCATGGTTTCAACATGTCGTGTAATCTCTATTTTTCCCTTTTGGTGCATAGAGCAGCATGAATCATTGAAAACTTTGAAAATATGCTCTAAAATTAAGTGTGATATAGTTGACAAAAATTCGTTTCAGTACTACTGTTAGAACTAGATATTTCAGAAACCTCTTGTGTTCCTATTTTTGTGTGTGGTGCTTTTACATTTTTCAATAAAATTTAGCTTCAGAATTTTTTGCACTGGTTACATAGGCAGCAATGTAGAAGCACATTTAGAGTGATTCTTTTGATCAATGGTCAAAGATAAATGTGTATGATTTATTTTGTTTTAGGACACAAAAAACAAGCTGATCAATGCAAAGTACTGCGACCGTTTCGCCCACACCAACTGGAAGGATGGGTCCGTGGTACATGTACACGTCACTCCCGAGTTCCACAGGCACTATGAACAGAGAGTCAACACTGTGGTACAACAGGTTCAAAGAAGGTAATGTACAATCTTGTTGTGTGTCTATAGATTCCATTTGAAGGAGATTGCATTTTGAAATCGTAAAAAAATTGCTGATTTTGCAGACAAATTACGAAGAGAAATACTTGAATTTATGTATTTTAAATTGTCTTCTAACTTACCAACACAGCATTTTCTGTGGGATTGCTTGCTGCAAATGAATGTTATGACAGCCTATAATACATAACAATGCTGTGAAGAAAAAGAAGCTGTCATTTTTGGCCATTTTAAATCGATACATTTTCCTTAAAAATAATGTATTCATGAAAAATCAGGTAAACTATTTTGATCTAAAATTTGCACATTTCACCGAAAAATAGTCACACATCTTTCAAGGATCAGCAACGATTCATGACTACTTAAACTGCTGTTGTTTGCAGGATTGACTGGTTGCGGGAGGGGAGTCGTGAACTGTTTGGAACAGTTATAGAGGAACAGGTGTACCTGCTGATTGACACCTCAGAGTCCATGAGGGATAGGCTCCCCTTCGTCAAAGAGAAGCTTTTCCAACTCATGCAGGTAAAAACATCCTATTTCACCTTTTTTTTCTTCTGGCATCTTCTGTAGATAAAACTGTACATCTTGAAATGTTTGTATTATATGCAATGAATGCAGCTGCAGGACGTTTTGACGACTGCAGTTGCAGAGAACGTGAAGTAGTAAATGTACATGTAGTAGATATTTGTTTTGTGATGGTAATACAAAACCGATACAGTTACTCTCACAGTTCGGCTGCTTTTGTTGCAATAACGCGCATTTGCATTTCCATAGGAACAATTGAGACACAAAGCCAAGTTCAACATTGTGAAGTTCGACACCCGGGCCATCCCCTGGCGCGACCGCCTGGCGGATGTGAACGAACAGAACCTGGAGAACGCATGGCAGTGGGTGAAGGGTCTGACGGCGGGCGGAACCACGAACACGCTGGCTTCCATCAGACTCGCACTGGCAGATCACAACACACACGCTATCTACCTGCTAACAGATGGCAGGCCAGATCAGGTGGGAACAGTGTTTGTTTGTTTGTTTCTTTGTTTCTCACTGCAGCTGTGACAATTGGTCTAATAAATCTTGAAACTTTTGCTGTGGTTTTACTTTCATAGTTTTTATATTGACCACCCCACCACGAATATGTGTCTCTAAAGTATTACTACTCTACTGCAGAAAAATTGTTTCAACTGCCAATTTTGAAACACTGCAAAAATCTTCTTTTCCCACCACGTACCGTAAAATTAAACCACTGAAAGCAAGTGAATTTACAGTAACTTCTTTGTATTGCTTGCAATCTTTGCCGAAAGCATAGATGACTTAACTTAAAAGTGCATTTGGTTATATATGTCTTCAGAATTAGAATGGTACATTTGTACTTTTTGTTGCACATTCACAATTAGAAAAGGGTATTTTTTTCCAAATAAAGTTGGATTTCCTTGTAGAATTCCTTTTTTGCCAATTATGATTTTCCAAGTTGAACATAGATGATTTTGCAGTTGGGAGAGTAAACCAATGTTCTTGTGTGTTTCCAGCTGCCCAAGACGATCCTGGCGCAGGTGCAGCTGCACCCTCAGGTGCCCATCCACACCATCTCCTTCAACTGTGACGATATCGAGGCCAACCGCTTCCTGGCACAGATGTCACATGACACAAACGGGAGATACCACTACTACTCCACTGATGGGAGGGACCCGGAGGGACCAGAACCTTTTGAGGTGAGATTTCTCCAAATTTGCTGATTCAGGTCTTCATTGTCTTGAGTTTTATATTTAGCATTGTGAAGGACAAAAGAAATTTACAATCAAACCTGCCCAAGGAGACCACTCACAGGATCAATAAAATCTGGTCTGTTTGGACAGGTGGTCTCTAAAGACAGGTCATGGAGTCTTAGTGCTTGTTTCAATAGGATAATTATCTACAGGACCATGAGAAAGTAATCACATTGGCCAGGTGACCGTCCTTATGTGGAGGTGGCCACTTGTACATGTTTGACTGTATTTTCTTAAAAGTGTACTGATGTCTATGCTGGAGATGTTTATTATGTATTGACTTGACTCTTCTTTGTCCTCTCTCATGCTTACTGAAAAGTATCAGACAAAAGGAAAAGTGGCCTTTGATAAAGAGCCAGTGGTACAGAAACAATTTCTTGTACTCATGTTTTTCACCATCACAAGTTACAAAATATTCACTACGATAAACAGATCGTTTTTGTTTTTTTTGAGGCTCAATTTTAATTCTGTAAAATAAACAATTAAAACTTCCATGGATGTGTACATCCCAAGCAGCACTATTCACTCTGTAAACCACAAACATAAACCTTAAAGAACAGCTTATTTGCACCATGGTGCTGAAACACAACCTTCCCCTGTCCCTGGTGCTGAACCCATGATGTTGGTAACACTTGCCTTCCTGTACAATGTGTATGCTGTAGGCCATATTCTAGAGAACAGAATTATGGGTATAATGCAAGACATGTTACCATGATAAATCCAGACCTGTACATGCATGTAGGGCATGCACACTGTGTCTGATTTGGTGTTTGTTGTCATAGTAATGATCTGACTTGCCCCAGAATTTGCCATTTTTCACAGCATGCAAAGGGATCCCCAATAGGTTGAGGATGTCATCCATATAATCAAGTCAGTGTGGCCTAATGCTGAAAAACAATTGTTGCCTTACAGAGTGAGGATATCCAGCTGCTGAAACAGGAGATAGAACGGGCCAAGAGTGACCTGGCCAAGGTGGCCCAGCTCAGGGACGAGTGTGCAATGTTGGACTGGAAGAACTCAGGCAGCAAGGCTATCAGGTCAGAGCAAGTCTTAAATTTCTTTCCATCATATTTTAGATTACCAAATACATGCCATGGTGGAAATTGCAATCTGGCAGATTCTTCCAGTAGAGATCGGGATTGGAGTGCCTTTCAACCGAGACTTCAAGGATCTCTGCTGTAGAGTCGCTGACTAATCTTTATTGATATCTCTGTTGACAGAGACTCTGATTGCAATCTCTACTGGTAGAACCCCAAATTCTGCTAGATCACAATCTCTACCCTAAAATATATATACAGTATATACTATCTATATGAGGGAACTTGATCTACAACTAAAACTATGATTGTTTTCTCAACGTATTTCTGAAATTCCTAAAAATGGATGAAAATATTCACTTCGGATATTTCATGTTTAAAGCTGCAAGATTTTTAGATTCATTTGATTTGGATTTTTCATAATATGACCATTGAGTTCAGAGTAAACTATGCAAACTCTTTAACAGCCTTCTAAAAGTCAACAGGGAACCTCTAGTGAAAACAGTATCTTCACTAACACCTGTGTTATTGTGCATACAGGAACCAGAGACCAGACTCCGCATCCACCAGCTCCAGTAAGTCTCACCACTCCCGGTCCTCCTCAGGCCCCACCCCTCCCTCCACCCACCGTCCCTCCTCCGCCCCCTCACACCGCAGACCCATGACAGCCCTGGGGTTCTCCCACACCACCCCCAGTCACACCCCCAGGTCCACCCCCCGCCCCAGGACGGCCAACGGTTTCCGCAGTCCGGCACACGCCGCTCACAGCCACGCCCGACACACGCCGCGTAGGCCCAGGAGTAGGACCTCTGATCTTCAGAAGAAGCCTCTATTTGCAGGTAGGTTTTCCCTGTTAACCTTCTCCCTGCAGCCTAACTCTGTAACCAATAAGGAATTGGGTGCCAAACAGCTACTTTAGAGTGCTAAAGGTTAAAGAAATGTTTTGTCAAAAGTGCCAAAAGTTCATATTTATCATAAAACTACATTGTACATGTATAACAGAGCATTATGGATAAGGGAGTGAAGTTTGATTCCCTTGTGACCTCCGTGTGCTGAGTAATTGTTTTTGGAGTGTCTGTTTGTGTTCATTTTCACACTCATTTCCACATGCTAGGCATGTTGGATACACTGACAGGAAGTAAGGTCAAAGGTCCAAGAAACGTCCCCAAAATGGCTATCAAACTCATTTCCTCTCTTCTATTTCCTGCTGTACACATATCTGTTGCCTTATGGGAGTCAGTAGGGAAATGCATAGACAGAATCAGCAAGAAATTCACAATAAGGAATAAAACATTCAAGAAACCGCAAAACTCTATTTCATGGAGCTATGAAATCTTCAATGCCTGACTTGTTCTATCTTGTCGATGTCAAGGACAAACAAAGACCAGCCTTCTGCGGAGCATGAGTGCGATGTCCATGACTCCACGGGGGTTCAGTAGCGCCGGGAACACGTGGATGCTGCCGGAGACTAAGGAACTCTTCGAGAGGCAATGGGTCAAGTACAAGGAATCCCTGGATGGTCAGTAAAATATACAATGTAATGTACTAGTAATCAACAATTTAGCAAGTTGATTGAGCTTTGATAGGTATTGAATTTGTTCATAGCACACTAATAATTTGTTAATTGTACCTTGTTGATGTAAAGCTGACTATTGTTATAGTTTATCTATTAATACAGTACCAGCAAGACAATGATTTTATATAAGGTTAATGAAATATTATCATTCTTGTCAACAGAAGCAGAGAGAATACTGGACAAGAGGAAAAAGAAAAGGAAAGCAATTATACCGTCACAGTAAGTGTTGAAGTTCCACATTCCTTAGTTTACTTGTAGGGTTCTAGTATCTCTTGTTCTGAACATTTTCAGACTTTTCAGTGGCATTAGCTTTCAACCAGGAAAAAGTGGTGCTAGTTTGGGCCCCCTGGTAACTTATCTTGGACTTGCAGGCATGTTTTTGTTGTAAATTTTGAAACATGATAACCCAACAAGGAATGAATACATTTCTTTGACAATCCTGTTGCATACTTTGAATGGCTAGGTTATGTTATTTTCTTTTTATTTTAATTAATATTTTCTTGTCTCCATAGCCCACTGGATATGTCATCCAAAAAGTGGCTAAAGAAGCATGGCCTGGTAGCCAAGAAGCTGACCATCATGGACGCGCTAGCTCCGACGGTCATCCCACACAAGGCCAAATATGTGCCCATTCTGGACAAACATGTGGTGTCAAAGGTGTTTGATGAGGTAATCACAATTTTTTCCATTTATCCTATTTATAGAGCAAGCCACAAATTGTACTACAAATGAGATAATCACTGTAAGGTTGGTGACAGTATGCAGAAAGGACACATTACATATGTGAGTGTAAGGTGTATGGTCAGCTTATAAAAATTAAAATGTGCAAAAGTTAGGTGTGACAGGTCATTCATTGTAATATAGCCAACTGCCGCTGTGTGGAGTGCTTGTGAAGCCGAAAGATAGTTATACCACCAAAGGGCGGCTATGCAGATACAGATACAAATTGTCTCGCTACAGATGTTAATATTTTACCTGACATTGACATTGAAACTTGTTGTTCCCCTCAGTCCCTCCCCATAGCCCACGCCTCCAGCTCAGGAAAACTGCGTCTGGTAAATCCGCAGGCTGTGGACCTGGTAGGCTATGAAGAGAGACTACAGAAGGCTGTGGATTCATATAAAAGGTAAGATATCTGTATACCAAACTAATTGTATTTCTTGTGGCAACATGGTTAAAAGTAATGAGATCTATATTTTCAAAATGCAGCAATCTGACATTATACAAAGTCATGTCCCTAACATATTATCTAAATATATTTTTTAGGAGATTAGACATGATCGTGTGGAGGAATCTATCACAAGAGGAAAGAGACCAGTAAGTCTTTTTTTTCTAGTAGAATTTCTTTTCATGTTTGTAAGATATTATGTAAGCAATTTTGGAGCTAATGAGTGAGCTCTTGATTGGTTTTGTTTAAAGGCAAAATTGTAAATTTTGCATACATTTCCCATCTGTAAATTACCAGTCAACAGCATGAATGTCTGTTCTAGACTGCGAAACTCAACACTGATGATAAATGGTAAAAGCTGTACCATGTGTTCTTGAAACAGTTCCTTACTTGTTGTTAGATCTATAAACCAGACATTTTGTACCTTTTTTACGATATGGTATCTGTGTATCACCTTGTAATTGCATGAGTTTGCAAAATCATTGTTATTGTTATTGACAACTGTGAGAAACTCACATTTGCCAGCATACGGTAAAAGTTGTGTAATGTATTCCTAAAACAGTTCCTTACTTCTTATTGACCACACGTTACTTTCCAGGTTTGACAGCGAGGAAGCCGTGTCGTTTCTGGAGAACCGCCATGCCATGATGCAGGCGCTGGACCAGCAAGGATGGCCGATCCCCCAACAGGACGTCCTCCTCCTGGAAGATGAGATCGCGAGGGGTCAGAAGTACCTTCGCCAGTCCACGGATCTGAGGAAGGCCGCAGAGAAACTTCACCAATCAACGGAGGAGGATAACGATGACAGCGACACGGCGTCCGAGACGTCTGGGGTGGAGGCAGGGGACGAGACGGAGCGCAGCAGGACTGAGTTTGAGGTACAGAAGGAAACCTAACTTTCTTACTCCATCAAGATAACACATCCTCATCCATTCACATACTACTCAAAAATATTTGTTATGCAGTAAAACATGGCAGGGTTGGACAAGCCCACTGGCCCAATTGGCCCTGGCAAGTGAAAGTGCTGATCTGGCAAGTACATTATATTGTCCTGTACTTGCTCAAATGGGCCAGTGTGATTTGGGTAGATACCCTAGACCAGCCCTAGAAGCATAAAATCATCAAACCGGAAGAGTCTTTACTCCTTGATCTTGTTTTTTAATGCACTTTTTTTTTAATTGAAAAATAGAACAATGGATTTTCTTGCTGCAGGTCAAAAGGTAAATATTAGTTAAATAACATCTAGATTTTAGGCCATTGAAAAATCAGTTCAGTCAAAAAATGTCTAAAATGTACTTGTCCAATAGGGCCAGTGAATTTTTGAAAACTTGTCCAACCCTGCATAGGTTTCCAAACTGCTCAACATCTGTGAGCTGAGTGAAGGTTGTTGCATGAACTATGATGATTATGAATAATATTGATGCACAATGATACAGTATTTGCATTGCTGCTAATAATAGATTAGAAAGAAGGTAGCCTAACATTATTCCCCACTTCAGGTATCTGGACTTTATTGACTACCACTGGATCAGATGTGTGAAAAAAAAGGCTAGCAAATGATCGTGATAGCAAATTGGAGGATAGTTTGTCCTAAGATACAATGAAACTAACTACATAAAACAAAATATGTTTCTGCTCTATGCAGAAGTTACTCCTCAATCATGACATGACATGACATTATCTTTTGAGGGAAGATCTATTAAGGAATCTTAAGGCTACATTACTTCAAACATGAAGTCCTCCATTTCATTACTAACCACATGTCGGTGCAATAGTTGGGTGAGATTACCAGTCTGAGATTATTGTCGCCTCGTTTTGCAATCATAATTCCTTTGTACTAGTGCTATAGTTAAATTGCCCTGTTAATCTGGACATGCAGTCTTTTTTAGTGTATAAGAAGCTTGCATGAGGCATGGCAGTATTTTTGAGATTTGTACATTTTGCTTCTTTTTATCCATAACTAGTGACTTAGGCAAAACTGCAGGGAGAATCAGAGACCCTTTCATTTGCTAAATGCTTCATATCAAAGCTATTCTATTATATTCTTACAAAGTTTTGAGACCCAAATTGATGTAGGTAGTATTCTGCTTGCAACAATGCATGCTAAAGTCTGTCATCTTTGTAACTTCTAAAACTTTGAAAAGCATGTTTTCTACATTAATGATATGCATATAGACAATTTCCTGTGCTACATGTATACTAACATTCTGCTGCTAATGTTTAGACATTTACCTTTAGGTAAGAATAAAAGAATGTACACATTGTGAGAGTCCCTCTCTTCATTGTGTTGCAGTGAAAATACCTTTGCAAAACATTAGACAGTGATAAGACATAAAGTAGTCAAACCCCTTTTCTCTTTTCTCTTTTCAAAGTGTTTTTTTTGTAGATCTTTGCCTGAAAATTCTTTCAATTCTTGAATGAGAAATTTTCAGTTCTTGTTTGAAAATGATATTTCAATTAGTTCATTCAGAACAGGGTTACCTTGGTTATCTTATGTTCATACTTTGCTCCTTAATTCTTAAAAGCCAATTTCTTAAAGATCAGTCTGATAAAGAGAATGACCGATGTAAGGCATTAAGGCATAGTGGAATGAAAGTTACATACTAGGACTCAAAATGCTTGTACAGACTACAGTAACTGTATATCAGCCTTAGACAGCTCGCAAGGTTGATTCTGTGTCACTAAGATGGTTGCTAAGCAACCTGAAGGGAAACAGATGCTTGCAGCATTGGTCAGCAAATGAGGCGTATGATTGTTGCTTTAGAACTATTGTAACTACCCCATTAGAGCTACTGTGATTGCCCCATTAGTGCTGTGGGATTGAACACATGTCCAACAAAAGGACTCAAGACAAAAGCAAATATGCATTACAAGTAATGCAACAACATCCTTAACCCTCTCTTTGCTGACTAACCCTGTAGTCAATACAAATTTGGTGCCATAGGGCTACTTCAGCAAGGAAAAGGTTAAAAACGGGACTAGTAACTAAATGTGTGTTAACCTTCTCCCTGCTGCCTAACTCTGTAACCAGTAGGGAATAGGGTGCCAAACGGCTACTTTAGTGTGTTAAAGGTTATGATGCTGACGGGAGGTTCAGATATTTGTGTTCAGATTTGTTAAAGTGCAATACAAGACCAGGGGAAGGTAAGAGAGTTCAATTGGTGCACAGAAACTATGGGGTTATTGCACCTGCACAATTGTTGTGCATGGTACACAGGACATATTCATCTGGCATGGAGCAATTCACTGACAAGGACATTTTGTGATGTTGTTTCAAGTATGTTTCTGTGTTGAAAAAAAATGCATAAAAGCACAGTGTCGTACTATAACCACAGAATGAACTACAGAATGAGTGCAGTTTACTCACAAACTAATTACTAACTTAAAGTTATTGTATTGAAAACAACAATATTGCATGTTTTTAAATGTACATCAAATTTGACAACATTTTTATTGATAAATGGTGCAATGTTTTTGTAATATAATAAACAAAGAAAAGCATGCCAAACCATTAAATTATGTCTCTTGATAAATCTGCATCAATAAAAAGATAACCCAATACACCGGAAACATTTGATTCATCAAAAAGGATAATCTATGGTATTTTGATTTTCTTTAAATGCATGATCACCTCCACTTACTGGCATTTTGCTGTTCCAACATGTGTCACTCATCCCTTCCTTGGTCTGTCTTATTGCAGGGTTTGGGCAGTGTCTTGGAGGGGAGTGGTGGCGTTGGAGAGAAGAGCACACCTGGTTCTGGCAAGCATCGAGTTAAGAAAGTTCTGGATAAACTGAAAGGTCACAAGGTCATAGCAAGGAAAGAAGAAGATGGCTTTTATTATCCCGGTAAGAAATTGATAATTCTAGTCTGAGAGGGGAATATGTAATTGTTTTTATATCATTCCTAAATTCTAATATATTGTGATATCATAATAAAGCTTCCTATTAAAGAAATTCTTTGATTTTATGATTCTATCCCAACATCTCTTTAAATTTGTGTCCAAAGATGTCTATAACTGTATGCAATTATTGTTTTCAAAGTGCTTTCTCTTAAATCAATTTTTTTGTTCTTTGCCTTGTATCTGTTCTCCAAGTTGTTGATCCTTGCTGTAATACATTCCCTAGTTATGTTTAGCCATAAGTATGGCTAAACATATTGTTTTCTCTCATGTTTCTTCTTCTTCTTCTTCTTCTTCTTCTTCTTCTCCTGTCAAATCTTCAAATCGATTCATCTCTGTCATTTTTTGACCAAATGACCTGAAATTTGGTACAGAGGTAATGTAGGCAAAAACCAATGTGCGTTCTTTTCCTTGTTTTGATATTGACCTTGAAAGTGATTTTATTGAGGTTTTTAGGCTATTTTTAGCATATCTTGGCCTCCTGCGCCCTGGTATTTCAACCGAATGACCTGAAATTTGCTGTATATGTGGCTTGAACAAATATTTAAAGGACTACATTCCCATTTTTGGCATACATATATTCAAAACGATTTATTTTGGGCTTTCTTGACAATATTTGCCACTTCTGTCACTTTCAATACTACATATGACCTACAGGTCATTGACCCCGAGTGCCTTGCACCTGGTCAAGCTGGAAGTTTGCTTACGAGGAGGAAAGACCGGACATAAACATTTAACGTGATTATCGGGAAAACACCATGTTCCCTTAAACTCAGTGGTTAAATTGCAGTTTAGGAAATTTTATAACAGAAAACAAGTTAAATCAATGATTTTGTGAATGTTTATTCTAGCATTAGTTATTCCAGATATTTTCAAACTCCAAATTCTTCAACACAACACGGGAGATCGTTTCTCCTCAGACTGGCGCGACGTAGCGTCCACCACCAGGCCTTCCTACATGTCCTACGTACGGGCGTATTGATCGTAGAATTCGGCAAAAAAGGAATGATTAGGCCAGTAGAGTCAGTCCCCGGTAAGGTCAATGATTCGCCCCTTTGCGCTAGCTTGTAACGTTAAATGAATGTACCCTCTGGTGGCCAAACTTCACTGACAAACTTTCTCCCTATTATCATCATTAGCTTGCGTTAGTCTGGTACTAGTGACTATTATGTGCCGGGAATGTTTATCTATCGCACGCCTTGGAAGGAAGTTCAACCATGATAAATGGTCGGCCGTTGCGAAAATTTGGAATCCCATGCTGTTGATTTTCGTGATTGAATCTGTAAGAAAATATATTTTCATGTCGTTCATGTTTTTGGGACGGACGCCGGGACGGGGTGAATTTTTTCTATCATTTTCGTCCCGTTAGTAATGCAAATCGAATCGTGTTGCACAAGAGGCAAAACACTAAAAACGTGGGTCTTGTGGAGTGTTTTGGAGCGGGAAAATGCCGGATATTAGCGGTGCCGAACAGTGTACATCGTCGCGCGCGGGTGACGCTCCGTCAAAACAAATCCGCTGGTGGTCTAGCGCGGCCACCGAAAATAGGCAGAAACACACAGGAGGACTTAGCACCTTCGTTTATGAGGGCAATTGTGAAAATCTTTTGTTACAAATTGTTCGAACATTGAAACATTTGGATAGATGGTTTGAAACTGTTCTAAATAAAGAGATTTTTGTGTAGTTACGTTCGAAATGTTTCCAACGTATGTGAAATAAGTTCAAACATGTTATAAGTTTCAATTCTAATTGTTTGAACACTTTAGAACTATTGTGACTTAGACATTCTTTTAATCAAAATAGTTCAAACATATTACAAATATTATATTAAAACCCTCTCGGTGACTTTGAATTGACTCAAATATGTTGTTTTTGGTCATTTCCTTCGTCTCCTGTCAAATCTTCATATGTATACTATGGAAAACTTCATTCTTCCCTGGGGTTGATCTTTTTTGATTCAATTTTGAACTGGGTTGATTATGCGCAAGAGTGTAATTTTCAGCGGATATTTTTCGACTGGTTTACATGGAAATGGCACGGGATATCCCATTCTTGCAAGGGGAGGATTATTTAATTATTTCTTTCAATTTTGAGCTGGAATGATTATGAAAAAGTCCATTTTTTAGCAGAAGTGTATTTGTTAATCAATTAGTGGATATGGTTGTGGACTGGTCCATATTGTGTTGAGGTGCTACTGGAAGACTCAATTTTGGACTGGGGTGATTCATTTTTTTAGTGCAAGTATTTTAGAATGGTCCATTGTTATTTTGGGAGAGTCCATTTTTTGCATGGCGAGGAGTATGGCTAAACATGCTGTATTTGCTCGCAAATGTTGCCTTTCTAGTCTACTTCTGTCTTGTATGATAGAATGCTGTTGATCATGGCAAAAATGAATATCATGTATTCGTCTTGTGTGTGTGATGATAAACTTTTCCCTGGACTCAAACTTGCTTTCTGTGTACTCTCTTGTACTGTCTGTGCTTCTCTGGATGATCTAACATTAAACCTCCCAGCTAGAGTACGTGGTAAGTGGAACAGAAAACTCTTTGATTATCTTAGCTCACTTAAGAGATGGTGATGAAAGAACATAATAAACTTGACAGAAAAAAAATCAAAATCAGATGGGAAAAATGGAAACCTTCAATCTGCCACAATCTTTCCTCCAATACTATAAATAGAAAAAGCGACATCAGGTGTTTTGTGCTGTATGCTGTTAGCACTAAGCTAGTTTGTAATATTGCTTAAGATTCTTTCAATTTAAATGTCTCTTATTTTGACCTTACAGGGATTGTAGTCAAGTGCCCAAACTCCAGACATGCAATTGTTGATTACCACGGCAGTGGAAGACAGCTTACGCCCACCAGATTTGTCATCCCCATGGGCGGTGCCAGGGCGTGTCCTGAACTGAGGGTATGTTTTAAGGGCTTGGTGTATGTTTATTTCTCAGTTAAACTTCTGATTTTTCGTATATATGCAGAATCGAATGTGAAGTAAGTGAATTGTGGATGTAAGTGCTAACTGCAAAATAGGTTCATCTTTCTGAATGTATGTTTTATTTTATTTTTTATTTTTGCATTGGATGTTTATGTGTCACAGATTGACAATCTTATAGAAAACTGTTAAGGTATAGCCATTAAGTTGAGAAATTGCTATTAGATTAACAGAAGTCCATAGCTTATCGTTTCACACTATGGATCAAATTCCGTGCATGAATCTGTGGGTGAGGGTTAGATCCCAGGGCTGGCCCAAACTCAACATGTTGTAAGGGACTGCATTTCTCAGTTTGGATGGTGACATAAAGCCAGCATGAGGGAGCTTTAGGCATTTGCCTCAGGAGTCAAATTACATAGCAAAGCCACATGACAGTATATATACTTAGTAAACTTACTTTAAAAAACTTAAGGATGACTGCTTTGCCTTTGTTTTTACTGACAAGTTATGCTCAATAGTGAATAACACTTTCCGCACCAAGGACACATTATATAGAACTTTCTGTCCATGATAGACTGTTGAGTCTTACAAAAATCTTCTCCTTTTTGTAGGTTGGAGATTTTGTGTTATTGAAGACCACAACATTAAATAACACTTTCAGCACCAAGGACAGGTACAGGATGTTCTCTTCAAATCAGACTGTTGAGTCTAACAAAAGTCCTCTTATTTGGTAGGTTGGAGACTTTGTGCTAGTGAAGACCACATCAGAAGAGGATCTGGAGTGCTGGGTACCAGGCATTGTACAGATGACACCTCGCAGGAGGGAAGCTCAGGCCAAGTTCTACACCATCCTGCAGTTCGACAAGAAAAGGGTAGGTGGTACATCTTAATTAAACTGACACTTTGTCTCAACTCAATATGTAAACATAATGATAGCAATTGTTATGAAAGCATTCATTTACCTATATCTAAAATTCTATTGTTTGACAAGAACATCAGCCTTTGTAACAATAAGAAAAAAGGTAATCAAAATAATCCAAAAGATGACATGGTTTTATTAAATGTGTATCTAATTTCTACCTTCACAGGTGACTTCTCTGAGGAAGGGCATCATGAAGATCCCCAAGTCCAGATACGTGTTTGCCTGCCGTTACATCAAGGATGCTCAACAGATCAACTATGAGATGTGAGAGTCCAACAACTTTTTCTTGTGAAAGTTTCTTTAAACTAGTTAGAATATTTTGGGGTATGTGTTCAGTGATGATAAAGGATGACAAAATATCTACAGGAGAGGCCCCTAAATAGTTGATTGAGTCTAACCTTAAGGAAGGGAGTGAAGTATTTTTTTTTAGTTTGGAAGGGTTGCAGACCAGAATGGGTAAGGGGGTGAAGTCTGCCATCCCCTGATTGCCTTGTTTTCCCCACAGTCCCAGTGTAGACATTGTCCAAAGACAGGTCACCCCAGACAAGGCAGAGGAGGAAGAGAGGCGGCCGAAGTCTGGCCAGCGCGGGAAACATGTCAACAACGAGGACTCCGGTCACGTGGAGACCAGCAGCTCCGAGATGAGCGGAGAGGAGGAGGAGAAGGGAGACAGCGAGAAGACTGGATCAAGTTACTCAGGTTTGGAGTGACGTATGATTATCATTGTAGCTAAATCTATTGCCTCTATTCTATGAGGTCTGTTTCTGGGTGTGTACTTAGTAATTTGAAGGTAGTAGAGTAGCAGAAAGTGAAGGGGGAAAGGGTGTAACCGCTGACAAAGTTGGACTGAACAGAAGATAACACTTTCAGTACCAAGGACAGATATAAGACTTTCTCTCCCTATCAGACTGTTGAGTCTAACAGCAGTCTTCTTCTCCTTGCGTTAGGTTGGAGATTTTGTGTTAGCAAAGACTGGTTGTGGGTTTGATGATGTAACCACAGACTAACAAGAAGTGGAGATCAAAATGCCCCCACTGTCAGGAAGTTAGGTCAAAGATCCCAAAAAATCTCTTTTCCTGTCTTCAATTTTCTACAATATGCATGTCTGTTGCCTTATGAGAGCTAGTGAAAAATGCACTAGGCAGAGTTAGCGAGAAATTCACAATCATAATGATCTGTAGAAACTGGTCTATACAAAACATGGTGAGGGAATTTCTTTTTCACTTGAAACCAACAGGTACTGAGTCGGAGACGACAGAAACGTCGCGGTCCACGGTACACAGCCGTGAGCGTCTGTCGGACCTGGGCACCTCGCCCTCCCCTCACACCACGCCACACGTCAACGATGAGAAGATTGAGGAGATTTTAAGCCACCAGAAAACCCTGGAGGACCTGCAGAGGAAACTACAGGAACAGCAGGAGCAGCAGCTGGAACAGCAGAAGGTAGGACCTTCATTAGTACTTGTGTAACAGGCCAGATGATATTCCTCACCAGAATATACCTGGGGTCATTCTGACCAGGGGTATGTTCTTCTCTGTTACACCTATACCAATAATAAGAGTGGATAACATGTTTGCTGTATGCTTATGAAATTTTAAGGCTCAGTCAGATGTACAAGTGCTATAGAATGAAGAACAACTTTTTAAGTTGGCTGGGATCGGTCCACTTGGGTCTTGTCACATAAAACAGTATGAATTATCTTAACTGAGAAAGTATAACATGTAACCTTCTGAAGGATGTAATGACTTTCTTTACACAAACCATTGAGGCCATGTAGGTAGATAATTGATAGGCTTTAGTTTATCTTACCAAGGAATCTCTACTCATGTCAGTTTTTTGTCACCCCTTCTTCTTGCCTTGGGAAGTTGTACCAGAATTGCTATTTGGATTTCTGGGTAAGATTCATGGTACAGGTCCTCCTCCATCATCCACTCACCTACATCTGTACCCTGGGCACAAACAGCCACCCACCCAGCATAGCCACCCAAACCTCCAGCACAACCAACCAACCAACCCAGCATATGCACCCACCCACCCACACAGCACAACCAACCCACCCACCCATCCAACATAACCTACCAACCCACCCACCCAGCACAACCAGCCAATCAACCCACCCAGCACAACCAACCCACCCACCAAGCACAACCAACCCACCCACCAAGCTTTAGCATAATAACTAGCTGCTTTCAAAGTAGCCATAGTTACAAGCACACCCTCATACCTTCTCTTGTGTGGCCAGCTATCTTCTTTTACAATACATAGTATAGCTATTGTTTACACTCTTCTGTAGTTAGTGTAGCAGATACACAGAACAACATGTAAACAAACAGCATTCTGGTAATCAGAATTATCATTTAACTTTTCCCTTCACAGGCTATCCAACAAGAACTACAGAAACTGTCGGAAGCAGTGAAGAACAAACCTGAACCTGACCCTGACCCTGAGCCAGTGGACCACAAGCCTCCAACAGAGGGAGACCTGGAGCACATTGAAGAGGAGAATGATCAGGAGGTGAGACAATTCCATCCACGTACTTCCTCTCATGGTAGAAAAAAAACATTTCCAGTGAAATTGTTTTGTCTATCAAAATTGAGATGAGAGAAAAAGCTAGAACATAGAACGTAAATTCATTGTTACAGTTTACGGTTACTGTAGTTCCTCTAAAATAAACACCAGAAGCCCTCAAGCAAGGCAAAAAGGCTTGGTTTTAGATCTAGTTTCACCTCTCCTGGAACTACATTCTTTGTGGTTTATGTATAGTTGCACTAGGAGACCAAGGTTTATGTCGGAATCCGTCATCTAGATCATATAATTGGTCTTGTTTAAAAGATTTACTATAAAAGTACCACCAAATGATGTACACATGTAACATCTACTAACATAATTCCACCACGGTACATGATTCCACCACCCTGAAAAGATACGTCCATTATCCAACCCAACATCTATGGTGCTGCGCTAGAGATCTCTCAAACCCACTGTTTTTCAAAGTGGCAAATCTATGTAGCTTGGCAGATTATTATATTAGTGGAGGTTATAGCTAGAATATAGCAAATGTTTGAAATACTGGGCATACCTATAGAACAGAAAGTCACAAAAAGCAATATTGATAATTGTTGTTTAATTGAATTCTGTCATCAGAGAGTAAGAGAGTGGCTGAAGAAAGGAGGGAAGGATGGAGAAGAGAAGGAGGAGGATGGCACGAAGAGCAGCCAGAAGAGTGAGGGAAAGAAAGAAGAGACAGAAGAGGAGAAAACAAAGGACCCCAGTGAGGCAGAAGAGACCAAAGTGTCCATGCACATGGACCCACAGGGGAATGAATCTGTCTTAGTCACTCAGGTATGAAAGAACCATGTAGTTTTAACCTTCTCCCTGCTGCCTAACTCTGTAACCAATAGGGAATGGGGTGCCAAATGGCTACTTCAGTATGCTAAAGGTTAATAGACAGTGAAATGCTGCCAATAAATGTTTAACCCTCAGCATGCTATTAGGTAGCCATTTGGCACCAAGTTTGCATTGGTTATGGGGTCAGGCAGCAGGGAGAAGGTTTATATCAAAAGTACTGAATGATGTCTAAGTGATGTTACAGTAACATGTTTGAAGCTTTCATGTAGTGTTATATCTCATTTAAATCTATAATGTTTTTGTTTTTTCTGATGTCAATCTATTCTATGATAAAGTCTGCCAGTATGAACTACACAGGCATAAGAAAGAGATGAATCGTGATAAAATTGATTATAAGGAAATGATATTAATTTGGGATTTTTGCAGTTGGTAGGCAGTGCTGTTGTTCGTTCATGACTGCTGTAAAGATCATACATTGTCATCATCATTGCTGCCTTTTATAGGGTGACAGAGGGCTGCTGTTCTCACGCAAACCACCAGAGGTCGTACCTGAGAAGGCAGCTGTAGCCAGACACAGTCTACCCAAACTGGGGCCGGGGCAGGAAGTTCTGGCCAGGTGGTCAGATGAGGGCTGGTACTACAGAGGTAGGGGGCATCCCTATATCATCATATCCTTTTTTTTCAAACTTCAAACTTTTATCAAAAGCAACATACAGCAGCATATGGTATGCAAAATAGACAGTACTTTACTGTTTATCAACATTCCCTCATTAGCCATTATTACCTCCATGATATATAGAGGTATAGTTTTGGGCCTGTTTGTTTGTCTGTCTGTGTGTGTGTTTCTGGAGCAATTATTGAAGAACCTCCAAATGGATTGTGATGATATTTGGTATGTGGGTAGATGTTGGGGACATGAAGACCAACATTGATTTTGGACTCCTGGCAGCTTTTGTTGGTACTGCAGAAGAACTTCCAGTTATTGTATCTTTTGCCCTTGACATGCTATGGTATTCTTGTCCAGTGTTCTCGCCAGCCTGAAATTTTTACCCGTCATTTCAAATTTCCATCAGGGAAGAACATATCGAGCGCCGAAGGCGCGAGGCGTCGCGCCGGAGGCGTGACCATTGTAGGGGGGTCCGGGGGTATTCTCCCCCGGAAAATTTTGGAATCTAGACCCTCTGAAACACTATTTCCTGCATTTTGAGGGGCAAATTTCCTGGTAGAATAAGCTCAGTTTAATGACTTTAGTTTAATGTCTTTCGGTGAAAAATTACACGAGGGTTTCAGGCTTAATTTTGAACCGAGAGGGACAAAACAGAAATAAACGTCAGCCCGATGCGACCAGCCAAAACTGTGGGGAGGCCGCGCATGACACCGAGTTTTCGGCGGCCACCAAATATTACTAGCAACCACCACGGCGCTCTCTGTGTGTTGCTGGGGTTGTCGCCGGTGGGCATTAGACATGATCTAGATCGCTCTTGTCGCGAACTTCCGGTGATCCTCTGGAGTTTTTGCAAAATTCTAAACTCTGTCTTAATATCTTTACACACCGATTTTTGTCCATTAAAAATATGACGGGTTGGGCAAAAATGTTGCCCGTCATGAGCGACAAAAACCCGTCAAATGACGGGAGGACGGGCGCTGGCGAGAACACTGTTCTTGTCTCTGTGCTGTTGTAGGATTAAACTCTGACATTGTGACTCTTTATGTTTGTAGGTACTGTAAAACAAGCCCTTGGAGATGACAGTTACTACATCGAGGACAGTGTCGGGGACATGGAGAGGATCTTCAGGGAGGACATCATCACTGATGAGGACGACGCCAACAACATCATACAGGTGAGATAGCACTAACTGTCAAGTGTCTACCTTAAAACAAGAGTACAGAAGTTGAAAACACTGTGCTATCATTGGACTAGCACCCTGCTGTATATATATAGTATTATCTGTGTTTGCACATACATCTGTGTGGCCCAAGGGCCAAGGATGAAGATGGCCACCGCCCTATACACCATATAGTGTGTGAACGACTTTAAGTTTAACTATAATCATAAAAAAGATGGCAGCGAAGTGATGTCGAAATCCAACATGGCAGTGCCCATAGATGCCAAGGGAAACAAAATAGGTTTGGCTACTGCAAACCTGTAAATACATTTTGTTCAACGATCCCATAGCCCCTGCCATCCTCCATCAAACTGCAAAATAGAACGTATCCTTAAAAATTCAAATATTTGACAGACATGTAGCCACTCTCTCATTGGTCGAACAGCTAATTGCCATGCTATCATTGGTTTAACTGCTAATTGTGGTTGATGGTCAGGATCGGTCAATTGATACATGTACTGAGGTTTGATTTTCCTTTGCTGTCCCAGTCTGGAGACCCGGTCATCGGTCTCCACCCCAGCTACTCCTTCAGCTATGCCCCGGGGGTGGTGCTGGAGGTCCTGCCCGACCTGTGGACCGTGGTGCGGTACTACGACGGCGCCGAGGCCAAGGTACCCAGGGAGGAGGTGTACAAGATGGTCACCGAGAAGTTTGAGAAAGATGTGGCGTACATTCTGCAGTGCGAGGACAGCTGGGTGGGGCACGCGGTGGTTGCCAGGGACGACAATGATGGAGCGTACCATTTGGGTATGTCCTTGGTTTAATACTGTAGATCATGAGATGTTTGTGATGGTTTTATTTTTGCGTATTTACTAAATCCAAAATTTTGACAAATCTTTCATAGAGTTTCACAGATGGGACCTTTTCATGTGGCAAGCTGTAGATAAAAGATTGATAACTTGGTAAAGCAAAGTATTATATTTTTTTTACAGGACTTAAGTAAGACTTGGAGGTGTTGATTCCTATATGTTAAATCCTATCATGAGTTGAAAATAAACCATAATGATTGAGAAAAGAGAAACAACACAACCCTTGGGTATCTAGGAAAATGTGAAAGAAAGGTTTACTTAGTATTTTGTAGCATGATTTCATATACACTTTGTTAACACTGTACAATGTATTCACCTATCTGCAGGAACTGTGAAAGAGCGAGTAGGAAATGGTCGTCAGTACATCGTCCAGTGGGCCGATGAGACCATGCAGGTACAGAGCTCGTCCTGTATCTTCGGTGCCTTCACCAAACGCCACGCGCTGGCACTGGGAGACCGCGTGCTGGCGGTTGCCGATCCCGTGGCACTCGTATATCTACCTGGCTGGATCACAGGGACAAACGGGCAGAAGCTAGTGGTGAAGTTCTGCAATGGTACAACGTAAGTACATGTGATTTCCTGAATATTCAATTGTAGTACATTGCACCAAAAAAGCTTTTCACATGCTGGCAAGATCCAGTATTTCACTGTTAACTGATTTTTTGAACCACTTAAAGTTAAAGGTTGTAACAAAATACAAAAATTACTCAAGCAACTGGATAGATTTTGTGAATTTAGTGAAACTAAGTGACTATCACAGGTAGTAGATATGGATGACATCAGGGAAAGATGTATTCAATTGATACATACATTTGCCAAAAATATTCATAGTAAACTTCTATTCCTTGGACTTGCCTTAATAGTTTGCACTTTCTTTACCAAGCCTTTTGTTCTAGTTGCCTTCTCATTCAAATGAGGCAAGCAAATCAATTTCTACATGTAGAATACTTGAAAGACTATTGCCATTCTTACTTTCAAAAAGTGAACTTAATATTTTCCTTTTTTATCGTTCTGTGCAGGTCTGCCCACATCAACCCCCGGCAGTGTTTCTGGCTGTCTCAGGAGTACTTTGACATTGCTGTCTCTTTCTGGAAGACCAAGCAAGGGCCTAAGTAAGGGAGAGAGGGGATCTTTGTTTGGATTCAAGTCTGCTTGGAGTTCTGCAACAACTCACTAAGTGGTGCTGCTGTACCATCTTTGATTATGCAGTCTTTGTATGACTGCCTGCTTTGAGATTACAGTATTTGACTTAAATGTTAGGAAAATGGAAAAACTTACCATTGCCAAGCAACGATGAAGATCAGTAAATACCTCCAGACCTCTTATCTGTGCCAAGATACATTTTAGCCTAGCTGCAGTTTGTTTGTTGTTAGATAGGAGGCGCTGCTATACCATTTATCTACATGTACTTGCTGAAATGTAACATTGGACCCCAGCTGGGTTTCTTTCCAGAAGATCATAGGGAATTGTGTTGATGGAGGTAGAACTAAGGAATGACATGGCAAATCCAGATTTAAGGCTCCGACAAAAACACAAGATACAGTGCCAACTTGGCCAATTGTACCAGGAAAAGACTGGCTCTAAATCGGAGATAAGCCGAAACATGGACTTTACACTCTGAAGATTCTGTGCCATTTCAACTGAACTCAAGGGACACTGAACCATCACTTTTTTTTAAGGATCAAGAGGATGTTTGAGTGAAAAATGTTATTGTCTGACTTATTTTGGCATGTGTGCCCTTAGAAAGCTAAATTCTGTCAAAGCAAACGATGTTGTCAGTCAGCTCCTCTGATTCAGGTAGTTGACATTGTTGGGTATGGACATCTTCATCCTGTCAACGTTAGAATATCTGCATCGGCTACCGCAGTTGGTCAAGACTGCGTCATGCGATGCCGGGACGAAAGTTTACGCCCCGCGTGCTGTGCGTTGATCGAAGACGTTTTTCATCGAGGGCGCCATAAGGCACCGGTCGCCCGTACCTCACAAGAACCTCTCCCATTCCATTAGGGTGGAAATCGTTCAATCCGGATGCCCCGGCAGACTCAGTGTCTCCACAGAAGAATGTGCCGCTGAAATAGCACAGACCTGGCTGTGTTGTCTGGGGAGAGAGGCCCCCACCAAAACATCGCTGCCCACCTCCCTCGTTTAGACACCACATAAGCACGCAGTTAAAAGGGTCTGTAGAAATCACACACGGGGCTAAAAAAAACATTAACGGTCGTCGGAGGGATTAGAAATAAGTCCGTTTGGGGCGTCCACCGCTGACGTAGGAATCTGAGTGGGTTTAAACGAAGGGAAAAAACATCAACAGAAACATTCAGTTACATCCCCTTTGTTTATTTAAAGATAAACTGTAGCAGGTGCAAGAATAATACACAGTTAGTCGGCACCATTGGAGAAATGGGATTCTGAAGCTTACAACTGAGCATGTGTTTTTGAAGCAATTGGGAAAAAAAAGAGTCCACGCAAATCGCCCCAAATGATGATAATGGACATGCTGTAAAAACTACATTTTTGCCTCGCCAAACCCAAGCTAGCTATAAGTACTTTTCCAAGCCACCACACTTGAAACAAGCCACTAAGTTTGCACAATTCAGTAGTCAGGAGGAAATGTACAATCACAGCTTGCCTCATAGCTGTTTGTACCTGCCTTTAGTAGACCTCCCACTGACCAGACAAGAAGTAATATGAACTTGGCCTTTCCTTTACTTAAATATAGGGGATAAATGTCCAAAAGCTGAGAGCTTTGTGAGTAAGTTTAGAAGCGTGGGAATGGTGTTTATTGGCTTTCAACAAATCATTCTTTGTGTGCTCACTACCTGAGAGAGGAAATACTTCAAATTTGTGTGAATAACTGTTAATGCGATGAAGAAATGTACAACTCATGATTGATTTGGTACGACAAAATAAGATGTCAATCAAAAGAAATGAATAGAAGTTCTTATATCTGTAAATATACTGATTAATAAGTATGAAATTTAAAAAATCGGCTATTCTATAATGCAACTATAGACTATTTTCTTGTAGAGTAACTTATTCTTAGACAATGAGGCAATACGATTTCTACAAAATGGGATTATGATGCTTGTATTAAAGTGGAAATATATAGGAATGTATAGAGGCATTTTAGGCTTCTTTTATTAATGTTGGTGCATGGGTAAATAATGTGCATCAAGCACATTCAATGTGCCAAGTATATGCAGTATACATGTATAACAACAAGATATGAGAAAATTTGTAGAAAATCTCAACGATTTTTCTGCACTTGCTTTTTTATAGTGGTAGCCTTTTGCATGAATAGTGTTAAGATAGTATCGTTTTTATCTCTATTGTTATTAAGTAGTTTTCTAAAGTGAATGTTGTATAAGGCTGTATAGCATAATCATTACTTTGTGAACTCCCAGAAATGTTGGAAGAAATCCTCTACAATGCAGATGAATACTTGTTAGGTTACTGCCACTCATTGAATACAATTAAATGATTTTTCAAATGGTCTGTATATAATGTAAAGAATTGTGAATTACACAATGAAGAGTATGATTCAATTCATGATAATAGGTTGTGTGACTATAGGGAAAGGAGTTCAATAAAATAGCTGAGACAAAATTTACTTCATTTGTGTTATGATTTTATTATTATTTCTTTCTTTCTGTCCAAAATTAATATAATTTCCCATGATTACGGTATCATTATTTCTGTACAATATCATGGCTTGAAATTTCTTTTTAAGAAGAACCTAGCAATTCAGGTGCACACCATAAATACAAAGTAGACTGTCAGCAGAATCTAATCATGAATCTCAAATTCTATACTTTAAAATAAAACTTAGCTTGAAAAAAGTACTAAAGGTAATACATGTACATGCACAACAAAGTTTTGATTATTGTTTCTGACACTTAAATGTCAAGAATACGCTGTATACTAGTGTATCATTATGGTACCTTTTCGTATACATAACCCTACACAAATATCTAGGTGCACCGATGCACCCTCAGTCAACAATTAGGTACACAGCACCATTTTGGGGTGCACAAAAGTGAATATGCACCCAGTATTTCAAGCCCCGAATATACAGCTAGCACCAACACACTTCCCACAAGCATGAATAATATTTTTGTTGTCTATTACTCAACAGTTGAGCTATATTACAGCTTCCTGTTTTTCATACTTCCTTAAATATCAACATCCTGGTTGCCCTGATACGAGCATAAGTCACAACATTAACTTCCGATACATAAGCGTTACGAGCATCTACCTATCTTGCCAATAGTGCTTGACAATATTAAGTTATCAAGTCAACAACAATTCTCGTGGTTTAGTTGGTCACAATTGACAAAAAAATTGTTGCACGTTCATAACAATTGTGCTTGATGGTTATGTACAATCCCTATCCCAATCCAGTATACATTCCCTTCAATTGGACATTTGTAACTCTAACCTGTAAAAAAAAAGAAGACATAAAACCCTATTACCCTAATGCCTCTAAGTGCTACTGAACAATGCCTTCAGCAAACAAGACTACTGACCAGTTTCTTTGTCACCTACGGTTTATTGTATATACAAAGTCATGTACAAATAACTCAATGAAGGTTAGACATCCAGGTATTATGATACGCCAAATGACAGTTACTCAAGCAACTTTCAAAATTTTATCCAGTTGCTTGAGTAAACTGTCATTTGGAAAAACTCCATTAAAATAAGGTTTAACAACATCAAGGTCATCTCTTCATAAGTTGCGGCCTCTCCTTTTTGTTGCGGAAGCTTTCCCAGTAGGAGACATCCTCCGGAAGTAGGGGCTGAGCGACTCCTGTCAGCTCCGAGAACTCGAGGACGCGGAACGGCGGGGGATCCGAGACGGCCTGCGGAAGCAAGACGCAGGTTTAACCAATAGAGTTATAGCTACTTCTGGTTCGATCAGACACACTGTTATACGTTCCACATTAAACTGGACGATTTAACAGGGTAGTTGCCAAGCTCGTGGCTGTAAGGTCAGGAGTTGACTCCCCACCCAGGGTTTCAAAACAACTGGCATGATTGCTTCAACTTAGCCAGGAATATGAAGGAAATGGCCTTAATTACATCATAATTACATCTGTAGGAAAGATTAAGAGCAAATTGAATGTAAAGTCTGATTTGTGTTTAGTAGTAGTATAAGACGTGATTAAGTCCATGACAATCAGGCTTAGCAGGTAACCAATGAGTTCAGCTACTTTAGGGCTACAGATACTTTTAGGGCTACTTTATGACATTTAGTGTAATTTCATACCAAGAGGTACCTATTGTCTTGCACCATTTAGAACATGCGGTACAGATTTCTGTGTCAACCTTATAATTAGGTCCCTCCACACTTATCATAAAATGCATCGGTCAGCAAACAGTATTCCTGCAGAGTTTCTGCAGTTCCGCCTTCCAGCTAAAATATATCTCAATCCTGAACATTTATCACAGACTTTACAGATATACGTCAGCTCAACTATTACATAACCTTGAAACAACAGACTTTACCTGTGTGAGACCTTGAATGGCTACAGCTGCACAGTGTGTGTCGTCGAGGGCAGACTCCTGGAACAGCCAGTCAGGTTGGTGGGTCCCGTCTATGTACACCTGTGTGTCCTGTGACACCTCACCTGTCCTCACCTGTGGGGTCTTCAGGTGGAAGTCTATTCTCTGGAGCTCAAACCCAATGCCCACACCCAGAGCCTTCACATAGCTCTCCTTCAAACACTGGAGATAGGAAGAAAAAACAGAAGAAAAGATTTAAATTTAATAAGGAGTTTAATGTATTACATTGTATGCTTCTGTCACACAGCAGGAACATTGATGGGCCGACGAGTCTGCGAGCTTTAGTCTTAATGACAATTTTGACAATAATACACCCTGTGTTCTCTCGAACATTGCAGTGACAAATGTATACACTCGAATCTCTGGAAACTTTTACATTCTGCAATCTTCTTTCAATTGGCATAAGCTTGCCAACTGTGAAACAGGCTTTAAGAGGATACATGAGAATACATTCAAGAAACAATAAAAAGGGTCAACAACACAGATACAAACATACAAAATGTAGTACAAATGTAAGTGTAAAAGGCTAATCATTATCTTAGAAACCTTGATAAAACAAATTAAGTAAAAGAACTTGAGGCGAAACTTGGCACGTCTGAACATCGGTTTTGCTTTCCGTCGAACAGTGTGACATTGTAACTTGCTTAATATGATTAATTCTAATTGTCTATTTCATACATACTTTATTTCACTCCCTTCAGAGTACAGACTGTTGATAATTAACAACACTAATTTCTTGTAATAAATCACACAGAACTGTGTAAAACAAAAACATAATCTGTGAATTCTTTGACATACAAAACCCACCCAAGCACAAAATGTATCTGTACGTGACAACTACAGAGAGATCATTGTACATATCAACAATACGTACAGTATGCTACACTAGAAGATTTGTACAGTCACACAACAGAGCGTGCAGTAATGCTTAAGCTGCATCGGAAGAAGATTTGAGAAGTTGCCTATGGGCTGGTGTTAGCAGACAATGGACGACTGGTGGAAGGGTTCGTTTTGCAGGTACTTAGTGTCATCCTTAGCAGGTCGTGATTTACATGGACGGGGCTTGGGCGGAAACGGTGAAATTTATAGGCGCTATAAACGTGACAGTATGCAGGACAGGTGTTACTAACAATGGCGGCTACTGTTCTCTCGCCGACACCAAGACAGTCTTAAGTTCAATAAACAGAACACTCTTACTTTCTAAACTGTAATGTTCTTCAAGTGTCTTAGAACTGGCTGTGGTCAACTTAAGGAAGGCACCTTGTAGGTTGTATGCACTAGATTCCAGCACCAGTTTTTTATATTAAGAACCTTAAAAATCTAGTTTGTTTAGACCTCTTTAACCCAAGTAGCATAATTATGTCGTACCTATCAGATTAATCTTCCTTACTTTTTGTTGAGAAAGGGTATTTTTGTTGCTTTGTAAAGGTGAGGAACTGGTTGAAAAGTTCTGCTTGTATAGTTGTACAAAGTTAGGCAGAAAGGAGTACATATGTTAATACCTGGAAGGGATATGATAATGTGAACAATGTACAACAATCAATCACTTTGTTGTAGAGTTAGGCAAGTTTGTAGTTCGACCTGTAAAGTGAGTGTCCGTCAGACCTCAGGTGGTGCAAGGTGTCATTGTTTGGCTGTCACCATGTCAGCCAGTCGCGGTGTCTCGTGTGTCCCCCCGGGGCCTGGCGTCAGGCGACAGTCAGGCTACGTCGGGCCGCCATGGGGTCAACCCCAGTCAGCCGCAATGCTCACACCTCAGGCGATACAACCAACCAGTACCCAGTACCATCAAGACTATCATTCTCACTGTATGTTCATTGGGGACTATTAGACAAGTACATTTTGTGTAATATAAATATCAATGTTACAGACAGCTATAAATATATCTTTAGATGCAACAACCGCTACAATGCAAAAATAGGTAAACATAATTACAAAAGACTGCTTCGTCATTAGAAAAAAAACAACGAAATTCCTGATTAGCCCCACTCAATTGTAACACTATTATGTAATATCAAAGACTTATGCTAGCCCTTATTGTATTAGTAACTAGGATGTTAAGTTTTATTCTATTCCTCTATTTTACATTTCAATTTCAGACTATATCTATTAGGACAATCAAAATCATACAGTCAGCATAAAAGCATAATTAATTTTATACTGTACCATCACAGGTAAAATATGAAATGCTTTCTTGGTAATAAATACAAAGAAATTAGACAATTTTGTCAGAATTGTAGATGTACTTAGTCTAGAACTATTATACTGAATAAGATATAGCAACAGAATGCTTGAATGTTATTTCTACTTTTACTATACTCCAATCCTATTCTCAATATCAATCATATCAACTCAGTAAATACTAAAGATGATATTAATATGTTTTGGCATAACCTGGCACATGCCTTATTGATATCTGTGTCATGGCTACTTGGTGAAAATTTACAACCACGATGAATAAATGATTAACTATATAAAGACGACAAAACGTTGTAGGTGGAAAGTTCAAAAGAGGGCAAAACCCGTATGTCCATTTGAAGTACATGTACCTGCATATTTGGTTCCTTTGAAAACTTAACTGAAAAAGAATTATTTCAAAATGAATGCTGATCATAAATGAGACAAAAGTAGACAATAGATGATAAAATTTTATAGTTTTACAAATAAGCTAGTTGACTTGTCAGGAGCGGTGACCGTCATATTAAAGATGGATAACTTGACCATGGGGGGCTTTCAAATTTTAATGACCCTGAGTTTGTTGTAGTGTAATGACCTGGAGTTTGTTGTACTGCAAGATTCTCTTTCTATCCCTGTGGTTGCCTACTCTGTAAATGTGTCAAAGTCCTTTTGCCTTTTCAAGATATGACAAATCGAAAAGTAAAATTAGTTTCAACTAAAATACATGTACATACAGTCACTGACGAAAGATAGCGGATGCTGTCTGAAACGTCTGTTTCAAAATTTATATATCCAATTGCTTGTCAACAGTAACTGTCTTTTGGCGTAGAATACAATGTTATATATATATGGGATTCTGACAAGAATGGGGCTTGAACACCCGAACTTAGGAAAAAGAAAAATTTAAATGACAGTGATTGTACACTTTCTAGGATTTACAGGAAAATCAGTAAATCCAGACTTGATAAGACCCATCTAACACAGACTGTAGAATCCAGTTGTTTCTACACTTAGTGGTAAAACAAATTAGTTCTCTTTGAAAACATTTTGAATTCAAGTCCACTACATACAGTTGATATTCATGACTTTAACTGGAACATGTTTTAAATGTAAAAGACAAAGCAGCTGAGGTAAACAGCAGTAATGCCTATACGCCTAACACATGTTAGACTAGATATTACAAAGCTACAACTATTATTCTTTCACACTATACCTAATGCCTTTTTCCATTGCACTGACTATGAACTGTAGAGGCTTATATCATATTACCCATGGAACAGCTACTAAGCAGGTGAAGCATTGATACAGCATATCTTATATCAAACCAATCCAATTCTTCAATTGTCTGAGTAATTTGGTTTGGGAGCCGAACGCCCGAGGCCATGGAGCCAACCTCATCCCCTCAATTACCCCATGTCTGTAATTAGTCCTAATTAGGGCTGATTTAATTCAATTTCATTTTTCGCAGCAACGGCAGTAAACAAATATGGCATCTTTGTCGGTTGCATAAAACAAAACAACCATGCACAATCATAGTGAATGCTGCGTACTAAAACTCAAAGGCACACAAACAAGTCCTAAGGTTTCGATAATGATGTTGTAAAACTGTTAGGAACATTACAGATGGTCCTCACTTATGCTAATTCGTTGATTTTATCTTCTGAGTGCCTCGGGCAAAAGGAAAAGGCAGATTGGTGGAAAATGAAGACAAAATTTACCATCCACTCAATGATATTCCTGAAAACACACTAAAAGATAAGTCTGAGGCTAGCTATAGCTGAGATATTAGGTTTTCGTTTCCCTTTGTTAGATGGCATCAAGGGATCATTATCTATTACACAGACTCATCACATAACAAGGATTTTTACAGCGCGAACGTTCCGTGGAGAACAATGACGGGTTCCTATCAGTGTCGGCATCAGTGCGGCATGCAGAGGGCGGGCGGGGAGTCTCACGTACGCGTCTGGTCGTGGCGCCAAGCGACGTTGAAACTGTTATCTTCTGACAATGTGGCCGGTGGATTTGCGGTGCCCACAAAGCGGAAGTGATTGACGTCTGCCAAGGACGGGATTAAACCTGGCAGCTGTCTTTCAGCAAGTAGACACGCTAGCCGTCCTTCTTTTTTTAAAGGCTATTCAGATGTAATTGTATGGATGACATCCTCTCGAAACACCAATTCTGATGCACGGCATATGGGCCGATTTTTCAAGCATTTTATAACAATTGCAACCTTTCAGCAAGTAGACATGCTAGTCATCCTTCGTTGGTTTTTCTTCGAGAGGCTGTTCAGACGTAATGGATGTATTCAGTATGGATGAAACACCACTCTGACACACAAGGGAAAAAGAATGTAAAATTTGTGCTGAATAGGACTTTTCACGACATACAGATCCATGCATTTTTTGCACGTTTCATGGCAGTTGTAACATACTACCTACTTCTATTACTATGATAGCTTTTTGGAAGGCTCGCAAGAAGTACATGTAGGTTATAACCTATCCATTGAAAGGTTTAGACTCTTGTTTTTGTTTGGAGCGGGGCCATAGAGGCACATACCTTCACTGGAAAAGGGCAACAGTAGAAAAAAGTGCTGTATGATAGAAAGGTATTACTAACTAAAATTGTAAACTGTCAGTAATCTTCTTTTCTATACTTTTTTAGCTCAGAATATGACGATTCAGTCAGTGGAGTATGATTAATATTATTTTCTGTAAAAAGAGTATGGTTTCCAAAGCCTTTGTTCATGAAAAACACCAATATTTTGTGGTAAAATGATTTTAATCAACCAAATCTGGAGCTTACAGTACACATAAAGGTAGCTCTGACTTTAAGTGAAATCAACTCACAAAGCTAAAAGTGTTTGCAAATTGCACCCAAACATCAGCGATTTCAATGAAAACAAGCAAAAAGAAAATTCTTAGGATGTTAACAATGGCATTAGACCTCCCCTGTTGGGTGACCTTTGACCTTCAGTTTCCCGCGCCACTGCACACCTGAGGAGGGCGGTGTCATCGCTGACAGGTAACCGACATCTGTCTTTGTACCACCTGACAGGGACAAGTGTCGGCAAACAATCCCAGAGCCATTGTTCTCTGCCATCAGACAACTGTATGACCTTTCTTTTATATTAGAGAAGCTGCATTGAAGCAATCCAACTAGTTCCAGTGGCGTGTTGGCGTAACGGTTAGGGTGTTTGGCCCAGAACCTTGAGGTCCTGGGTTCGAATCCTCTGATATGCCACCGATGTTGCATCCTTGGGAAAGGCATGTTACAGGACTTTCCTCACTCCACCCAGGCGTAAAAATGGATACCTGACTTTGGTTGGGGAGGTAAAGGCGGTGGAATGACAGGGTAAACTTAAAACGTAAAATTATTGATTAAAACCACCACAAAAATGCTTGTTCAGTCTTCTGCCCACCTACCACCTTGTTTCAACCGCAAGGTAAAAACCACCATGAACACTCCATTGCCTGATTTTCTCCCTACCTCGAAATTAAATCACAGTGACTGTGACCTTGAATACATTTATATTCTAATTTTTGTAACAGTATCCTTTCAGTAGTTCTTTACTTTTGCTAGGGCCAGACTACCGATTTTATTCACCTATTAGTAATCATTGACTATTTTAACCTTCTCCCTGCTGCCTAACTCTGTAACCAATAGAGAATGGGGTGCCAAACAGCTACTTCAGTGTGCCAAGTAGTAAAGGTTAACAAATATCACCTGTAAAAGGTCTGCATACAGCTATTGTACGAAGGTTACAGGTGTGACAAGTCAGAACACACCCCTGGCCAAAATGTACCCGGGTATATTCTTCCCGGGGTGTATTCTGGCCTTGTCACACCTGTATTTCATGTACACCTAAATGCATTAGGAGAGCAGACGGTGTTTATTTTTAGTTGACCTTACATTATGTCATACTCATGAATAATATCACCTGCGGTGCATTTTTTCAAGCTTTTACAACATGTTTGGAATTTCTCATTACGTATACCCTTGGGCGATTCATGCCTTATACATGGACTTTGCGTGTTGCGTGTTCCTTTTCAAAATTGTCCAACTTTAAATATTGGTTCTCTTTCAATTGCACTGAGCTGGAAGGGAAGAGGATTTTCCAACATCTAAATGGTATTTTCGATTAAGAAACGAGTTTTTATTCATGATACCTAATACATGCAAAAGGCTACTGTGTGTTCCTTTACAAAATTATCCATCGTTAAATATTGGTTCGCTTTCAATTGCACTGGACTGGAAGGCAAGAGGATATCCAACGTTTGATTGTATTTTCGATTAAGAAATGAGTTTTTATTCAGGATGGCAAAGCACCCTTGTCCCATTGTTCTTTTTCACGCACATCCAATTGCTTTTCTTCCAGACATACCATTGTTGTAAACTCTGAAATATATATTAACATCATATAGTCTTGAAATGGAATAAAACAATCATGAAAATTTGCACCTTACACAACTTCCAGTTAGTGCCTCTCGAGTAAATAACTGCAGAAGCTATCTGTACACAGCCTTGCAACATACATTTTGTTGTATATCAGATTCTGTAAACCTTAAATTAAAACAGAAACTTTTGGATGGCTTAAACCTTTAAGCTTATCAACAAACTAATACATGCTGAATCTAAAATCCTTCAACATACTTTTTAACAAAGCACTAAACTCATCAAAACTCAAAGTGACAAATAAAAGACATTAGGTGAGCAGCTGTAAATGCACTATAGAAATCCTATAGGTCTATACTGATACCATATCTATGAATATCAAAAATGTTATCTCGCCGAGATATCATCACCACATCTGCCACGTTTTTGTATGGCCGGTGTTAAGTACATGGCGTACTTTCACCGAGGATTAACTCCTGGATTACGATGTATAAAAGGGGGATTAGGTGTTGTCTACACACCTGTCAAAACCTTTTCTACCTGTTGTCGGACTATCATGGCCGGGATTGTTATCTGTGATCCCTCGGCCCTGACACGAGCAGCGTGGAATCCCGTAGAGACGATTATTGTAGCGGGGAATTGTAGGGAAGGATTAGAGTGTAGGAGTCATGGCGCAGCGTCTGACTCACAATCTTCACAAGCATTTAATGTCAAAATGGAGGTTTTGACTGTAAATTGTTACACAAACTGTAACGTCAAATGGCCATGTGGGTAGGCTAGCGGACACGAGATCGAGAGGTCACGGATTCGATTCCTGACATTTCTGGCTAGGCGTTGTGTCCTTGGGAATAGTACTTTACAGGACTTTCCTCACTCCACCCAGGTTTAAAAGTGGGTACCTTACTTTGGTTGGGGAGGTAAAAGGTGGTTGGAGGAAAGGAATGGGCTCTGCCCTTCAATACCGTGCCCTAGACACAGATAGATAACAACCCTCTGCCCCTACAGCCTCAAAAAGGCTATGCGGGCTTCATGCACCTTTTTGCACAAAGGTCCATTTCCACGAAGAAGCTATAACAGAATGGATTATCGGGCTAGTGATTTTGTCCGCTGGCTGTTGAGTATCTAATATGTGAACAGCAGTCTTAATTCATGTAATTCATCTTATTTTTCAAAAATCTGCATGTATCTGTAATAATAAAACACTTATCAATAATAATCAATAGACTGGGGCCTATATGAATATTGATATTGCCTTCTACAAACATACACTAGAAAGGTAGTATTGCTTTCTTCACAGCCAATTCACTACAGATCAGTGAGTATCTTTATCTATTATACCCACCCACTAGACTAGTGAGGTTGTAACTTGGTTCATCTGTCAACATGAATAAGGCTTGGGCACTAAACAAATCAATTAAACTGTCGTTAACCGATGACCTCATATTCATGGGATCATAATCACCCATTTGTGTCCCCCCATGTGGCAAACATTTTACGAGTTGTAGTCTTTGTAGCAAACATGCTTTTGGATGACTTCATTTACAATTAATAATTGTGTCAAGTTGCTTCTGTTGGTAAAGTTAGTTTCTTAAGGTCTGTGTCACCGTGTACCAAAGACAAAGATTTTGCACTATAGTTAAAGCTAACTTTTAAACTGATTATATCGTTTTTGTGATTAATTCAAAGTGTTAGATATATAGTCAAGGATAGAATATATCATTCTAAAATTGTGTTTAAAATGTACTAATTCAATAATAAATGCTGTATTGTTATGCATTTTATTGTGTTGTTGTAGCCACTGGAAGAACAGCTTCTTCAGAAACAGTAACTGTTGTATCTTAAGTTAATTGAACTAAGACTCAAAATGCGTAACACAAAATTTTTGCAAAAGAAAATATATAAAGATATCAAAAGAATTTATTTTGCCTCCAAGAAGAACAATCATATGACAAACACTTGAGGCAGGCCACAAAGACCAGTACAAAAATGTCCATTGCTCCAGACCTACATTTCTTACTACACACAGTTATTGCAAACAATGTGCTTTGTATGGTCCTCGTCTATATATAACAAAATGGTCTCAACATTAGGAAAATCTTCAGCTGCCCAGCGAAGATCAGGATAACACAAGGACGACACAATCTTCACCTGAATCAAAGTCTTAAGATAAACAAAGGCACATCTGCTGGCAAATTTTGCCTTGATGCCAAATTTTTCCCAACCCCATAATCAGTGTAACAAACGAGGCATGTAATTGTTGTGGGGGGGGAAGTGCTATCTGTTTCACCTGGCCGCACCTGGCCGTGGTCTACCTGTGCAGGTAGAATTAAGATGATACTGTAAAAGTAAATCCATTTAATATTGCGGTTGGTAATTTTAGCCGTTGGGGAGAAAGGGAGTAGTTCATGCCAATTAATTCTAACAGTTGGAAGAAACATCACTGTCTGAAATGTTGGTGATCAAATATTTGCAATGATGACATTTTAGCGGTCGACTACTGACCGTTAAAGTAGGTAGAATTAAGTTATCGTTAACAAAACAAGAATTACAGTAGCTTGGAACTCGTTGCCACCAAGTCCTGTAGTGTGAATGTTTTTATTCACAAGATCAGGTTATTGCCAGCATCGAAAAGCTATGAGCCTCGAGCTCGCTGTTGTTCAATTTGATAGTTTCTTGAATTAAAGACAATTAAGAACTGTCTGCATCCGTATAGCTGGTATAACCGCCCTTCGGCATAACACACCAGCTTTGCAGGCACACAGTGCGGAAGCAGCAAGTTATATTACACTGAACGACCTGTCACTCCAAACCTTTGCACATCTAGCTGTATCATGTCTCCTCATTAAAAAGATGGCTTTAAACAACACTTACAGCTAGATGAGCAAAGGTTAGGGGTGACAGGTCGTTCAGTGTAATATAACCAGCTGCTTCCGTGCCGTGTGCTTGCGAAGCTGGACTGTGTTATGCCGAAGGGCGGTTATACCGGCATACTGATACAGATAGTGGTCAGCTATTCTAAAACAAAAAATTGTTCATGCATGCCATATAGATGAAATATCATAATAGCACTAGTGCTGCACTACTGTCTCTGCTAACAATAACTAGAAAGCTTTTTTGCTTTTAGTTTTACGTCAATGAGTACATACATTTGTACTGTAATGCTATTGTACATGTGAAACCTATAGGGCTGGATATCCCATATCTTAACTGTGGTCTTTGCCTAATCCCTAGATGCGACAACTTTCCATCTGAACTATAAATATTCAACACCATCCTATAGACTTACCTCTGATCCTTACGTACACAAAAATGCTTTTTAGATAATCCTTTTCTATACCACCATACTGATTTATGCACAGATGAAAATTCATACAGACAGTGATATCTCTCAAGCTTATTTCGAAATTGGACAATGCATGTTTCTAACCATAAGTACTAGTAAATCTCCATTTTATCCAGTTTTAGAGTTTGAATTGTCTTTACATATTGTTTACCTAAATGTCTAACCTTCATAAACCCAAGTTTCTTACTGTAATACAGAATGTAGAATACTAGTACCCCTTTCCTATAATCAGTCAGGACTGAAAAGACAGGAAATCCCAGGTAACTGCCTTAAGGACAGGTAAACGTTGAGCACCTGTCGGAGGGCTCCTCCCCCTCGTATTTCTGTCAAAGGTAGACGGGCGGCGTGAACAGATCAAAGGGACAGACGGGCCACAACTGGTCATTTCAGCGGTACTTACACATTGTCCCCCGGTAGACTGGTTTGTCTGCTATGTCTTTGAGGATCACAAAATATATGAAACGTAGGAGACAAAGCTTTATAAATGTGGGCAACTTTTCACACCATTCATTCAACAAGCCAGGTACATGTACCTCCTTCATGTCATCTAACAGATATGTCAAAAATTCTATAAACTCTATCAACGCTGTGAGTTTATAAACACATCAACATGGATCGTGTTTCAGCAATGTTTTCAGTAAACACAACGTTACAAGAGTTCGGATTGGAGAGTACGGTTCAGCTTGGGCGACCACATCTAGTAGGAAGTGATTCTTTGTGTGTACGAGTGACCTGGCATAGAAAGCTATCCAACCCGGTTAAATCCCAGGCAGAAACAATGGGTTAAGGGAAAGGTGGGTTATATACCTGGAGGCACCTGGGGAGAGTATATAACACACACTCGGCACACCTGCCTCCTCAGGTATGCTGTCGGTAATTACCTGTTTTGTTGGGCTTAAGACATAGCCTGGTCCCTGTCACGGCCCCATCTGACAATACACAGAAGGTGTGACTATACGAGTACAAGCCACACAACAACATAGCCGAGATTTGTCGCATTACATGTACATGCCTAGCCAGGCACAACGAAAATCAGCTCAAACTCTCTTTGATATAGCTTCCGGCTTTCCAGAGCTGGCCACGATTGCAGAATATAGAATACTGGACAGCGACAATTCTTTATCAATCTAAGAACACAGCAGCCGCGGAACAATAGAAAACTATGGGAATCTACCGAAGAACAATGGAATTCAGTAGAGGAGTTCATGTGGAAGGAAATTCACTCTGCAAGGTGGGATAACAGCCTTTGTTCTAAAGTTTGTCTTTCAGCTGTTCTTGTTTTGTTTAGACTTAACATTATGTATACCATGACCTTCAAGTATGGGGGTGGGTGGGATATGCCTGACTGTACCAACTTGCCAGACTGATGTTGTTACCTGAACTCTAGTATGTACTGATGATTAACATCAATTTCTTTAATTTATCATGATTATGTTCATCAGTACATTTATCATAAGTAGCTGTAAAGTAGCTGTAAAGTATGACAGACCTGTTCAGTAGTAACATACTAAGTGAGGATGCTACAACCTGCTCTGCTTTACTACATTATATATATATATATATATCACAAGTTATATCTTTCTAACTTCAACAATTTGTGCCATTTACAATCTTTTATCAAACATCTTCAGTTTTTCTGCACTTACTTCGTTCAGTTGACATTAAATGTTTAAAAAAGGCAATTAATATCATCTTTATACAAATCAATTTAACATAATATATACTACCTGCATGTATATACATGTGTAAACTACATGGGATCCACGCTAATATCTGCTTCTAGTGAGTGCTATATTTTGAGTTCAGCCTGACTACCGGGTATCACTGAAATGAGGAAGAGTGAAAGCAGACAATTCAATTGAAGACTTCTGTATCAGTTCCTAGTTAGCATAATTATGTAGATATCTAGCTCTATAGTTAAGATATGTCTTTACTAGTATGCACTTATGACTGACATGCACCAGAAAGATCTATGTTTGATTTGAAAATTGCCATATCTCATCAGAATTTTGATTCTTTTCCAATCGCTCAGAATGTACATATGCCATTCACGCAACCCAGAAATACCCAGAGTATATCTGACTACCATCTGATTTGCATAATATCAATTTGAACAATATTTTGATGTTGTATTTTTAACTGATGTTGGAAGATTCAATTGAAATCCTGTAAACATAAATTGCTTGAAGTTCACATTCTCTAGTATAAATCTAGTCCTTGCAATTACCAATCTAAGTTGGTAGTGATAGTTATATTCTGACTCAAACTGCCCAAGCTGCAATTATTTCAGTCACTGATAGATCCATAAAACAATATCAATAAATAGTTTGCAGTATATGATCAGTGGAAAAGTGATAGCATGATATATCAATATTTGAATTACTGCAGTTGTTAGTTTCTTTTAAGATAAAATTTACATTGTATCAAAAGGTGACACAAACCTTAAGAACACAACAGAATAGCAGCATAGCTCTAGAACAGTGATGTATATGTAGTGACTGTAGCAGACAGTTTTGACGGACAGGTGTCAAGTGACCCTAACCTTGTCTTGAGAGCTCTCTCTCTCTATCCACGCGAGCTGGTGTCTAAACAACTTAAAGTGGTTTCCTCTTAATCACAACAACGACAATGGCACAGGAGAATCTTCAACCCTCGTTTTCATTCCACCCATAATCATTACAAAATCCTAACTCAGACTAGCGTACAAAAAAGTCTAGAAATGGTAACTGTACGGTTGTAAAATGTGTGTCTAATAGTCTAAGAGTTTTGTGATTTGAGGAATGATTTCGGTGAAGTGTTGAAGATGGGCATTGGCTAAACGTGTTTCAGTCGAGAGATAGATCCGGACTAAGACTCCGGAACAAACAATGGGAAAATCCCTGACCCTGTGAACCCCAGCGTATCTGACCTGTCGCTGAAACCTTGCTCAGATCTTGCAGTGAGATAGCGAGAAGAAGCGCTCTTCTTCAATCTTCAACAGTGTCTATTAGGGCTCGACATACTGGGTGCATGTGCATTTTTGTGTTTCCAAAATAGGACCTGTGTACCTAATTTTTGACTGTGAGGGCACCAGTACACCTAAATATTTTTGTAGGCTATAGGGTAAAGGTACAATTGCACACCAGTATACAGAATATTCTTGAAACATAAGAATCAGAAAAAGCAATATAACCTTTGTTGTACATTGTTTGATGCATTACTCGTCTAAAATGTTGATGTTAGCAATAGAATTACAGATTGAAGTTCTTAAGGGAGGCAGTAGAGTTTGTAAAAACATTTTGCTGAGTCAGACATTATTTCATATTGTGCACCCAAAATTCTTTTTAAGCACCTAAATTTTTATGTCATGTGCACCAGTGCAACTATTCCCAAAAATGAATTTTGAGCCCTGTCTATGTTGCCACATTCAGAATATACTTTGCAGACACCGTCTATATTCACGAGATGGACATGATTGCCTACGTATACAAAGAAGGCATACATGCCATGTACATAGTGGATTGCTACCAATCAGTAATCCTGTGTATAGACAAGAATATATAGCGTGTTCAACTCACAACCTGAAGCTGGACTGTAGTTGTAAAGAAAAGTGGACAATCTTTATAGACACTCAGATAATTACAAAAAGACTCTCTAATATGAGCATAATGAGAAAGGTGAGGAGTCCCTGTGGAGAAAATGATAGTTTTTTCCAACATGAAAGGCTGAGCAACCTTTTTACACACATTATAAGGACTCTTGTTGTTGTGACTGTTAGGAATTCAGGGGCTACAAAATCTCCTCGCCAATAGGAGCTTGGGTAGAGGACGAAAGCTAATAAGGCTGGACTCCAGGCTAACAAAATCAAGATGCTTTAATCTGTTTGTTAGCTGAATTGTTATTTCCCAATCCAGCATTAGCATTTGCTGTATGAAGGCAACCTTTTTCTTCATTAATGTTAAAACGTAAACGCAGTCCCATAGCCTTTTAAGCTAAAGGGGCAGTCACTACTGGGGCCTAGAATATCAATAAAATGTCTATCGGTTTCTTAACATTCCGGAACAAAGGACGGTACTGAAGGACCCGAAGAAGACATTATGCTCCGGAAACTACATGTTTTTAACCGGGGAAAGACATTTTGTATACATTCTCTGTTCACACGGAAGGCAAAGACACCCCATGAAGACCATCCATTATTTAGAACAATAAGTACTTACAAAGTTTTTAGCGTCTCTCCGATAATTAATTGCGTCCCGCCCCCCGAATTGCCTCTGAAAGCCGCGTACGTACACTCGTTTTGCGCAGTGTGGAAGCGCCCTGGGTGATACCTAATGCCGCGGCCCGCCAGACTGACCGACCCAACACTATGCCAGCGAGAGATTGTCACATTGTGTAACTAAATTAAACTAATGCTGCAGTAAAATCGTTACCTGCCTACTTACCTATTGTAACAAAACCTCGGCCACCTCTGGTCATTTGGGGGTGGGGGGGGTGGGGGCAAGGTTAAGACTGTCGAGAGTGAGTTTGTCAACCCGATAGTTTGGCGGCAAAGTGATTTCCCCTGCCATCACTGCCAGTATTACAATGAAATTCGTTTTGAAAAATTAATGGTGGATTTTGTTCATGTGCAGTTCGATGTGCACCAGGTTTATAATCCCTTCCGTCCGCCGACTTTTTCAACGTTTTCTCAGTATAAAATCTCCTTGATAAAATGGAAAGAGAGAGAACAATCACGGCGGATCAAAAAATGAAACCGGGGTTTCAAAATGGCGCGAAATATGCTAAGTAGGGTGTTAGCATATCTCCGACAAATGCGTCGGCCTGGCGAGTTTGGGACACCATATTTTGTCCAGCGCCTCTGGCGTCGTTTGTGCCGTTGATATATGTGATATGACCATGTATCCTGTTACCGTCGATCATGAGTTCCAACGCAACAAGGAGACTGAGTCCGCTGTTTACGAGGGGCCGGAAGTGGCGCGCCTTTCCGATCTGTTTTTTTATGCAAATAAGCCTCGACGTGCCGACGACTCCCATATTTGGAACACACACTCAGAGTTGTGTAGAAGTCATCCTCAAGAGAACTCCAAAATTTAAGATCTTTTTGACAAAATATGCTCCATATTATGTTTACAGCGAAATATATTCTAGGGTTGAATATTTAGTACTAGTATCATGTAACAAACCTTTCAAACATTAATTCAAAGGAACCGTGAGTCCTTGACGCGGTGTGCGGTATGGTTACGGTGAGATCCATATATTAACACTTTTGTTTGATTTTGATAGCACCAATTCGGTTCTGCGTTGTTACATTTTTGGCTATGATTGATTCAATTTTCTAAAAACCTATGGCCAACATTTTAGACACAACAGGACGATAGACTGGTCTGTACATGTGCGCAAAGCGCTGCTGGATTGATTGACATAAGCGGCTCCTTTGACAGCCGGATTGTACAAAGGGAGGAGCGGCGTGGCGTTCTGTGCAGAACTTGGAAGTTCCGTGTTTGGCTACTTACTTGGCCGAGGAGAATGAGCATACTAGTAACTTCAACACAAGCGCAACAGACCTTGTGTAAATAGCAGCCCGCTTTGTTTTCAACGGAACTAACTCAATTGTTTTTATTGTCACTACAACTTGAATGACAGAAGATACCAATGTGTCGTAGTAAGAATCTCTTGCCTAACCTCCTTGGTCCAAGGAAATTTCTAGTATAATGTCCTTGATTCTACCCAGCCTTGATTCTACGAAGTGTGCCGGAGATTACTTTGAGAAGTTGATACGGCTGTTCAATGTTTGTTTGGAGCATTTCTTCAAATATAACGTGACCGAATCATCCGCCAACACTTGAAAGCTACCAGCCAGACAGAATGGTATAGTTTCCCCTTTTGCATGGGCAAATGTTACCCTGATTGTGGCCAAACGCCCTTACAAATTATTCTCCTTATAGTCTGGAGACAATGACATTATAATGTTCTTGCTGGTTGTGAAAGACTACATTTGTGAAAGACTACATTTACATCATGGCGAGAATGGGAGCGCGTTTGTGACCGTGCATAAGAATAGTGAATAAATTATCAGTTTTTCTAAAAGGTGTCCCACTTTGGGAGACCGATGGAGGTCACACTCACAGCAAGAGATACAAGTGGTCGGAATTTAGAAGACATGCGATTTAATACATGGCCTTACTGGGTTATAAGAATATGCTTTCCTTTATTCTTTATCACTTACACTTTTTAAAACAGCAAAAAAATCTCGCTCTTCTTCTCAAATGAAACAAAGAAGTGAGTCGGAGAGTATTTCTCGATTACAATACACATCTGTGTCTGGCACTGTCTGCCGCTAGCTTTGCAGCGTCGAGAAGTAAACAAATGCGGATTCAGGTGGGCAACAAACGCCGATTCCATGTCCATTGTTTTACAGTTACCTCTGAGTTGAATGAGACAGCATTTGGAGAAAGAGCTAATTTGTCTTTTTTTTTTAAAACTCCAAGCGTTAGCAGTACGCTTGCAACTTCCAAAGACATTTCCTTTAGAGTCTCTGTTGCTACTCGATTCTTTCATTTGAAAGGGCCAACTGTTATTTGCATCTGGTAACTCTGGTATATTTTCTTTTTTTTATACAGGTACGCCGAAACGATCGTCGAAGAAAATCTATTCAAACCGTTTGGTCCAATGTGTCTTTGCCCTGTTTTTGTTTGTTCTGGGTTGTGTTTCGTTTTTTCCTTGTTTCCACATACTTTTTGCTGACGTTCGTATTTATCATTGTTACTAGCAAAATCGTATTTGGGACGCACATTTATTAACACGTTTTGTCGTTTAACTAACATAATTCGGAAGAATTTCTACAAAACAAAACAGCGTTTACATCCCCAAGCTTATGAACGAAAGGGTTTTGTAATTATAACTCTTCAATATGAAGAAAGGTAAGTTCTCGATTGACGGAGCTGAAGCAGACAATGGATCTACCTCGGATCAAGGGCATTATTATAATGTCCTTGCTCGGATCTACGGTAGGTTTGTAATCTACACTAGACTACAGAAAAGAAAATTAACTGCGTCTTCACTTAGAAACCAAAACAAAGACGTAAGTTTTGGAATCATCTATGTTCATCATCATATATATAATTGCCTTCAAATTACTTGTTCTTCGTAGTTGATATATGTTCCAATTTTTAATCCTCACAACAGAATGTATATTATATTAAAGCCATGAAGAAACTGACACAAAATCCACTCACTGGAATATCGGGAACGCCAATGGGTTTATAAATTGACAGGTCTGGTACCGGCCCGTCCTACTGTGTGCACCAATAAGACCACTCTCTAATCTCTTGCTGAGTATAGCCCATGAAAGTCGGAAACCTTTACCATCTTTTTAGCATTTTGTTTAAAAAGTAAGTATACGTAGAGAACGAAATCGACTGACAAAAATATTACAAATACTATACTGTTAAACCGTGAAACGAATGTCCTGTAATAAAATAACTAACAATGAAAGGAAACAGTACTCGAATAAACAGGGCGAAACAGGGCCAACATCACTGAACTGTAGTGCAAGGACAACAAAATATCGCTCTTCCCACCGGAAGTAAACTAGAATAATAAAAACGCTTTGGAAGAACAAGGACATTTCATAATGTCCTTGGGAAAAACAAGTCGCCCGGTAGTATTCTTCCTCATACACTTGTATTCTTCGCATCTGTATGTATAAAAGAGAACATTAAAAAAGTTAATAATCTGTAACAAATGAAGCTTACGGTATTCTATAAAAAGAGAGGGGGATTGTACGACCATATATAGTAGTATTTCCAAAGATCTTGTTTTCAGTTAGTCACTATCGACACAGAAGAAAACGTGATGCACAATAGACTCCGTCGGCTTTGTTTTGAAACGGCCTTTGTTTTCCCAATGGTTTTCCTCAGCGTTGTTAGCGTTTCCTACGTATAGCAGCTCCGATCTGCATTGTCTCAAAAATATCTGGAACATTTCGGAGTTTAAACACGTACAAACTGATAAAGAATGTTTGATCGGTTCAAACCCTGTAGTCCGTAAAAAATGGCATTCCGCAATAGTGCAATAGTTGATCTTTTGTGTCAAAATTGATTTCAGCCTTAGCAAAAAAGCGGTCACAGTCACAGAAATGAAGATACACGTGGAAGCACCAAAATGTTGTGCCATGGCAGCGTGATTTTTTTGTGCGGCGTGACTGTCGGTAAAACTTAAAACTAAAACAGAATTTCTATTAAACATCGAACGAACAACGTTCGTTAAATCGTACCGCCGCGCACAGCCTTTGATCTGAGCTCAGACCGCCGTTTCGAGGGCTTCGGTCGGAGTTCAGTCATCAATCAATTTTGACAGGCCTGCGGCACCACGCTGTCTTGTTGGGAGACAAGTCGCGACGAGCGTTTGTGGATTTTAACTTGTTTAGGAGAACCAAGGGCATTATATAGGAAGTAATTTATTCCTATAATAACTGCTTTTACTTCATTGTTTAGTTTTATCCACATAATTTCGTTGGGCACAGTTAATCATCAGATGATTGTTCAAATACATTGACTTGATTCTAAAACTGTTTCCGTTGTCTTTCCTCCCCGTAAGCAAATACAGTAGTCGGATCACTACCAAACTTTCCTGACAAGATCGTGGTACTAGTATTTCGCGAATAGTCCAAACTGTTATATTATATTATGAATTAATTGGTTATCAAGGTTTGATGAAAACGAATGTGAAACGAGGATACTAGTAACCAATTTCACATATCTACGAGTCTTGCACAGTGTATCGGCGATCAAGTAGAATAAAGTCCAGATAAGAAAATGGTAGATCTGTCAACGTCGGAACTTGATTGATACGCTCCCGCGCCTGGTCACGTGAGGGTGTCGGTCCGTGAAATGTGGAAAAAATTCTAAATTTCCAATTAAGTACTAGTATTGTTATTTTCCCCAGAAGGAACACAGTTGTCGATAACCAGATGAAATCTTTAACTAAGAAATTTGGGCATTTAAGAAATGTACAAGTTTTTAGCACACCAAATTTTTGGCGTCCACTTAACACAAATGTAGCTGCCAATCACACCCTAGCAACCGCCAGTCCTCACAGCAACCGTCTTGTCTGTTTTTTCCCCGTCTTTCTGTCGGCCGGCATCTGATGTTTTGTCGGCGAAGAGGCGAAAGTTCGACCATGAGTTACCGTCCTGATTTAGACCCCGTTCACACTCATTTTTTTCAATCGCGATTGAAGTATAATCGCGATTGAATCGATCCGATCGCGATTGATTTTTTCAGTGTGAACGCTCCCAATCGCGATTGGAACGATCCAAAACGATCCAATCGCGATTGGATTGTAACTACCTCCGGAGGTAGTTTGATTGGATTAATCGCGATCGGATCCAATCCAATCCTATCAAATTTTGAGTGTGAACACAACTACGATTCATTCCATCCCGATCGGCGGAGATTTCGGCTGGTTCCGGGGGTGGGAGGTCATACATGCGGGTACGTGGGGTCATAGTTCGCATCGCGCGGGAAAACAAACCCAATCCGCACGTCAGATCGCTCTTTTACAACAACAACAACTTTTCATCGTCAACAATGCCCAAGAAGAAGAATAAAACTCCGTCAGTAACTTCAGCTGGTGGCAGATGGCGCGATGAGGAGACCAATTAAGGTCCTCATCGCAATCTGGGGGAGGGAGGAGGTGCAGGCCAAACTGGGGAAATGTCACCGAAAGAGGGACATTTACCGCACCATGTGACAATGTCTAGCGGAAAAATAGACACAAGACAAGGACAACAAGGACAACAACAACATTTACCAGATGATCGCCGATAGCATGCTTCAATCGTGCTTCAATCGCGATCGGATCACGGCGTACTTTAATCCACTTGGCGAAAAGCAGTGTGAACGCAAAAGTTTCTTTGCGTTCAATCGCGATCGGATCGAACAATCGCGATTATACTTCAATCGCGATTGAAAAAAATAAGTGTGAACGGGGTCTTAGTCATTTATTTCGGCAGGTCACGTCATATCCATGCGAGAGATCTCATACAGAAATGCATGCGTGAATATATTTTACCGACGCCGTGTTACACAGACCGCGGTGCCGGACTAGCTCTTCCGCGGAGAAAACAGTTTGATAAGAAACTTTTTGGTTCGACAAGCATTGACTGTGGAATACTGACCGTATCGTTTGTATCAAGGACATAACGTCCTTGGTTGTATCGTTTAGTTATAGGTACAATTAGCAATATAATGCCCTCGATACAATAAGAAGAGGTAAGACATTGGAAAGACATTCTCGTAACAGTCAAAAGATATTCAAAAGACATTCACATTGTCATGTCGAGACAGCGTGAAAGGGCGCACACAATGCCTTTCATTTGAGCCCTCAATTAGTTTTTTTTCCGATAACAACCTTACTAAGGAGACAACACGACAAGCTTGGTTATTTTTGAAAATAATTATCATTATGGAATGAAAAAAAAAAAACAGCGATACATGTATAGGCTGAATATCACTCACCTTTGATACTTACACAAAAACGCAAACGAAATCATGATCAGGTTAAAACGTGCTGCTTCCTGGAGCTTTTAAACTTTGTATTGTAATTTGTGGCCGAGGATTTGGTAAAAATTAAAACGTATTTTTTAAATCAAATTGACCCCACACGCGTACGCGCTGCTGAGGTACGCCAAGTTGGAAATGTTGGTTCGTAACGCTCATTAGTTGGCAAACATTTGACGCGGCCTTAGGGGACTTCAGATCGCGCAAGTGTCAGGAAGGTGTAAGTCTGTGGTCTGTGCAAACAAGTATTTACTGTGACAAGCTCTCGCTGTGACTCCCCAACTAGGTCGATCTATCGGGAGGGCCGCTGGCAGCGCAATTAATTCAGGCTAATTATATGGGCGTGTTTTTCGCAAGCATGCGAGTTTTCACAGTTTACATCTCCAGACATTCGGGAGACATTTCCTGAACAATTGAAAAAAACAACAAGGAAGTCCTCCCCAAAAGACCCTATAAAGACATTGTAAAACCCGAAAAAGACATTCTGGTGGAATGTCTCGAAAAGGTCTTCAAAAATTGGAAATGTATAGGGGTAGGATTGACATTTTTTATACATTTTGGGTCCCAGTAGTGAGTGGGTTGTAATCCTTGGGAAAGGCACTTTACACGACTTCCCTCACTCCACCCAGCTGTAAAATGGGTATCTGAATTTTGTTGGGGAGGTAAAACTAAAAGGCAGTGGAAGGAGAGGGATGGGCTCCGCCTTCCAATGCCATGCCCTAGACACAGTGGATAACAATCCACCGCCCCTACAGCCTCAAAGGCTATTGGACTGCCTTCACCTCTTACCTCTTACCTCTAGAATGGAGCTGCAGGTTGGAATAAAAACAATAGCCAGTGGATAAACATGCAATACAGTACATAGCATTTGTGGGTCACCGATTAGCATTTATTTTGGCGAGGTTTCCAATATAACTCATACTGTCACCATATAATTATATATAATATATTTATAAAATCACAGAGATGGCAAATGTGATAAGACAATTGCGACTCAAAAACGTAATATAGACACAGAATCCCTGCCTTCAAGTACCTGAGATTTGGTATTACTGTTAGAGTGTTCAAACCACTTACATTTGTATTACTTAGATAGGGGCCTACATGCCCTTTTCTGTAATGAGCGTAATCAGCCATTTTAATTCCACATAATGCGTAGATGACCCCTAAGATTTAACGTTGAGCATCGTCGTTGTGCATTATAGCATAATCGGCACCTAAATTTAGCATACAGCCAATATACCTGATCTAACAATTAGAAAATACAAGTCATGTAACTATTTACATGCATGTAGCTGCTGCCTTTCTCAATCTAGCATACAGCATTGTACCTCCCATGCAGGCCCCCTAAGATCAGAGCAGTCACACCATGCTGACGTGTCTCTATAATGTTTGCAGTGGTTTTATTTTTGCGGTTTTCGCAGTGACCTCTATGCCCTGAAATTATGACACCGCGAATAATGCGTATCCATTGTATGACTGCTGTACTAAAGAATTGTTTTAACTCCAAATCTAAAACACTTGAACATAGTTTTCGTCGGTACACAACCCTATTTCATTCTTCTGCAGACGTTTCAATGACCTGTCTGTCGTTTTCATCAGTTCATGATAAACAATTTCTATCGGTGCAAAGTAAACGTGTCAGAACAGAAGAATAAAATAGGGTTGTGTACCAACGAAAGCTATACCGACCTGATGAAACTACTAGTATTCAATTTACGGAACCTAAAACACTGGATTTCCAGTCGAACTGTTACTCGGTAACTCTCCCTGTAAAAATGCTACTGAAACAGCAAGGAAACTTGCTGCCCTATGTGCCACTAGGGTCTGAACAAACGAACAAACAGAGAAAACATGTCAACTTCAAGACTTTAGCCCCAAGGGTTGCAACATGGAGGATGATAGGGGATAATTATACATTGAAATGGATCAAGGAGGTTTTATCAAACTAAAACCTCTTTGAATGGATTGAAGGGTTTAGAAGTCTAGACAAGATAGCTTTCACACCAAAATTGGATAGAATTATACAGAGTTCACTGCATGAAATACTCAGCCATGGTTTTCTATATAATCCCTTATCTAGTTGACCTATCAGACATAATGTTTAAAGCTTTTTCGAAGTGCTGAAGATTGATCTATTTTGTAAACACACAGTGCTACTAAATCAACCTCCGCCACCATTGTTGCAACGTTCTTGCGGTCGTATCACAACTGACACAGTAGCGTGACCGAGGGATTACATGCAACCTGCGAGCTAATCCACAGTCAACACCGTCCTGTAAAACGATACTTTCAGAGGAAGAGATATATGGATTAGTCAAGGATAATATACTCCTCCCTGACTACAGCAATATACTGTCAACAGGAAAATCTTTGTATCTACGACAGGTGTGTTTGTTTATACATGACAGCATGACATACCTGCTTGCTTGAGTAAAAACCCCTTGGGTGAATCATCAGTTTTCATAGACATCATACTACAGTGGTTTACTGTTTTTTTATACCCCGCATTATCATATATGGGGTTTTAAAGTATGGGAAAGGTCTAAAAGCATTGCACAAACCACTGAGGGCCCCTTTCTCATATGCAGGCTATACGATATAGTTCATGGAATACATAAACTAGTACTGCTTTCTCTGCTATACTGAACACATGGGAAATGGTACATGGAAGTTGAAAACATACCACTACCAGTGGACTAGTTCCCATGGAGCTATAGTGGACAGCTGTGTGGCCCAAGGGCTTATTATTATGGAGATAGGTGCTGCCCTATACACCATGTGGTGTGGGAGGGACTTAAACTTCTTCTTTTGTCATCCTCAATTGAGGTGAAGCATGATTGCTTTTTCAAGTAGCTTAGTAGCACAATGCCACAGCTCACATATTTAGCCAAGCACACCGAGTCACCCTTAAACCTCTCGATAAGTGTGTTGGGTTCTTTTATGTGCAGAGGTTTGCCTCCTGAATCTTACGCCTAGAGCTCCCTCATATACAGGGCCACCGGCTTTATGTCACCATTCAAAATGAAGAATACAGTCCTTTACAACATGTCCGAGTTGGGGCCAACTCTGGGAACGAACCCCTTGTAGATATATGTGAGGACCTGAAAATATAATTATGTTATTAAGAAATCTACAGAAAGTTAAACCTTACCCAGTGTCTGTAGAAAAGCTTGAGCTGTTCCCACTCGGAGTTCGGAGTCTTGATTGTGGACCACTCGTGGTCCGTGAACTGCCTTCTCATCATGCGAAAGAACTCAGGAACGTCTCCTCGATCTGGATCAAAAACACATAGTTTACATGTCGATGAAGGTTAGACATCCTGGAAATAAGATAAGCCAAACAGCAGTTACTCAAGCAACTGGATATGATTTTGGAAACGGTCAGACATTTCAGGTAGCATCCTCTACTTTTCGTCAGTGACACTGAGCAAGATGGTGCAACAGTAGCACAAAGTCTGGAAGCTGACATAACAGAAAAAAATGAAACTATTTCAGTTACATTATGACACTATCCAATTTTGCTTTAAAGAATTGGCATTGTTTAGATTTACAAGCTACATCAAAAAGGGTCAAAAGCTACAGTGTAGATCAAGGAGGTTAAAATAGGAAAAAACCTCCTTGTGTAGATCGATGTTGTTTATTTTGTGATGCGATTTTATCATCCAAATTATTTCTTTGCTCTTCAAATAGGAACAAATTCATAACAATGAAATTATTCATATCTACATTTTCCATGTAAGGTAAATAATTACTATAAGATCATACCTGGGCATGAACAAAAAAATTAGCATTATCAACTCTTTTTCATTACATTTCTTAATAGAATAACTGAAAAGAAGTGTTGTGGGGTTTCAACACTGTGCCCTGAAGGCATGAAATATGCAAAACAGCACATTGTGAAAGGCTGTGTCATTCTACGGTCCACTGAACAACAATGGCGTAGGTGAGTGAATGGGGGCCAAGGGGTACAGTTGATGACCCTAATTACATTGTAATGAGTTTGCAATTACACTCACTTGACTCTCTCCTTTTAAAGACATTAGCATGAAATATGAATTGAATTAGCCGGGCTGGAGTGGTCGTTTGCCTTGCCAAATAGTTGTAAGTGATTGTGTCACAGAAGGAACAGATCTTTTTGAGTATTGAAGTTGAAAATAGCTAAAAAATATGCAGAATTTAGTTCCTTTTTTTAAGTTCAATTCAAAGACAACATTTACTAGTATAAGAATACTTTGTATTATGATCACGATGGTCTACATTCTATGTTTAAGTTTAGGTCTGAGGACATTTCAAAGACTTTCAGTTATGCCTCAGTTATCAAAATACATGAACATGCTTTTCCTCATCAAGAAGTTATATTGCAAATAATCATAATACAGAATCATTGTAATATACACGCATATCATAGTTATTATTATATTATAGTTTAGCTGGCAAGAGGAGATATTTCTTTCATGATAGAGATAGATTTTTTTTGCTCATCCAATGTTCACCCAAATGGACTGAAGTGTCATTTTAGGATTGTCTGTTTGTCTGTCTGTCTGTCTGTAAGTGTTTCTGTCAACTCTAAAAACACCAACAAGCTTAAAATCTTCTGCATATTTCATAACTTCCAGGTCATTAATATGCAGAATGATTCATATCAATGTCAGTAATTGATATGTAATACAGAAACTGAAGTCATCAGTATTATTGTTACTGCTACACCTCCAAGATCCTTCCCTTCAATAATACCTAACTACACACTGCTGTCATGGGTCGGCAAAGAATGCCAAGAAAGCAATTTGGCCTACGATAATTACAGATAAGCATCTATCCTTACAAGTCATGGTACTTCTCAATTATAATCATAGTGTAGACTGTGCCGCACTGGCAACAGTTTACGTTGAGTCATGTACAGTTACTCTTCTTTGGTGTCAGATTTTTCACCCTCAATTATCCTAAAGAGCCAACGAGACTGGCGACGCCAATGTTAACCGTTCTTCACTGGTCAGAAATAAAGGCGGCATTCCTAGATGATGCTATCTCTTACTGTGTCTGTCTGTTAGAATGGAGTTGTCACACCTCTTAAGAGGTGTAGTCTTGTGGAAGTGAACAAATCTCTTGAGAACTAGAAGTTCAACAAAAAGTGTAGCCAATTGTGTTTGTTAGAGTACAATGTTACAGTATGACATACATGAGTAAAAATAAGGAGCATGTTTCAATAGTACTGCGAAACAATTTGTCAGTTGTAGCTACATGTATGACACTGAAAAAATGTTTAGTGGTGTCTTAAACTTAAAGGTCAACTTTAAGGTAAAACAGTCATCCTCAACTGACGTGAAGCATGATGCTTTTTGAAGTGGCTAGTGTTAGTGCACTGCGGCTTCGCTATGGCTGTCAGACACGTTTTTAGCCAAGCTTTTCGTTACCATCAGAAATGGATATATTGCACTGAATGTTGGCAGCAGCAGGTTATATTACACTGAACAACCTGTCACACCTAACCTTTGCACATCTGACTACAAAGTTTTTAAGTTTTTAAAAGCTATTTGTTACAATACTCCTAGTACTTGATGGAAACGAGTTCTATTCTACGATAGTTCTAGGTACATTGATAACCCGAGATAACTTTTTCCCTAGTGGCTTAGGAAACATGTCCCATAATGATGGGATGGACACAGCATTGGGTCATACATGCCACACATATCTCATTATGCAAACCTGTAACCTAAGAGTTGACGTTAGGGTTACGGCTAGTTTAATGGAGCCACTCTGGTCTCTTGTGAGCGCAAATATGTTCTTGTAAATGCGATTTTTTCGCGATGTTGAGTTGGACGGTACACAGGTGTACAGAGTTAATGGGCTTTTCAATTTGCTAATGGCATCCCTTGTTGGATGTAATGCGGTAAGAAGAAAGTTAATGGGAGACACCAACATTCAAGGGCAAATTAGGCCGATGATTCAGCGTAATATCCCGTAGAAATATCGCCACACTGACCGAATGTGACGTTTATTGGACGTTGTCCATGGACGCGGGGGGAATGTGGAGGATCTCAAAATCCTATCTTGTTAATATGGATGGATGGGAATCGTAAGGGCTTAAAATTCTCTCATCACTCAGACTTTGACGTGTGCAGATTAAGGCCACAGCAGATGTCTATTTGTCTTAATCAAGCTACTCAACTTATAGTGACCTAACTTTGCTCGTGCGTTGAGGTACTTTGAAAAGTTATTAAAAAACAGTTCCAATCCCTAAACCAAACTTTTTTATTTATTTTGTTACTAAATAATGTTTTAATCCTACTAGAAAGATGGCCATTTGGTACTAGAAAATGATGAAACTAATTGTATAGGCAGTGAAATTAGTATCATCTTTTATGTAAGATCCTCTCAAGGTTCTCTGCATATGTAATACTGAAGTCTAAATAAATACTAGATGTTCACTGTTTCTTCATGTTTCTGTCATCATTTAAGACCACAGTCAAGTTACTTTGTCAAATTGTTCAGGCATAGGAACAGATCCAGACCTGTACCTCAACCTCTGCACCTGTATCTGTGCCTGATGTTACACTTGCATTGAATGGCCAAGTGGCTAGGCTAGTGTACACGAGAGTAAGAGGTCACAGCACAGGCTCCTGGCATTCCTGGCTACATATTGTGTCCTTGGAAAAAGCACACGACTTTTCTCACTCCACCCAGGTGTAAGAATGGGTACCTAACTTTGGTTGGGGAGGTAAAAGGTGGTGTAAAGAAGACTTGGCAGCTGTGATTGTGAACCACTGATTGGTCACTGAACTAGATCACTTTAGTGATTTTCTGTGATAGCATTCATGATAGTAACTACTATTCACAACAGCATGTTATAAAAAAAAAAGAGGGATGGGCTAGATGCCTTCTAATACCATGCCCTAGACAAAGTGGATAGTAACCCACTGTCCCTATAGCCTCAAAAAGGCTATAGGGACTACTTTTACCTTTGTTTACCTATGCAACCCAATAGCAGTAGTTACAGTACTTACTTGGATAGTCAACCTTCATGACATCTACTCCAACAACGTGTTTGTGCTCTGCCGCCAGCACAGCGTAGTCTCCAGAGTGCGACACGTTGAAACTGAAGAGGGTATGATCAGCGTTGTCAACTGTGTTAGTTAGGTACGGTTTACCCTTCTCTGTTCTACCCAATTGGATATCTTTCCACTGGATTCCCAGCTGGTCACTGACAGCTTTTCTGATAAGAAGACGACCAGCCTGTAGAAAAAAAGGTTTGTCAAAAGTCAGATACACCATGATACTTAATACTGTAAGTATGTATGACTTAGCCTGGTTTCAACCAAGCCCCGTGTCCGCCCGCCGCCTGTAACGGCCAGCTGGAGTTTGCGTGATACAGACTATGTATGACTATGAATAAGATATAGAGTAAGTGGCACATGTTTTAATAGTATAGCTTGTTAATTGCTTTTCAGCATGAAAAATATCTAACGATTGATTGGTTGGTTGGTTGATTGATTGATTGATTGATTGATTGATTGATTGATTAAAAAAGAGATACAAGAAAGGTTAATTTTTTACAACAAAAAAAGGAACAAGGGTGTGCAGAAATATTGGAAGAAAACAATGGGTGCTCTAAAAATATTACAGCATACAAAAGTCAGAAAACAAAATAGTTAAGCTAAGGATGTGTACCTGTCCATTTGTTACTTGTTTGAGGAAAGCAACACCTCCAGCTCGTTAAAGAACTTATCAAATATAGTAGGGGTCTATCCCGGTGTAAGTGGATCAAACCTTACGCAGCCTGCACTGACTGTACAAAACTGGTGTCTTATGCCTAAAGGCAGTTTACCTTAGCCTGGGTGCCATCCGATTACTACCGGCGCTCCTATACTCGCTAGTCGCTACCCTGGAAAAATCAGGGTAGCGAGTGTAGGAGTCCTATACTAGTAACTTTACGACACAAACAAACAAACAAACAAACAATCATACCATGGCATACTTAGCATCCTTAGCAAAGACAAACTTGTTGATCCTGTCCTTCTCCTCCTGTTGCACACAGCGTGCTGCTAACAGCCACTCCTCTCTGCTGGGCTGCCACAGCCCTGTCTTCATGGCCCACCTTAGCCCAGACATCAGAAGGCTGGCAGTTACCTTCATGTGGTGGCACAGCTACTTCTGTTCACTCTGTTCTGTTCATCCTGTGTAGAGGGATAATTGAATAGCTTGTCAAGCTCGTATACAGCCTAACATTCATTTAGACCCTTGTAGTGCCTAGTGGCACATAGGGTAGCAAGTTTCCTTGCTGTTTCAGTAGCAGGGTATATTTTTACAGGGAGGGGTCCCTAGCCCTTCCCCTTACAGTTGCACAAGGCACCTACTTGAACACATGACCCCCATTTTACCTCTCTTCTGAAGGCAGTGCAGCTCCAACCAAGACCTCCTGACCCCAGGACTTGAACCAGGGTCTCCAAGTTACCTACTTATTAGCACCAGGAGCTAAACTGTACAGCTGCTACCTGGTGAGCTACAGGGACATCCCTAAAGCCTAATGTCAGTAGACCTTTATTCATTGTGTAGCTACTTTGTTTCTTTTAAAAACAAGGTATTGAGGGGGTATGCTAAATGCTCCATCAGTAATGAAGCCAGAACTGCAAACTTGAGAGACTCAAGTGTTCAGAACACTTCAATAACCATGCATTCAAAGACGATGAGGTCAAAAACTTTCTTATTGCAACATGCAACGCGGTGGTTTCACTTTGCATTATTTTTGTGTCACCCTGACCAAGGCCCTATAACCTCCTTGGCAGGACTAGAAATAAGATATAATATGTACTGCATAATTGGCAAAGGTAATCTACAATATCACCACGTAACAGAAAGAAATTGTGGTTTACTCTCCCGTAATATGTCACAGGTGAAGGCCCCAGATTTGTAAACTGAGTTCTTGTCTGGACCATGCCTTATACATGTCTAGACTCGGTCTGTCGATTTGCATAACAATGTCCACAGGTGTTTTGTTCATGTCTCAGAGGCCACGATGCATTTTGCTGCCGATGCGAAGTTTGAATCATGAACCTCCTTATAACTATAAGTTAGACAATCAATTGAGAGCCCTGGAATCCACATGATACCTGATCCACAATCTACTTAAACTAGGTAGGCTAGAGTTGGCCGTCCAAACGAGGTGGCTTCTTGGAAAATGCATAAGCCTGGCTTATACAAAATTTGTTTCTTAGCATGATCTTCGTAAGTGTGACGTCAGGACAACAACTTGGCTTCCTTGAGCAGAGAGGTTTGTGTTCGTTTTAGTCGGAAAGCACAGTTTTCTGAATACGTAAATAGTTCCTTATTCAGAACCAGAGGCTAATCTATGCAACTGACCTTTCAAAAAGACCTAAATTTTGAACTAGAGTAAGAAAAACGAAAGTTTTGTGCCTACCCGGAAAATATCGTCTGAAAATCCGCCATGTTGACCACGACGACCTCTGACCTTAAATGCTGGTCGTTGATTGGTTGGATTCTGTTGTATCTAAATGGCGGGAATGCGTGGATGTTTGCAACATTTTCATTTGATGTAAAAACTCACTCTTAATCAGTCTTTAGAAAAATATATAGGAGCTTCGTCTGTCAGAATTTGTCAGGTAGACTGGTCACATTGTTCTTCTCATACACAGTTTTATTAAAAACATTTTTCTTTTGTTTGCCAAGCGGTGAAATTATGTTTGCGTTGGCCCGCGTTTGTCGTCTGCAGATTGCAGCTGACTAAAATCATTTTTTTTTATTATAACTCATAAACGCATGAGTTCATATAGTTCATAAACGCATGCCAATAGTACATGAAATTTCTGCGCTTGAAAAAAAAAACTCACTATGTACATTTACGCTGTTCTTAGAATGCTGGATGGTGAAAACTAAATCCATCGTTTGTTGTGGTGCGCCCAGTTACTGGTCTAAGTAACTTCAATCAGTTACATGTCTTCTTGTTGGACATGGTCGTTATCCTGTACTCCCCGTCTATCGTCTAATAGTTTGCGTGCATCTTTTGGCTTTGAACAAGGTCTTAAAAGTCTCAAGGAATACACAACAAAGTCTACTAAAATTTATGGCTGCGTCTGGTCCAGGAGGTTAACACAAGCGCCTTGAACATTAAAAAAACATGCGAACCCAAACTTGCGTTTTCGTCCGTTAAACTTTCTCAACCGTAAAGTTGCACAGCTTACACACATTACGTTACGGTAATAAACGCACAGATCGTTATTTTATTCCGTATTTTCCTCCTTGTTTTCCAGTGGTGCGTGTCGTGCATGGCCGGCGGCTCCTGGGGAGAGTGTGTCTGGAAGTAAACCACGCACGCCCTGGCCAATGTCACCTCAAAGTGGACTGGATCCAGTTTTATATCATTGCCTTTTGTCGCCCGTGTGGAAAAAGTCCACACCCCGCAGGCTGAACTGTGCAGAAGTTTTGCTGCGACACCCGCGGTCGGTTTCCCGACTTTTCTCGGACAAAACTTCTAGCTGCGCCGTCCGCAAGTACACCGAGGCCCGGCCGTCAGTTGCCTTACGCGCCATGCTCACAAGAACGCACCGGTAAGTCAGCTGACTTATTTAACCTCCCCACCAATCAGGTAATAAGTCGTTCCCGCTCAGACGAGCTCAGAGTTTATCGAGGGGCCATTAGGTTCAGGATGCGCAGTGGTGCCAGCCAGTCTTGGCGGGTAAATTCCCAAGACACCGCTTGAGAACCACTTACGGCCCGAAGCTTCGGCTAGAAAGCTGGCCTTGTTCCGTGGGTTGTAGTCAGGAAAGGAAAAACCTTGTGATAAACATATTAACCAGACGTACTGACTTGTTGATTCGTTCAAACGGTTCGAGAATTGCACCCACTTTAAAAGTGAGAAGCCAGTTATAATGTACTTTGGTGTGTAGTGTGGTAGTACAGCGATGTAACAGGCGCAGCAAAAGTTTGTCTTCGCACACGTCAGTCATTTAGTTTGATTGACAGCCAAAAGGTATATTTTAAGCGGGCAGGAAAACGCAATTAAGCAAAAAGCCAAGTTGTGGTGCCCCCTTTTGATCTGAATTCCAATACTTCATTTATGCAGGTCGGGTAAGCGTTTTCTGAAGTGTAACTGCGTTTTTCTGCATTCAACCGCGAAGATTTCGACTTACATGGCAAAAAAAGTTACAACTTGGTCTCTAAAGAATGGTTTTTAAGATAAGCAAGAAGAGGTAAACATCTCGACGTTAAAAAGAAGTGATTGTTTGGCAAAAAAGACGGAGTCAAAATAACGTTCTTTCTCCGTGGGAACGCACTCAAGTATACTGGGCCGCGACAGGTGACAGAAAGCAGAACCCTCGAATCAGTGCGGGAATGTGACACTACCTTCACTCGCACCTCGCCTTAGTGCACCCCTGGTCCGTGCACTATGCGATTTTAATAGTTTTGTTGACCCTTTAAAGAGAGGTCTCAAGCCAAAGTTAACAACCGCCATGTCTATACTACAGCGGTTACTGAAAATTCCAGCTTATAAAGACGTTATCTTAAAGCTTGTTTTGCCGTAAACAAACTTGCGTGACGTCACCTGTGTGGGTATCTAAACTACTCCACGGTTGACAGCCGAATAAACTTTTTCCTCCGAACTTTCAGAGATAATAGAATTAATAGCTTGGGTCAGGCTCTGGATATTCTGAGAGTCGAGTGTGTGAAAGTCGACCTGACAGCTGATTTAATGGCCGTCCGAACGACCTCTCACTTCCTTGTGGAGCGCTAGGAAAAGGAGACACATGACAGCCGAGCTGCTGTCTCGGAAAACCACTAAAAAGGGCAATTCTTTTTTTATATGTTACATACAAGTTACAAGTTACGCGGTCGTATTCATACCACTTTGGAAGTTATAAATGTACACACATTATCATGGGAAGGGCATCTTGGTTGGGGCTGCACCCGTCTTTCGGAAGGGACGTAAAATGGGGGTCCCGTGTTCAAGGAGGTGCCTCGAGTTCGTTGAAGAGGGAAGGGCTAGTAACCCGTCTCTGTAAAAAAATATACCCTGTTATTGAAACAGCAAGGAAACTTGCTGCCCTATGTGCCACTAGGCACTACAATGTGAACAACATATACATTGGAACAATATCTAATATACTGTAGACACTAGCTTGATTAAGATCTAAGGTATTCTGTTCAACATACGATAGACATAATGTTAACGTTGCCTGAACAACATAGAATATATTGAATGTCTGCTCTATGAAATATCATAGGAATGTTAGAAGTCGTGTGCATTTAATGAAGGCATTGTTAGGTAAGGAAATCACATGAATCGATATAGCCCAGAATTGATCACAATCAATTTTTTGTCCTCGATATTTGGTGTTCGGGAAACATGGCCAATGAGCCACCTGTTTGCGTATTGTTTTTTGATACTTGTGCAGAATTGATTTTTTGATCGTTTCGTTAAGAAATGCCGTTTTATCTCTTAGATAGTCTTCCTGTCTAAAATAATCCTTAAGACAAAAGCCACAACACGTAGAGACAATTATGGACAACCTAGTTATCAACACCATCAGAAGGACCAATCGTGTTCACATCATTGAAACAAAATACCTCATGTGTTAGAGACACCACATAATACGCGGTATCTCTATGGATTATATGTGACTTTTGAGGATGTCATTTCGCGAGTACGTATATTTTTTTGTATTGCAACATCAAAAACAAAGAATAGTGTTTCCGCACTCAAGCAAAGCACGCTTATTTAAGCGGCATCACCAGACACACAAAAAAAGCAAAACATGATGAAACACTAAAAGTGAAGAAACGATTATACATATTACAAAAACAAACATGAGCTTAATTATGAAAACGCTTATATTTTTAGTAAAAATGAATATTTTTGCCTACCTCATTGTTCTAAATATTCATTTCACAACTAGCATGACTTGTGGCCGCTTCATGATTTATAATCACTATTTGAAGAGAGTCTTTTGAGTCTTCAATCTCTGGTGTGCTTTTGAAAGTTGATAGAATTGTTGCTCTTTGATAGTACATGACCTTCGGTGGTTTTGTATACATCGTAAAAAGGCGATAGGTTATCTAAATCTTTCGTCTGTATTTTGTAATCGTCAGGCCCATAAAGGTTTAGTTACGTGTGTGTACTTCAGTTTTCTTTTATATTTACATTTAGCTACCACTATTTATGCCCACCATGTACACTGGTGACTTTTTCGTTTAAATCTTGGTCTTGTTTTCTTTGATTTCTAATCCACGGTAAGTAGGTATGGTGACTAGGGTGTCGTTCCATTGTTTAACCGCTAGAGGTCGCGTGCACGTCGACTACTACCGCTTGTAGTTCTTGAGTCGTGCACCTGAGAGCTTTGCGAGGAAACTGGCGGAAAGGACAGGCCGTAATATTTCATACCCCTTTCCTGTCGTTATAAGAACAATACCTGTGAAAGGATTTATGTTGTCGCTTCATTGAACTGTCGAAAATGGTCAATATTTCTGCCACACTACCACGAAGACACAAGGCCGTCAAACTGTTTTGTATACAAGATCGTTTCATGACCCACAACATACACCTTTCAGAAGGGTCTGCTCGTGTCACGGGATCGACCATTTTATAGAATAATTCATCAGAATTTTGCTACTCATGGAAACTACTTTCTCATGTTTCTCAGTTGGTGGTGAAAGGATTTGTTGGTCAGCAACTTTAGAATCACGTCATATCCGTTTACCTACCAATAAGAGAGAGACCTTACAGCGAAGATATTTCATGTATACAAACCTATCACTACAATAATACCCTGGTTGTTAAGATCAATTGTAGCACCAAAGAAATCTTAAAAACATCTGCAGTTCGGAGCCTTCAAACTACAACTAGAGAGGGCTATTTGTGATTTCGGAAACTGAATTCTAAGCCGTAACTACAAGTTCTACATGTACTACACAATGATGTCTTCTACTAAGGTTGCCTTCAACTTTCTTCAAAATGTTAGTCATCTATGTCGTCACAAATGTGTTGATACAGTCTTTTTTGTTGTTGTAGGTTTCGTTCAGTTTTATCTTACGGTTGCATATCCTTCATCGTTGCAAAAGGATTGTGCATTTAAAGCCGTTGTTTTGACCAGAGGAGTTGTGTGTTTCTGTCTTTCCTGTCATTTGTGACGATACGTACATTCTTTTTAATTGTACATTTTGTTTAGTTCTCTCTTGCTGCTCGTTTTGCACGTCCTTCGTCGTTACAAGTCGTTGTTGTGACCAACGGAGTTGTGTGTTTGTGTCTTTCCTGTCATTTTAAGTGCGTAGATGACTTGACACTGGTGCACATGGATGCACGCTTGGCACCTGTAACCCAATGTTTTGTCATCTATGAGGGACACATGCGAGCACTGCCGTACATGCTATCAAACGTCACATACTGTTCTCAGTGGTTCTCTGGACACTGATCATAGCTACATGCATACGTCACTGAAGAAAGGTTTAACATTTACTAACATAATTCCACGTACCGGGGTACATAATTCGGCCACCCTAAAAAGATACGTCCAAACAGATCTCCAACCCAACATTCCCCAGTATAATGTAGTCCTGTATGTCTAAACTGTGCAAATCTGATGGGTGCTACGCTAGAAATCTCTCAAACCCACTGTTTTCAAAGTAGCAGATTTATGTAACCCGGTGGGTTAATGTTAAAGGAGGTTATTACTGCAAAATGAGGATATTCGTGGCACAGTCGTAGATAGGTCGTACGAAATTTAGCTGTCTTGCGACGGAAAAGGTTGCTGTACATTCTTGTCGGCGGTCGGTTCTGTCACAGTCTTGTTGAAAGTCGTATCCAAAGAAAAATGCCGTACTTACAATGTGACTAGGTCAGTACATGCCGATGATGCTGTACACACTACTAAAACTATTTGCTAAAAATGCATAGTGTACCCGTTTGTGTGTTATTTTCACCTGTATGAAGGTGGCGAGGCGGTCTTGTGGTTAGGGTTGTTGACTCAATCTAAAGGTTCTGGGTTCGCATCAGTAGCAGGCCCAAATGTAGCGCCTTTGGGAGAGATACTTAACGCTTATTTCCTCATTCTACTTGGGTGACAATGAGTATCTAGTATCGGTTAGGGACGTCCTCTCGGATGGGTTTTTTAATCTGATTAATTAGAAAATAGAGGGTCACCTGGGGAATTAAGTAGAATACTGGATGCTTTTTGATGCTCACGGAACTAGTGGGTACTTTATCGTATACTGTAAAAAAATCAATTTTTACCTCCTAAAATTATCATCTATTGGAAAATAGCTCCCCCCGCTGGACTTTAGGACTCCTTTAAAGATCCCACCACAATTCTCGAAAAGAGTAGGTATCCATCCCGGTGTGAATGGATCAAACCTTACAGTCCAGTTTTTACACAGCTTGCACCTACATGTACAAAACATGTGTGTTACGCTTAAATGCGTTTATGTGGAACGAACATACATGTATATATGTAACGTTGAAAACGTTATATTTCAGACAGCTAAAGGACGCGTTTTCAATGTCCACTTTCTACTTGTGTGATGAGTATCTAGCTATAAGTCAACTTTTATTCTAGATGTCATCATGTTGTTACTTTACTATAGTGAATGCCACGAGTTTACTGTTTAGTTATATTCGTTTGCTGAGCTATAGGGATGTTATTCAAACGCAATTTGTGACTTCGAATTTACTCTTTATTCCACACACGTTTAATGGTGTTTAAGATTTATTGAATGAAAGACCTTTATTGTACAATGATCATCTTACAAGCTAAGAACGGTTCATGGTGATAAAGCAGTCCTAAGTACAATTATACTGAGTACTAGTATGGTATCTTACTACATCTACCATGACTAATGGATACTAGCATGTACAGGTTCAATTTCTTCTCGCTTCTTAAGACAGTTGTAAATGTAAGGACAGGTGGTGCTTATAATACATGGTTTATCTAATTGCATAGGGAATACGATTTTGTCCATTGACACATTGCACACTTTGAAGATCACATCCTTCTAAAGTATAATTGAATTTAGAATATAATTGAATTTACTTACAGGACCAATACTATAGCCCGAACGAGACATTGTTGCAACATGTTGGAACGTACATGGTTACCTTTCTTGTTCAAAAGTTTAATCAGATCATTACATGGTTTTATCACATATGACGGGTGTCAGGGTGCATTTTCACAACTATATTTTTGAGAGGCAGATGATTTTAGACAAACTAAACTTCAGCACACTTGAACTCTCATATAAAACCATAAAACGAAATCGAAAGAAATCTAAGAATGACTTTCGGTGTGTCACATAGATTGTAAGAGATAGAGAAAGAGAGAGAAAGAGAGATAGAGAGAGCATAAAAAGTTACTAGTCTTTCGATTGCCATTCTTTCTAGATCTGTAAAAGACTGCATTGCACTACTGGCTAACGAAAAAGCACAATGCTTTGTCGTCAGTCTGAGGTCCGAACGCATTACCTTTACCTTTACATTCTAGATCTTGTCTACAAAATTACAATGCAATGTCTACCACCGTATAATAACGACTTAGACTTTAAGTAGTACTTTTCTTGCGCTCCAAGACCTCGAGATCCTTTCATTCACCTCAAAACCTACTGATTATAGTGAAATACGAGAGCTCACAGAAACAAAGTCTTCGGCGCCCGAGGAAACAACAACCTGCTTTCAATTTTTTCTTTTCTTATTCCAGACATTGTTGGATCAGTATAGCATGTCAAAGAACATGGGAAGGAGCAATTACGGCGGTTTCTTAGGAATTCTTTGAAGACTCGATAGCATCTTAGTTGATTCAGCTTGGTGCGGCAAGTCCTTTTGTTTCATGTGTCGAGTAATGCAATTTCTGGGCACAATGGTGTCGCGACTATACTACTTTTGTGTCTGTATTATCTGTTAGTAGACAAGAAATGCGAGTTCTCTTCGTAACTTGTGAAGAAGAGAATCCTTAGTTTCTGCATGGAGGTCTAACCAAGATTGAAACTTTCTTGGTTTCTGGTGGTGTCTTGTCTTCAAAATGACGTTCTGTTCACCGTTGCAATGTTGTTGATCACATTCTTTTCACTGCGAATTGGTCTTTGCACTTGATATTGAAGCTAGAACAGTACAACTATAAGTTGTCTTGTTTTTGTCCAATGATAGCACTTCTGCAGCACTGTTACAGTGTGTGCTGAAACAGTACAACTAGAGTGTCTTGTATATAGTATTACTATAGTCAATTGTAGCACTATTACAGTGTGAGCTAAAACTGTGCGACTACAGCCTATTTCTATATTATAGCCAATTGTAGCACTGTTACAGTATGTTTTAAACAGTACGACTAGATCTAGAGTGTCGTGTTTTTATCTTATAGCAAATAAAACGTACAATATGTGGTACAACAGCACAACTACAGTTTCCTATCTCTATACTATAGCCAATTGCAGCACTGTTACAATATTTGCTAAAACAATACGACTAGCGCGTCCTGCTTTTAGCTTATAACACGGTTATAGCACTGTACTGTTACAGTATGTGTTCTACATGTAGGCGGTGACACCGTGGGTTAGCAGGTTTGTGCCGCGGTCCTGTCAGAGTTAAGCCCGTTAGTGAGAAGCTGACATCAGTACCGCTGTCTCCTGCCTCCATTAGGCGATGACAGCCCCGCCACAACCTGTCGGACCGTCCCGTCGTCTGAGTATACAGGCGGTCTGGTCCTAGCCTCCACCCGGCCTTCTCACAGGGTCACATGCTCTTCTTCGAATTCGTAAGGCGTAGGCAGCCTATTTTGATTTCCAATAATTCGGAGGGAAAGCCATCTGATGCACGAAATTCGTACTCGTAGTGAGGCGACCAAATTTTGCGTAATTGCCGTCCTTGTTTTTAGCGTAATACGTAGGGGGTTCTTCTAAATTCAGAGTTGTCGGGACGCCCCATGCGGACTCCCTTCTTACGAAGGTATGTATCGCAGAATTCGGACTGCAACAATTTGCCAGTAGAGTCAGTCCACGACTCCACGGTAAAGTTAACATCTCCCCCTCGGAGACTTACTGCGCCTGCAATTGAAGCTCTATGGTGGCCAAACTTTTCTGTCAAATATTCTCCCGATAGCTGGCGTGGTTAGTCTGCTAGAGACTAGTCGGGTCCGACGTACTCTCGGTCTTTACTCTCGTACAGGGCTTGAAAATACTTTTTCTCTGCATAATGTCGTAGGTCGTCGTACGATATTGATGTCGTGTGATTCTAAAGCTAGCCTCTACCGGGGTCCAGAGACGGCTGGAAGGAGTAGAATTTCAATTTGGCCACATCGACAGAAAAACATGCAAGAGGAGTTAGTTTGCTATTGGGGTACAGTTTGCCGCTCTTGGATGGCATATTGGACCCTCTCTCCGTAGCCGACTCCCTTTATTATAGCGTACTATTCACTCTATTTGGCCAATTTCTACTATTTTTCCAGCCATTTCGGTAATATGAATGATGAATGAACTTTATTGCTCAAGAATCGCACATGGTACAATGTATGGCATTAAATCAACAATGGTAATAAGAGAGTTGAATTTGTGCGAAACGTGCACGGCTATCCCAACAGTGCCTTCAGTTAGCGTTCCTACGACCTGCACCCAACCAGCAAAGTTAACGCTGCAGGTAACATTGAAAAGTACCTGCACTACTCATTTCCTTTCAATCAAATTTCTTTCAATGGTTTGAAATTGTTCCTAGCAACACCATTTTGAATCTTGTCATCTGCTGTATTCAATGATGCTATTATTAAGAGTGCAAGGCACGTTTGGGGCCACTATTGCCTGTACGTCACCAAAGTGTTTCCGGCTTTCCTATGGGACTACCTTTACTTTTCTGCTGTATTAATCGTCCAAAGTAAACCTGGGCCGGGCCCGTCCCTCCCTCTGCCCTGCCCTCCCACCGGGGGCCTGAACATGAAAAGGACGTCGTCTCCCCCGCCAATTAGGGTCTCTCCAATCGCGGGAACGACTGTTTCCTCAGATCTCGGCCAAAAATTCGTCAAACCATCCGCGAGGCATCCTCCGAATGTCTGGAGGTTCAATTAGGCCCATTAAGTGATGATGGAAGCCGCGTTCGTCACTGAAACACCCGATCCCCCATTTCCTTGTGTTTTCTATACAGACGCTTCTGGTCAAAATACACACACAAGTACTAAATAACAACGTCGTTAATAACAATTATCCCTCCTGTTATTCCCAAAATATTTACGTTGTTGGAGGAAACAAGAGTATATTTGTTCTTGCCAGTTGCTAAGGTAGACCTGTTAGCGAGTTGTACCATATTTCGAAGAAATTTGAAAAAAGATTCAAACCATTTTATTGAAAACACACATAACTACTATATAACGTCGTTAACAACACTTTTCATTCCTGTTATTGACTTATGGAATGAAACCTTTATTGTACATGTAAACATATATACATTGTCAAACTAGTACAAGAAGTATAATCTACTAAATGAATTCGACTTCTCGCTTCTTTGCAATGGTGAAAATGTAAGAACAGTTATATTTTTTATAATCAAAGGTTTGTCTAAACTTATATTCCTGTTATTCGCAAAGCGTTATTGGAGCTTTTTGCCAGTCGCTAAGTTAGGCTTGTTTGCGGTTTGAATCATATTTGTAAGAAATTTGAAGAAAAATTGAAAACATGCAACAGCTAACAATAACACAAGGTTACGATTCAATTTCTAATACAGATCACATATCTACCATCTTTAACGTATATCTGACTAACTTAAGCCGTGCTTAACGGTATGGGAAAGTAGCGAAACCCTCATATTTCCAAGTAATTGGCGCGGGATGTTTTTTTGTTCTATTTGGAAATCCCTAACAATCGACTACTGTTTATATGAAAATGACCATGACACATAAAATTCCTTGAGTAGTTCAGAACTTCAAAAGATTTTTGGGTAATCCCCTTTAAGCCAGGCATTTTTCTCGACAAGTCCGTATCCTGTTGTTGTTCAGTCTCCTCGTGGTTAACACTGAGCTGTATGTGTTGATAGGAAAACATGTTTGTGAGAGGGACTCTTGCAGTTATTTTTCAAATTCTTTCGTTCGTTAGTTGTGCGAATTATGTATGTATATATATCAAATCGAAGGATATGCTTAACTATGTTAGTGTTAAACATTTTTTTCGTCTGGCGGTAAAACAACAACAAAATCATGATATAGCGCTACAAGTAAGCAGTGGCCCATTCAAAGTATCTATTATTATGTCATCATCTTCGTCCTTGTCATCCTGACGGACGTCCAGTTCAACGTCGATGGACTCGGCCGTGGGCGGCGAGACCAGCTCTGCTCTTGCAAAGTTTGCCGCATGTATGGCAGGTGAATGCTGTAGTTTGGCTTGTACTGTAATAGTAACCTTATAGTTGTGTTAAAGGAGTTGATTCCTTTACACATACAGTAAGTTGTCTCAATCCCATTGGCATTGCGTTGCGATATTCAGAGAGTGCATGTTTGCTTTTCCTGTTGTTCTTTGCAACAGGCTAGCATGTATTTATTGGGAACCGCCAAAAAAGGGGTTGTTTTTGCGCTGTTTCTAAAGTCTACAAATGCAAAATAATGTGTTATAACGCGCCTGAAAATGTCAAACGCATATGAACATTTTATCACCCAGAAATAGCCGCGAATGTCATCAGTTCAAAGTTGTCGCCAAAAGTCCACAACAAGATCTCTCTACCGCCCCAAAATCATGACCATAGGTTGTCCAAAACACGAGATGTCAAAACCGCAAGTTCTGCTGCAGTACCTATGAAAGCCGCCAGGTGGCTCAAAATCCAATCATTTCTTGGATAGAACAATACCTAACCATAAACCGAACTTCATGACAGTCCATCAAAAGCTTCTTGAGTTATGCTTCTTATCCACATATATACATACATACATAACGGTTATATACCTACATGCATACATAGATAAATGCACACAAACTCTACCAAAAACATATAACCTTCTTGGCTAAGGTAACACGTATCTTCAAGGCAGTTGTTTGTGTGTTTAAAGTTGGTATACATAACGTTACAGGTGCAGCGGCTAAACCATGCGGTTTCCCGTGTCGGCACTAGTACTAAGCTCTGAGGAAACCTTCAGAGAGACTTCAGCCCCTCGGCGAGTGAAATGTCGGCTAATTGACTGTGAAGTTTGTATTCCGCTGAAACACGAAAATAAACTTTGGTGGCCTTTCGATAGCCTTGGGGGTGTGACTTCGTCATCAGGTTTTATAGTGACAGGGCTAAGGGGCCTTGTTTTTGTTTTTATTGTATGAAGGATACCTAGATCGTTTTCAGGTTCATTTACAGCAGTTTAAGTAAAGGTCCGGACCTGTAACTAAACAGAGTTTAGCCAATCATTCCTAAGTTATACATGTCGCCAACAGTCTTTCTTACCAAACTGTCACACAACCAGGACCTTCCCATCAATCTGCTCCCGACCGCTCTCCAACCAAGGTGAGTTGGGAGTAGCCTGGAATCCATCCTATTCTAGCTCCAGTTCGCTCCTCTGATCGCATCCAAGCAGAATATGACTTTCCTGTCTTTGATTTTTCATACATTCACAGTTGGCTAGCGCAGACGACTTTTAAAGGCAACCCCGCTGACCAACTCCCAACCACAGATATATCCCAACCATGGTCTGGAGAAGTTCGGGAGGCCATGATCGGGTTATATGTTCTTTGTGGCTAAATTGAATGTAACGTTCAGATATATATATATATATATTTATGTATGTGTGTGTGTGTCCCTTCCCGTTGTAGCATAGGTGTGGGGAACTCAAGTGAAGTTAACTGACATCGTAAATATGAACATCTCAAAATGACCGCTCTTGCCGATTTTCGCAAAATATGAGGCAAGCATAATAATTGTTTATCTCACACACACACTGTGTCTCACACATGTCTCTGAAGAACGTTACAACAAGGCTGATGCGCATTGTATCAAGCATTCATTGCGTACTAATGTCTTCCAAAGAGTATCATTGAATCAAGTTTTGATATTAGAACAAAGCGCCCCGAAACCAGTCCATATACCCGTAAGGTCACTGTTGTCAGCAGGACATGGTCATGGGAATAAAACCCGTGACCTACAGCCGCGGGAATAGAACCTGTGACCTTTCTGAGTTGTTCGGTACGATAGGCTCGTGGAAGGAATTCGGGTAATTGAAAACTTGCCTGGTGGTTTTGTGCCTTGCTTTCTTTCCGTACTGAGAAACTGCCTCTCTCTTTCTATAAGTATATAATTGGAATTGGAGAAAGATAGTGAGTTCCAGCGGTTTCTAGAGTAGGTAACTTAAACAATTCAAAGGTAGGCAGTCCCATACTGGCCATAGCCTTTGATTCCGTATGGTCGGTGGCATTGTGACTGTGTCTTAGGCACATTATTGGAAGGCGGAGCCCATCTCTCCCTCCGCCGCCTCCCCAACCGAAGTCAGGTACCAATTTTTACACCAGGGTGGAGTGAGGAAGGTCGTGTTAAATGGACACAAGGTCTAGCCAGGAACGTCAGGAATCGAACCAGTGATCTTGTGTCCGTTCGACGCCACGGCGGTTTTCTAGAGTATGTATTTGTGACAAACGTACTGCTTCAGTCGCACCTCGGGTGGAAGTACGGGAGAATACCCCGCGACAGGTGGTTGTGTGTGCGGAGGTGGTGATGACTGACACGACTGACCTAGGTCACACGATGACAGGTCACTTTCTGTGTACACATACACATACACACACAAAAAAAAACACCGGCGGAACTTCATACACGTTACGCTCTCAAGCACTAAGCTTTCTAAGAATTCATAACATAACATATTCACAAGAGTGCAATTCTTCATTCATATTTTATGATATGTATTGACAATAGGAGGCTACGGTCGCCATGACAGTTTTGGGCGCGGCTTACAAATTACTCACAAATGTTTCAATCAATACATTTCTTCCGTCCAATTAAACCCTCATAATATTCCAGAAAAACGGTTTACCGCACACCATCATACTGTCTGGCAACAATGCCGACTGGTTTCCCAGGCTGCAAAAATGTTTTGACAAGGAAATTTTCTTATCTTCTCCACCAATTAAGACGTTTTCCTGCTGACCTGTTTTCTTGAAGGAGTCTCGCAACGAAGACTTCCGTGTGAGTGACACTCTAAACCGGTTGATCGTTGCAGCGGAAAGATACGACCATTTTAAATGTCTGAGGGCCTGTTTGGATAAAGGTAATTGAGGACAGGGCCGATAGGATGGCTGGAGCCTCCAGGGAACGAGGTCTGACGGCTTCATATCCGTGGGAACGAGCTCAAGGGGGCCAAGTCATCGACAGGTTTCCCTAGTTGTCTGAGTGCCGGGGAAAACCTCACCAAAAGTTTCGTAGAATCGTCGGAAATGCGTCACAGAAATGCGCAACAGTGCTCGCAACGATGAGAAATAAGTCAAGACTGAGGGACTATAACTTGGTCGTAACTGCTCTAAACAGACATTTTATTGTTACTGTCCAGTCTCCATGTTTTCTAGGTCAGGTTTTTATGGCTTAACGTTCCAAAGTACCAATTAGCAACATGTTAAAACTGGAGCGAGCGAGCGTTTTACAAATAGTGACTATCCTGGTACATTGTACATGTAATGTATTAGACGCGACATTTAGCTCATACATTTGTTTGATATCATTTAGGTGTGTTTGGAACGAAAGAATGTTTCCCAATCTCTCAGCTGTGTGATAAAAAATGTCCACGTTTGATAAGGAAACGGCAGAGTTAGGACTTTACCACCAAACTATTTAAGGTATCCTAATACTTAAGAATGACTCGATTTATGCGAGTGCATTACCTTCTTGTTCGTTTGAACACAAGAATTGAAGAATTTGATATATTGTTCTCCATGAAATGGCTTTTAATGGGTCGTTCTGTTAAAGATATTCGATAATCGTCCGTAATTTCTAATGACTCAGTTAGACCATATCAACACTACAGTACCACCATAATTCACTCGGAAGTTGTTACGCCGGAAAACGGATTTTTTTTATAAGTCATCAACGCTATGACTAGGAGACTGTCTATGTATCAGGAAGGTCATAATGACGACGCTTCCCCGACGTTCTTCCGACAACACTTCCTCCTTTTTACGACCATTTACCGACTGTTGACAAATACACAACAGTTTGTGGGTGTGGAAAATATAGCCCCAACCACGCTGGCATGTTTACTCTTAGTCTAGATAAATGAAGGAACATTCTTAGCTGATTCCTTAACGATGAGTCACCATTCCCAAGGTGATTTAGATCGTCTATCTTGGTCACTATCCTCCCGTTAAGACAACACTTTTCAACACTCACATCCATCTATTACCAAATCCCTTTTAATCCGTTTTCTTAATTCCTTTCACACGATTATCGAATGATGGTGTCTGTCGATGAGCAAAAAATACCACAACGAAGTCATCGCTGGTTATCTCCCTACCGGAAAACAGTCGGAAAACAGACACCGAAAGAGATAACACTTTATAAAAACTGACGACAAATTTGCGACGGCAGGTTTTGTTTTCCTACCAGTTTCCCCAAGGGGAATGTTGTCCACCATGCTGGCTTGGATTTCAGTAGTAAATTGGTTTAGACGAGTAGAGAGATTGAAAAACCATGAGACAAAAAAAACAAAGCTATTTGACAACGTTTTTCTGATCCTCATCCTCAATCTGAACTTCAATGTGTTTATGACAGGTATTACTTGTACCTGAACCTGACATTGTCATTGTTAATACATTATTGTGTTAAATCGTCATCTAGCAAACGTGTATTCGTAGTATAACAGCCGCAACAAAGGTAAAGCCATCTCTTCAATATTCATTTTACTGGTTGTTTTGGAGACACAGCGTACGTATAACACACTTCTAATATTCATTTCAACACCGTACAATGCCTGGACTAAGTCAATAAATACAACGTAAGCTAATCGCTCTTGTAACGTTTTGTTTATTTTCGTTGATCAACCAACACTGACAATAGGGATTACATGGAAATACACAAAACATAATCTCTTAAAAACTTTCAAAACTGCCAAGTCTTTGCTCTTTGTAAACGAGTAGTTAATGTACAGATTTAAAGACATCTGAGTAAATTATCTCTGAATCGGCAATAGCAAATGTCGCACTGTGTCAATATTGCTAATACGTACCAACATGTTACGAATGAATCATTGACCGAAAGTTCAATTGAAGTGAAGGTCATAATCAAGGTCAAGGTCATGAACTTTAAGTAGGGACATGTTTATTAGTTACAAATTATACCACATAAAACTTATTTTTATAAAGACTGTAAAACTGATGACAGCTTCCTTACGTCGCAACATCTCATAAAAAGGAAGTGAGTAAGACTTAAACAAATGCTTTGACGTAAAATATTAAAAGGAAAACGTCATTGAGTCATTGCTGACGCCGAATGGCCGAGTGGCTAGCGGACACGAGATCGTGAAGTCATGGGTTCGATTCCTGGCTAGGCGTTGTGTCTTTGGGAAAGCCACTTTACACAACTTTTCTCACTCCACCCAGGTGTAAAATGGGTACTCGGCTTCGGCAGGGGAAGTAAAAGACGGTGGAAGGAGAGAGAGGGGCTCCACCTTCCAATACCGCGCCCTAGACACAGTGGATAAGAACTCGTCGCTTCAAAAAGGCTATGGTACTTTTTATTGAGTTTGCTCAGTGCAAGGCCACAGGGACCACTTCTGGGCATCGAACTCGCTCACACCTCTGGTCCAATGGTAAAGGGACTACCTTTAGCTACCTTTACTATTGAGTCAATCCAGTTACTCACGAATGAAAGACGCTGACTCATCCACCGTTCGTTACATATCGTACTGCCGGCACCCTTCGTGCGGGGCACAAAGACTTCAAAGGAATGCACCCCTGCCGCAGTCACCTGTTGATCGCCGACTGCCGCCATCTTGGCTACCCGTCCCTTTTTACCTCAGCACGCAATTCGCTCATTTCGGCAAAAAATAAACTCCCTCGTTTCCTGTTGTCCTTCATCGGTGGTACATTACTCAAAGCATGAACCGTTTAAGGTCAAGGGATGTCATAGATGTATTGTTTAAAAAGGGGGATGTTGCAATTGTCGGCTTGCTTTTTTTAGTCGTTTTTTTTCTTTCTTTCAAACCACACACGTGATTGCTAAAGAGGAAAAGAGATTGCGGCGCATATAGACCACACAAAGATTATACGATTTCCTTTTATACTTACACAAATATCTGTACAAATCACTCAAAACGCCAATAACAGATACAATGTACATTGTCTGGCTAACTCTAGAGGCGGTTGTGGTATAAAGAAATTATTGTTTTCACATACACACGTTTTAGAAATAACTGCAACCGGCCGAGTAGTAGAGATATTTTGGTGTACCGTTCACAATAGGATGAGCTAATTTGCTAATTTTACGGACTCATGGGCGCGGTAAATTATTGTGTACATTAGGGTAGTGTTTGAACCAGCGGGCGGTAAGCAGTGGGGGGTGTAGCCGCCGTTTCGTCATTGAATTTAACGCTCAATCAACCCAGACCATACCTGTCCATACACCTGCTTCACACAGACAAATCACGCCGCCAAACTATTACCGACTATACCCCGAGCCCTTTCGGCGCCTACGAGAAGGAGAAAAAACAACTAGAAAGGCGACATTTGTTAACAAATCTCTCCTGTGCAAATATGGAATATTTTTACATAACTTCCATGGAAGAAAATGGACTCTTTCCACACTTACAACTCCATGTATAATGGTCCATTCCAGAAACACCTCCACTCAACAAAATTGAGTCCCCAGTCCAAATATACCTTCGGTACGGAATGAAATATAGATTTTTTTAAAAATTGTTCATGCTTCTTGGAAAACTACTTTCCCTTGGCGGGAAGTGTGAACAATGGGAGATAATCTCTACTTCCACCGGGGTATAAAGCAAATCTTGCCGATGTCTTTGTCTCTTACACGCGAATTTGGGTCGTAAGTCCCACGAGAAGAGAGGGCTGTTACTACAGTCATTGTCGCTTGGCACGAAAGTTCCAACCTTAGCTTGTGTACCCAGTTTGTTGTCTATATGAGTCCTCTATATGATAGAAATATTTGCTTTTTACATTGATTCTGACGGGGGACCATGCCATTGAGTGACCAAATATTGGTCTACGTTTGTGAGGTGTCATATTTTGTTTCGCTTGTGATATAACAGACATGTTGCGTGCGTATTCAAAAGCACCGATTTTTTTACGTGGTCGGAAATCTTTTTTTCCTCATGAAAATATGTTGGCATTTTACACCGATCTACTAGCGGATATTGGTTATTGTGTATGACCTGGATTTGGATTTTTGTAGCCTTGCTAAACGTTTATAAAACGGCTGACCGGCGGCAAGCCCACAGACATGTCTCGTGTTCTTTATCCCACAGAAAAGGTTGTCAACTTTTCATGTGTCTGAAATGTGTGTTCTTATGGGATTCAGTGTGGAAGATAGAGTGTAGAGTGAAGATAGAGTGTAGAATGCATATATGGAAGAAAAAACTATTCAAAGTTTATCATATCATGTTAGGCTAGGACTAGATGCTTTTCTAGTCTAAGATGTATGACATGCATATGCCTTATTTGACTCGAAACATCGATGCTTCGATAACAATATCAACGCAGTTGCTGCTTGCGCTTGCCTTGGTGAGTATGAAGTTCAACCTCTCTTGTTATTAGTTATCATTTACCTGCCCTTATTTCTTTTAGATAGGAAATGAAAATCGTGCTGTCACTTTGGTAAGTTTTTAGGTCAGGTAAATGGGCACAATTTGCTAAAAGTTAAAACATAATTGAATATGTACCAAATACTTCGATCATAGTCGGTGCGTCTTTTCCTAGCATAAGATGAACTTAAGACACGGTTAGAAAAAAAAAATTCTTGTTGTTTTAGAAGGTAATGGGCGAAGAGCGGGTCATATATGTATCATTTCCTGAAACAAAATTAAACCTGTACCAAATAATACTTCAATCGTTGGCGGCGAGTCTTCTCTTAGTCTAAGATGAGCTGAAGACACACACTTAGAAGAAAAAAAAAGAGAAATCACGTTGTTTTTGAAGGCTTTGAGTGAAGAGCGGGCCATCAAAGCGGAGTTTCGGCGCCTGTCGTCTGCGCCATCATTAGTGCTAGGTCATCGGCGGGGCGAGAGAGGGCTGGGCGCCAAATTTGGTGGGTGGGGTCGTGGTGACGTAAATCATCTTCCGGGTGTGGTGTGACGTCATCGGGAAAGAGTGAGGAAATACGGGGCAAAGTAGCGGCTTTTCATTTCATGATTAGCAGTCATCACGAGCGGAAATTTTGATTGAGTGAGTATGGGGGGCCGGTAGAAATAGTATGCACTGCGTAGTTCTCTACAGAGTTTTCCTGACTTTCAAAGTTTCTTTTTAGATCTTATTTTCCGCAATTTTGTGGAAAAAGTTAGTCTTCTTCCTTGAAACAGTCATTCATAATTCCTGATATTAGAAGACAATACAATATACTTCATATGATACAACACCCATTTTTCTAACAAACTTTCAGTGAGGTACTACTATTTCTTGTCAATTTTCCCTCTCACGTTTAGTGACATGGCGTTCAGCCAGCAAGTACATTTTAAGTACAACATAGAAAAAATACGACTAAAGATTCTAGACATGACCCTGTTGTAAACTTTCGATTCCATCCTGGCCTACCCAACTCAACTGTTGTGTTACTACAATCAAGGAGGTTTTATATAGACTTGCTACAATGTACTGTTTATCTGTTATATAATGTACCATTGGTTGTCTTTGTCAGTTAAAATTTATGAGGTGATGTTGATATTAGATGTTAATATTAGCTGTTTGCTAGAGTGCATCGCCTCTGTGTCTTTTATTTCTTCTTCTTGAAAAGATTGAAAAGAGTTTGGTCTCATTCCGTCCCTATCCCCGAGACCACCACTGTTTGTTTATTTTGTACGGGTGAACCCGATTTTCTGCTCGAACCATCTTGTGTACCCCCGGGGGACGTCGAAACCATTGGGCCGATGATTCGCCTGACGCCGGGTGAGATCCAATCTAGAGATACGGGACAGATGGGGAGGAGCCCCCGACGAACCCTCCGACAACACCCCGACACTGCGTGGTGATGACTTGAGCCAGCTGTATACTACAGGGATTGAGAGCTAGCTAGGAGAATCGGGGACACTTGTAGAACACGCTGTCATCTCTTTGTCTACAAATCCTCTTGTTGACGACGAGGATTAAGAAGTTTGTTGGGCTCTATAAGGAGATAATGATAGACCTAGGGCATTGTGTGAGGATAGACGTAGGATACACTAGTCTCGACCAAAGACTCCTTGGGTTGTTAGAAGATTCTTAATAGAAAGTTACTAGTACCCTGGATGCCAGACCACCAGGCCAGCGCCTCGGCGCTAGGGCCAACATGCTCCCAATGAAATTATACAACAGTTCCCCCTTGAGTTAGACCATAGATATTGTATGGAGGGTGTAGTGGGGTATGTGGCTTCCCCGTCATCCAGGCTACAAGAAGGTATATATACATTGTAGTACTTAGGTCAAATAGGGTGAATTATTGAGCCATTACGTATTGGCAACCGAAGGCACGGAATTCAATGGCCGACTAGCTCCAATGGTAAATTTATAGTCACCCTATTTGGCAGATTCTTTACCTTTTTTCAACTAACCAAGTAGTCCCGTGGCCGCGAGGGACTAAAATTTACAGGGAAGAGGGGAAAACATACGAAACTGTGCAGACAAATATCGATATCAAGCAAGCAACATTGCTGTCAAATATTTGGATGGTAGCTTCTGTCCGCGTAGAGTTTGACCCAATGGTCCAGTTAGGCGTTACTGTGAGAGAGCGCAAAAGTATATACCTGTCGCTGTTTGGAACTTTTACTGCGTGTGTTTATTGGGAATTACATCAAAGTACAGTTGTGATGTTGTCTCTTCTCACGAAAACAGACGGGCAAGAAGAAGGAATTCTGCTCAATCTTAGTCTGATAAAGGACACTACTATAGAAGAACTTTATTGCACGACAATTGTACACGGTACATTGTATGACAATAACTACTAAACATAGTACAAAAAGAGGTATAGAATAAAACTTAATTTAACATCCTAATAACAACTAATACAACTGAATAAGGGCTAGCACAAGTCTTTCATATAGTGTTACAATCGAGTGGTGCTAATCATAGTTTCGGTACTTTTTCTAATGACAAAGCAAAGTCTTTTATATACTGTATTTACATAGTTTTGCATTGTGGGGGTTGTTGCATCTAAAGATATACCCAAATCTGTCTGTCTGTAGCCCCCTTGGTCTGACGCAGGTGCTCCTATAGCCTGCTAAATGAGAACACACACAAAACTTTTAATTGACGAACCACCGCCATCTTACAATTTAGACTATCTTCGGGGCGACTCTTATCTCCTCTTATCGGGCTAAGAATGCGAAAGTCGGGAGGTTTGTGTAGAAAATTGATCGGTTTAATCCGGCGCGATTGGGTCACGGGAACAGGACAGGCGCCCAAACAATTAGCCGGGGCTGAAAAAACTCCCATCAATCATCGCGCGCGTTTCCTGTCCATTCTGCCCCAGGGAATTGTGGGCCTCATCATGCGAACTGTGTGGTTCTCTGTCGCGGGCCTATTTGTTTACGTTCGCGTGTGTAAACAAAAGGAAGGTAAACAACAACGTGCGAATTGGTTGTTCCCTAGACTGAATGGTGCCAGATTTTCTTGATAAACAGATATACAACCCTAATCCCTCACTATCATGCATGGCCAGTTCACGGCTTTTACGATAAGAACGCCCCCCCCCCCCCCAAAGTTGCCGCTGTCGTGGGCAAGGAGGTATAACCTCATTGTCGTGGGCTAGCAAAATAGTAGAAATTGGCCAAAAAGAGTGAAAAGTGTACCAACAGTTGGTCGCATGTTGTCCCTCTCCCCGTAACCTACTCCCTTAGCATGCTATTCACTCCATTTGGCCAATTTCTACTATTTTTCCAGCGATCCACGGAGCCTGGTAGAGGCTACGCTTGCCCCTCTACATTCTCGCCAGCTTCGTGCGTTCACTTTTGCTAATTGGCGCTCGAAATTCTTTATCATCGTAGGGCCATTAATCTTTAGGCGAAGGTTCTCCGATCGCGTGATCCCAGCCACACTGGCTTCGGCGCAATCAAATCGCCCGCTTTCCCCCAACCTTCCCGTGTGCGTGACTTGCAAGTGGACAACAAAGCCGCAATCAACGCACAACCCATCACCTTCCCACCTTTTAGGCTACTTCTACCTGCAAACATCAAAGAACGCCGCCTCCGTGTCGGTATCATTCTCTCTCACCTGGTGGGTGGATGTGGCGTCAATTCGTCTTGATCTTCGTGTCGTCCAATATTTTAGCATTATTAATTGATAAGGTAGTTTAGAAAGTAGGGCTAGGCACAGCAGGGAGGGGGGTTTGTAGTAATCCCATTAGACAAACGCTGTGGCTAAATTTAAACTACTTCCAGTTCCGTCATTGAATCTTTAGATTTCTTTTGCCAACGAAACGTGTGAAGCATTTCTTTGGTTTTTCTTTTTCGGGAATTCAAAATAAATGCGTTTTTTTTTTCAGAAGCTTGGAGGGAAAACGCAACAGCAAATTTGTTTTGGCACGTTGTTTGAGAATGAGTGGCGTAACGGTTTTATTTATTTATATTTTATTTATTCGGCTTTCCAGATTAAAAACAAATCTGTGAGGAGCCGGCAACAGAAACCTGGTCTCTCTACAGGGCCGGCTCCTCAACAAATATACAATAAAACTACAATTACTTTTGGTGTTTGGCCCCCAACCCAGAGATCCTCGGTTCGACCAAGGAGGTTGGTTCGACTTGCCATCGATGTTGTGCCCTTGGGACATGCGTGCCTTTCCTCACTTCACCCAGGTGTAAAAACGGGTACCCGACTTCGGTTGGGGAGGTAAAAGGCGGTGGAAGGAGAGGGATGGGCTCCACTTCCCAATACCGTGCCCGGGCTAAAGTCTAGACACAGTGGATTACAACACTCTGCCCCTAAGGCCTCAAAAAGTCTATGGGACTACCTTTACCTTCCTTACGTTGTTGGATCAAGGCGGTTAAAAAATAACCTCCTTGCTTAGATTAACAAGGTTGACTGGAAGTTTTTGACTTTCTGTCGCACGAGACAAAAGTGGCGCCCGCAAACAAGATTATCCTATTTGTACAAAAGGCTTCCGCACTGCTGTCAGCGTGAAGTAGGAGATTAACTAGATCTTGTTATATCGCACTTATTAGAACGTTAACCACCTTATAATCCTTAATCTGTCAGCGTTTGATCCGTCACACTGTAAGGGACATCAGGTGTTGTAAAGGTCAAAGTGCGACATGTCGGAAAATCTCCTATGGCACCTGTGTCAACCTTCGAAGCGTTGGTTTTGAGGATGGGAGATGAACTTTGGCTACAAATGAACGTGTAGAAACACATACAGTACAGTCCCAAAGCGCACCGAGAGCGATAAGGCAGCCACGAAATATCTGTCAACACGTTGTATTGGTTATCTATTGGGCACAGATGTCTTAACTTTCACTCAAGAAACCAAGAACAGTTTGGCAATAATCTCATGTAAAGCAAACAGAAAGTTACCATTCCTGACGTAAAGATACAATAGTTTTTGCTTAAAAATTGATATTCAAAATAATTCAATGTATAAAAATCGCTTCATTTTGACATCTCTCGAGCGCTGCATTTCAAAGCAGCATCAAGGGAGGATCTTGGAGAAGGATCTCGGGGAGATGTGCTCGCTAAGGTCAAAATGAAGACCCACATGTACAGCCTCGGCCCGATGTTCTCTATCATCCAATCAGCTCACGGGCCAGAAGACACAAGAATCAGCACAATAAAGACATCAGGACATCATTAGGTTCCGTAGTCAAAATCAGCCCACAAAAAAGAAAAAAAAGAGCCAGCAAACTTTTAACCCGCGGCACACCTTGTTCCAAAGCGACCCTCCCTAGGGGTCATTACAAAGGTCAATCCTCGGCTCGGGAATGTCCGGTCATTTCCGGGAGACATATCCGGTACTGTCGTCTGTCGCCATTCCCGTTAGTAACTTCTGACAAAGATAAGATGTGCACTGTCTTATAAGTGACAACAGCCAGCTTTTTTTCTGTCACAACATCCTGAAAAACATCTTCAGTATATATGAAGTAAGATTTAGTGATACTTGTCGGGTTCTTCTTTTAATACGACTGTGGGTCTGGAAACACCTGTTTTGACTATACAATGTGGATCGTGTTTCTAAGAGAGAAGGACCGATCTCTCTCATGCGAAACTCTGGAAATAAGTAACAGCCAGGGAGCCGTTGTACTTTCACCTGTGGGTCCTTAGGATTATTCAAGAAAGATGCAACCCATTTCCTTCCGCTAACTTCGACTGACGGTCTTACATTTTTTTGCCTTTCTTCTCTCTGAACCTAACTTGATTAAGAAGTGAATGCCAGCGAGTTTGCAAAAAACGGCTGGACCTGTTTGAAGACTTCTTCTCATATCATTGATGCAGAGGTTTAGAAATAAGCTAAGCTTTCTCTTTTATGTTTTTTCTGTCAATATCAAACCGCAGTATCAGTCTTTTAAACACGCAAAACACGTCAGTTAATTCATGCATTTACTTCCACAGCCTGTGTTATATGATCTTGCATTGTACAAACTACAGAGGAAAAGATTTGAAGAATATAGACAACAAATGAGTTACTTTTTTTGCAGTTCGCACTGTAGATTTGTTCATGGACTTTCTTTTCTGCCAAAAGTGATGAAAAGAAAATGGAACAAATCGTCTTAAACTTTTAGAATGTCACCAGAACAAGAGAAATGTGGCAATCACATCATTCTCCGTGATGTGAAACCCTTGTCTAGTGTTTTTCGAACAGCATCGTATAGGGATATAATTTTGGACTTTATTACTAGTACTTCACCAAAACAATTAGTTAGAGTAGAGTCCTTGGTCAAGTAGATATAGGAGATTCCTCCAGTTGTGTATTTGTTAGTTTGTTTGTATGCTTGTTTGATAAGTGTCTTTCCCACGGGTTTATTGTATCAAGTTCAGGCAGCAGTGCTGTGAAAACGAAACGCGTCTCTCAGGCCCCGATTTTGCGTATTCGGGCGTAGCTACATCGGGGTGGTATGTCAGAGACGCGCTCTCACCGCCTTGCTCATCACTGTCGGGCGGGAAGTGAGTTATGTCGACAGGCTAGACCCGACACCGAATCCCGCCCGATCGTCGACAGGAAGAACTGCCCAGTAGATCTAGTTTCACCCAAGTTTCAGGACCACCCTGACGAGCGGCCTTGTCTCCCGCTAGGCGAACATGCTGGTAATTGTTAATTAAGGATAGCCTGAGACGGGGGGATCAGTGTTCTGGGAGAGCAACCTGACCTTGTAACGTCAGATCCTTATCTGAGGAGTTTTGTTTGTTCAAGTAGACGGTGACCCCTTTTCTGTGAAGCGAGACGATCTAGATTCTAGATACAGTCTCATTCTCTCAGAGCTGTCCAGATGGGTTCCTTAGCTTAGTGAAAGATGCTTTTTATAACGTTAAACATTAGCAAATACCGTGTCAAGGTCATACATTGATATAAGGGGATCTTAGAGACCCATTTCATAAAACACAATTTGATACACACCTTTTTGAAATACAATTACAAGAAAATTATGCTTTTTTTTCGCTAGAAATTTCAAGTTAGGTTGAAGAATATAGACTACAGGCACTTGGGCTTTAACTACATGACAAATGACTGATTGGTTTTTTTTTTAAAACACGAAAATTGTGGATTCTGAAGATTCATTTCTCAAATAATGATAAAGACTTCATACACCTTCATAATGACATGAAAACGTTTTCAAGCGTTTATCACAAAATCAGTAAAATATACATGGAAATGGGTCTGTAACTTAACTATGTTGATAACTCTTCAACATGGAAGCATTAATGCCTTTAAAGGCGGCTCTGGTGCACCGGGAAACTGGTTTGTTTTGGTTAGGGCAGGAGAGTGTAGATGACCCTAGATAACGGTGCAGAGGTGACAGGTGCCCATCCACACTAGCCTGGATACCAGACCTACCGCGCAAGACGATAACCGCTCCGGCTGGGAAAGCCTCATACCTACCTACCTACCTAGTCCCTTTTCCCTGGAAAGCCTCATGTGCCCCGCTATAAAACAAAAAGTTTGCTCTCCACTCTCCACAATATCTATCCTGCGAGTGTCTCCGGGGGCCTGTGTTAAGATTTCCTCGCAATTGGGGGTATATTTGCCCTAGAGCCGAGCAGCCTGGTATCCAAACCTATTGTTGCTAGAGACGTGGGAGCTATGATGACCCTAGGTTTGGATACCAGGCGAGGAGCTGGCCTGTGTAGACCCTGAAACAGTCTGGCATCCAGGCTACATCCATACGCTCGCACCAATGTCAGGGTGGTCCAACAGACCCCGCACATCTGAGCTACTCACCAGGAAATTAAACTTAATTGTTTGGAATATTTTCCTTCCCCTCTTGAGAGGACCGCGGTCCCATTCTTTGAAAGAACTAGAGCTGAAATCGGACTAGCCTTCTCCGATGTTTACCTCTAAAGTTACCTGTGGCACCAGAGTGGTTCAACATCATCAAGGGACGAGAAGAAGTCGAACCTATTTTTTTTTTAGAACCCAAGTTTTAGATTATTATTAAAAGTCCTGTCTATATATGTACTTTACGACTACAGTACTTTATGTATTTGTGTACCTCAATGTACAATAAAAGTTATCATTATTATTATCATTATTATATCTTAGTCAAAAACTCGAAAAGACTGAAGAATCATTGGCTATGAATGGCAGAATATGACATTTTTTCAAATGAACGAAGAATAAGACGCAGTCTTCATGATTCAGTTACCTGAAGACTATTATCACTATTGATGAAACGTCCCAGTAACTCAAGGCATTTCTATCTAAACTTCATTGGACCTGTTAATCAAGAAATAGCCTCTTTGATTCGCAAATGCTGTGGTCCAAGAATCAGAGTTTAAGCTTTGTGGACCAATGTCACCTGTCATCGGTGAAACTAGATCTGCTTGTAGGAGACTACATGTATATATTACGGTTCAAACGAAAGACGCGGTGTTTGGAATTAACGCAATTAAACGGTATCGGCTTTCCCTCGGTCACGTACGAACAAGGGTAAGGTCAAAGTGAGACGTGTCGAAACAACATGGCGGTTGAGTTATACGTCGCGAGCTATCAGCACAGTGATCGGGCGGTCATTAGTCTGGATGCCAGACTGTGTCCAGTGCCTATACAGACCAACTTCTCGGCTCCAGGCCCAACAACATGCGCTAGCCTGGCTGCCAGACTGTTTCCTGGGCACCCAGGCCCAACATGCCCCTAGCCTCGATGCCAGATTGTTTCCAGGGCCTACACAACTACTCGGCTCTAGCCTTTTAGGGCCAACCGTGCCTCTAGCCTGGATGCCGGACTCAGTTTTCAGGGCCTACACAGGCCAGCTTCTCGGCTCCAGGGCAAACATATATATGCATGCTCCAAGTCTGAATGCCAGACTGTTCCCAGGGCCTACACAACTACTCGGCTCAAGGGCCAACATGCCCTCAAGGAAATTCTTCAACAGTCCTCCCTAAGTTTGAGACCCTGAGAAATACATTATAGAGATCGTGGATCTGGCATTCAGGTCTTGAGTAGAAGGCAAGGCGGTTCTATCACCACGTAACCCGCCTGCTGATGCCGCGGGCTCTACACCACCAGGACCACCTTCAGAGATTCGGAACTTGAACCGAGCCAAATTTCAAAGGCGTGTTTGTTTGTTCAACCGGTTGATGTGGGGAAATATTAGCCTTCTCGTTTCGCGACTTCACTCTGTGGGTGACTAGTTTCAGGAAGTGCCATGGAAAGAACACCTCGAGTCTTTTAAAACACATTAGTAGGGCTAATGCGAAATGGATAGAATTCACAATAACTGACAGCTACAAATACATGCACAAGTCCTTTTTTTAATGTATCAGTAGCGTTGACTTTCAACCATCCATTGACTTTGATTCCTTAAAAGTTTTGCATTTTTTTCTGTGATTGTTCCAAAGCTGTAACATCATAAGAAGCAGCATGACCACAAATGTAACGGACAACAAGCTTAAGCACTGGAACAATACTGATCATATCTTACAAGGAGGATCAGACGATAGACGTACAAATGGCGACCTACAAAACGAAAGGTCATCAGAAAATTGAAACATTTTACTCGCTTATTATCCTGGTAACCCCCTAGGGAGGTGGCCCGCTCAGCACGGAAACATGATCGCCGTGTGGCGACCGGGCGCCCCGACAACTGGACGGGCCCGTATCGGTACCTGGCATCAAGCCACATTCCACAATTATCACTTCTCAATTATCGCGAGTATAGGGCCTTACCTCCAGCCCACAGAATAACACCCACACTGTAGCTGCAGGGGGCGGTACGGTGGGGGTTACAAAAACCTCAAAAACGCGCGAACCGTTCTCTTTAACTTGTCGTTTCCGAGTGCGCATGTGGAAGAGAGTTGTGACAAGAAAAGTGACTCTTGAGAAAAGCGTATTTTGTGGTCAACAACTCAACACGATTCCCGCCACAGCAACTAACCCTGAAAAGTCGGAAATTTTCGAAATTTCTGTCGGATGCACTTTAAAAATCCAATCTCAACCCAAGGACCTTTCCGGAGCGTTTATCAAAAATCCCGTCGCTTACTTATGCCAACAATTTATCAGTAAATACAGAAAGTAGGATGTCAAGTCACTAAGCGATGGAGAGGGATTAAAGTCTATGACAGGATAATCCGGTATATATATTTCTCAGTAGACGTACGCTTCCTCCATCTGTAAGATTTCTTCTGCCATCTTTAGTCAACGTGGAAGTAACACTGCGTCGACATTTGGTGACAGGTACTTCGCATGGGTGCGCTGACTGGTCCCCGAATGTGGGGATTACTTCACAGCCAAGATATACTGTATACCAATGAAAACTCCAGAGCCTTGTTAGTAAAAGGGAGGATGGCTGTGCTTGATAGAATCTCAGCTTTGTAAATGAATTGGATTCCCTCCCTCGGAGATTGTTGTGCAAAGCTGGCGTGTCCTGCCCTGACTTTACGGGATTATGTAGATGAGATGACGAGAGTTAGAGTGGACCGCAGAACGGTTAGTTGATTTTGATTGACAGGTGCTGACGCATTGGTTGCCAATACGATTAGTTAAGGATCGATGTACGACGTGAGCAGAAACTGACTGATACTCAAAGGAAATGTCCTGACGTATGTTTGACGTTCAAGTAGCTTTAGGCCGTTTAGGGACATTGTAAGGCATGTTGTCATCTTAACATTTACATGAAAAATAACGCTATTTCTGCGAAATTTTAGGGCCTTGCAGATCTTCAAATTTGTTACGACGTTTACTTCTCTGCCGCATTTGCTAGTAGAATCTCCTGTTGTTTCGTCACTACCCCCTCTCTCTCTCGGTCTGTCTTTCTCTGTCTCTCTCTCTCAATCCATCTTTCATCCCAAGTCCATGTCTATGTAAGCCAGAGTACGGTCTCATTCATACAACACTAAAACGTAGCTCCGAATCTCTCGTGACTAGTTGAAACCAGACCCCGCCTGTGTCAGTCCCCTAAAACGACCAGAGACGCCCTTAAAGTACAAACCGGGCTTTTACCTGGCTTAGGGCTAATCGCTGCTGGATTAAGAGAGATTACCGGCAGAGTCGCCGTGGCCCAGACCGACCGTGACCCCACAGCCCCCCAGTCCGTTAGTGCGCATGCTCGTTGCGTGACTTCAGAACTACAAACGGACATTTTCAGGTCTCAACCAATCAGGGCATCATTCATCATCGGGCGAGCAAATTCGATCAAATGCGACAGTTCAGATATGATACACATAGAATAAGCCTGCCTAGTCATTGCATCCTGATATATTGATGACAGCTGATTTTTTTTTTAATTTGCTATCTGCAAACCTGAGGTAGATCTTGAGCTTTTGACCTCACAAAAGTCTACGAAATTTCGTTGCATTCAAGAAAGATATAGGTGGAATGGTCTCTCTATGATTCTGTTAAATTCCTATTTTTGTTTGTTTGTTTATTCATTTATTTAGTAAAATACATCTGGTATTTATTCGCAAATGTCCCATGATCCTATTCGGCCAACCCTTTTACTCATATACAATGTACTATACAAAAACTCCTCTGCAGTATCCCGGAAAGCCGCCAGGAGGCCCAAAATCTACTAATTTCCAGTCGTTATCACATTCACAATGTTATCAGCGTTATTGAGTTATCATGGTGACTAACAGATTGACAGACAGATAGTCGAAGATAAATATAACTTGACTTTTACTGTAATTCTTTAAATTTGTGTGTTGGTTTTATGTTCGCCTTTTTTTTCGTTGGCGGTTTTAACGCGAACTTAAAACCGCTGGAACGGCTTTTCGCGGTGGTTTTGAGTTCTTGGAATAAACGTGGTTTTAAGTTCTAAGAACCGCAAAATTAAATCACCGCGAACTTACAGTACCACATTTCATAACAGATGCTGTTCTTCTGGTAGACACCCCAAGAAGATCCAAGAAGGTACTTCCCGTTTGTCCCGGGACTTGTTTCAACTGTCACGGAGTCACGAGGCACACATGATAAGCCTGCCGTACCGAGCGGTCTGAAGTGTTGACAATATTCACCAAGTGTTCAACATCCTTCAAGACAGATGGTCCTTAGGGGTAAAGGCTTGTCAAGACAATGACTTTTCTGTTAAACAAAATTACGATTAGATTCCTCAGAAAAAACAGTAAGCCAGTCGTAACAAATGATAAAAGAAGAGGTAGAGAAAGTAAAGGTAGTCTCATTTTTTCAGGCCGTAGAGGCAGTGGGTTGTTATCCACTGTGTCTATGGCGCGGTATTGGAAGACGTAGCCCAACCCTCTCCTTTCACTGCCTTTCACCTCCCCAACCGAAATCAGGTACCCATTTTTGCACCTAGATGGAGTGAAAAATGTGTAAGTGCCTTTCCCAAGGACACAGTGTCTAGCTAGGAATGCCAGGAATCGAACCCATGACTTCACGATCTAGTGTCCGCTAGCCAACCTGCCATTCAATCCAACCAATGACTCAATGACGTTTTCCTTCTACGTACTAAGTAATTTGTTGAAGCCTTGCGTACTTGTAATAGGATGTTGCAACGTATTGATATTGTAATCAGTATAATTTTGAGTTGGACGGTCGGCTGTTAAAATTGTATGACTCATTGGCATTCCTTTTTTTTACGTCAGATCATTAATATTATTACTAATGTAGCAAAAGACTAGTTCAAAGGGCATTGGCTATATGTCTGTGTGTATCTGTCTGTCTGTCTGTCTGTCTGTCTGTCTGAGTATATCATTATAAAACCCTGTCCGTCTGTTTTCTTTGATGTGTACGGTCTCCAGACACAGCAATACGATCTATCAAACGATAACATCTGTTTTATGAGTACTAGTCGGATACTTTTCCTGTCTCAAGACCCACCTAGGGCAAACAATACTACCGTAAATATTCTTATTATATCATCCCTACCCCCCCCTAAACAATAGAAATACCTGTGTTCTTAGATTAGCGACTGGATTTATTGATGACTATAAGGTTGACATCGGCACTTGGGTGTTTCTATAGCCTTCCGTCTGCCCGAAGATTCCCGACATACCTCCGCGCCCAGCAAAGAAAGAGTTAGTGTTTCCACCTTGCCCGGTGGCAATAGCCAATGCATTAGGTGAGCGAACTAAGGGTGCAGTAGAGATTTCGTATGAGATAAGTCATAATTTCTCCAAATTACGACAATGAAGGCCCTTGAAAGAATAACAGAGATATCTCCTGTTCATTTTAAAACAATGAACCATTTGGTGCGTTAAGTAGTAAACGTATATTCCTTTGATAGACAAACACACACACATACACACACACAGACACACACACAAAAAACACGACTTTAGTTTCATAGATATTAGTGGCAAACCCTTTATATGTTCTCCCGCATTTTCCACATGAAGTGCCTGTCATGTTATACACGTCATTAGTCACTTTCTGACACGTCATAATTAGCCCCACAACACGCCGCCGTCATGACCCCTGTGACCTCTACCAGTCAGCGCCATGACAGTTGAGTCGCTCCGGGCCAAAATCACCATTTATTATTGTCTGCTGGGCCGGGTTGACACGAAAACAATACGTGCATCTGTACGTGTGTAACGTACGATAATTTCAAAAGAATACATCCACTCAATTCTAAGCTACTAGTTTTTGAGTGCTGAAAACATTCCACTGTTGTCAACATAGGTTCGAACAAGTCAGCTGTTTATATATACTGCTAACGTCAAAGCGAGAATACACAAATGTGTTGATCCAAGTGTTAAAGACTCATGCAAGCGAACTTATCGAAACCCTCATCACATAAATTGCAAAGCCTATTGACATTTTAGAATCAATTACTTGATTAGGACTTAAAAAGCGAGCTGAGCTGACAACTTGTATGTTTAATGGCTGAGTAGAATACTGTAGATGTAAAGAGGCCAAGGTCGTGATTTTTGAGGGGTCATTTTTCATGATCAGTGACAGGAACGTATGGCACTTATGATTTATCTCGACGTACCTATTAAAGATATATAAGACCCTAAACCACCAAGGAATCACAATGCATTTAAACATCAAGTAAGACCCTCATATAGCATACATGGGGCATATGACGAGACCTTGATAAAGATCTTGAGTACAAACTCGGTGTACTGTTTTCTATTTTGCTTCACTTTTTCCACCTTTCTAGTTTTCCAATTTTATTTTTGGTCACTCACATATCTCTATACCTCATAATAAATGTAAGTAATTGTGGGAGGGGGCCATTTAGATTTAACCAAGGAGGTTTGATATTAACCTAAAACCAAAAGTCAAAATCAAATTTAAACCTCTTTGATTTAACGTAAGACATATCTAAAAATACCAGATGAAATTTGTAGAAAGCAGCATGTTGTATACAGCATTTAGTGAACTAAAATTGGTAATGTTGTCAGCCCTTCATTTCGTTCATGACATTCCAATTTAGGGATCACTTATCGTCTGAAATATATGTCAATCATCCACAATTGTGGGAGGGGGGCTTTTTAGATCAAACGTTAGATATATCTAAAATACGAGAGGAAATTTGCAGCAAATAGAATGTTGTATACAGCATTTAGCGAACTGAAATGGTCAGGGTTGTTTGCCGTTCATTTCGGTCATGACACATGATTCAGGGATCAGCTATCGTCTGAAATATATGTCAATCATCCACAATTGTGGGAGGGGGGCTTTTTAGATCTAAGTGATCATCATCTAACGTTAGATATATATCTAAAAATACGAGAGGGAATTTGTAGAAAATAGAATGTATTTTGTATACAGCATTTACCGAACTGAAATGGTCAATGTTGTTAGCCCTTCATTTCAGGGATCAGCTATCGTCTGAAATACCTGTCAATCATCCACAATGAGAAGTAAGCCCTTGCGCTATTCTTATGAAGAACATGGACGAACCAGAGTAAAAACCATTTGTTCTCACGCGAAGTTTATATCTTTTTCTCTGATCAAATTGTAACATCTCCATTTCAGGAATGCACTGACTCAAATTATACGGAATGTTTTGATTGAAGAACACGGGTTGCTCCAGGCGACCACAACTCCTTTCTCTCCAAATCGCTTCCAGCGTTTTTTTTCAGACAATTTTCTGGCCATTTTTCTCTCAGAATTTCTGTGGTGCTATCTGTGCCATCTTCGGGGTGACATTTTAACCTCGGCTTGTACACAACCTGTAAGATTGGCGCCAAGATATGCTAATCAGTTCGGCTGTCCTGTCAGATGGGGTGAACGGGGAATATTTTTCGTCGCCATTCTGTGGTGCGAGGTCCTCCTAATTGTGAACGAGAAGAAACGTCGGTTAGAGAGACACGCAATGCCCTGGGAACGAGAGGCAGTTGTTACAATCCCCCCCCCCCCAAGAAATTTGGTAAATATTACTGTTTGATGAGTAAAAGACTATCAAATGAAATGAAAATATTGATTTAGTGATACTAATATCGTTATAAATGTTTCCATAGTCACTTACCCATTCCTAAGTTTAGAATCGTTTGAAAACAACGTCATAACAGGCTTTCTGTTTTATTTAACCTCCTTGGTCACACTGTAAGTTGTTCCAAAGTCGAAGACTTATTCTGTGGACACGTGTTTTGCAAAGATGTGGCCAAAATCGCCGTACGATGTATTTTCGTCGTAGGATTTTCTCCAAGTCTCTCACAGCAACAATTGCACGACAAATCGAGGACTGTCCCAAGAACATCGTATTTTGATTTTCTGTCGTAAAAATTCTATATCGTAGGACGAATGTGACCGGGTCCGACAAACGTATCGTGTTCGTCTCCTCTCATTCCTCGGAGTCAAAACGACATTCCTCCCGACCAAACTGTCGGACATGTTCGGCCCTTCCCAGTCAGTTATCGCGCACTTTATATACTTGGAAAAGTGTAATTGAAAACATACGCCAGCGTAATTATTCATTCACATATAGTACATGCAGATGCAAGCGTCAATGTAACGTTGATTCAAATCTGACATATCTTGAATAGTAATGTTCACATTTTAGGCTTTTCCGACATATTTCTTTAGAAATAAATGTGATAATTCATAGTGTGAGACTGACAACACTAACTTCTTTGCAAACGTGTGCGGCATAACATCGCCACAGACCAAGGAGGTTAACCTCCTTGCACAGACCAATATGATCGTATGAAAAAAACAACCTCTAATAATGCTTGTGTCTCTGTGTAAAAATACAATGAAAACAGTCACTTCGGAATTCAAAATGCTCGCAACAAATTCAGTACCACTCTATCTTGCGTTTTTACGTTTTCTTTAGTTGTAAATTCTTGTTTTCATAGCATTGTATAAAAAGCTAGATAAGTTGTTTGGTGTTTACCTATGGATGACAATGGATGACAAGTGGCAATTTCGGTGTGCAAAGTGGGCAATCCACCGTCCTTCACACATCTAAACCAAGGGTTGAATTGTGTCTACCGTCCCTCGTGCACAATAAAGTTTTGGCGCCATGCCTTTTTCACATGTCCCCTATAAACCCCACAATCCTATTGCCGAGGTCATGTTCGTTTCAACACCCTTTTACGCACATCCCCGCCCACTGAGCCCGTAATTCACACCTCCGTTATAATCTATATGTCCAGACGTGTAAAAAATAACAGAGTTACGACAATAGTATCCACTTTGGAAGGGTAATTTCTGCTTTCTTGGCGCCAGAGGGTCAGGTGCACGCATGAAGATGATTGCTCACTCCCTAGCGGTGTCGCTTTACAAAGCCTCTGTCACACATACAGGCCCTTCCCACGACTTTGTCTGGAATCCACTCTAACTCTTCTGGTTGCATCCAACATGTTGAAGAATATTGAAATTAAGAATAATGATAGTTAGTTAGTTTGAACCTTTGTTTATTCAAGGCAAGCTCAAATTGGCCTGCAGGCCGCTTTTCATTGAGGTCATGAGGGAGGAGGTACAGTTTGTATATTAAATGGACGGACATCATGATTTAAAAATCATGTAATCTGTGATGTTAAAAGTCCTAATAAATCAATAAAAATAGTAAAACTGCCATCAAACTACTAGTACTCTTACGTCTTAACATTTTCTTTCTTCTTTTTTTTGCGTTTCGTAAACAAAAATTCCTACCCACACGAATATCTTCCATTGAGTACCAAGTGTTCGTTTTCCACAGAGGATACCATATGCATGGATAGTATATCCTATTAGCAACTCCGTGTTAAATGCACTGTACTGACTGTCTGTTTGTTCTGCGGTCTATTAAATAGGCTAGTTGTAAAACATGTAATGGTTTATTTGTATAGCGGTTCTCTTTTCTAGCCTAGAAAAAGACGCCGCCTTTATTGTATAGTACTTGTACACTGTCGCCTAGGGCTTGGTGGATGGATGATTAGTTACATCAAGGAGGTGGTAAAATCAGTCCGCATGAATTGCGTATCAACATGTTTTTAGTTTAGGTGAAGTTAACAGTCGAAGAAGTAATTTCTTTGGTTCGATAAGGCTGCATAAAGGTGGGTCAAAGTAGAAAACAACTTCTTTCCCGCAAACTCACCGTGGCAAACTTTACTTCAAACAAAAATCACCAAAAAAAAAAAAAAAAGATGTGGTTTTCGCTCACTAGATATTATTACTATATCTCGAAGCGTGTTCCTGAAATTTTGTATGGTTTTGATCTGGACCAAGTATATATATCTTCTCAAAATTCAAAAGTAGTGTGCTAATCTTTCTTGTTTTTTCTTTACTATTAGAACGGTATAGTAAAGCATGCAGAATATGTTTAACATGTAGGCATTATTGATAAGAAGAATATAATGTTCGTTCCATTCGAAACAAGAAGGTTGAAGCAAGTAAACTCCTTGGTAGAAGTACTAGTTATATTGGTGTTGAGAACTTGTAATTTGTCTTTATCATTTTCTCATTTAAACATGGTGTTCCGTACCAAAGCCTGAATTTATAGCTCGGACATGTTGTAAGGGATTGCATTCGTCATTTTGGATGGTGACGTAAAGTCGGCGGCCCCGTTTATGAGGGAGCTTTAGGCATAAGCCGTAGCATGCTGTACGGATAGGACTTTCCCCTATTCTTTTTTTTTGTTATATGTGCTTTTTCCATGTTGTATATTATTAGTTCTTATCATGCCCGGTTTCTTGTAAGTGAAACAAAACAATAGCTGAAGTGAGATAGACAGATTCTCCTCTGCTCTTTAGCAATTGGTTGTTTTACGGATTCGATTCCTTGCATTTCTGGCTAGACGTTGTGTCCTTGAGAAAGGCACTTAAACATGACTTTCCTCACTCCACTCAGGTGTAAAATGGGTACATGGCTTCAAGGACTATATGATGTCCTTGATGACTTCGGTTGGGGAGGTTAAAGGCGGTGGAAGGAGAGCTAGGGATGGGCTCCGGCTTCCAATACCGTGCTCTAGACTCATGGATAACAACCAACTGTCCCTACAGCCTCATAAGGGCTATGGGACTACCTTTACCTTTTTACCTGTCCTGGGACTAGACAGACACTTTTGACCAGTGAATGTAGGTCACCGGAATTTCGGGACGCTAGCGCTACGTAGCCTCCAGTGATTTTTGGGGGGACAAGATTGTCAACATTTTTGAAAAGCCAAAATTTTTCTGCTTGAAAAAGCTACGTACCCATTTTCGTGCTTGTTGTACATCTGCAAAAAGATGTACAATTTGAGTGTTAGAAATTTAAACCCAGAAAACGGATTGGACAATTAAATGATCCTGGCAAGTTGTACATACAGCATGCTGACATAGTTGCCATATTTGCGGCATGCGGACTTCCAAAGCTAGTCAATGAACAAAGTGAGAATGATAAGAAACGATCTGTCTCAGAGCCTCCGCCACCGAAAGTTGGACTTTTATCTTTTCGATTCTCGCGCCTTATCTTTTCAAGTAATTAATGATTAGAGAGCGGCGTGCATAATCGGGAGGTGGCGTCGCTTTGAAGCGGGCGGGGAAGGCGCCAACACGGGCCCGGCCCGAAACCGACCCCCTGAGCCATAAAACATCCATTTAGCCACTAAAAGCCTATCATTATCCTAAATTTGAGGCAAATCGGATACTTCAAAAGCCGCCGAAACCTGGCCGAGTCTTTCACTTCTCCTCTTTGATCTCGTAGATTCTCGCCGTAGTCTCACGATAAGTGGGTATAGTCACACGGGAAGCCGTAGGACTAAAAGATTCTTTTATTCCCGCCAAAAGCCAGCGAATTTGTGAGGATCTACTTTTTGGTCTGGTGAAATAATACATCCTGATCACATCGTATTCCGCCTAATTACCCAAATAAATCCGCAGGCGATACCATACCTGTGGGCAACAGGTGGACGGGGGGTGGCAGCTGGACACATACACCTGCGTTTTTAAACACAAACAAGTCACATGGATCTATTTTTGCTGCCATAAATTACATATTTTGAACATGTTTAGACATGCCTTTAAATATATCGCGTAATGGCTGTTAATCACTATTAAAACCCGAAGGGCTTTGGAAACGTTCATAGATTTTCATGATGATCCGTTATACCGTTGGGCCTTTCTGAGCGTTTACCAAAACTACGATACTTGAAAACGTTTTGTACGTTTTACACAGTTTCCACCCTTTGCACCAGAGATTTGCTCCACAAATTGCATAGATAAAGAACTATAATTTCAAACGTTTTGTGTGTTTTGTTATCTCTTAAATCAAACTTTTGTAGCTTACGGTCATATTTCATATTCCAATCACACAAGTCCAATTTCAATCACACGAATCAAGTCTTATAAATCATACTTTTACATCTTACTGTCATATTTCATATTCCAATTGCACAAATCCAATTTTTTTCGCTGTATGGTCGCTCTGGTATCGCCGTCTTGTTGAAAGGGGGCCTGATGTATATATCTAAAGATCGTTTGGCATTTCTCCGCATCTACCAAAAGTACAATACTTTGTGCTAGATATTTTGTACTTTTCAGTGAAGTACAAATATGTTTTGCTTCATTGTGTAGGTACAGATGCCGTAAACGTCTATTGAAATTACGCTTGTAATGTATTGATTCGTTTTGTTGCTTCATATACAGTCAGATTTGTACAAGTGACCACCTCTACATAAGGACCGCCTGGCCAACGTGACCACTTTTTGTTAGGTCTTTAGATAATTTTTCCCGTTAACCTAAGCACTAAGCATTAACAAACCCTGTCCATAGTGTCGGTCCCGCTGAGTGGTTTTCTTGAAAAGTTTTTACTATAGTGTTTAGATGGCGCTCTCCAAAATGTGTACCTTTTATAAAAGTCCTCTAATGCAAAGAGAGCGCTCTACAGCAACTATAGACTCTAGCAACTCGATCTCGACTTGTCTAAGTCTTGTTAACTGTGATTATCGAAGTGGTTGACGGTAGTGGGCGCGCTGTGTAGTGTCGACGGGACCAGGAGGCCCAAACGAAGCCTCCTGTGCAGGCATTCTTGGGGCGACACCAGCGTTTATTTTGGGGGGAACGCTGATTTTCAGCATATCGGGGCCAGGTTCTTTTGCCGGGGAAATCGTATTGCCGCCCCTGTAAGTCGCTGAAAATCGCGAATCAGCGCTCCCCCAAAAATAAACGCCGGCGCCGCCCCAAGAAGGCCTGCAAAGGAGACTAGCCCAAACGGTACTGCACAGTAGACCTCAGTCTTCTCCGCCCCTGCCCTGTGTCATATACAAACGTATGACAGCTTGTAGTAGCTGGGTCAGGGCGAAAAAGGGAACAGTGTTGACAGACAACAGACACAGAACAGGGGAAAAACGAGAAGCTTTTTTGTGGTGCCCTAATCTTAACCGCGTACTTAGCAATGGAAAAATGTAAATGACAGCATTTTCTGATAGGCTTATTCAGTTATTCTAAATTATGGTGATAATAATGAAAATAACTTTATCGCAAACTCATTCCCGAGGGCTAATTGCGAAGAAAACAAAACAGACTAAAACAAAGCAAAATTTGCAACAAGAATGAAAGACATAGAAAATAACAACTATTATAAATTTATTTCTACTTAGGCTATTTAGAAAAAGAAGAACGTTATTGCACGACAATCGTAAACGGTACAATGTATGGCAACAAGTATTAAACATAGTACAAAATAGAAGTATAGAAGAAAACTTTTAAAATATCCTAATGACTAAAACAATAAGGGCTAGCATAAGTCTTAGATATGATACAGTGTTACAATCGAGTGGGGCTAATCATGAGTTTCGGTATTTTTTGGTACATATCACGATACATCATGAGAATAAAGTTATTATGACTTTATATTGCTCGGCTTCTAAACGTTTGAGTAGACTTTATACTAGTATATGAACATGTTTTGTTTCCATGAGGAATTTCCCGAGAAACCGACCGTGATATTTGGTAAACATATAGGATCGCAAATTAGCTGAGAAGACTCGCGCTGTGCGGTACTCCTTTACTGGGGTACTTCTAAACGCGCGGTTTCCGTGGATCAAAAACAAACAAACATATGTACTCAATAACAGCCCGGGCCCTCTAATATCAATAATAACTCTTATCTATATGATAGTACCGTACCGGTGCAATGGCCTAGTTGGTAGAGTGCTCGCCTTGCACACGGTAGGTCGTGAGTTCTAACCCCGGCCGGGTCATACCAAAGACTTTCAAAATGGTACATACTGCTTTCTCTGCTTAGCACTCAGCATTTGGGAAAGAGTATGGAAGTTAAAAACACATCACTACAAGCGGACCAGCCCCCTGCTGTAGTGACTTGCACAAATGCGTGTGGCCCAAGGGCTATAGAAATGGAGATGGGCGCCACCCCTATGCGTCTTTTCAAGACGCCCGGGTCACTTTAACTTTATATGATTGTAGTATAGAACAGAAAATTTCCCGATTTTGACAAACATTTTTCTTTGGGTTTAATGGAAAAGTAACCAACCATTTGATGCTCCTGAATAGTCTACGTTTTTGTCGATTTTAAAACGTCAAAAGAAAGCATATCAAATTCAAATGTAACGCTCAGAATTTTTCGTTGTGCATTCGTTATACCATTGTGAAAAATTCAGAAATATTTCACTTTTTTCTCCGCAGAATTGACACTTAAACAAAGTTGTAGTTTTCTTGCAACGATTAAGACTTGAATGTCTTGCAAAATTTATACCGATAATATTATGACAATGCTAGGTATACACATTCGCGTTTGAACATCGTTAGCATGCAACAAACAATACTTTGTCTAACAAAAATAAACACGGAAATGAAAATATACACACATGTAGTGGTAACTGGCAATCGTACGTCGACATACTTATGTTAAAACCCCCACAGTCCCAGATAGAGAAGTACTGTACAATGAAGAAGGTTGTTTTTTTTCGATTTGCCTTTAGATGTTTTTTTTTCGATGAGACATAACCTTAACTACAGTAGTCGCTTACAATGTGATTTATTTGAAAGATGGCAAAGGTGCAGAAAAGAAATCTAACCTTGCGTTGGAGAGGAAAGCTGTTTCATTGTCATACGAGACTTTACAGTACATGTAATACCCATGTGTGTTGGTAGATTTATGAACGTCAACACCTACATATGGCAGGTTTTAAGTTATATCTTTTGGTTTATGATTACTATTATTGGATGAGACCGTCAACAATTAAGACTATTTTACCAGCAAGAGTTCCTTGTTTGTTTTTCGTTCCTTCAGGCTAAGCTGTTTTCTTTTCTCACACCTTTAATCGAGCTCCTATTTTTAAACATATCGTGCAGGTGTATTTTTTTGTCCGATTCACGTTAACTATACCAGAATGGTACTTTTCTTAGTTGAGGGTTTGTTATACGTCGTAAATACAATATAATCAGTATGTGGTGAAAGTTTGCACAAAACATTTACCTAAAACATTGTCAAGATTATCCAATCGTTCGTTCGTTTGTTCGTAGCTGCCTAGTGGCACATAGGGCAGCAAGTTTCTATGCTGTTTCAGTAGCAGGGTATATTTTTACAGAGAGTGGTTGCTAGCCCATCCCCTTTAATGTGCTCGACGCACCTCCTTAAACTTAGGACCCCCATTTGCGTCCCTTCGAAAGACGGGTGCAGCCCCGAACGAAATTTGATTTAGTTCTTGCTTTCATTCATTCATTGCTAGAATCTATGTCGTGTCATTCTAATTACGTTCGTAGCCCAAAACTAATTCATCTAGCTCTCTTTAATACTGTACTTAATACACCCCGTATGATAGCAAAGTAAACATACAATCACATTATACTACCAATCTAATGCCTGTTTCACTACTGACACAAAGGGGCTAGCTTTCCCTACATACTTTACTGTAACTTAAATCCTTTGTCCGTTCGCCCTCTAGGCACGGATTCTTACATGCGTATGGAGAAATGTACGGAAGTATTCAATGATGTAGTCGGCTGGTTATATGGGTCGAACGATAAGGAAAAGAGAAGGTTTTAGAGGGATTTCTTTGTCTACTGGTTTTGTGGTGTCGTTTTTAACTCCATGCAAATCAATTGGGCTATAATCTCCTACATGACCAAACTGTGATAGGTTTACCTTGGTTTTCTCAACCGCCGCAACCTTTCAAATCGAAGAGTTTTATCCGCAAGATTTATTTGAAAGAATGTATGAAGCATGTTTTTTTTTAAGACATGCTTGTCGACCGGATTTTAATACATTCTAGATAACTGCAACAAGTCAGCTATATTTGTTGTGAGAATCCTGAAATAGAAGCGTACATGTGACAGTTATACAGTGTAGTGTTCAGATGTTGGAAACAGGAAGACAAAGATAATACTTAAGTGGCACTTAAAAGAAAAAGAAATAAATTTGTTCATCATCTGCCAAATTTATGAAGAATAGTCATGATTGCAACAAGGCAATCAGAGATGGCAGGTTTTATCCCTTCCACGGGTCAGAAACACAAATTGACAGACAGACAGATGGACGGACGGAATGACAGACAGACGAATCATAGACAGACAGAGACGTCAAAACAATGCTCCACTTCCTAGTTCTTTCACCGAGATTTCATTGGGCCACGGGTTCGGGTGCCACACGCCCGGTGCGTACATCGAGCCACACGTCGAAGTGCCCTGTGCATGTGTACCAAGCTATAGGGGCCACACGTCGAAGGAACAACGTGCACACGTCGAAGTGCCCTGAATATACCGAGGAGCCTACATGTCGACGTGCCTGGTGTGTACCTAGGAGCCACACGTCGAAGTGCCCGGTGTGTATGGGCAGGCACACGTCGAAGTGCCCGGTATGTACGGGGAGCCACACCTCGCAGTTCACAGTGTTTTCCCTCCTTCCTTCCCGTGACAGCTGAAACTCTCCCCGGCACCTGATGTGATCCGCTGTCCCCTCGCGGCCCTTCTCGTACATCTCTCTTCATTATCGTCCCCTTTCAGGCGACACAACCTTTCCCCCGAGAAAGCTCTGAGCAGATTTGGATACTGTCAGTTTTCTATGCCAGGTAATACATCTAATCCCCCTTCCCCTGTCACGCTTCTGACATGACAGTCGTAAAGTCTCAGACTACAGAGAGCATGAAAAGGAACAAAACAAACGCCACTGCAATTCCAGAAAAAGCTGCTAGGGGGTACAATCTTATGTCACTTCTTTCTGATCACAAGAGCTACCAACCACTCAAAAACTGTGTCCAGAACCCGAGATATCAAAGCCGGAACATTACTTCTTAGATTTACTTGTATGGGAAATGTTGTACATTTATCCACACAACTTCAGAAAAGGGAAAATCGGAGTCGCCACGCATGTTACTTATTACTGCTAGTACAGCGTATCAATTGCTCGAAGTATTAGAGTTTTTATCTCGGGTCAACTCGGAGATTTTTACCGCCAATCTCAGCCCTGTAAACGGAGCGCCACTGGGCCGGTGTTTGATGGCGCTGGCCCGAGTTTTTGTCAGCCGCACACCAGGACTTCATTTTCTTCCTGTTCTCCGTATTACAGAACAGTTTCTTCTTGGCTCAAAATCAGGAGCACTTAAGAATTATGTCATTTAAGGACACGAACGAGATTTTCTGATCTTTGCCATTATCATGATAAAAATGAATAATTTTATTGCACAACAGTTGTACAAGGTACAAAGTATGGCATCTACTGGTACATAACTACAGTTCCATAAGGCTAATCTACCTAATACATAAACGTACAAGAGTGTGTTGTATGGGATGAGAATGAGCTTTTACAATCATTGGAGAAACTTCTAATGTCCAGACATTCTTTAATATATTTTCCTACGTATACCATGCCTGGATTGTCACATGTCAATATGTACTTAAATTTGCTATTCAAGTCCATTGAGATAAATCCTGGTATATAAGATGATAGCCTTGTGTATAGTGAATAACTTATATAAAAATATTTGGGACATACAATCAAAAAGTGATATTCGTCTAATTATAGATTACATTTTGCTTTAGAATGTTCACAAATCTCTTGTAAGTGCACTACAACTAAAAATATGCACTTTTAACGAAGGAAGAAATGTCCACGTGTATCATGTCATCAAAAAGCTATCATGTAATCGAAAAATTCGAAACATGGGTTACCAATGTTTACATTCACATTTTCGTCTGAGAACAAGACGGTTAAAACATGGCTGACGGTACCAACTTTAAAGACCCATTATGTAACATTTTTGCCCCCAAATTGTAAATATTTTCGAGAACAAAACTTTCATGTGAACGACATGTACAACCTATTTCTAGCATATTTTCGATAGGTTGTGTTTTCTGTGATGTGACTGAAGACTGGGAGGATTGGATGTAGCTTCAATTTGTGGGACAAAAATGTTACATAATGGGCCTTTAAATCAAAAGCGGTAATGTAAACTATGTTTTTACCGTCTTGTTCCTGTTCTTAGACGAAAATGTGAATGTAAACATAGGTTGTGTTTTCCGTAGCGTGACTGAAAGCTGGGAGGATGGGGTGTAGGTGAAGTGTCCAGGAGTGAAATATGTGAGGTTTAGCTTTCCGGGGCCGTGGCGGGTTGTGTTGTTATCAATTGGACGGTTTTGGAGGCGACACGAAGTCTGGAGGGGCCGTTAATCAGAGAGGTTAGGTCTGGTTACCGCGCCGAGTGATGGCTGCCCCGGCCGTGCGCACCCGGGCATGACACACAGATGGGCACACACCGCTTAGGCATAGCCTACACCAGGCCTTTCTACAGGGGTACGGATCGTAGAATTGGAAAAAAAAGAAGACTAATTGGCCAGAAGAGTCAGTCCTCAACGAATTTCATAGAAAGAAAATCGTTTTTTTACGGTTTGTATATTTTGTCATCTGTACAGCGACCAAAATTTGATTTATGACCCTTGATATCATTATTGGAATGTGTAAGATGTAAAAGTATGGTTTAAAAGACAACGAAACTTCCACAGCGTACAAATAAAATCGTTAAATTCTCTCGACTGTTATGACATGGATCGTTGTGCGACCAAAATTTAATTTGTACGACATACAACTTTATAGATTAAATACTATGATCTAAAAGTATGATTTGGAAGACGAAAAACGTTTGAACGACTAGTAACATATCATTCGCTTATAAAACTTATTATGAAAAGAAATGATCAGAACATTTGACTTTGTGATCATTTGGATTCATACCAAGAGCATTTAGAATTTGAGTTGCTGTCGTCTAAAGGCCCAATGTATGTATTAACTATTGAGTTAGGAACAGTTAGTCATACGATATGTTTTGAACGTTCTGGAAAACAAACTCAAAACCATATTTTACTTGACTTTCTGTTGTATGAGCATTGTACTTTTACTCTTGGTTACATGTAAGTGTATTGCATATTGCACATGGCGTAATGATTTACACTCTTTCTTTTAAGTGTTTTAGAAACACAGTGTTTCGTCAAACACAAATTATTAGATTTATGTCTTATAACTGTTTCATCGCTTTTTTTATTATCATTTCGGACTTGCTTTCTGCTGTAGTGGCTCTGCGTGGCCAAAGGGCTATGGAGATGGGCGCCGTCTCTATTCATCCAAAGGTGTTGGAAGGATTTTGCGGATAAGAATACGGGTGCTATGCAGGAATATTGACAGACAAAAAGTTACAAATGATAGGTACATGATTGATCCAGCGTGCGTGCATCCCTGGAAGGTCGGAGAAAGTTCAACGCTGCGATTTATCAGTAAATAGACGGTGTAGAAAATCGGATTTGATTGTAAAACACTCTTTTAGTCTGTTCGTCCAGAGCTGATTTCGAGAATCGCATAGCTAGCATACGTTGCGACAACTAACCTCAATTAACATTAATCCACCGGGTTACATAAATCCGCCACTTTGAAAAACAGTGGGTTCGAGAGATCTCTAGTGCAGCACTCCCCATGTATGCACAGTTTAGATAGTCAGGAGTGCATTATATATGACGTGCGTTGGGTTGGAAATATGTTTGGACGTATTTTTTTTAGGGTGGCGGAATTATGTACCCTAGTGGAGTTATGTTAAAGGTGATATTAGATATGAATCCACAATATCTCTCCGCCGTACAGAATTGTGTAGCAGTAAAACCGAAAGAAAAATTGGATAGAAATATATTCTGTACTCGCACGAATGTGCCAAAATAGATACATTCTTGACGTGAAGCATTTTCCGAACGTAGTGGGGAAAGAAAAGAGGTTGGAACTCTGTCAAAGAATGCAAAAAAAGTCGTTTTGTTTCAAGAAAATGTCTTTTTCTCCTTTTTTGCCGCGCTAACAATGTCGGCTTCGTTTGCTTGAGTAACTATTTTTGGCGTATCTAACTATCTTTCTTCCTGGATATCTAACCTTCATCAAAATGTCGGCTTCAACCCAAAACAAGTAACATGGCGTAAAAGTAATTAAGTCCGACATTTGCCCCCACTCATTCGGCGCACGGTCCTTGCGAATCCCCAACATTAAAAGTGTGGTTCTTCCTGGTTCGCGACACCTTATAAAGTAACAGATGTGTTAGAAGACTTTTTGGGGCTCGCGGCCAAAAAAATGTCGCCCAATCTCGTTTCCAATGACTACGGTGTCAATAGAGTAAATATGGGAGGCCTAGAGCTTAGATAACGTTGCCAGAAGGAATGACATATCGTTCCGGTGTTTTATAATGTTTCTCTTGCAACTTGAGTTGCGTAAGAACTAGACTGAGCGATGTACTACAAAGGTCAAAGGTTACACTCACACCGTTCCAAAAGGAAACACGATAGCACAAACGGTGTTGTGACGTCACAAGCGTGAAAGAAATTCGCACCTGCGTATGAGTTACAACAGGAAATATGAGACAATACACCTGGAAACAGATACATAGTTTATGCCCCCGAAGAAAAGACGAATTTAAGCCCTTGATTGTTTAATAATACCGGCATGTGCAGATGTGATATATGTAGACGACATCTGTACTTTAGACATCAAAGAGAGAGAAAGCGAACAATAGACGGCGCAAACTTGCACGTGACACGGAACAATTAGTACATATACGGTCATATTTCAAGAACTAAAAATGTTGGTTAAAAAATAGCCAATTTCATACACACACGTTCTAGTGGCAGTTGTCAAAGAAAGGATCGCATTTTCAGTCAAATATAATCCATCTAAGAGCAAAACGCAACACTAAAATTGAACTAATTTTGTCCCATCTGAATATGACGTATCACTGTCTATGAGATGTCGATACATATATGTATTCTCACGTGTTTGAGGAAAGCCACAGCTCAAGCACGTCAGAGAACCCACCACACTCATCATTAAGAGTAGGAGTCCTTCCCGATGTGAGTGCATCAAATGAAATCTGTCCGGATATGCAGCTTGTACTGTTCAGTACAAACCTAGTGTGTTTCGCCATGAGGTGCTTTGCCGTGTATCATGGGTATGCAATACAACCACACACCACCATATGTTCCGACATGTCTGTGTATATTTAGAGAGTAATGGGTAACCACCATTAACATTAATCCGCCGGGTTACATAAATCCGCTACTTTGAAAAAGAGTACTAGTGGGTTTGAGACATCTCTCGTGCAGCAATTCCAAGGGGTGCACAGTTAAAACATAGAGGAGTACATTATACTGGGGGACGTTGGGTTGGAGATCTGTTTGGACGTGTCTTTATAGGGTGGTGGAATTATGTACCATGGTGAAATTATGTTAGTAGATGTTAATGCTCGTTACTGCACGCTTTGGTCATGAAAGACGCGAAGATGATGTCCATATGCCTGTAGTAATCTCCGCGTCATCGGCTTAAACTGACCGGGGATGACCCTTACCTGAACCCCAACACCTGACCAGCTCACCTTTGCGGTCACACGTAAATTCTTCCCACCTGACGTCACCTCAGTAAAGTCGCCTCACCCCTCCTCTCATCAGTAATTTTCTACCATTCACCGAAACACGCTACATCATTACATGAGACTCGTAACTCTAGCCATTACGTTGTAGACTGGTTATTATAGAGGTTAAATGCACTTTGTGAGAGCCCTCCGCGACAACAGTAATTTTCCCAGACAACAAGCTTCACCAACCAACCAACGTGTCATCAGAAGGCCAAGGCGTTCACCAAATGTACAACTGGCGGAGTGATATGGTAGATTCCATTGTAAATCACGAGGATTATACGCGAAGCGATCGTTTTATTGCAGCAATAAAAGTTAATGCGTGGAAATCCGCTGAATTAGTAATAACTTATCGCTTTTCTTTTCTACGTTATTATATTTCAAGGCTGACACACCGCATAAGAGTCATATAACTGACAGCTCTTTAGTCGTGTAAAAAAATAAAGGCTGTTTTTACTAAAAATGCCTCAATATTTCTGATGTTTTATCATCAATATGTCTAGGCTAGCGGGCACGAGATCGAGAGGTCACGGGTTCGATTCCTGGCGTTCCTGGCTAGGCAGTGTGTCCTTGGGAAAGGCTCGACTTTCCTCGCGCGCTCCGCCCAGGTGTAAAAATGCGGACCTGACTTCGGTTGGGCAGGTAACAGTAAAAGGCGGTGGAAGGAGAGGGTGGGGCTCCGCTTTCAAATATCGTGCCCTAGACACAGTGCATAACAATCCACTGCCACTATGACCTCAAAAAGGCTATGGGACTACCTTTACCTTTACCTTTTTTATACCCAGTACAATTGCTTGTCTGTCCTAGACACTGTTACATGACGAAGTGCTACAGGCTTAACCGTTGGAGAAATTTGACCATGACCGCTAGGCGATGTTAAGATCGGGTCAGCAACGACTCTAGCGAACAAAATCCTGTCCCAATTAAGGGCCAACAAGTTCCAGACAACTGGGCAAAAATAGTAACAACCAGATTTAGAAAACGGAGGGAAGAGTAGCATTGCAATTGTCTTCACGTTTAACGTTTCAAGGGGGGGGGGATCTTAAAAACATTCTCGAATCTGAGATTCCTGAATCCGTATCTTAATTAGGATGTGTTCATTTCTTCCTTAGACCACCTGAAAAATCATGAAATGTCATTCATGATTATTAGCATAAATATATCATCTTTGTGTCCATAAGCCGCTAAACCAACCAAAAAGCAACAAACCAACTCATTTAAGTGAAAACAAGGTGGTTATATATATGTAGGTTATATATATATATAACCTCCTTGGTGACAACTTACGCTCCTTGGCCGAAGGCAATAATGTTCAGCGGTTGAAAAGTTGGAATTTTCTTCTCAAGATGTCCACTAGTATTGTTTCTAGCCGAAAGGCACATGCTGTCGACATTCTGGGACCTACAAAGAAAAAACCTTGCCTGATGTTATTGTTTATTTGCGAGCCCATCGGTACATACCAGAGCAAAAAGCCCTGGCACCGGGCTGGGATCGGGGACAGAGATAAGACCCCGGCGCGAGACCGTCTCTGATACCTCGGTAATTACCGACATGTTGGCCCGCCGCTCAGGAATCCTCGCTCCGCTACATTATCTGTGTTGGGTTACAGCCCGCAATCTATCATTCCAGGCTTCTCTGGTGTGCCTCGCTTGGCGACAATGATATCAAGGAGGATCTATTTTGTTAGCCTCCACCAGGCCTTCCTACGGGGGTGTGAATCCTAAAATTCGACAAAGAAATGAATGATTGGTCAGGAGAGTCAGTCCACGGGAAGGTTAACATTTAATGGAAATTTCAAAGAAATGAAACTTTATGGTGGACAAACTCTCCTGTCCTGGTGAATATTCTCCCTATAGCTGGCGTAGTTAGTCAAGTAGAGACTACTATATTGTGATGGTTTCCGAAACTGTCGGTGCACAGTTCACAAGCACCAAAAATACGAAACAACGATGCAAATATGCTAAAAAGAGGTTGTGCCAAGGTGTTTTTTAGGCTTGATAGATTCTAAAACCGCCTTGGTTGTACATGCCATTCCCATTAAGGTTTTGTCCTCGAGAATATCCTCAAATTTTGGACCAAAATGTTACAAAAAGGGGCTTTAAACATTGTGTGTGTTATGATAGTGTACAGCAACTTTATGCTATGGTTGCCGTATGCAAGCATGCAATATAATAACAAACAGTTGTAAATTGTGAAAAAAATGACATATATTTGCTGTATATTCCATTTTCATCAAAAGACCACATGGTCTAATATCTTCAATCCTGTGTATTTGCAGATAGAGAAATGAAAGTGTGTAATCTTGGATAAGAAGCGAGAATCCACTGCATCTTTGGGGTGAGTTTTCTTTTTGATAGACCGTCTCAAGATCCTTAGTTCGTTCTTGGAAGCAATCTGGAGATGGTTAGCACAACGTTTCTGGTTTCTTATTCAGTGTCGTTCCTTCAGTTGTACACCAATGAAAGTAAACTTTTAAACAAACCGAAAGACATTACTCCAGTTGTGATAAAAATTAGCACTCTAAAGACTTGCTTTTACAGTATTCATTCAATAGATTACAACAAATGTTATCATTTATGATAATTTAAAATGTGTGGTTCGTAGCATGCATATATATTATTTTGTGTGTCTTGGGTCTTGTAGGTAATTGAACATCTTTGGGTAAATGTGCATGATACATACACTAGACAAGAAATATGCTTCTTGTAGCATTGTAGGATCAAATGTTACAGTTGTATTTTGCACGAGTCGAAATTGTGACATACACGAAATAATATAGTAAGCATGTACTATTTCTATGGGATATAATAAAAGCAATAGAATAAAAGTTCCATCTTGTTAATCACTGTATATGTAGTATACGTTAGATTATGACCAAAAAACTTACACAACACTGGTTTTATGCCAGTTTTAAATCTGTTTGCCACTAGTGCATGATCGAGGCATTGGGAGATACATCGGATGGTCCGCTATCTCTTTTATCTTTTTTTCTCTAAAGATTTACTACATTGCGTGCATGAAGATGCACGCTGACGTCATCTCAAAGGTGTAAACAACCGCGTCAACAGTAAACAAAATCTGTCAAACGTCGCCGCAAGTCTCATCAATCGTGTCTGTAGGGTTCTAGACGTAAACTGTAGGGAGCCACCACCTAACATTGTCTGGCATGCCTTGTCAACATGGCCGTACTGTAGCCGGAAAACCTCTACGATAAAATATGACAACGAGCCCAACACATTCTTAGGGAACACGTTAAAAGAGGACCTCGCATGTACACGCCTGTTTCTGTCAGAAAACGTTGCAAAAGTGTACTGCTGTGTGAAAAGTGCGACTTTCCTTGTGTGTGTTGCTAATAATGAACTCTTCTTTCTGGGAATACGTTTAAATTTCAAATCTAACGTATGTTCAATGATCATTTTCACTATGAAATGCAGTATGGCAGTTGACGACGACTCATAAACATGGACTTGGGTACAAGCATAAAGCGCTGTAACATACAGAATGAGATGTCTAAAACTGTATGCGTAATCTACGCTCAACTACTTGGAAGATTTGTACTATCTTAGTCCGTGTTTCCGCGTGTTTAAACTCACTTAACACACCAAGTCGCGCTACAAGCCTCTTTTTATGCACTGTACACATAGTAAAGGGTTCTGTACCTGTAAAAATTATGCCCTCATACCTTCTAAGCTGAGGCTCTTACCGCTGACTACATTCCAAAGCCTCTTTATACAGTAGGTTTAACCCTGCTACCCCCAAATTGTTTGTCTTGTTAGGGAAACTGTGTCTAACATGAGCCAAGTGTTTGTTGATTCTAACTCCCCCTGCGAAAACACTTGTAACCTATGGAGTCTTGGTTGAGCGGTGTGGTACATATTGGCGACCAGACGACAAAACGGACCATGAAGACTCACGATACTCATGTCTTTCTACGAACATATACATGCATATTAACAATCAATCTATATTTATGTCGTCCATGCTTCATATTTTGTAATCATACATATTCGTATGCCTTTATAAATGTTTAATTTCACCCATCTTGGTACATTAGAGCGCAATTTCAAAAGAATTTTTGTTTGCGACGGTCGATGCACTTCTCTATAAAACAGGTTAATCATGCTATTCCTCCGTGGATTGGTCTAGATCGTAAGTCAATTTGGGAATACTGATAGTCCTTATTGGATTGTAAACCCCTGTACTTCACCCGTACAACCTTTTAGCATTATCTACTATCGATCTAGATTAGAAAAAGATGATCAATTAGCCTAACACTGGCGGTCCCTTTGGAATAACTCTTATTACACTGCTTGATGTAAATTAAAGCCTGATTCTATATAGAATGGGAAATTTATAGAGTGCCGCGCTGTGTGTGTACTTTGTGACGCTTGTAAATACTGAAAGAAGTTGTAGATTGTGGTATTTTGGAATGTTTAACGGTTGTGTGGGTGAGATTTGCCGTATAGGTTAAAATTACAAAAGGTTTGAGGGCACAGTATTTTCGCTTGGCACGATTGCAAGAAAACATCCACATCAAAGAAAGAAATACAGCTACCAACCAACTTCTTTACACAAAGTAGAATAACCTTTTGAAATAACTGATTTTTTTACTCAAACAATAAGTCCGTTAGGAAGTAAAATAGAGTAATGATGCGGGTAATGTAGTTTGATCACGATCATTAGTTTTCCAAGTGGTAAATTTGCACGAAACATATTATGTCTTCATGTTGCAAGTTCACAACAGCAGAGCCGTAACCCCCAAACACACATGGCGACGTTGCACCATACAAAAGGCTGGTGAACAATGGGGCGCACAGTTGGGAGATAAAAATGTCTTCTCTGCAGCTAATGTGTATGATAGTAATCTCGACTCTCGTCTGAACCGAACAAAGGGAAAGAGCTGATCCATTGAGCTGCATCGCATTCACTCTCAAGAGGTCAAGGCACGAAAAACGACGAGAGTAACGAATCACAACATACAGTCGTTTTCGCGCCATTTTTCCTCTCACAGAAACACACTAGCTTTTCTCTATATCTTATAGCTTGTCTGTATATACCTTGAGGTCCTTAAAACCTATGTATTTGAGAGAAGGAACACAAAAGACACACTTGAAAGAAATCAGATTGAAACATCTCAGAGTGTATTTTGGTGTGACAAGGTAAAAAGCCGTAGGTTAAAAGTGCAGACATGACAAGGAGATTTAGCAAAGCAAAGCTCGCTTGTGTAAGTACAAAACAAGTGCGCTGTAGCTTGATGACTTTTTGTATGTTTCACACAGTTTCAGTTAAACCTTTACAAAAGCATTGGAATGAATGTGCACTAAGTTCAACTTAATGCATAGCAGTTTAAAATCTGCTAGAAAATAGACGCTAACTAATCACTATAAAGAGTATGATACTAACTAGAACATCGCATTTTTGTGAAGCAAAAAGTAAACATTTGGCTTTTCACAATCGTCGGTCGTCAAATAAATACTATAAATCTGTACATATATTTTGTAAACACTTGATAGTAAACAACTATAATTTTACTAAATGCCTATACTTTTTACACAAAGAAAAGTACAAAAATAGGACTTTTATGTATCGTTCCACAGTTCCAATTGGCATTAAAGAATTGGCATTAAAAAGTTGGTCATGGAATTTACACTGCCAAGTGCAAAATAATCATGGAAATCAATGCAGGTCTTGCTTGTAGACTGAGACTAAAACAGCCGAAACATCGAAAGAATCTTTACAGAATAAAACCGGTTCTATATTTTCTCTCTTCTTCTGTGCTATATAGATATCTCTATACATGTTTCTTTCGAGGTGTATTGTGTCTTGTTAAAAAGCATCGTTTGCCAACATCTGTCTAGTCCCACAGAAATGCTTTTAGCGTATTCGACGTTTCGGAACGAGACAAAATGGGTTTCTAGTGTAAGTTTTTATCTATCGGAAACGCTCCTGGCTACACACTAAGGAAACATTCTTACCGCGGAAGCAGTCTTTCACTAGATCTCTTCGTTCGGACTGTGAGGTCCCTTCTCTCTACATATCCGCTAGCCTGTTCTCTCCTTTCCATCTGAAGTTACTTACTACCTTCCCACTCCTTGTGTTGGGTTTCTTGAAGTTTCTAGAAGACAGAGACGCATATCCTTCCTTCTTGTGGTCAAGGCCAGCTTGGTTTCTTAAGATGTACAAGCAGTTCCTGTAGTTTTCAGGTAGACGTAGCAGGTGTGGGGATACTAGTATATACTGTTCAAGTCCGTTTCTCTCAAGGCTTGAGTTCCAGTGCCCAGACGTGCTGCGGCCATCCTGTTCTCCCCTTTGACTTCTTCTCGCTCTTGATACTAGATTGTAAGATGGAACCCTGCGGAGTTAAAAAAAATATAGATTATCTTCAGACGATTGATGGGAAGTAGTTCGTAAGCTAATTTGCGTGGCTGTGGCGCTAACCACAAAGGTGAATCACTAATGACTCCAGAAGAAGGTATACAATAGCTAGTGAGGCGGAGTACAAAGATGGACTTCATCTTAACCTTAAAACTGGATGGATCGTTTATGACCAACATAATTTGTCCATATGGTTCTTGTCTACCTATAATTCTCACTAACAATGTATAATATCGCTTCTAAACATAACAAGCTAGTTCTAAACATGTAAAGGTATTCAAAATTTCATCGAGGCTTGTTGTAAGAAAATATGGTTTCTTAACTTGATGCTTGATGCACATTGTACCTTAGTATTGGCAGTAGCTAGTAGAGTTTCCTTAGTTTGTAATAAGAGAAAAGCAAAATGAATGGTTCGAGGTAACAAAAGACAGAGACAACTGTACACGAGCATATTTTGTCTATCTTTGTTCCTCATCTCTAACATCAGGCTGGGCGGATTATTGAACAATTCTGGTATTTTCTTTGCAATTTCAGGGTATTTGGGTAATCTTTTTTTTCTTTGAAAGATTTAAGAAGTGCTTTACAAGTCTTAGGAAGTAGCGATGTCTGGCTGTTTTCTTTTTCAAGTTATAGTTTTACTATTACATTTTTGAAAAGTAATAGTAAAACTATAACTTGAAAAAGAAAACAGCCGGTAGGAGTCTGCAACGGAGGCTACGATGTGAGAGGGGATGGTGGAAGTTTTGGATTCGACATAGACTGGTAGAAAGAACGGTCGACAAGGAACTAACTCTGCAGTGTAGTATTCACAGACGTACGTTCATCTGCTGGTATAACAAAGACATGATTTTTAGAATCCTGGTTCAAGAGAAACCAAATTTGAATAGTTTTAATCCTGATAGATTCAGACAACCGTGTGCAACAAGGTCTTTGTTACATAATGTCATACAGCATCCATGTAGTATTGAATGACTCTGGGAATCCATGTGGTCAGTTATGTCACACCCTTGACCAACATTATTGTGTCAAAGGTACTGCGTAGGTTTCGTATGTGTGAGCAAATTTTGTGCCAAGTTTACGCTTATGAAACACATAAGCTAAACAATACTGGCTGTGTGTTGCACAAACACTCATTTTTCTTTTAAATGACTGATGCTATCAAACCCAGCGGGGAATCCAGTCAAAAGATAAGCCAAAAAAATATCTGAAATCGTGTGTGGCTTCACGTCAGTGTCCCTTTAGTGGGCGGGAAAGTTGTTCCAACCGCTGCCCCACACCGACGCAAGCTCCCCTAATATTTCCACGTCCAGGAATGACACCATTTTTTATTACAAGGCACCGCTGGCAAACCCCATCGCAAGAAACTGACATAGTCCGACTAGCCCTACCGCATACCAACGTCAAAAAATACAGTGAGGAAAATGACGTGCTCAAATCGCAGCAATATTTCAAACGTGAACGTTCTTAAATAAGGTGCTATCTTCAGTCAATCTGTCTGTAAAGAATTAACCGCTTGTGATTAGCGGCGTCTCCACTATCAGTGGGTCTCCATTGAAAGATGGCTGCCAAAGTCGACCATATGTTCCCTCTCTGGTTTACTCACTGTATGATATTACAGTCCCGCTATCCCGGTGGATTCGAACCATCTACGGCATAATCCCGCACACTAAGAACCAATTAGTACAATTTCCGTAATCTAGAAACAGCAAAAAATTAATTTTAGAAATGACTTCCCTCTTTCGGTTTTATCTTGCGCAGTGCCTACAACTCTAAGCGTCCTTATCCGAGAGTTTTGTATGCATCAAGCTCAAATGGACAGCCGAACATTTCAACCTAATTGTATATCTTTGTTTCTTCGCAACGAGCACACAAAAAACGTTTTGAATATCATAAACATAGATTTTTATATAACATAACCTGATGAAATGACAACTTCTATGACATGATATTTGTCCGGTTTTGTAAATGGCAAAAAGAAGCTTTCCCGTAAGTTTCTAGAACGTAACGTGTTGAAATGATGTACTCCAAAACACATACATAGGATTTTTATTTCCGCCTTCTGTTTTTCAGAATACTTGTTGGAGGTTTGAACAAGCGCTGTCTCAGTTCAGGAACAGGTACAAATATCGCTTTATAACTCTCATACAAACAGGCTTTAACATTACATACACATGATTTCCTATTGCTAAAAGGTTTCTCTATCTTTTGTTTGGCGGGAACGGACATTTTTGTGGCTTCTTGTGCAATTTGCTATGGATCCATTATAGGATGCCATGCGGGTTACAACATACACCCACCACAAGAGCACGCCCAAACACTCGTCCGAAAAACCGTTGCAGTTCCAGTCATATCGCTGGCTTTCTTGGAAAGAGCAGTTCAATTTTTTGTCATGAATAGACAGTTGTTAACGCTCCTAAATCCTGGCCATAAAATCTAAAGTTTTATTAAATGTGGAAGTTGTAAAGCATTTGTGATTGTTTATTGAAAAAATATACGGCTCTTTAGCCGTGGGGTATGAGTCACCTTGCACTGTACATGTGTGACGACACACACCGACATGCTGCCTGTGTTTACATTCACCGGTCAACCCACAAGTACTCTCTACAACCCAATATCACGGATAGAACAAGAACTAAGGTGTGATTTCTTAGCTATATCCTTAATATGAGAATTTTAGAAACTTGTGTGTTTTCTATTTCTGTGCTGTGAAAAAATACAGAAATCCATACCTGTGTTGTCAAAATGGTCTGTTTTGGAGTTAGGGAGTATGTCTCTTTTTCGGACAGTAGAAGGGGGTAAAATAAAATTTGTAGTAAAAAGAATTGTACAAAAGGCGTATTGAAACTCACCATGTCTTCTCGTCTGTTGTCGTCTCGTGAGTCCATCTTTTTTAGGTCGGCCTGGAAGCCCGACGGGCCCGCAGCCTCTCCGCTGCCCGTCCCCTGGCCCTCCGGCTTGTTTAGAACGTCCATGAGGTAGGCAATGTAAGACGTCGCTAGCCTTAGCGTCTTGATTTTCGAGAGTTTTGTGTCAGCTGGAACATTGGGGATGCGATCTCTGAGATCTGCGAAGGCAGAGTTGATACTCTGCGTTCTTCTGCGCTCCTTCTTGTTGGCGGAGCCTCTGGGACGTTTCATCGGCGCCCCGTGGTGGTGCACCCCGTTCATGTGGTGGTGGAACCCGTTGGGCGGGGGGAACGTCTCGTGCCCCCGATGGTGGCGGGTGGGATAGTCCGGTGGACTGACGGACGGGCTCGACATGGGGCTGTAGCCGTTGACGGAGTACTGATCGGGCGACATGGGAGCCAGTTCGCTTTGCGCGAAGGCCCATCCCGTGTACGTGTAGGGGGACTCCTCCGGGCGGCAGGGTCCGGGCGGGAAGGCCGGGTACGGCTCGTGATGGTGGTGGTGGTGGTGCGGTGCCGTCACGGGATGAATCGCGTAACCTCCTACTAGACTCATCGTGCTTATCCAAGGACTAAGCACCTCACAGCAAACTCAAACAGCTCTTTCCTAGACTGTAGTTCAAGATAAAAATATCGGCAATGACTGAGCATTGACTTGTCGTAGGGAAAGTGTGATGAGGAAGAGTTCAGCGCGCACGTTCTGTCTCCAGGCTAGTCTCTCTACTGGTACTGCCGGGACGGTGGCAGGTCCGGACTGATTCAACAACAGGATCCCCCAGCGTCGGCGAGCGGAACTGCAGTGTTAGGACAGGTCGATCACCATCTATGATCTCAACACGAGACGAAGAACACAAGATGGGTCAGAACGTGTGATCAGACTGCTGCAGGAGGTCTGGTGCGTACTCTTAGCCTCTCTCGACCCCGACTGCGGGCTGACGGCGCGCTGACGTGTTTTATAGGCGGGGGCTGTGAGCGGAGGGGCAGGGCCGGGTCAGGCCGCCGTGTGACTGACGACCTGCGATGACGCCGTCTCCTCCATGTCGCCGGCCAGCAGACTCACGCGAAAGAACCCGGATGCACCGAAGCGCCGCCATGCCATGGAGTTGAAAACTAAAAGGGGTCCGTTGCAAAAGTTTCGTGTCGTGTCCCTGTAATTTGTCGCCTCCGCCGAAAACAACACCGGTCACTGAACAAACTGAACGAACTGGCGGCAAGTGTTTCCTTTAATTTTGTTCTTCAGCCTCTTTGAGAAGCCGTCGCTGTTTTACCTGTCTTTAAAGAATAATTGATCTAATTTCTAATTTAATAGACGTTTACGCAGGTGGCAGCGATTTAGAACAACGGTGCCTGAAGATGTAAAAACTCCAATGATAAAACTGCGTAAATTTAACCCGTGTTTCCCAAAAACTTCGAGGAAGTTCGGGACCTTGCAAGATTTCCCGTGCGCTATTTTCAAATGGACTGCTTTGACAGAAAAACAAGCCAGTTCGAAAAAGACGCGAATTTCTAATACGCGCTTCACTATTTACAAAATGTAGCTGTTTAATAAAGAAAATGACAAAAAACATAACAAGCTTACTCTGATGATCCGCAATGATTTTGGTAACGATTGAATTTGAACTTTCAGCTAAGAGGCTAAATCAATTTCCCCACTTAAATCTAAACCAACAATTACGTGCATTAGCGCCGGATAATAATGACAGGCGGCGTCAACCCTCGCCATTGGCGACCGGCGCCCCGCCCCTTGTTTACGCTTGGGCCCACTTCACACAAGAACACCAACGACCGGGCTTGTTTACTTTAGTAATTGTGCCCTGTGTGCTGTGGGAGGGTTGGCGGGAACCCGTGGGTGGCTGGCGGGGGGTGAGTTGTAGATCGCCGCCCCTAGCGCCACTAGTGTAAACTGTGCGGGCTTTATCGTCGTCGGAATCAGAGGAACCCAATTAGACACTAAGTTCCCTCAGCAATCTGGGGATGGGTAGGTTTTTTTCCGAGCGGCAAATCCCCTATCAAATCTTGTAACAGGATTATAAGAATAGAATTTAGACGACAATGAGTGAATGAAAAAGTACGCTTTTAAATCATAACCATTATTAGAGCTTTATGTTAGAAACTTCTGCTCTGTACCTATTTTGAAGCCAATATAAAATTTTGTCGTTTGTACGATTTTGTCGTAATTTCTTGTCATTTTCACATTTTTAGAAAAACTATACCTTGGCACCAATAGGCTTTTTTCCTCACAACTTTTGTACCAATGAGGTTTAGAAAATATGAATTGTAAGAGTTTCGTGCCTACGGAAAAATCTTGTGAGAATTGTAGTGATTTCAAACAAAGCCTAGAACAACTAAGTACAGAACGAATAGTACTTTTCTTCGCATTTTACGTTCCCTATTTTTGGGGTGAAGAAAAGAACACACTCTACCAGGATGATATGATGTTGGTTTGTATTGAGGGTAAACAAAAAGAGAGACCCAAACCTCTTTGATATGTTAAACGCTCTAATCGACCCGCCAATTATCTATTTTAGAATGTCGCGCCTATCATAACATTTTTGACACTAAGCCTCCAAATTCCTTTCATGAATCATGAAAAAAGGAGAAACCTCTTTGACATGCCCTTCACAGCTATGCATGTGTCTAGCTAGTACCAGTCTGACTCTCTCAAAAAAGCACCTTGCGTTTTTAAAAAACAGACCTACGCCCAGAGACAACTCGGGCGGCAGCCTAATGAAAAGTAGATGTGAAAGAATTTCTTTTCCTCGAGCGCTACCTTTTCAGAAGAAGATTACGTACAAATTTGAAATAAACAAGCCAATATGTCCACCGGCCCCTGTCGCCACTTCTTAATTGTATAATTGAATTGTGTGCGCCGTCGCCTCCAACTCCGCCCGTCTAAGGTTCCGACAATTTCGTACGGCTACGATAATCATTTCACGATGTGCTCCGAACCGCTCATACAATTTAGTTGGCGACACTCTGAAGATTTCCGAAATGAGATTTAAAAAAAAGAAGAGAACAACCTATTAGCGATTTCTTGGAAAATCCATTCCATAGAAGACGGAAGATAAAAGGGAGGGAATGATTTTTGTTTCAATCAGGGACAAAGACGGGAGTGACCTGGTCGACCCCAGACACCGCGGCTTCAGAGAGAATTCATCGGGCCCGCGGTGTAACCCTACCCGAAGGGAGTCAGGGGTTAGGCCGGTACACGCGAAGGACGGTCTTTTGTTCTTCCAAACAAAATAATACCACATGTTTCTAAACTGTTGCTTAAACCACGTGCAGCAGTGAAGGTCCAAGAAACGATTTTACATCAAGTTCTTAGCATTTATAGCATTTTAAAAGTATTTCTATCTCGAAAATACGGCTGAAATTCCTTGAAATCGGTAGGTAGACGTCCGAACTCTTTTACTTCAAAATGTCGCATTTGCACGATCTTTCATTGTGTTTTCTTTTTGATATGAAAAAAAAACACATAAATGCTGTTTGAGTACACCAACCAATATTACGGACTATTACCAAATTCTACCTTGTCGATTGCACATGACACACTTTTAAACACAAACGCTTTCTCGACCCCAATCTTATTCCTTTTATCGGATTTATCCATACATTTCCGTTACTTGGACAATGTAAAAAACAGTTGTGGATCCCATTGAATCAACTTTTATTCAAGTGGACGTATAGTTAGATATAAGAAAAGTGATTGTCAAAGACAGCTCCGTCACACACGGTTGTAGGCAGGAACAGATGTAATAAATATAGTATATACGTTGATTTCTTTGTGCTGTTGGAAGGTTGGCTGGCATGACTAACCGAATAGTCATCCTATCTCTCTCGTAAACTATATTCACCATAGACGTTGTTATCAATACGAGTATGTACATGATATGTATGTATTTCGGTACGTATCTTTTGAACCCTCCCACGACTTTACCCCCGACCACTATAATTTTTATTGTATAAACCAAGCTGAGGGTCGGTGCTGGGTTGGGAGTAGTCTGAAATCTATCCTATTCTAGCTCCAATTCTCTACTAGCATACTCGCTCTGATCGTATTCAAGCAGAATATGATTTTTCCGACTTTGATTTTTCAAAACTCATAGTCGGTTCTCGCAGACGACTTTCAAAGACTACTAGTAGTAGGCGACCTCGCCGACTAACTCCCAACCACACTAGCCTTGCTCACGACTAACTCCCAACCATGGTCGGGAGAACGTCGGGAGGCCATGGTTGGCCAGATGTGACAGGGGTTGTAGAGTGAGCCCCTAGCGTTTATGGTCCTCACGCCTAGCACTACCATAGCATACAAGACCGAACAACCTAGCCTGGTATCCGATCTTTGCGGGTAGGCTGTGTTACACAAGCTCTCGCTGTCAGGGGCCGATTGGGCCCCCTCCGCCAGGAGCCTGATCAGTGGAAGGGTTACTAAAACGTAGCCTCAACCAGGCCCCGCGGATGGCTGGAAAAATTGGCCAAATAGAGTGAATAGTATGCTATTAAGGGGCTCGACTACGGAGGTAGGGACCATTTGCCATCCAAAAGGTCGCAAACTGTAACTTCTATAGCGGAATAACTTCTCCGGCATGTTATCCGTCTATTTGGCAAATTTCAACTTTTTCCAGCGACCTGTGGAGCCTGGTAGAGGCTAACTAAAATGATTTGGCCAGGCTACTTTTCTGAGAGGGCGAACTCGGCAGCTATGATAGGTTTGGATACCAGGCTACGAACAACCTGCCCTGCCTGACGGAAGTCTGTGCGCCCGCGGATTACCTACTAGAGACAGAGGCGGGGCGAAACATTTATCACCCGCCCAGAGAACACTAGCTAATCTGGTCAGGACTGGGGGAAATGTAGGGGGAGGGGGAACACCGTCCGGGAGAAAAAAACAACAATAACCTGGCAAGTTGTGAAATGAAATTTAGATAATACAAGCGAAGAACCTACTAGGGAGAATATTTGCCAGGGAAGTTTGGCCACCAGAGGGTTTCATTTGTAAGCGGCGAATTATTGACCTTACTGTGGACTAGCTATACTGGCCAATTATTCCTTTTTTTGCTGAATTCTACAATCCATACGCCCGTAGGAAGGCCTGGCGGAGGCTACAAACTGAAAGAACCACTGAGTCATCAATGTCATTTGAGTGACCAGTTGGGAACTGACCTCTGTTTTGTGGATGTCCACACAGGAAGGGAAGTCATCGACATTTTCTCTAGATGACCAGTCTTGTGGCGGACTTTCTTCCTCACTTCTCAAGTTAATAGTTTTTAGGACATTTGCTATATATGGACGTGCTGTGGCTCAAACATGGGCGTGAGGAACGGAATTGAGGGTTCGTGACTTCTTATTGAATTGCTGTAATAAACGGGAATTAAAGAGAGAATATTTTGTCTAATGAAAGTATACTGAGGTTCATTTTCCAACAAAACGCATGAACGCCTGAAGGTGTGCGACCACCATATTCAAGTGTTCATCCTTCAGGCATGGAAAACCACGGAATGCGATCTTTCTTCCAAACGTTGTGGAGAAAGGCATTTGGAAAGGCACTTTGCACGACTTTCCTCAATCCACTGGGTTTAAAATGAGTACCTGGCCATGGCTTCTGTTGGTGAGGTAAAAGGCGATGGAAGGAGAGGATGGCTGGATGGGCAACACCTTCCAATATAATTAGACACAACAATCCACTGCACCTACGGTCCACGTATACCTGTATATACTGTACTAGTATACGGTCTATATTAATGTACGCAGTACTTTAATATAGAGTATTCATGTTGAATGGGTTACAATTTTTTTTACTACGTTTGATTCAATGTTGTTGTAAGGTACTGCAACATGTAAAGCTTAAGTATAGTTAAATGGTGATGTCGGAAAACAGAACGCACGGAAGACTAAAGTACTGCAAACTGTAATTGAATAGAAAAAAAAAGTGTCCGATATTTTTACTCAGCGACCCTGCCCTTTCACAGTGTGTCAATTCATAGATCTAACACTGTCATTATTAAAACTGATGCAAACGTAATATTATTACTATACTTACGGAAACATCGTTTTGGGACAACTCTATCGATCGCGCGCGAGCTGACTAAAATCCCCTTTCCACTACAGACTGCAACCAAAGATTTTACAGATCGCTCAACGAATTTCATAGACAAATGAATGAATGAAAGACCTTTATTGTACGTTTACGAATTACAAGCTAAGAACAGATGATAGTGATAAAGCAGAAGTACAATTACAGTGATATAAGAATGTGCTGTCTCACTACATCTGCAAGAATCCTACAATGACTTAAGTATACTAGTATGTACAGGTTCAACTTCTTCTCGCTTCTTAAAGTTGTTAAGTCAGTTGTAAAGTCAAGGAAGTCAGTTGTAAATATACGGACATTTCATTTTATTTATCTATACAGGGCAAATACAATTCAGGCTGTGAAGCCTGTTTTTCAGGTACAACTGATTTAACATATAAAAACACAAACTACAACTACTTACACAGTAACAATAATAATCAATCAATCATAAAAGCCATGCTACATTGAATACAGATTTCAATTTCCGCCGGTATTGCCATTCTTAAAGTTCTTTTAAGTAATAGCAGTTCCTTGTTTCAGTGGTAATGTGTTCCACAACTGAGCCCCATCATGTTGCATACTACTACGGTACGATAATACTTTAGCTGAGGGACAGTGAAGCACGTGGGGGTCGTAATCTCGAATCCGTTTGGCCTCTGTGCGTGTTCGGGTTTATAACACATGATTAATCGAATTTATAAATAACTTTTATGTTTTGTTGTCTTTTAAATAATGATTTTACATCTTGCACAATATGTCACACAAATCCAATTTTGGTCGCTGTACGGTCGCTCACCGATCGCTGTCTAGTAGAAAGGGTGCCTAAAGACGCCCAACATCCCATCACTAACAACATAAGCCTTGTGGAGACCAGCGGGCTTTTCATGGTTAAGTTTGGACGGTCTCCAGTTTTTACATCTGACCTTAGAAATACCAAACAGAGGCCTTACAAAGAAGCCGCTCTCAGATCTAATGATTGTCCCGGGATTTTACAGGTCGTATTTTAACAACTTTGAAACAACGCACCGCTGAAGTCTCGGTCAGGAGTCACGAAATCGTAAATTGTCGCACCACAAAAGAACGCTCCACCTCATTGGCCCGGATGAACGTCGACCGTTAATCTCATAATTGGATTAACCATTCAGCCAATGACTGATTTACCTGTGCTCTTGACATTTAAGGACGGTGAATATATGATGGTGAAAATCAATAGAGAACAATTAACGTCGGTTTTAAGAAAAGGATAGACATTAAACAGAGTTAGTTCGACCCGTCTTGCCCTGGAGGAAACATACTTCAAAGAGTGCCGACACTTTTGTGCGTTTTGTTATAAGAATCAAAACTTGTATGATTGAATATACAGCGGTGTTAGGCTGCTGTTGGGCTCCATATTTAACAGATGGTTCTTTATTGTGTGTTTTCCGGTAAAGGTATTGCAAATGTCAATCAATTAATCAATTATACACTATCACAAAAGTTTTGTCGTCTAAAAAGTCGTCTAAATCCTCAGGTAACGGCATTGGACCAACCAGTCTATTCATGTACTGTTGTAAATGCATTTAAGTTCGCGTGGTTTTTATTTCGCGGTAGGGAGAAAATGGAGTGTTCGAGGTTGTTATAAGTTCGCGCCACAGTCGTAGATGAGCAAAAAGTTTCGCGGTGGTTTTAAGTTTGCGCTGAAATTTTAGTGAAAGTTCACCGCGAAAACCGTGAACATAAAACTACCGCGAACATTTCTGTATTTACAGTATTTCGTTTTAGAGTGTTCCGCAAATAGTATTAACCACTATTTTGGAAATGAAAAATCGGGACATTTCGGCATGTACATTTTCTTTTACATGTTGATATTGAAATCAAGAAAAAATTGATTTTAAAAACAAAGGAAGAAATAGTTGGTCTCAGATGCTGAATCCGTGGCACAACTATTATGATCTACCAGGACAATAGATATGCTCTGTAAGATACTGTTATACTTTGTGAAGCGCCTTCCTAATGAAAATATTATCATCTCAACGTGAACGCACTAGGAAAAGTTTTAAAGGCCAATTATGTTACATTTTGGTCCCAAAGACTGAAAACATTCTCGAAACCAAAATTTTAATGTGAATGACATGTACAACCTCTTTACAGCATATTTGCATCATTACATCGTATTCAACCTAACTTACTGTGTCAAGAAATGGCATGAAAATTTACTTTCGAAATTGTCCTAATATTACATAATGGGCCTTTAAATAAAAGTAAACAAGAAGAAGAACAACAACAAGAAGTACACACTGAGGGTGGCCTCCGGTGTCATCCATCTCCCTCTATCAGACTGATCCCTCTCCTCCCTCCCTAAGTACGGGGTCCGGCTGGGTCCTAACCGGGCCCAGCTGCAAGGTGGCCGGAGTTTGTTTAGATAGCCCCCGCTTATCTGTGTGGCTGCAGACTGACGGGCTCCCTGCACGGCAACTCACTAATGATGATCTAGTGGCACCACAGCTTCGTTGGAGGGAAATCGTTATTGTGTTGTTGTGTTATGATGTCTGCGGTGTCCTTACAAGACGGCAAGATGGTTCTCTCTCTCTCTCTCTCTCTCTCTCTGTCTCTCTCTCTCTCTCTCTCTCTCTCTCTCTCTTTCTTTCTTTCTCTCTCTCTCTCTCTCTCTCTCTCTGTGAGGCTGTGTGTTGGTGTGTAAGAGTGTGTTTGTTTGTGTTTGTTTGTGTTTGTGTGTGTGTGTGACTGTCGGTGTGTGTGTCTCTCTCTCTGTGGTGTGGGTATGGTGTGTGTGTGTGTGTGTGTGTCGTGCGCGTGTGTGTATTTGTGTGTGTGTGTGTGTGCTGTGTGTATATCTCTTTGTGTATGCGCGTATGTGCTTTATTGTACCATATGCATTGAAATCCTACAGCAATACCATTGATTGCAACAAGACCATCAAGAAACATTTTCACCTGTGCGTGTGTATGTGTGTGTGTGCACTTCCATTAGACAAACCCTTTTTAATCTTAACGAAAGTAGCGTTGAGAAATTATAGATTTCAGGGAGTTTTAGTCTGCAAAACGCAAACTCCAGCTGTCCGGGGATTTCTGTCCCCTCCCCGGCTATGGGTGGCTATGCGGTTACAGGGCAGTAAGCCGTTACAGGAGCTTGATTGAGGTCAGGCTGAGGGAGTTTGTCTTCATCTAGACCTAGTAGTTGGCACTTGCCATTGATATCTGTTAACGTGTTACTGAAAAAAATACAAACACAGCCACATGTATGGGTCCGACAGAAACAAAACCAATTGCTTTGGACACACTTCAAGCGTTTATCATTCATTTTACTTTACTACACCTGGTTAATAACATGTTTATTTTCAAGTTCATACTCGTACGCTGATTGCATGCAAGTAGGTGTATTTGGGGAACACGATAGACATAGGAAACATAACATTGACAAGGAGAGTGATTGACATCATTGTAACATGGACTAGTCGAATACTATAGTGTTGGTTATATCTTAGACAAGTGAAGAAAACCAGTGTGAAAAGGTGTGCCACAAACCACAACAGAGTCACAACGGGAACTAGTCTCATAAGTAACGTCACTAAAACACTAAACCGTATATCCCTCCGCCGAAGTTTGTATCGTGTGATTGATTGATGGCTTGATTGACGTGAAATTGAGGGATCTAACCTGTCAAGATGGCGACAACCGCCTCGGATTTCATTTGGGGGCGATCTTATCTCAGAGGTCGTCCAGAGATGATGGGGAAAACAGAACCCACGTGCTCCTTTCACTCAATTGATCAAGATGGAAGGAGAAGAATGGAAACATTTAGAGTAGAGTAGAGGCTGTAGAGTACTTTAAATCTCCAAACAGATCTATCGGTGGCCATGAGAGTATCTAAATGGCAAAAGCAGCATTATTGGCCACCGAGATCTGCAAGCACTCAAACAGGGAGGAGCATTTATTTTCAAAAATGGTGTCATTGGCCCTCCCGTGGCCAATTATACTGCTTTTGCCCTTTGAATACTATCAATATGATTGCCACCGATAGATCTGCTTGGAGGTTAGAGTAGTGTAGAGTCCACTAGATGGCGGTTGCTGAGCGACCGTACTGTGACCAAAATTGGATTTGTTTTACCTTTGTTTTCGGAAATTTGAATATGATAAAAAGATGTAAAAATACAATTTAAAAGACAACAGAACAAACAAAACTTGAAAAAAAAGTTCTTCATCTATGAAATTCTTTGAGCGATGTGTTAAATCTCAAGTTTGGTCGCCCAGCAGTCGCAGCACGGACGTGGTCCTAAGTGGAAAGGAGGTAATAGCTAGAACACTTTAGCCATGGAGAGTTAGTGTTTCGCTGAATTTTAAATGTAGAATTGTAGATTAAGCCTCGTTCGAATTGACAAGTCAAATCTTTGAGGTTGCCGTGGCTTTTTTTCAACAGGTTAAAAGACCAAACTTGTGAATATGGGAAATATCTACCGCCATAACTGTTACATAGTCAGAGTGTAAATTTCAAAACCTACGGTTAAAACATATATTTACGATCTTGGGTGTCGTTGGTTGTTTTACTGACGCTTTTTCGTTTGTTACTGTAAAGTAGATATCCTTATTTTCAAACGAAAAAAAGCGAAATGATGGTTACGTTTAAAGGTACACTTTGTAAGATATACTGAATGAAAGATTGGAGCGATCATTGATTTTAAAACGTCTTTTTCGTCCGATGTGTTGTTGGTTATCAATTTCATTTCCTTACTGAAATACGCTGTGCATTTTATACATTTCGTTCTCGTTTCCTGTGATATTGAGTAAATGTTTTTAGACATTTATAATCAACTGTGTCGTTTCTTTCAGGACTAGTTTCTACACCTTTTTGAAAGCACAACCGTCAACGATACACAGCGGAAAACACATGGGAGCTGTGCGAAGAATTGGGCGGCAAAGGTCTTCCCATGCACCGAGGACTGAAGTCAAGATCAGCGGTGTGAGGATGAAGCCAGGTTTCGGTCTCATAGCTATGTGGAATGGTCATGACTCATGAAATAAACATCGTGTAATGTTCATTTTCATTTGTGTTGCACTAGACTATACCAAGTATTGCAGGACACATGTTAGATTAGGTACTCGACTAATCGTTCATACGAAAGTAAAACCAATGTTCACTAGTATTCAATAGTAAGATATAAAGCCCAAAACGTCAAAACATTTACCTGTTATGAATTATCATTGTCAAAAAAACACAGAAATAAGCGATATCTAAATATAGTCGGTAACATTTACATATTCTAACTTTTTTCAATGAAATTTTCTCCGTACATTACTGAGGATTGCTTAAATGCAAGAATCACCGTGACATTGTGTCCTTATTGTATCCGTTCTTACATAGTATACACGGATATCACCTTTATATTACCGATGATTAAAGATTCTAGAAACTCCATATTGGTGAAAACCTAGCCTCTACCAGGCTCCGCGGGATGGCTGGAAAAATAGTAGAAATTGGCCGTAATAGAGTGAATAGTATGCCGAGGGAGTTAGCTACGGAGAGAGGACAGTCTGCCATCCACGGATGGCAGACTGTCCTCTCTCCGTAGCTAACTCCCTTGGCATACTATTCACTCTATTACGGCCAATTTCTACTATTTTTCCAGCCATCCCGCGGAGCCTGGTAGAGGCTAGTGAAAACCATCATGTCCAAGCTCTGTGTGCAATAAAGCAAAAAAACGTGATAGTCTGTTCATTCGACCTTACTATGGATAACGAAATTGATTTATAACGGAGGACTTTCATGTCAACCGTGAAGCATTTATAAATGGTTCCCACAAAATAAAAAAAAGGATAGAATCCCTAGAGTTTGTTTCAATTTGTGGTGGCGAAATTCCTGACATATCTTCCCCCTAATGTTGAAATTTTTCCCTGGCCATTAACAGGTATGGGAGCTTATGTCAGGGCGCAATTTACAAACTAATTATGTTTTCTGGAGATACCAGACGCCACGCGGTATTTCCACCATCTGTCGACCTGTCTGGTTCGAAAAAGAAAAGTTTAATACTATTCACAGTACCATTATGTATTTGTTTTATTTCTTTTAATGACATTTCATGTTCTAATGTATATAGGTTGTATGTATGTATGTATGTGTTGTTTCTTAGAATCTATTGATAATTCTAGTTTTTTTTCTCAAAATTGTCTTATTTGTAATAAATCTACGACTTACGTTTTTACTCCTTTTGTTGTGCTGTATTTCAAAACTGAACGATTTTGTCGTGCTTTTCTTTCTCAGCGTTTTACAAAGTAGAGTAGATTTTGTCTTCCTTCCCAAGGGGTTGAGCGTCTTCTAAAATAATTTTAGTTTTCTTTGCTCGAAATTGTCTTAACTGTAAGACATCTACGACTTACGTTTTTACTCTTTCTGCTTGATGTATTTCAAAATTGTAACATTTTTGTCGTGCGTTTTTTCTACCAACATTTTTTCTTACCTTCCCAAGGGGTTGTGCGTCTAAAGCTGTGCCGTAAATCACGGAGGGCGTGTTATCGGGTGAGGGGCGGCGGTGGCGTCGGGCCGTCCGGCCGGCTTCCCTCCCCGTCTGTCCCCGCTGACAGCTCACCGTAAACAAACAGGCGACACGAGGAAACAATGCCGTAATGGGGCGGATATATACAACACACCATTAGCATGGGAATGGGTTCTACGCAAAATTCAAGCAGATGTCAGGATTGGAAATCGTTTTTTTTTCTGACACGCAAACATTGTCGAAAAAGTTAGCCTTAAATGAGGGCCTGCAGATTTCTTGGAGCGGCGACGTTTATTTTTTTTGGGAAGCGCTGATACCAGGTACTGCTGGCTTATAGGGAGTTTCGTGGCAGAGGTGATCCTCCCAAAAATAGGCGCCGCCGCTCCAAGAAGTCTGCGAAGTAGGCTATTACAGGCCCACTTTGGAGGCTAACTTTGGTACAATGTTTGCGCATCAGAAAAAAAAGCATAGGACTGCAAGCGGATCTTCAATTGGTAAGGAAAGTATCCATGGGTCGGCACAGTACTTCTGTTGACCAACTGATACTGTTTCGGTCTGTGGATACTGTCTTGCGAACGGAAAATCTTTTTGGATGCTAAACTTGTCTAGCTTTGTTGCTCCAAGGGTGTGGTCGGAGACAGTACTTCGAAAATGCTGCCATTTTTACCCTAACATCTGCTTAGATTTATGACTAACTTAGTATGTAAGTCTATGTGTAACTATATGACCCGCTAATTCCTCTGAGAAAGTATGCACCATATCTGGCCAATTGTATTTTGTTTAAACAATTCAGTGCGTTTGGTGTGAGCTATGTATTTTGTAGAAACTCTACTTTGACGAACAAGCAAAACGGAGTGATATAGACCACATCCTGAAAAGGAAAACGCCTTTGTTAAGCATAACCACCCTTGGACTCTTTTTTTAACGTTGCATTTCTGTTCAAAGTCTTCCACTTTATCTTCATTACATGTTGGACACCTATTGAAGCATCTAGAAACGGAAAGGCACTATCCACATATTGAAGAAAAAAGAACACTATCGAGTTGATAAAAACGACATGATAATCCCTGCTTTGTTAACATGCTGTATCACTGCTCAGATGAGTGCAGCAGTAGTCTTTTCTGTTCATTTACCAACGGCCATACGATAAGGATCGGATACACTGTTGACGGTTCATGCTCAAAGGCCATTTACCTATACCCCACCCCCTTCACGTCAATCACCATTTGTTACGTAATTCAATTACTGTACGACACATGTCTATGTGTTAGTGGTACGATATTGTTACAGATACACAAATCGTTTTAAATATAGAGATAGACTAACAACACTTCACTTCATGTTCTACAGTAGTTCTTGTTGTTTGTGAAGAAAGTATATCCATTAAGATCATAATTACGTTTTGTCCTTGACTTTTAATAACCTTGTGAAGGGTTGAAGACGAACAAAAGCCGCTATCGTAACCGCCATCTCGGTTCCCACACACTTCAGTATGATCGCATCTACATAAGCAGGGGGAATCGGAAGCGATCTGGCCGCATCATATACACTTGGATGCGTTCACCTTGCAAATGATAGCTCTTCAGAGAGGAGACCAGTTAACAAGTTATTATGCTCGTTTTATCTAACGTGAGGTGTGTTCTTGTGTCAGAGTTATCGCAAGTTTTGCGTTTATTGGAATGCCTACAAATTCTACCCCATAACAGCAACAATACCCTTATCAAATTGCTATCATTGTTCAATTGCAAATTTTACGCGACATTAACTCGTTCGAAATTAACGGTATATCAACAATGTTTACACTTTGCAGCCACTAATGCTCAGATAATCGTTGCTCAGAGAAAGTAAAACATAAAATGAAGCCGACGAAAAAACGGAAGAACCGAGTTTTTGTTCCATATGAACCATAGAAACACATCTAATGTTTTTTTAGTCTCTAGAACAATTATTCTATTTTATTTTCATTCACTTATATTCATTAATATTCGGAAAAAAAGCAACATGCGCTTAGAAAACCCCCACTTCTACACGGAATGCATTATGTTTACAACAAAAAGAAATACAGTATCATAAAACAAGATTGAGGACTACAACTCTAGCAAAACAATAAAGGCAAAGCTACTGAGTTCATGTAGCTCTTGAGCAGGTGGTTGCCTGCCCCCCTCCCCCTTCTCAACTCTATATACACTAACACACACAGGCTTTGGCTAGAGTAAATAATGGCTAAGCCTCGGTAACAAGATTTCCTCTTCTATCGTCTATCATCGCATGGGGAGACAGTAAAGATAACGGTGGCACGAAGAAAATTTCATGCTTGGAATTTCTGTGTCCCGTTCCTGCACTGCGGCGTTTTCGGTGTTGAAATATAGGGGGCGCTTCGAGAAAGGCGCTGAACTTTAGAACTACAGTATATTGTAAGACAAATTATTTTACGCGGTGCATACAAACTTAGGGATGCTCAGTTCATCTATCGATTGATCAATGGATGGACCAATACATAAACTGATGGACCAATACACCCATGGCTTTGTTCTAGAGGAAACATTTGAAAGGAAAATTGTGCTGGTTTAACACAGAAATCTAACATCGACCAAGCTTACTTTATATCTAAAAGTAGAGATTTTCAAGCACATTATCTGTATATTATTTGACTTATTTTTCTAAGGCAGCGGAAGGATTCCAATACGGAAAAGGGTGGGATCTTTCGTCTTCCGCTGTCTCAGAAAAAAACAGTCAAGCCCAATAAGTTGAACTTAAAGTGAGCACTTAGACTAGAGTAGACACATGTTAAACTCTACTACATTATTTGTCTTTCATTTTCTTTCAATTGGCCCACTGACACGAATTTGCAATAAACGTATTTATTATCGACGTACTTGCTATCGCACAACCACCTATCAGATGTAGTCTCTACCGGACTAATCACGCCGGCTATAGGGAGAATATTTGCCTGGAAAGTTTGGCCAACATAGGTTTAATTTGGTAGGTGGGCTGACTCTCCTGGCCAATTATTACCCTTTTGCCGAATTCTACAATCCGTACCCTCGTGGGAAGGCATCACGGTGAAGTCTATATCCCACGCCTTGCAGTAAACGTTAGGACCCGCAGAAGAAATCTGGCCTCTATCAGGCCCCGAGGATGGCCGGGAAAATAGTAGAAATTGGCCAAAATAGAGTGAGTAGTATGCGAAGGGAGTCGACTGCGGAGAGAGGGTCCAATATGCCATGTCTAGAGATCGCAAACTATAACTTCTACTTCTATAGCGGGCTAACTTCTCTGGCATGTTATCCGTCTATTTGGTCAATTTCATGTTTTTCCAGCGACCTGTGGATCATGGCGCCTGGTAGAGGCTAGAAGAAATCCCCTGACACTCCAGAGTCGTCCCAATTAGACCCTGAGACACCCCAAGTGATAATGTGTCTCCTTTAAGCTGGGCTAATTTGGACGTTAATGCTTCTCCGAGACTTTCGGCTCAACGTTACCTCTCCCGTAATCCTACAGCAAGACGTCTGCTCTACTTCTCACGACTCAAGTTCGGACGCGTCCGTCTTAAGATGTCTTAAGGGCGTCTTCCGAGTTAAGCTTGTTGGGGTTATGCCTGGCTTGGCGGGATTCCTCCGGAGGATCAGTGCGGGACCACCGGGGCAGAGGGAAGGAGGGCCCGCCGATCGTCTAGACCGGTGACGCCTGGGGTAATGACGGGCCCTGTCCCGCCTAGGTGTGCGAAGCGTCACGGTGATAGGACGCCTGGGACGGGCACTGCTATCGCCACCGACCGCTTTGCTACGAAATTAACGGCCTGACGGACTTCCGAGGTCGCCGTATCAAGTGTTGGATTTTATAGTTCAAAAGGAAAAGTCCCACATTAAAACAATTTTGTTATATCCCCCAAAAAGAAATGACAGGTTGGTTCTCACACGTTGATCACACAAAAACAACTTTTGCGACTTATGCTCTGACTTTGAATCTTTCATAAGATCGGGATATAGTTGGGCTTGAAGAGATCCTTTCTGACTTAAAGAAATATGTTATTTTCTGTGTAATTATGAATTTGTGTCATATTTAGAAGTATATGACAAGTAAGTTATTTAGAAGGAACTTCACGTTAGAAGAGAAAAGAACGACCTACACTACAGAACGCGTCTAAAGCGTCCCCTCCAACCGACATGTTACTTTGTACAATGTTTTACCCCCCTTTGTTTGTTTAGACCAGTCAAATGATCGTCCTCCAAGACTTCTAACCTCCTGATTAGTGTCTCGTTAGAACCTTATGTTTTAACTTGGCGCTGCGTCTCTGGGAATATCCGATTTCCGTCGGTTCCTCGGGTCTGGACCCTTGTGGGTTTGCCCCAAACGGTCGGCGAAATTCTGATGAGAATTTAATACTGTAAATGGAGAAATGTTTGCGGTGGTTTACCTTCGCGGTTTTCGCGGCTAACTCACCGCGAAAAGCCGTTCCATTGTGTGACTGTAGCGCTACTACTTTTGTTTCAAACGCGAACTCAAAGCCAACGCTAACACTCCATTTTCTCCCTACCGCGAAATTAAATCCCCGCGAACGTTTCTGCATTTACAATACCCGCGTTTGGAGGTTAGAATAACAAGGAAAATGTTTGCACTCGAACTTGCCCCGTTAATTGGTAGATTTGGATGTGGAGGAAGAAGAAGGGATTTGGTTGTGTAACGTTAGCTTATGTTGGATAATTGTCTGGGCGGAGACCTGTGTAAAAGGGTGTAGGGTGGCGGAGGAGTCTCTACCTGACTACGCCAGCTAAAGGGAGAATAATTGCCAGAAGAGGTTGGCCACCATTGGTTTTCATTTGCATGCTCCAAGGTAGAAATGTTAACCTTCCCGTGGACTGATTCTCCTGGCCAATTATTGAACTTTTTTTTCCGAATTCTAGGACCCGAACCCCCGTATGAAGGCCTGGTGGAGGCTAGCGGAGGAGACAGAGAGGATGGCGAAGGCTCAGTTACGAGTAGGTCCAAATTCCACCAGACGGCGATCGCGCTGCGATCTCGCTGCGACCTAAATTGGATTTGTGTAACCCCTGACTGGATAACTGGAATATCATGCAAAATGTAAAAGTATGACTGGAAAGACAACAATTCGTTTTTATATATGGAATTCCTTGAGTGATCTGTCAAATTTAAGATCGGAACCCAACCAACCAACCAACCAACCAACCAACCAACCAACCAACCAACCAACCAACCAACCAACACACCAACCAACCAACCAACCAACCAACCAACTAACCAACCAACCAACCAACCAACCAACACACCAACGAAACAAACATCGAAGCTAGCGAATTAAGAAAATGATGTGGTGGGCGGTGCATGTGTTATCATATACCGACATTAAGTTATTTAAGCTCTTCACAAAATGCAATACTATAAATGAATTTAAGTTCGCGTGGTTTTAATTTCGAGGTAGGAAGAAAATGGAGTGTTGGCGGTGGTTTTAAGAGTCATTGCACGAGAAAACCAGGCAGAGGTGGGAAGATGGGGGTCGACCAAATCGGCTCATACTCTGTATGTGTGATAGGTATGTGGAACTATGAACAGCCATATAATTAAAACCCTCCAGCTATTTTTCGTTATGGCGTTCTGGGACCCCCCTCCGAGACCCTCCAAAATCCAACAATTTATGGTTAAAAATTACTGAAATTGCGATGGCCACCCTGATAATTAAAAGAAAGACATGGACATAAGTTTTATATTTCCATATAGCATAGTTTCCTGAGTTTCATTGACTAAAAGTTCAAGATCAAGCGTTAAAGTTGAGAGGGTGTACTAGGGGGTTATCCGAACTAAGGAAAGCAGAATTTTCATGTTGCTAAATTTTAGTCATTTTTAAGGGGCTTTTTCTCCAATCACCCACAATATTGATGAATGGTTTTACCTTTGCTGGAGAGGGGAACATCTACTGTATCAAAAACAAGCGTCATTAAATTGGGCCATGCACAACGGGAGCCGTGACTTGGACTAATAATAAATCAGGTAATCACGTCTCACTACGGTGTAAGCCATGACAATTTCTGTGTTGCTGTGTGAAGACCACAGCTAGATGTCAGCAAATGCTAACATTGATTAGAAATGTTAATTAGGGCTCTAAATGGGGGTTATCAGGACACTTGAAATGGAATTAAGCTGTTTTTACACATTGATTGTTGTTTTCTAAGATGTCAATGACTAAGTTCCTTAGTCAATTATTGTGTGTCTTCACTAAGTGGTACATAATGACAAAGGCTCTGTATGGGGGTTATCAGGGCTTCACATATGTTATGTGGTATACCGTAAGACACATTGCGGAACACTCCTATTTGCCTACAGCAGTTCTTATTCTAAGATTAACCTCCTACATACATTTACATCCACTATAGACCATAGTGCGCACACACATACGTGTGGACTGAGGTAAACGCATTTTAGTTTAATCTTTAGGTAATTTTGTGACTTCTCAGTAAGTGAACAAGCAAATACTTTCTGTATCTGTACTGTACTAGTATTACCTACAGCTTTTTACTACAGCCCAACCTGTACCTGCAATAGGTGCTTGAATGTAAGATTCTTCTCAAATCAGAGGCTTTTAGTTCCCAATCCTAGATTGTTGATGTGATACACTTAAGAAATTCTGAAGGCACTCAACGCTGAGGTACTCGGATGTTTCGCAAGGCTAAGTCCTTCAATTACGATTCAGCTTCATTGTTAGAGAATGCACATAACAAGTATGCATTAATATAGGAATAAATCTATATCTATGAAAAGAAATTTTAACTTAAGCTATCAGCAATAAATAGTCAAATCAAGGTATAGTCCCTGAAACAAAAACAAAGCCCTTCTAAGGCTCAATTCATTTATATAGTTTTCTGGCACGATCCCGAATGGTCTGAGTGAAAGTTCTATCGGTTAAAACTTACCATATGGTCTTCAAATTTATGATCGTCTATCCATTATAATTCTAATCAAATTGTATAGACATATCTTTAAAAAACTGTCCCTGTATCTGGATGTATCAGATCATCTGATTCAGATGTATAGTGTCCTACTACCCCCCCCCCCCCTATACAGAGCCTTCAATCATTGCAGACTTTCCTGTCCATTCACTCAGAAATTTAGCAGTAAATTTGTCAACGGGTAAATAGGATAACAGGTTTGAATTATGGGCCAAATTATCTTCATTAAATTTCAGTTATACTGGTGTGATCAGAATGATAGAAAATAGCAGCGTAATGATATCAATCAACATATACTGTAAATAACAATAACAACATTTCAAAATTCGACACAGTATCAGTAGATACACAGTATAAATGTGTATTTCTGGTAAATGTTTAAATGTTCTGAGTTAAAGTATGCTTCGTTGATTCCATAACTTTGCTCTTGAAACGCTGCTAAAAAATATACTACATTAGCCGACCGAGGCAGGTGGGGGTAGCCCCGAAACCGTTTAGCCTCTGTTTGGACTCTCAGTGGGGGGGACTTCCATGCATCTGAACGATGCTGACATGTGCGACGGTGCCATTCCATGTATTGACTTGAACCCTGGATAGATGTGTTTATTTCTGCCCGTTTAATCACCGCCATTACATTCGTCCTTAAAAGTCAATGTCAAAACTGTTGTTGTGTGCTGCTGAGCCCTGATAACCCCCATGCAGAGCCTTTGTCATTATGTACCACATAGTAAAAGTCCACAATGGTTTTAGTAATTGACGTCTTAGAGAGCAGCAAGAAAAGTATAAAACAGCTGAATCCCTTTTCAAGTGTCCTGATAACCCCCATTTAGAGCGCTAATTAACATTTCGAATTAACGTTAGTATTTCTTGGCATCTAACTGTGGTCTTCACACAGCAACACAGAAATTGTCATGACTTACACCGTAGTGAGACGTGATTACCTGATTTATTATTAGTCCAAAACACGAAAAATCCCCAGAAAGACCCCCAAGTCACGGCTCCCGTTGTGCATGGCCCAATTTAATGACGCTTGTTTTTGATACAGTAGATGTTCCCCCCTCCAGCAAAGGTAAAACCATTCATCAATATTGTGGGTGATTGGAGAAAAAGCCCCTTAAAAATGACTAAAATTTAGCAACATGAAAATTCTGCTTTCCTTAGTTCGGATAACCCCCTAGTACAACCTCTCAACTATAATGCTTGATCTTGAACTTTTGGTCAATGAAACTCAGGAAACTATGCTATATGGAAATATAAAGCTTATGTCCGTATCTTTCTTTTGATTATCAGGGTGGCCATCGCAATTTCAGTAATTTTTAACCATAAATTGTTGGATTTTGGAGGGTCTCGGAGGGGGGTCCCAGAACGCCATAACGAAAAATAGTTGGAGGGTTTTAATTATATGGCTGTTCATAGTTCCACATACCTATCACACATACAGAGTATGAGTCGATTTGGCCAACCCCCATCTTCCGACCTCTGCCTGGTTTTGCCTGGTTTTCTCGTGCAATGACTCTTAAGTTCGCGCTTGAGACAAGAGTAGACAATAGCAAAAAAATTCGCGGTGAAGAGGTTACCGCGAGAACCGCGAGCACAAAACCACAGCAAACATTTCTGCATTTACGGTATATCCCAGTAAGCATATACAAGTTATGCATTTTCTCTCTTCTTTCATATCTGCCCCCTTGTCATATTGTTTGCCTGAGCAGACGCGCACGCTCCTAGTTAGACCGCCCTTCTCTCACCAATGGGATTTCTCTCCCTTGTCAGCGGTGCGCTGTAGTTGTACAAGACCAAAACCACCGGGCCAGTGTCGACAGCTCGTCATCCAATAAATGGCCTTATAATGACAAGAGCGTCCCAGATCGGACACCCGAAACGCCTTCTAATTACTAAGGAGGGGAGGGAATATGTTTTGAAAAGTCTCCAAGGTAGTTGATGTAGTCTTAAACGCTCCAAGCGCGGATGTAATACTTGCACAAAACAACGATGTTCGGTACCAGATATTCCCTCCGAGTTTTGGGTATGGACTTTGTCATGGATTTCACAAGATTCACACGGACGGAAACATGGAAATATTTCCTAAAAAGGGTTTTGGAAACACTCGGTTCGTCTACTGTAAGGTTTATGTTTTGTCTTTCATTCTGTGATTTGACTGTTATATAACTTCGAAGCCTTAGATACCAGGAATTAATCTAAAATATAACCTTCATTTCCGTTGTTGTCTACATTTTATATGAAATCATGATATGAATGTTTAGCCACATATACTTACTTTGAATATTAATTTGCTGGGCATCCATATAACAGCAAATGGATGATTACTTGTGTTTCTCCAAATGTAACACAATTGACCATAAGAAGCGCACATGTTGTCGGTAAGTAAAGTTTATGATTACCATGGTAGCAGGCTACACAAACGAACAAACAAACGAAGAAACTAACAAACAAACAAACAAACAAACAAACAAATCAATATCTGAGAGCCCTTAAACGTTTTGTTACTCAAACATGGGTAGTGTTCAATGGGGATTTATTGTTAGTTTTTTGCAAGGTCCTCCCAGTGCTTTGTCATGTACTTAAAAGTACATGACAAAGCACTGGGAGGACTTTGCAAATGACGGTTACAGATAAGTTGGAGATGCACACTGTCCAGGCAGCTGAAATCAGAACCTGGACTGATGCGCAGCGCAGAAGAAAAGCGGATCAACAGAAAAAAAAACTTTGCAACAGAACTGAGTCGATCAGCTTACAGATGTGACCTATGTGGCAGAGACTGTCGAATAGGACTGTATAGCCATAGCCGATGCTGTACATTGTTGAAGGGAAAACATTAGTGCTTTCTAGCCTGGGTTTCAGCCTCTTCGTTCGTGCTCGCTACCAACGAGAGAGTACTATATTAGTACGGGAGTGAGATCACACTAACGAGACTGGTGTCCAGACTAAATAGTTTAACAAAAAGGTTTTGGAATATGTGCGTACACAACGTTTTTACCACGAAATCGCAGGTAAGTATCTTTTGTTTTAGAGTTTTAGATGAACCAATTACCGATATTCTTAGAACCATGTCGGTAAAATGATGGATCCACTTTTAAGCTAACCTAACATTGACGAACTGACACTTGTTGGAATTGAAGACCCCCAAATCAGTAAATGTTTGTCTGTGTTCAGCAGGTTATAAACAACTGTGGTTCATAAAAGTGAAAATAAAACTGGGTCACAAAAAAACGGGACGCCTCCTTACTATAAACAAACGGGTCATGAAACAACCAATAAAGTCGTTTTTATATTAGCTGTGGTTCCTAGTGTCTGCTCTGTTTCCGGTTGAAAAGGTCGCCAAAGTTTGAGTCTGGACGTTTGGAGGGTGAAACAGGTGGTCTTGATTCCTGACTTGGTTTTAGATAAGACCCTGGAATTACTATCATGAACCTACATAAAACCAGGACAGGATTTGTGGACAATGAAATACGTTACTCCATATTAGTGTACATACAAAGAGAAGGAAGAGTTTTGGTTACGAATTTTGTGACTCAATCAGAAGAAAGTACCGATTTCACTAGCATCTAGTAGCATCTACAGATAATATTTTATCAACATGTGTTACCCTTTCACATTAGAAGACAAGAAGGCCTCCTGGCGATTTTACTTATCAGTGCAGTTGCCTGATTTCTACCATGTTGAAAGCCACTAATGTTTCCTAATGTGCACAATGTACAGAGAGTTGGGTGTTTTTTTTAACAGCGCTTCGGGAAGATAAAATAAAGATACATTATACACATCCTAAAGGTACGTGGTCCCGCACGTGCACGGGAATATTTCGTGTTAAAACGTCTTCAAGGTATGACTCTAACAATGATAGCATACCAAATATATCTGAAATGGATCACATTCAACTAACTGATGGGAAAGGGATGTTCCAGGCTACGGAGAAAATTCACCACCGCTGGCACGTGTAAAAAGAGACTTGTAGCGGCTTAAAGAAGTACTGCAACCTATTTTCTATATTGCACGTAAGGCTTACCGGGTATACATCTTACCTTCCATTATTTCACTATGTTTTTTATGGACGTAAATGACGTAAAAACTTGAGACCATATTCGTAAAGGGACAACTTCTACATTCGTTCAACCTGTCCTTGTTGGGATAAGTAGGGTTGTTTGCGTTTTTGATGAAGAAAACCTTTGGAAACCGACAAGTCTTAGACCATAAAAAGTCGACAGCTGCCATCCATATAATCCAAAGGAAACTTACCACTAACATGTTTATACCAAAGATGTTATTCTTTACAGTATGTCTACTATACTTTCACTCTTGATTGAAAGTTGATGTATTCTTTAATCAAGTGTCAAGTGAATATCCTGTACGCAAACCCCTTTGTGAGCCTTGTCCAATTTCTCCATTCTCAAAAGACCGAAATTTTGCAATTTGACGGTCGTTTTGTAAAACCATTATTCACAGCTATGTTGTGATGATATTTTGTAACAACTATCCTTTTATTGAAACCTTAGAGGCTTTGTATTCTTCACTTTGTGCCTCTCACTTACCCATTATGATCATACATGGTACCGGTCTCCACGGGTCGTTTTACTCGACGATAGTAAAGCGCCGTTTAGCAGATAGTATCAGCACTGCAGGTAGGGAAGCCAGCAGTGAGCGGTCAAAGCCATCAGCTTTTGAAACACACTTCGCTCTTTTTGTATGCAACTCTCGAGCGCAGACTACGTGCTTTTTTCACGCCTGGAAGAGTAAGATATCAGTCTATAGATGGCATTTTCATTGCATTTTAAGCCGTGTATCAACTGGTGACATTCCAGTACAGTGTTGTTATTTCTGACGAATTCTTTCCTTGGGCCGCTATCCTCTTTTAGCTTCAAGCACCAGCCCTTCTCACGGCTGATATCAAATATCCACAGCTTAGACCAACACCGACAATGTCCGCTCGGCCACGCTAGCTGAAGACCATAACCTGCAGGCAGATGTTCCTGTGGCCAAGCCGTAACTGTCGGCTAGCACGATCGTACGGTCACAGAAGACCCTAATCTACATGGATGGCTATTGGTGGAGTACTGTCTTGGCCCGCAGGTACGATTCTGCCAACGGAAGATTTACCTGGAGATTTGAAGACCCGTGAGAACCCCACCCGGGACGAGCAGCTAATTGTGTACCCAGCCTGGTTACTCAACGTTATGGCCCCATGAAAACATCAGATACCGTCGGGCATGTCAGCTGTGATTGGTCTAAAAGCAACCATCTTCGAACAAACTGCCAATCGTATCTCTGCTTGTATGATGGTAAATTTGTTTTACAACTAAACCACTGACATAGATAAAGGTCAATAAGTAGTAGATCTATAGACGTTTCGACCTTTGATCACTCCTAAAATCAGTCCACAAATTTTGGAAAGAATGCAGCGCAGCAACATGGGACTTGTATCAAAGTTTCGATGTTTCGCCATTCTGCTAGTTTTCCTGGGTTTTCTGATCAGACACAGGAGCAGCGCAGAGAAGGTTCTGTTGGTACCTCCGCCTGTAGGAGACAGCCACTGGATGAATCAGGCCAAAATTGGCCGCGCTTTGGTGGACAAAGGTCATATCGTAACTGTGGTTGTTTCAGAGGACATTGTAGAAAAACGGCGGGCAGAGTGGCTAGACTTTCAGTTTGAGGCATTCCAAGACCAAGGAACCCAAGCAAGGCTCAAGGAAATACAAGACCAAGCAGTTTCCACGGCTGGAGAATTGTCTCTCTTCAAAACAGGAAAAGTATTCTCTGCGTCCGAAGGTATCAAACAACACTGTTCCCTGTTGTTGGGTGACAGTAACCTGGTGGATCGACTGAGGGCATCCCAATACAGTGTTGTCATTTCTGACCCCATCTTTCCTTGCGGCGCTATCCTCTCAGCCCATCTAGACTTACGGGTACCCAACATCGCCGTTTGGCGTCTAGATCCTTTCTCCACTGACGTAAAAGCTACCGGTGTACCGCTCCCTCTGTCGTACGTGCCATATATTCTCACTGACTTTACCGATGATATGACATTTGTACAACGACTTCAGAACGTTGTCCTGTCTATTTCTTTTCAAATTATATCACGAAGGTTAGCAAGCACCAGGTATGACGAACTGGTCCGTACGTACATCGGCGAGGAAGAAACTATACAGACAGTGACGTCACGCACGGACTTGTGGCTTTATCGAACCGACAATGTGCTGGATTATCCTCGTCCCAGCATGCCCAACATGGTTCAGGTTGGAGGACTGAATGTCGCTGTGGTCAACCCCCTACCTGAGGTGAGTTCTTTTATTACTTACGGGTAGCAAATCAGTAGAAACTGTAGGCAATAAAGCTTTGTTCAAACGTAAACTTGATATTGGTGGACGTCGATTGAGATAAAGGAAGTTCACTAAAGATTATTTATCTTTCTACAGGACATAGAAGCGTTTGTCCAGAGCGCTGGAGACGATGGAGTGATTGTGGTCAGTTTCGGGTCGATGGTCAAGATGATGCCGAAGGAGAGGCGAGAAGTCTTCGCGGCAGCCTTCGCCCGACTCCGACAGAAGGTGGTGTGGCGGTACGTGGGAGAGAAGCCCACCGGTCTGGGCAACAACACCAAAGTACTGGCATGGCTACCTCAGAACGACTTGCTAGGTAAGATTAATACTAGTACTCTTATCCTAAGACCAATGAAACAATGAGAAGTAGAAAATCTGGAATCAAAGTCAAGTATTAATAGGAATACAGCCGTAGATATAGGGCTTCCTTGTATCATTTAAAAATGACTATCTAAGACAAGAACACTAAGCATGAGAGATTCTGTGTCTGTAATCATCTTCTACTCAGGTTACTTTCTCTCTCTTTCTTTTTCTCTCTTGATATACATGTATGCATATATGTAGAGAGCCTAGCAAGGGAGGCAATGACCTTAGAGAAAGAGAGAGAGAAAGAACATCACAGGTGACGTTCGTTGCTTGTAACTTGCTGTATATGTTGTAGCCCACCCTAAGACCCGAGCTTTTATCACTCACGCTGGGTCGAACGGACTGTACGAGGCCCTGCACCACGGCGTGCCCATGGTCTGTCTGCCGCTGTTCGGGGATCAGCCCGCCAACGCCGCCCGGGTGGTGGCCAGGGGGGGGGGGGTGAAGTTGGACTTCAGCACGGTCACCGCCGAACAGTTGTACCAGGCCATTCTTCATGTTGTCACCAACAACAGGTACTGATGGTTTCGTTTGCATCATATAGGATTTGGTACACATTAAACCATCTTAACAATGTACTTTTTTAGATATGGCATGGAAGATGTTGAGTTCAAAATTGATGATAGTACAGATTTACACACACACAAACACACACACACAGACACAGACACACACACAGACACACAGACACACAGACACACACACACACAGACACACAGACACACAAACACACGCGCTTGCGTGCGCGCGCACACACACACACACAACACACAAAAAAACCTTCTTCATAGTAATTTTGGTCCGATATATTTTGTACTTTGTACTTCACAGCTACCAGGAGACCGCAGCCCGCCTGTCCCGCCTGCACCGTGACCAGCCCCAGTCACCCATGGAGCGAGCCGTCTGGTGGATAGAATACGTCATCAAACATGGCCGACTGCCCCATCTCCGCGCACGCGCCGTGGAGCTGCCGTGGTACCAGTACTACCTGCTGGACGTGGCTGTGTTCCTGTTTGGCGTCTGTTCAGCTGTCCTGGGTACCGTGTGGTGCAGCTGTTCGTTCTTCTGTAGGAAGATTTGCTGTAAAAGCGTCGCTAAGCTGAAGTCTCAGTAGACACATGGTAACAATGTATCTGATTCACACCATGGCATGGTAGACACGTAGATACACGTGGAATTTAAGTATGCAAAGAAGCCCTAAGTGATAAGATGACTTATAAACCGTGAGATAATTACCTTTCTGTATACCCAGCAAATAGACATGTAATGGCACAGCAGGGCAACCTTTGGCACTTTATGAAATAGTGATTCAACGCAATTTTCTTCTTTCAAAATCTGAATATACTAGTTTGCAGAAAATTGATCATCATTGTTATTTAATCAGGAGGAAGATTTTGTATATTATTTTATGTCCTTGTAATATCATTTTGTGGTCCGTTGTCAAGCTGTTAATTATAAATGAGGATGAACAGTTCAGTAAAATGCCAATTTTGTCATAGGAAATGGGATAAGGCATCAAAGCAGATGTTGGGTGAAAGATGACATGTTTTCATAGTAGGAGAGCACAGATATCCTTTTCACATTTCAAATATGTATCAAAATAATAATGGAAATCTTAAAGACTCTTATTACGTAAAGTGACATATATGATAATATTATGTTATGTGACATATATGATAATGGGTGACTATAGTGTTATCTATTATCATAATCCATCCATTTGACTATCTTGATGTAGATGCTAGCTTTTATCAACGTTAGGTTATTTCATGTAAGACAAATTTTCTTCATGTTATGATGTGTTATCTGTTATCATAATCTATCCATTGAACCTTTATATGAATGCTAGCTTTTAGCAAACAATATAAGATTAATTCATGTAAGACAAATTTATTCAAATAAAACAAGAGTCTTAGGACCCAAAATCTCCATGAAACTTTGTTTTTTTATTAAACCAGTTCCCCCCATTCTATATATCGCTCAATGGTATGACCCACACTGGCCGGGCAAGGGGAGAAGTGGCTATAAATAGCTACTGACCTAGATAACAGACCAACAGATGGTGCGACCTCAAAGCCCACAATAGCGTAGATATTCCTCATTACTTATGCAAATTCAGTATGAATTTGCATAATTAGCACTTCAGCACATGTTTGTCGGTTAGTAAAGTTTATGATTACCATGGTAGCAGGCTACAAAAGCGAACAAACAAACGAACAAACAAACGAACAAATCAACATCTGAGAGTCCTGAAATGTTTTGTTACTCAAACATGGGTAATGTTCAATGGGGATTTATTGTTAGATTAAGTACATGACAAAGCACTGGGAGGATCTTGCAAATGACGGTTCCAGATAAGTTGGAGATGCACACTGCCCAGGCAGCTGAAATCAGAAGCTGGACTGATACGCAGCGCAGAAGAAAAGCGGATCCACAGAAAATAACTTTGCTACAGAACTGAGTCGATCAGCTTACAGATGTGACCTATGTCGCAGAGACTGTCGAATATGACTGTATAGCCATAGCCGATGCTGTACATTGTTAAAGGGAAAACATTAGTGCTTTCTAGCCTGTGTTTCAGTCTCTTCGTTCGTGCTCGCTACCAACGAGAGAGTACTATATTAGTACGGGAGTACTATATTAGTACGGGAGTACTATATTAGTACTAACGAGACTGGTGTCTAGACTAAATAGTTTAACAAAAAGGTTTTGGAATATATGCGTACACAACGTTTTTACCACGAAATCGGAGGTAAGTATCTTTTAATTGTTTTAGAGTTTTAGATGAACCAATTACCGATATTCTTAGAAAAATGTCGGTAAAATGATGGAGCCACTTTTGAGCTAACCTAACTTTGACGAACTGACACTTGTCGGAATTGTAGACCCGAAAATCAGTAAATGTTTGTCTGTGTTTCAGCAGGTTATATAAACAAATGTGGTTCATAAAAGTGAAAATAAAACTGGGTCACAAAAAAAGGGACGTCTCCTTACTATAAACAAACGGGTCATGAAACAGCGAATAAAAGTCGTTTTTATATCAGCTGTAGTTTGTAGTGTCTGCACTGTTTCCGGTTGAAAAGGTCGCCAATTGTTGACTCTGGACGTTTGGAGGGTGAAACAGGTGGTCTTGATTCCTGACTCGGTTTTAGATAAGACCCGGGAATTACTCTCATGAACCTACATAAAACCAGGACAGGATTTGTGGACAATGAAATACGTTACTCCATATTAGTGTACATACAAAGAGAAGGAAGACTTTTGGTTACGAATTTTGTGACTCAATCAGAAGAAAGTACCGAGTTCAGTAGCATCTAGTAGCATCTACAGATAATATTTTATCAACATGTGTTACCCTTTCACATTAGAAGACAAGAGGGCCTCTTGGCGATTTTACTTGTCAGTGCAGTGCAGTTGCCTGATTTCTACCATGTTGAAAGACTTGAAAGCCACTTATGTTTCCTATTGTTCACAATGTACAGAGAGTTGTTTTTTTTTAACGGCGCTCCCGGAAAATAGAATAAAGATACATTTTACAGAGCCTAAAGGTACGTGGTCCCGCACGTGCACGGGAATATTTCGTATTAAAACGTCTTCAAGGTATGACTCTAACAATATAAATCATACCAAATACTTCTGAAATGGATCACATTCAACAAACTGATGAGACGTTCCAGGCTACGGAGAAAATTCACCACCGCTGGCACGTGTAAAAAGAGACTTGTAGCGGCTTAAAGAAGTACTGCAGCCTATTTTCTATATGGACGTAAATGACGTAAAAACTTGACCATATTCGTAAAGGGACAACTTCTACATTCGTTCAACCTGTCCTTGTTGGGATAAGTAGGGTTGTTTGCGTTTTTGATGAAGAAAACCTTTGGAAACCGATAAGTTTTAGACCATAAAAAGTCGACAGCTGCCATCCATATAATCCAAAGGAAACATACCACTAACATATTTATACCAAAGATGTTATTCTTTATGTCTACTATACCTTCACTCTTGATTGAAAGTTAATGTAATCAAGTGTCAAGTGAACATGCTGTACGCAAACCCCTTTGTGAGCCTTGTCCGATTTCTCCGTTCCCAAAAGACCGACATTTTGCGATTTTGACAGTCGTTCGTTTGCAAGTTCTTCTCCTGACAGCCTGGACTAGTACTGCAGTTTGGGCTCTTACGGGGTATTTTCCTAGACTGATGATGCTCATTGATTGATGCCAAAAACGACTTCTTAACTAGGGTCGTCTGGATTAAAAACCATGCTTTACAGGAAGTTCAGACATTGCCGACTCTTTATTTTGAATTGACACCTATTCGATCACCAAACAAGTCTATCATTATTTCCATACATGTGATATGATTCATGCTACATTTGTAATTCCTAATTTGCATAATTATGAGAAAACTTGATTAATGCGCTGAAAGCTTGTAGTCAAATTTCCTGCAAGTGCTATGGTCATGATTTTTAAGTGGTGTATAGCTCTTGGGGCAGGGAGTAAGTGATGTAAATATAGACCCCCTAGTGGCTTGCTTAGAACTGCAGTGGGCCTTTTTGTTTGTAACTTTTGAGGAGGATAACTCAAGCAAGGATTGATGGATTTTCATTGTTTTTAGCATATAGGTACCATAGGTGATGATTAACATAATGCAAATAATGACCAAATTAATAGAATCATTGACATTGAAAATTTCTTGCACTGCTCCATTATATACGCATGTATGGTTCACACTCACCACGTGTGTCCCGGGATCTAGGTCAAATGGTCAACAGCTGGCATGACTAGTAAGGCGATACGAAACCAAGACTCTGGTTACCTCCATGAAAAATGGAGATATAGTTTTGGGTGTGTCTGTCTGTGTGTATGTGCGTGTGTATGTGTGTTTGTGTTTCCGCACTACTGTAGTCAGAATAACTCAAGAACCTCTTGATGGATTACGATGATATTTGGTATGTGGGCAGGTGTTATCAAGCCGAAAGTCAAGGTCAATTTTGGGCCCCCTGGTATGTGACCTTGGTACTGCAGCAGAACTTCCCCCCTTGCAGCTTGCTCTGGAACTGCAGGGGCGCTATTGTGAAAATCTTCTAAGGAGAATAACTGAACAAAGAAACGACGGTTTTCCATGACTTAATTTGCATAATTAATGAGTAAAATCTATATTTGCAGTGTTTTCCATAATATGACTCAAATACATGTAACATATGTAGTTTATGGTGAGTAAAACATCATGAAATAACAATTATGCAAATAAATACATAATTTGCATTGTTGATGCAAAAGCGCCACAATTCATCTAAATGGTAGATAATAGGTCTGTCAATATTGCGACATGTGTAAGTTGGTTAAAGGTGTTCATGACCAAGCATATATTATGTAAATGTGTAAGTCATTTGCATAAACAGAATAGTTCATAGAGATATGAGGTCGCAGAACTCTTGTTTTATCTGTTATGATTGGTGTGGAGATAGCTTATTCTAAAGGTGAATCTAATGATTGACATGGTGAGATACTAATTATGCCAAACAGGAGTGAATTTGCATGATTGATGAAATTTGTATAATCCACTGCGTTGTATGAAAGCACTTGCAAACATGTGGCATTTTATTTACATTAGCAACTGCAAACCAAACTGACAGGCGTGGCCGCTGGGCTCTAAAGGTAAAAGCACCTGAATTTATAATAATTTCAGTTACCCGTTAGACAATTCTCTCTTCAAGTTTCCCACCGTTGTCTGTGCTCTCTTGATTACGTCACACTTTGATGGTTCCAAGGATCCAAAGTATGAAGTTTCTTTGATCTGAACTAAAGATAGTCTTACCTTCACGGGAACCTGTTCCCCATGATAAGGGACAGATTCTAAACACGTACGTGTAGCTCAGATCATGTGGGTCAAATAGCAACCACTGGCCATTGAGAGTCCCCTTGTATGACTTGAGGTCGTGGACCACAGTATTTCGCCTGTAGGGATTTACATGGTTAAGGACCCCAAAGTAAGAAGCTTCGACGCTTCAAAATTTATAGTAAGGTGCACAATCAAGGTGCAAGATTTTGATATGGTTGACTTCAGGGTTCAATCTACAAATTATGTGAAAACTAGCTTCAATTAATTTGCCGTCTCGTTCTCTTTTAAAAGCCACTTTGATATGACCCCCAGCGGAGGTCATCATACTGCAGCCGACGCACAGTAGTTGGGCGGTAGCATATTCAGGCGCGAATCCAAGCCGACCGAACAATCATCGTAATCCAACTCGTACACACTCAAAACTGACGTATTCTTCTACTATTCACCACAGTTTCCGCCTCGCTAACGTGCAAAGGAGAAACACTACGGCCTTTTCAAGCAATGTGACGCACTACTTTATACCCGAACTACTATTGTCCACGACCACGGGGGTCGCCCCTTAATACAGTGTTCTGCGACCTTGAACATTTTGCCAACTGCTGTTAATTTTGGTTTTGCACTCCTATGTCCGTTCTAATTCTCCGCACTTCTGTCAACAGACGTGCACGTGAAGTTCTTCTCTCCTGGTGTTGCTGGGTTACTGACTTTTCTGGTGTGACTGGTAAGATTTGCTTCATTATTCTTCTTCATTGCTAAATCTGCGAAATGGACTTATTATTTTCAATTTTTCACGTTTGCAGGTTTATGTTATCCGGTGGGTTTGGTCGAGAAGAACTATAACAGAAAGGTGTTCGATTTTGAAAGGTTTGTCTCATGGAAAAAATTAGATAGTTTACTTGACTTATGTTGTGTATGTTAAGTGGCGCATTGAAGAATGCAGCAGCAGCAAATTGTTGATAGTCTCACCTTAACGCAAACTTACCCCCAGGATATAAGGAAGACATTCTAAGCACGTATGTGAGGCTCGGATCAGTGACTTTGGCAGTAGTGTGATATTTGACACACTCATTGACCAATGACTGTCCCCGAGTCTGACATACGCGATATTTTTTTCCACATGTTATCTTCTTCTCATTTATAGCACTCTTCTCGCTCTCCGCACACCTGGGGACAAACATGGAGTACGAACTTAACTTAATGCCTTAAAAGCCAATCCTCTCTCCAAGCCTGCTAATGTCGGACCTGCGTGCTTGTTTACGACACAGTTGCGAAGGTACCCAGGCTCCAAAGTAGGAGTGTCACCCGAAGGGTCACTGAACGGTCTCTGAGCCGTGAAGAAACAGGGCGGGTGGGAAGGTGTATGTTTTCCTGAACTCCCTTTACCTTACCCGATCACGCTCCTTCACAGCGTCTTATTCGACCGGATACGCAAGAATCTTTAGAATAACGCAAACAATCTTTGTGACATCGACTTTCGTAAGGACTTATACAACTATACATGTAAACAAACAATTGGATACAAAAGACTTAACCTACGTTCAAGTATACGGATACCTATTTCGACATGAAATTGATTATACAAACTTCTTATCCTTATAGCAATTATAAGGTCCCCTCTCAGCACCTGTAGCTGGGACGAGCCAACCTGTGTTACGCAAACTCCGATGTTCGCGACCTGGTAACGGAAATTACATTCATTACTGTAATGTCTATTTGTTCGGGGAGGTGATTCACAACTTATAGCAAACACTTCCTATTTGTTTCTTTTAAAAGACAGAAAAGTTTTAAGTCGTCATAAAAACGACAGTTTGGCACCTTATATGTGGCATATCTTAACGTCAGGAACGTCTTACTTCAAACAGTAACGGAACTTACCGTCAGGCGACAGGCATAAACCACCTTGCACAGCGTGCAAGAACAGTGACAGGAGCGATCTGACGTGATTTGTCGGAGGGCCTAGGTAGCTGGATTCGACAATTAACCGGTCGTTCTCTGAACTGAATTGTTACGTTCTCGGCTGCTTTTTAAATTTTGCATGTCTCCGCAGGCGACAGCGGTTTTTTTATGACTCTTTAGGCCACCCATTGCCATGCCTTCAAGTCAAAACCCATAAGTAATTTTGTGGTGCATTTTTTGTGAAACATGATACGTGTTGTGAGAAAATGAAGAAAGCATCGATGGTACCCGTAATTTGGCTAATATCAGGTCGTAAAGGCTGGCGACAGCAATTTGTACATTCAAATGAGAACGAGCGTACTTAAGGTAATACTGCCCATACACACAAAGCTACATGTTCACCATTTGCACATATAAACTAAACGCACTTCTAACAACAGCAATTATACTTACCAAGGCATTAATTGTAATATATATTTCCTATTTAACTTGTAAACTATTATGCACTGTGCATAACACAAACATGTCAATTGATAGACTCAAATTAATATATGATGTAACTTTATACAGATAATAGATTTAAGAACTCTATAAAAACACCGCTCTCTACACTCTTTATAGAAACCATTGCATATTCGGCGAAGGTATGCGTTCGTGGAACTCTAGTTTCTATAGTTTTTGTCTACATTAAGAATGCCACAATTAAAAGAGCAGACCCAAACCGTTAGGGTTATTGAAGGTTAGGCTTATAAAGTCCATTACGTCGCCACACTCACGTCGACTAATCTGTGTAATTGTACCAAACCAGCTGCTAATTTTAGCTTGGTGTGTTGGGAGCGTGAAGCCTGCTGGTCACGTTACTATGGCCCCATGAAAATTTGTTTTACATGTAAATCATTAACCTAACGTTAGATAGAGGTCAAAAAGACTTATTATCTTCATGAAAAATTGAGATCTTTTCATTGAGATATTGTTTTGAGCGTGTTTGTTTGTACTTGTGTGTGTGTTTGCGTGTGTGTTTGTGTGTGCGTCCGGGTGCTTGTAGTCAGCATACCTCAAGAACGTCTGGATGGATTATAAAGATATTTGGTATATGGATAGGTGTTGGGAGAAAAAAGGTCAAGGTCGATTTATTACGTGGATAGCTTAAGTGTTACTTGATATAATGAAATGTTAATCATGCAAATCAGAATCTAATTTGAATAATTAATGGCAAATGTTATAAAAACACTCCATGCAATACTACGACAGTTCAGAAATGCAACATATGTAGCTGAGAAATAAAGGGACATTGATGGATACAAAATATGCAAATGAATAAGTAATTTGCATAATTAATGAGAAAATACTGTAATTCCACATTGGTAGATTTCATACTTGGCATTTTGAAGTCATGTGACAGTGAACATGGTTGGATATAAATTATGCAAATTAGGGCCTAATTTGCATAATGCCTATTTCATGGAGATATGAGGTCTCCGAACTCTTGTTACACTTGCACTGAATGATCACGGTTTTAACCTTTCATCACTCCTAAAAGCAGTCCACAGAGTTTGGAGAGAATCAAGCGCCACAACATGGGAATCGTCCTAAAGCTTCGATGTTTCGACATTCTGTTAGTTTTCCTGGGATTTCTGATCAGACACAGGAGCAGCGCAGAGAAGGTTCTGTTTGTACCTGCGCCAGTAGGCAACAGCCACTGGATGGCTCTGGCCAAAATAGGCCGCGCTTTGGTGGACAAAGGTCATATCGTCACTGTGGTTGTTTCTGGCGACATCGTAGAAAAACAGCGGGCAGAGTGGCCTGACTTTCACTTTGAGGCAGTCCAAGACCAGGGAACCCAGGCAAGGCTCGAGGAAATACAAGACCAAGCGTTTTCATTGGCTGGAGAATTGTCTCTCTTTAAATCAATACATGTAAAAGCATTCATCTCGTTGACCGAATGGTGCAAACGACACTGTTCCCTTCTTCTGGGTGACAGTAACCTGGTTGATCGGCTGAGGACATCCCAGCACAGTGTTGTCATTTCTGACCCCTTCTTTCCCTGCGGCGCTATCCTCTCGGCCCATCTAGACATCCGGGTCCCTCACATCGCCGTTACCCGTGGGGATCGATACTTCCTTGACGTAAAAGCTACCGGTGTACCGCTGCCTATGTCGTACGTGCCTTTTGTATTTACAGATTTAACCGATAATATGACGTTTGTACAAAGACTTCTGAACGCCCTATTGTCTACTTTTATACCTGTGATGGCACAAAGGTCTACGAACAGCATGTATGACGAATTGGTCCGTACGTACATCGGCGAGGAAGAAACTATTCAGAGCGTGACGTCACGCACGGACCTGTGGCTTTATCAAACCGATAATGTGCTGGATTATCCTCGTCCCAGCATGCCCAACACGGTTCAGGTTGGGGGACTGAATGTCCGTGTGGCCGCCCCCCTTACTGAGGTGAGTTCTTACACTACTGACGAGTAGCGAAAAGAAACTGTTACAGTAGAAAATAAAAGCTCGGTTCAAATGTAAACTCGACATTTGTGCTTGTCGATTGATATGACGAAAATTCGCCACGAGTGATTCATATTTCCACAGGACATGGAAGCGTTTGTCCAGAGCGCTGGAGACGATGGAATGATTGTGGTCAGTTTCGGGTCGATGGTCAAGACGATGTCCACGGGGAGGAAAGAAGTCTTCGCGGCAGCCTTCGCCCGACTCCGACAGAAGGTGGTGTGGCGGTACGTGGGAGAGAAGCCGACCGGTCTGGGCAACAACACCAAACTACTGGCCTGGCTGCCTCAGAATGACCTACTGGGTAAGATGATCATCATAAACTCTCATCATAATAGGGGGGGGGGGGGAATCAAAGTAATGATGGGGATACAGCAGTAAATATAGGGCTTCTTTGTATCACTTGAAAATCGCTATATCTTAGACAAGAACACTAAGCATTGTTTGGATTCTTTGTCTGTTATTATATTTTGCTCAGGGTTTCGTCTCTCTCTTTCTCTCTCTTTATATTATACATATATACAGAGATATATTTGTTCTCTTTGTCTCTGTATAAATGAATAGACAGATCTAGAAAGAGAAAGAGAGAACATGACAGATGACTTTCGTTGCTGTGTTTGTTGTAGCCCACCCAAAGACTCGAGCTTTCATTACTCACGCCGGGTCGAACGGACTGTACGAGGCCCTGCACCACGGCGTGCCCATGGTCTGTCTGCCGCTGTTCTCGGATCAGCCCGGCAACGCGGCTCGGGTCCAAGCCAGGGGACTGGGGGTGAAGTTGGACTTCAGCACGGTCACCGTCGAGCAGCTTCACCGGGCCATTCTTCATGTTGTCACAAACAACAGGTACTGCTGATGTCTTGTGCGTGTACAGGATCTGGTAGACATCAAATCATCTTTATAAAGTTGCATGTTTGAAATATGGCGTACAAGAGTTTGAGTACAAATTTCATGACGGCAGAGTTTTACACACACACACACGCACACACACACACACACGCACACACACACACACACACACACACACACACACACACACAAATATACATATATATGTATACAGAAAGAGGGGGGGAGACAAAGCCTTCCAGGTTCAAGTTATGAATATCTTGATATTTATCTCCATGAAAAATGGAGATATAGTTTTGGGTGTGTCTGTGTGTCTGTCTGTCTGTTTGTCTGTCTGTTTGTCTGTTTGTGTTTCCGGACCACTGTAGTCAGCATAACTCTAGAACCTCTTGATGGATTACGATAATATTTGGTATGTGGGCAGGTGTTATGAAGCCGAAATTCAAGGTCAATTTTGGGCCCCCTGGTATGTGACCTTGGTACTGCAGCAGAAATTCAATTTTTGTATCTCTTGACCTGGACGTGCTATGGTCTTGCTTTTTGGCGGCAGATAGCTTGTGGTGTAGTGAAGACGTGGTGTGGGTTTGGGCCCCCTAGCAGCTTGCTCTGGAACTGCAGGGGCGTTATCGTGAAAATCTTCGAAGGAGAATAACTGAACAAAGAAACGATGGATTTCCATGATATTTAGTATACAGAAAGCTTAGACAGAGATGTGCACAATGAAGTGCAAATTATGATAATTGTGACCATATTTGCATAGCTAATGAGTAAAACCTATATTTGCAGTGTTTTCCATTATCAGACTCAAATACATGTAACGTATGTAGTTTATGGAAAGTGGAGCATCAACAGATACTAATTATGCAAATAAATTCCTAATTTGCATAATCAATGCAAAACACCATATCTCATCTAATTGGAATATTATAGGACTGTCAATATGATATTTAGTATGCAGATAGCTTGGATAGAGATATACACAATGAAGTGCAAATTATGCCAATTGGGACTTAATTTGCATAGCTAATGAGGACAACCTATATTTGCAGTGTTTTCAATTATCAGACTCAAATACATGTAACATATGTAGTTTAGGGAAAGTGGAGCATCAACAGATACCAATTATGCAAATAAATTCCGAATTTGCATAATTAATGCAAAAACACCATAATTCATCTAATTGGAAGATTATAGGACTGTCAATATTGCAACATGTGTAAGTTAGATAAAGGTGTTTATGACCAAGCATATATTATGCAAATGTGTAAGTCATTTGCATGAATAAAATTGTTCATGGAGATATGAGGCCGTGGAACTCTTGTTTTGGTCTGTTTTATATCCTACTTCACAGCTACCAGGAGACCGCAACCCGCCTTTCCCGCCTGCACCGTGACCAGCCCCAGTCACCCATGGAGCGGGCCGTCTGGTGGATAGAATACGTCATCAAACATGGCCGACTGTCCCATCTCCGCGCACGCGCCGTGGAGCTGTCGTGGTACCAGTACTACCTGCTGGACGTGGCTGTGTTCCTGTTTGGCGTCTGTTCAGCTGTCCTGGGTACCGTGTGGTACAGCTGTTCGTTCTTCTGTAGGAAGATTTGCTGTAAAAGTGGCGGCAAGCTGAAGTCTCATTAGACACTTAGGTACATCTGGAATTATGCAAATAACTCTAGGTGATAAGATGGCTTATCATCCGTGACATAATCCGTTTTCCGTTTGAATACATATATAGTGACATAGCAGGGTGACCTCTGGTACTTTATTATAGTGATTCGACGCAGTTATTCTTTCTTCAAAATCTGAAGGTATGCAGAAAAATGATCATTAAACATTATTTCATCAGGAGGAAGGTTTTAGATTTGAGCGTACGTCCCTGTCATATCATTTTGTGGTCCGTTGTCAAGCTGTTTATTACACATGGTAACAATGTATCTGATTCACAACGTGGCATGGTAGACACTTAGATACACGTGAAAGTATGCAGAAGCGGTAAGTGATAAGATGACTTATAAACCATGAGATAATTATTTTTCTATATACGCAGCAAATAGACACGTAGTGGCACAGCAGGGCAACCTTTGGCACATTATGAAATAGTGATTCAACGCAGTTTTTCTTCTTTCAAAATCTGAATATACTAGTATGCAGAAAATTGATCATCGTTGTTATTTAATCAGGAGGAAGATTTTGTATATGATCGTATGTCCTTGTAATATCATTTTGCGGTATATTAAACAAGCTGTTTATCATAAATAAGGATGAGCAGTCAAGTAAAATGCCATTTTTGTCATGGAAAATGGGATAAGACATCAAAGCACATGTTAGGGTGAAATATAGAATGTTTAATGAGTAGGAGGGCACAAATATCCTTTTCACATTTAAAATATGTATTAGAATAATAATTGCAATAGACTTTTTATTACGTAAAGTGACAGATAATGTTATGTTATGTGACACAAGCTGATCATAAGTGAGTATAGTGTTATCTATTAACTTTATCCATCCATTTAGCCATCTTAATATGGATGCTAGCTTTTATCAAACAACGTTAGCTTATTTCAAGTAAAACAAAGTTATTGATGTCATGATGCATTGTCTATTAGCATAATCTATCCATTTAACTTTCTTTTTATAGATGCTAGCTTTAGCAAACCACGTGCACGTTAGAGTATTTCATATAACACAAATGTCTTCATGTTATGATGTGTTATCTAACAGTTATATCTATCTGTATCTGTATCTGTATCTATATAGCCGGTATAACCGCCATTAGGCGTAACACACCAGCTCAATCATAGTCTATCCATGCAACCTTCATGTAGATGCTAGCTTTTTCAAACAACGTTGGATTATTTCATGTAAGACAAATTTATTCAAATAAAAGAAATTATGATGTATTGGTGTTATTTGGTGCAACTTATTGGCTAATTTCTAAGTTGTGGTTGTACAGGCTGTGCAATTAGCCTAACGCTACATGATTTAAGAAATTTTGTTCTGCCCCAAGAACAACAGTTTTGGTTATGATTTGTCTTTACAAATCTGATAGTACGACAAGGCTTAGACTAGTTTTACGGCATACTACTTTTTGGACATCACTGGCCTCTTATTCAGTCTTAATGCCATGGTCACATTTATGCCGGTGCCCGTAGTGCGTGGAGCTAGCTCCATGGAGGTAAAAAAAATCTGTAGAGGTCAATTTTTTCTTGAAGGTGATATGAACCATATACATACATGCATTCATAGTGCGCCATGGAGGTAGAACAAAAATCTGCCGCTGGATTGCACTAATTGCCTCCATGGAGGTGATAAGTACAGACCGTTCTCCTTGCATGTTGGAAAATTTGTTTAACAAGTAAATCATTACCTAACGTTAGATAGAGGTCAAATAGACTTAGTCACTTAAACTGAATGATCACGGTTTTAACCCTTGATCACTCCTAAAAGCAGTCCGCAGAGTTTGGAAAGAATCAAGCGCCACAACATGGGAATCGTCCTAAAGATTCGATGTTTCGCCATTCTGCTAGTTTTCCTGGGATTTCTGATCAGACACAGGAGCAACGCAGAGAAGGTTCTGTTTGTACCTCCGCCAGTAGGCAACAGCCACTGGATGAATCAGGCCAAAATAGGCCTCGCTTTGGTGGACAAAGGTCATATCGTGTCTGTGGTTGTTTCAGGGGACATTGTAGAAAAACGGCGGGCAGAGTGGCCAGACTTCCAGTTTGAGGCATTCCACGACCAGGGAACCCAGGCAAGGCTCAAGGAAATACAAGCCCAGGCGGTTTCTGCGGCTGGAGAATTGTCCCTCTTCAAAACAGCAGAGGTATTCTCTATGTCCCAAGGTATAAAGGAATACTGTACCCTGTTGTTGGGTGACAGTAACCTGGTGGATAGACTGAGGACATCCCGGTACAGTGTTGTCATTTCTGACCCCATTTTTCCTTGCGGCGCTATCCTCTCAGCCCATCTAGACATCCGGGTGCCCCACATCACCGTTTGGCGTCTAGATTCTTTCGCCATTGACGTAAAAGCTACCGGCGTACCACTGCCTCTGTCGTACGTGCCACATATTCTCACTGACTTTACCGATGATATGACATTTGTACAACGACTTCAGAACGTTGTCCTATCTATTTCTGTTCAAATCATATCACGAATGTTAGCACGTATCATGTATGACGAACTGGTCCGTACGTACGTCGGCGAGGAAGAAACTATAGAGACCGTGACGTCACGTACAGACTTGTGGCTTTATCGAACAGACAATGTGCTGGATTATCCTCGTCCCAGCATGCCCAACATGGTTCAGGTTGGGGGACTGAATGTCCAAATGGTCAAGCCCCTTACTGAGGTGAGTTCTTCAAGATACTACTCACGAGTAGCGAATAGAAACTGTCGGCAATAAAGCTCTGTTCAAACGTAAACTTGACATTGTTGGACGTCGATTGATCTACAGGAATTCACTATGAATAATATTTCCACAGGACATTGAAGCGTTTGTCCAGAGCTCTGTAGACGATGGAGTGATTGTGGTCAGTTTCGGGGCGATGGGCAAGACGATGTCGAAGGAGAGGCGAGAAGTCTTCGCGGCAGCCTTCGCCCGACTCCGACAGAAGGTGGTGTGGCGGTACGTGGGAGAGAAGCCGACCGGTCTGGGCAACAACACCAAACTACTGGCCTGGCTGCCTCAGAACGACCTGCTGGGTAAGATTCTCATTATGAGACAAGCAAAACACAGGGAAGTAGAAAATGGGGAATCAAGGTAATGATGGGAATACATAGGTAGTACATCTACTAATATAGGGCTTCCTTGTATCACTTGAAAATCACTATCTAAGACAAGAACATTGATGGGACTCCGTGTCTGTTATATGACAGGTGATTTTCCTTACTGTATTTGTTGTAGCCCACCCAAAGACTCGAGCTTTCATTACTCACGCTGGGTCGAACGGACTGTACGAAGCCCTGCACCACGGCGTGCCCATGGTCTGTCTGCCACTGTTCTCGGATCAGCCCGCCAACGCCGCCCGGGTGGTGGCCAGGGGACTGGGGGTGAGGTTGGACTTCAGCACGGTCACCGCCGAACAGCTGTACCAGGCCATTCTTCATGTTGTCACCAATAGCAGGTACTGATGGTGTCGTTTGCATCATATAGGATTTGGTACACATCAAACCGTCTTAACACTGTACTTTTTTTAGATGTGGCGTGGAAGAGTTTCACTTCAAAGTTGATGATACACTGCACGAAATGGCCTCGTTTCCCGGCGTATACGTACCGGGATTTTTCTGTATTTTTGTCGGATACTGACGGATAATGACGGATACATGCGGATTCGTGTAAGATATCCGACAATTTCCGCACCGGTATATGGAATATTTCCTGAAGAATCCGAAAGTAAGGGATTTGCGACGAATACGGAGCCGTACACTGTACGGAAATGCCACCGATCCTGACGGATTCGAACAGGAATTTTTCTGTATTTTTGTCGGATACTGACGGATACATGCGGATTCGTGTAACGTATCCGACTATTTCCGCACCGGTATATGGAATATTTCCTGAAGAATCCGAAAGTAAGGGATTTTCGACGAATACGGAGCCGTACACTGTACGGAAATGCCACCGATCCTGACGGATACGAACAGGAATTTTTCTGTATTTTTGGCGGATACTGACGGATACATGCGGATTCGTGTAACGTATCCGACTATTTCCGCACCGGTTTATGGAATATTTCCTGAAGAATCCGAAAGTAAGGGATTTTCGACGAATACGGAGCCGTACACTGTACGGAAATGCCACCGATCCTGACGGATGCGTACAGGGATTTTTCTGTATTTTGAAGAAAATGGTGAATACTGACGGATACAGGTGGACCCAACAACGAATCCGTAACGGATCCGACTAAGTGCTTGCATTCCTGATTTAACTATACCCAAAACATCATTTTGAATGACAGGAAGTTTGGGAAAGCCTGTATGTAACATATGTATCATTTCATATCTCAACATAATGTATTTCTAAGTTCAAAAACTATCAAATACAATACAATACGGAAGTACTATGTGGCTAAATGATCCATTTCATTTGAGACAGGCTGAGGGACATCCACATACTCAAAGCACCACTGCACATGCAGGTTAATGTCGGTAAATTGGGGTTGTGCAAGCACAATGTTCTGAAAAATTATGAAATGTATTACAATTAACACCATCACAACATTGTGGTAATATTTACTACTGTATAGTGCCCTTGGACCAAAATTATCTACATGTTCTAAATATTCCACTAAAGTATTAAAAGCCCTATTTGTGGCCAGCTCTTCGTCTAAAAGCCATCAGATACAATTATTTCAAATACAGAGGTTGAAAATAGAAAGTAACATTATACTGTCTGAAGAACTCCCATGATGACACGCCACATTTTAAACGTAAGTAGTATATGCCGTGGAGCTGCATGTGTATAATCGTCCTCTCCCCATTATCTGACTACATCTGAGTTCACTTCTTCCATGCACTCTTGGTAAGGGACAGGCAAGGCTGATTTCTTCTGTATCTGCATGTTGGACTCAGCTTGGAGTCCATCTTGTGATGAACCAGTTCCTATATGATAAAACCAAATGATGAATAAATATCAATTCACGTATTTAAGGAACATGTCACATGATTTTGACATGGGCTTCGTTTCATCACAGCAGCTACAAAAAACACGGGACAATGGATATCCATCATGCCTCTCTCAGCTAACATTGAAGTGTACCGATGATGGACTTACCAAAGGAGCCTGAGGTACTCAGCAGCTGAGCATCTGACAATTGATTGCTTTGTTCCCAGCCAAGGTCCTCACAATATGTGCTGCATTTGTGAAGGAAGTATCTGCCGATGCTGTACTGGATATATATATATAAATGGAAACAATGACAAATATTAAACATATCACATACTCGCATGTGTAAAAAAATGAATCTGGGCATCGTTGAATTGACTACGTAAAACTTACATCTATAACTTGAATATGATATTGATCAAACATGCACAGCTATAACTGAATGAAATAATCACTGAGGCACACTACTGCCTCCTTATAAGTTCTAGTTCACTATCCACAAACTGTGGGATCTTTGTGGGACAAATACTTATGACATTTTCTTCCCTTCCATATCTTTAATTATCTTTCCCTCCACTGCTTGCTATTTTGTATCTGAAACGTTAACCAGACACACATGCCTGCTGACCATTGGCAAGAATGAACAAATTGAAATTTTAAATTTCCTAGATCCTAACGCCGTAAAAGGGCAGGTCGGCTGGAGAATTCTTATGGTCATGCGAATGCGATGATATGTCAAGCCACAATAGGAGGATAACTGACGTCAAAACTAGTTAGAAACGGGAATTTTTCAATTTGTACTTACCAAAGGGCAGTCCCTCAAAATGATGAATCAACTCCCTACCAGCGTTTACAAGGGGGAGGGGGGCGACGAATATTGCATGCACGAAGAAGACAACGTCGCAATTTCGTGCGTTTGAGTTTACACCGAATTCCCTTCGACTCTCAAGCCACTCAAAAATCACTGGTCGACCATGGTAGACTCTGGCGATGCCATGTTAAGCACAGAAGGTGATGAAACGCCGTTCTTGTCTGTGCTGTTAACCGAAAGAAAACCGTTAACGTTTGTCGCGCCCAGAAGTGTATTGTGGGTAATTTGGATATCCGACACGTCAGGATCCGAGACAGCTCATGACTTCTAACATGGCAAATCTGAACTTCTAACATATTGGCAAATACATAAAAAAATGAAAGATCCGAGTAGATATTGTATCTGTACCCGAAACGTATCCAGTCGTATACGGCATCAGAATTGCTGGATCTGAGGTGTTCCTGGTATTTGTCCGAATTTGCTCGGAAACGTTCCGTATCTGTACTCGAAACATATGAAGGATCCAGAACGTATACGGCGCCGGAATTGTCTGATCTGAGGTGCACCGGATCCAATCGGAAACGTTCCGTATCTGCTATGATGCGCAATTCCGGATCTGCCGTCAGGAAATGAGATTATGCCGCGTGCCGTGCAGTGTGTATTTGTTGGTCAGGATCCGAAGCAACTACCGACAAACAATCCGAACATCTCTGCCATATTGACAAATATCTAGAAACGAAGGATCCGCGCAAATATCCTCAGGTATCCGACGCGCATCACGGATCCAGACGTATACGGCGTCGGAATTGCCGGATCTGAGGTGTACCTGGTAATTGTCTGAATTTGCTCGGAAACGTTCCGTATCTGTACCCGAAACGTATGAAGGATCCAGACGTATACGGCGCCGGAATTGTCTGATCTGAGGTGCATCGGATCCAATCGGAAACGTTCCGTATCTGCTGTGATGCGCAATTCCGGATCTGCTGGATTCGTCAGGAAATGAGATCATGCCGTGCCGTGTGTATTTATTCGTCAGGATCCGAAGCAACTACCGACATACAAACAATCCGAACATTCCAAATATCAAAAAAAAGAGGGATCCGCGCAAATATCTTCGGGTATCCGAGGCGCATCACGGATCCAGAAGAATACGGCGTCGGAATTGGTCGGATCTGCGGGCACTTCAGTATCCGAACAGTGAACTGGGATTTTTCCGGATTCGCTCGGAAACGCCATGAGGCCCGATTCCGGATACGTCGGATCCGTCAGGATACGTGGCCATTTCGTGCAGTGATAGTACAGTTTCACACACACAAAACACGAACACATAAAACCATTCTTCATAGTCATTTTGGTCCGATATATTTTCTACTTCACAGCTACCAGGAGACCGCAACCCGCCTGTCCCGCCTGCACCGTGACCAGCCCCAGTCACCCATGGAGCGGGCCGTCTGGTGGATAGAATACGTCATCAAACATGGCCGACTGTCCCATCTCCGCGCACGCGCCGTGGAGCTGCCGTGGTACCAGTACTACCTGCTGGACGTGGCTGTGTTCCTGTTGGCCGTCTGTTCAGCTGTCCTGGGTACCGTGTGGTGCAGCTGTTCGTTCTTCTGTAGGAAGTTTTGCTGTAAAAGCGGCGGCAAGCTGAAGTCTCAGTAGACACCTAGATACATCTGAAAGTATGCAAATGATTTTAGGTGATAAGATGACTTATTGACCGTAAGTTATCCATTTTCTGTTTTAACATGTGACATAGCAGGGTGACCTTCGGCACTCTATGATATAGTGATTCAACGCAGTTATCCTTTTTTTTCAAAATCTGAAGATATGCAAAACATTGATCACTACACATTGTTATTTCATCAAGGGAACGGTTTTAAATTTCAGCGTATGTCCTTGTAATATCGTTTCGTGGTCCGTTGTCAAGCTGTTTGTCATAAATGAGGATGGACAGTCAAGTAAAATGCCATTTTTGTCATAGGAAATGGTATAAGACATTGAAGCACATGTTGGGGGTGAAAGATCACATATTTCCTGAGTGGGAGTGCACAAATATCCTTTTTACATTTCAAATATGTATGGTAATTGCAAATGACTGTTTTATTACGTAAAGTAACAGATAAGGTAATGTTGTGTTATGTGACAGAAACTGATAACTGATTATAAATGAGTATAGTGTTATCTGTTATCATTATCCATCCATTTAACCATCTTAATATGGATGCTAGCTTTTATCAAACAACGTTAGATTATTTCAAGTAAAACAAAATCATTGATGTTATGATGCGTTACCTATTATCATATTCTATCCTTAGGCTGCTTATATCTCCAATAGAAAATCGCTACTATTGACTACAAAAGAGATATTAAGTTTCTGCATTAATTATGCAAATTAGGCCCTCATTAGCATAACCCACATTCCCCTCATGTCGTCGAAAAAAACAACTCTGTAATCTCTAGATCATATAGAGTAAACAGCACAAAGAGTACAAAATAGCAGCCAATATTCATCACTACTGATACAACTGACAGATACCTTCGCTGGGCCACGAATCGAGTCTGTAAACAACAATTAAGTCACTAAATTGTCTAACACCGCTGATAATGTGTGATCAAGAACCGAAGGTCTAACCAATATAGCGTTGGTAATTGCGCAAATAGCCGGCAAACATGGTAAAAGGATGATGAAAATATCAGTTGTCAACCGTGGATCATTTTATATACAGTGGTGACCTGTCTTAAAGATACTTCTTTTACATCGAATTGGGGGCATTTGAAGATGAAGTGTACTTTATTTCCCACCTAAATCACTGCACACCAGCTGTATCATAAAACAGGAGTTTTTTGACCTTACTTCCTTTATTTCTAAGTGGTGTGCTCTAATTCTTCTTGAAGAGGATGTGAAGAAATGTTAAGGTGTCTCAGACGTAGTCGTAGTCATTTACTCTATGGACCGAAACATCTAAGTCTTCTGAAAGAAACATCGAAACACCTACCTCGTTTTCTGCCAAACAACTGTGTCTGGGTGATTTGACGGGAAAGGCACTGTCCCACACCATCCCAGTGACATTCCTCGGGGGCAGGTGAAGAGATTGGCCGTGTCCATCGTTAGTCCAGCTACGCTGATGCCTGTGTAACTCAGGAGCAACAGGTCACAGGCACGGAAGATACCGTCATGGAACTAACATAGACTTCTCAGTGGTACAATCCCCAAATACAGAGGACAGTCATGAGGTCACTCCCAGAGACTAATAGTTGTAATCAGTCTCCTCCTTCAGAAGAAGGTTTCTAAGTCCCGCCTATACAACAAAATATGGCTAATATGACCAAAGTTCTTAATCATGATTTGGCAAAGACTATGGACATTTAATTAATATCAATTTCTGTGCACAATCTAATTTGTCAAAACCGTCACACCAAAAACGTCACCTCGCCACCTGTGCAGCTCATATCCGAACAGGTCGCTTTCCCACGGCCCTGTAGCAACAGATATGATGAGAAATCTCTTTTCCTCCTGCAGCTGACAGGTGACCTTGATCTTCTAGATCTTGACAGGATGCTAAGAAACACTCCTTTGTTGGAGCACGGACTATGGCACAGTGGCACGCTTTAAGGTCAGACATCATTCATTAAACAGTTCCCCTTGTCAGCCATATCCATCGGAAGTATCTTTGCTTGGCGGCGTTTGCTTTCTATCAGATTAAACCAATCACCTCGGCCCATTGCCAATTGTCGGCGTATGCATAATTTGTAGCGGTGACCAGGGAACAGTATCTGAGGTGCCTTTTGAATGGGTCAAGGTGACACCATGGTTCACCTTGACCCCATGGTTCGTAAGACATTCTCAGATGATTCTGGGAGGGGGAAAGAAAGTAAACCCTCATCTCACAGGACCGTACAGCTGCATGATAGCCTCAATCGGGGAAGTTCCGTTTGATAATATAGTGGGAGGAAATAATGGTGTAAAGTGTTCTGCTGGACAACAGAACGAAACCAACAGGAATGTGAGACGGAATTTGTGAAGTGCACAATGATCCCTTAAATAAATTTGCTCGAAATAAAAACAAATCTGAGTTTCTGTCAATGGATGGACACTATTGCAAACTAATATTTCTGCGGTCGTCATCTATAAACGAACACAATAACACCAAATATGACCGTTTCGAAAATTAGACAAGGTTATGTTTTGGGTGGCGTTTGTATGTGTGTGTATGTGTGTAGAAGACCAGTATAACTCGAGAAGGCCTGGGTGGATTGTCTTGGTATTTGGTATGTGGGTAGGCCTTGATGAGACCTGAAAATGATTAGATTTTGGGCCCCCAAGCGGCTTGTTACGGTACTGCGGCGGAACTTCCTATTTTGATAGTGAACATGCCATGCTCCTGATTTTTTAGTTGTAGATAGCTCTTGGGCCAACGAGAAAGTGGTTTAGGTTTGCCTACTGTTCTAATTTTTCGAAGACCAATAGAAGACTTCATTCTCGCACGGGGGTGGTGGATGTTTTTGAAAAATTTATTTCGGATGGGGATGACTAGGCAAAAGTCAATTTTTGAGTGGAAGTGTTTATGAACTGCTCCATTTGAACTGAAGTTGCCGCCAAAACACACCCCATTCTCGCACAAGGGGTTACTTTTTTCATATTCAATTTCGGACTGGGGTGATTTTAGGCAAAAGTCTATTTTTAGTGGGAGTGTTTTTACTTGTCCATTTGACATGGGCATGTCACTGGAAGAGTCCATTGTCGCAGGGGGTGGATTAAAAAAACAATTTCGGACTGGGTGATTATGCAAAAGTCATTTTAGTGCAAGTGTTTTTTAACTAGTCCATTTGACTAGAGGTGCCGACGGAAGAGTTCATTCTCGAATGGGCATCATACTGCAGCCGACACACAGTAGTCGGGCGGTAGCATATTCAGGCGCGAATCCAAGCCGACCGAACAATCATCGTAATCCAACTCGTACACACTCAAAACTGACGTATTCCTCTACCATTCACCACAGTTTATGCCTCGCTAAAGTGCACAGGAGAAAAACTACGGCCTTTTCAAGCAATGTGACGCACTACTTCATACCCGAACTACTTAATACTGTGTTCTGCGACCTTGAACATTTTGCCAACTGCTGTTAATTTTGGTTTTGCACTCCTATGTCCGTTCTAATTCTCCGCACTTCTGTCAACAGACGTGCACGTGAAGTTCTTCTCTCGATCCTGGTGTTGCTGGGTTACTGACTTTTCTGGAGTGACTGGTAAGAATTGCTTCATTCTTCTTCTTCTTCGCCTTATTAATGCATTGCTAAATCTGCGATATGGACGATTTTCACGCTTGCATGTTTGTTATCCGGTGGGTTTGGTCGAGAAGAACTATAACAGAAAGGTGTTCGATTTTGAAAGGTCTGTCTCATGGAAAAAATTACATAGTTTACTTGACTTATGTTGTGTATGTTAAGTGGCACATTGAAGAATGCAGCAGCAGCAACAAATAGTTGATAGTCTCACCTTAATGTAAACTTACCCCCAGTATATAAGGAAGAAATTCTAAGCACGTATGTTAGGCTAGGCTTGGTTCAGTGACTTTGGCAGTGACATTGGCAGTGATGTGATATTTGACAAACTTTTTGATCAATGACTGTCCCCGAGTCTGACATACGCGATATTTGTTTCCACATGTTATCTTCTTCTCATTTATAGCACTTTTCTCGCTCTCCACACACCTGGGGACAAACATGGAGTAACTTACCCGATCACGCTCCTTCACAGCGCCCACTTAACCCTATCTAAACTTTTTTTGGGGATATCTGGGACTGGGGTGGGGTGGGGGTGTGTGGTTGTGGCTCATTCGGTATTTGACGTCAATGGTAACTACGTTGACGTCAAAATGATCCGCCACCTTGGATCGGCCATTTTTAAATTTTAGATTATTTCTTTTTCCACTTTTGACCCCAAAACACCTTGAAAATAGACTAGAAACGTTCATCTGAATGATTCCGGTAAAGAATATACCAGATAGCGACGACTTTGAAGGCGAAAAAGGTATGTTGAAACCTAGAATAGTGATATGGTCCGCCATCTTGGATTTTGACCGATTACGTCATCAAATTAGCATAAATTTTGAATATCAAATCATAAAAATTACATCGAATTACATATGATGTTATACATGTATGAAACCTAGTGTGGTTGAGCAAAAAAACCTAAGAAATATCATTGTTTTAAAAAAAATTAGTGATTTTTGCATTAAATGCCTGTCAGAAACCGGTTGCCATGGCGACACGAAAAATGATACACTTAAATCATTATCACAAAATTCTTGCCAACTAAAATTTAGGAAAAGTCACCGATTTTGGTAGTCTTAGCTTACTTCGTTTGGCAGTAATACGATGTCAAAGTTGGCGCGGGCACTTTTAGCCCCCCCCCCCCCCCCCCAGTCTAGATAGGGTTAAGTTACCCGTCTTATTCGACCGGATACGTGAGAATGTTTAGAGTAACGCAAACAATATTTTTCACAAAAATACAGCAGCTCTTGAGAACACAATGGTAGACTTGAGGCGCGACCATTCCCACACCTGAGCAAGTATTCCCGCAGGTGTTTCCACATCAGGAACCTAGAAAGCAAAGCTGTTAAGGTCGCATGCCAGGTACGACCTATAACAACAGTTTACACCTGCCGAACGCCTGATAGGGCTGAGACCCACAAAGTAAGACCCTTAAAACTAAATTAAAAATTTCCCAGTGTGTTTAGTAAACACTTTCCTTGTAAAAACCTATTCAACTTGATAAACAAACTGAAAGGCAAGGAGCTAATTACTAAAAGCACGATGAGTGAAATGAGGACAATTAGCAACATTTTTTCAAACGTTAGAATCGAACGATGTCAGCCTCGCTACATATCAGGCGACGCAATGCTTAAAGGAGAGAAATATTGCAAGAAATAGAAACTACGCAAATCCGATTTTTCACAGAGGTCCATCGATAGACTACAAAAAGTCATACATCAACTACCAAGTGACATCTTGACAATTATCCTTGGTGATTTCAATTTCGACCTCTTTTAAGCTCCCTATCCTAAACAATCCTATCTGTAATGAGACAGCTGCAGTTCGGCTTCAGTCAAAAAGTTCAGTCAACAAGCTCCCACCACTTACAATAGTACTCTTCTAGATCACGTTTACGTCCGTGGACATGTACAAGACAGTATCAGAGTTACTGTTATGGACACATACTACAAGTATACAGACCACGACATGGTCTGTGTTACCTTGATGATGTAACAACAAACTGCTACTCAAGGTAATACTGCCCATACACACAAAGCTACATTTTTGACATGTTCACCCTTGGCACGTATAATTTAAACGCACTTCTAACAACAGCAATCATACTTTCCAAGGCATTAATTGTAATATACATTTCCTATCTAACTTGTAAACTATTATGCACTCTGCATAACACACATGTCAATTGTTAGACTCAATTAATGTATAATGTATTTTCATAAACATAATAGATTTAAGAACTCTATAAAAACAGCGCTGTCTGCACTCTTTGTAGAAACCATTGCTTATTCGGCGAAGGTATGCGTTCGTGGAACTCATACCTTTCTATAGTTTTTGTCTACATTAAAAATACTACAATCAAAAGAGCAGACCCAACCCGTTAGGTGTATTGAACGGCAGGTTTTTAAAGTTCATAACGTCGCCACACTCACGTCGACTAATCTGTGTAATTGAACCAAATCAGCAAAAGAGGCTAGAAAACGATGTATCTGAATCGAATGCCAGGCTTTCTTCTAGCCAAAAATCGGCTGCTAAATCGGCTGCTAAAACCGGCTGTCAAACCAGCTGCTAATCTTAGCTTGGTGTGCTGGGAGCGTGAAGCCTGCTGGTCACGTTACTATGGCCCTATGGAAGCATGAGAATCCTCGGCATGTTAGCCGTGATTGGTCCAAAAGCAACCATAATACGGACTACCAATCGTATATTGGCTTGTATGTTGGAAAATTTGTTTTACAAGTACAGTGTAAATCATTGACCTAACGTTAGATAGAGGTCAAAAAGACTTATTATCTCCATGAAAAACGGAGATTTTTTCATGGAGATATTTTTTGAGAGTGTTTGTTTGTTTGTGTGTTTGCGTATGAGTTTGTGTGTGTGTCCGGATGCTTGCAGTCAGCATAACTCAAGAACGTCTGGATGGATTGCAAAATATTTGGTATGTGGGTAGGTGTTGGGAGAACAAAGGTCAAGGCCGATTTTGGGCTCCCTGGTTTGTGACACTGGAACTGCATTGGCGTTTTTGTCAAAAGCTTCCATGGAGAATAACTGAACAAAGGAACGACAGATTTCCGTGTTATTTAATATGCAGGTAGCTTGGACAGAGATGTACAGAATGAAGTAATGAGGAAAATCTATGTTTCCATTCTAGGCACCTGGTAAAGTTTCGAAAGTGGGCTAAGTATTCCCCAGGGGCCCCACAGCTAGTGGTCAAACCACAAAGGGATATACAACCAAACCTGTATACTTGTTTTTATTACGTGGATAGCTTAAAGTGTTACTTGATATAATGACATGTTAATCATGCAAATCAGAATCTAATTTGCATAATTGATTGGGAATGTTATCAACTCACTCCATGCAATGATACTACAGTTCAGAAATTCAACATATGTAACTGAGAAATAAAGGGACATTGATAGATATAATTTATGCAAATGAATACCTAATTTGCATAATTAATGAGAAAATACTGTAATTCCATATTGGTAGATAACTGGAATTTCATACTTGTGGCATTTTGAAGTCATGTGACAGTGAACATGGTTGGATATAGATTATGCAAATTAATTTGCGTGATGTATATTTCAGAACTCTTCTTACACTTGCACTGAATGATCACGGTTTTAACCTTTGATCACTCCTAAAAGCAGTCCACAGAGTTTCGAAAGAATCAAGCGCCTCAACATGGGAATCGTCCTGAAGCTTCGATGTTTCGCCATTCTGCTAGTTTTCCTGGGTTTTCTGATCAGACACAAGAGCAGCGCAGAGAAGGTTCTGTTGGTACCTGCGCCATATGGGGAAAGCCACTGGATGGCTCTGGCCAAAATTGGCCGCGCTTTGGTGGACAAAGGTCATCTCATCACTGTGGTTGTTTCAGAGGACATTGTAGAAAAACGGCGGGCAGAGTGGCCTGACTTTCACTTTGAGGCATTACAAGACCAGGGAACCCACGCAAGGCTCAAGGAAGTACAAGACCAAGCGTTTTCATTGGCTGGAGAATCGTCTCTCTCAATGCATGTAAAAATATTAATCTCGTTGACCGAATTGTCCAAACAACACTGTTCCCTGCTTCTGGGTGACAGTAACCTGGTGGATCGGCTGAGGACATCCCAGTACAGTGTTGTCATTTCTGACCCCTTCTTTCCCTGCGGCGCTATCCTCTCAGCCCATCTAGACACCCGGGTCCCTCACATCGCCGTTACCCGTGGGGATCGATACTTCCTTGACGTAAAAGCTACCGGCGTACCGCTGCCTCTGTCGTACGTGCCTTTTGTATTTACAGATTTAACCGATAATATGACGTTTGTACAAAGACTTCAGAACGTCGTCTTGTCTACTCTTGGACCCATGGCGTTACGTCGGGCTATCAGTAGCTCACATGACGGACTAGTCCGTACCTACATCGGCGAGGAAGAAACTATTCAAAGCGTGACGTCACGCACGGACTTGTGGCTTTATCAAACCGACAATGTGCTGGATTATCCTCGTCCCAGCATGCCCAATACAGTTCAGGTTGGGGGACTGAATGTGCGTGTGGCCGCCCCCCTTACTGAGGTGAGTTCTTATACTACTCACTAGTAGCGAATAGAAACAGAAGGAAATGAAGCTCGGTTCAAATGTAAACTCAACATTTGTGCTTGTTGATTAATATGACCAAAATTCGCCACGAGTAATTCATATTTCCACAGGACATGGAAGCGTTTGTCCAGAGCTCTGGAGACGATGGAGTAATTGTGGTCAGTTTCGGGTCGATGGTCAAGACGATGTCGGCGGAGAGGCGAGAAGTCTTCGCGGCGACCTTCGCCCGACTCCGACAAAAGGTGGTGTGGCGGTACGTGGGAGAGAAGCCGACCGGTCTGGGCAACAACACCAAACTACTGGCCTGGCTTCCTCAGAACGACCTGCTGGGTAAGATTCTCATTATAAGACAAGTAAAACATAGGGAAGTAGAAAATAGGGAATCAAGGTACTGATGGGAATACATGGGTAAATATAGGGCTTCTTTGTATCACTTGAAAATATTTATCTATGACAAGAACACTAAGCATTAATGGGATTCTGTGTCTGTTATTATAATTAAGTCAGATTATCGTATCTGCCTTTCTCTCTCTTTATTACACATAGAAAGAGATATATTTGTTTCTCTTTATCTCTCTGTATAAATGGACAGATCTAGAAAGACAGAGAGAGAGAAAGAACATGACAGATGACTTTCGTTGCTATATTTGTTGTAGCCCACCCAAAGACCCGAGCTTTCGTCGCTCACGCTGGGTCGAACGGAATGTACGAGGCCCTGCACCACGGCGTGCCCATGGTCTGTCTGCCGCTGTTTTCGGATCAGCCCGCCAACGCCGCCCGGGTGGTGGCCAGGGGACTGGGGGTGAGGTTGGACTTCAGCACGGTCACCGCCGAACAGTTGTACCAGGCCATTCTTCATGTTGTCACCGATAGCAGGTACGGCTGATGTCGTTTGGGTGTACAGGATTATGCATACATCGAAGCACCTAGCTATAGTCTCCCATGAAAAAGGTACTGAAGGGTGTCGTTTGCATCATATAGGATTTGGTACACATCAAACCATCTTAACAGTGTACTTTTTTAGATGTGGCGTGGAAGAGTTTCAGTTCAAAATTGATGATAGTACAGTTTCACACACACACATACACACACACACACACACACACACACACACACACACACACACACACACACACACAAAACACGAACACAGGAAACCATTCTTCATAGTCATTTTGGTCCGATATATTTTCTACTTCACAGCTACCAGGAGACCGCAACCCGCCTGTCCCGTCTGCACCGTGACCAGCCCCAGTCACCCATGGAGCGGGCCGTCTGGTGGATAGAATACGTCATCAAACATGTCCGACTGCCCCATCTCCGCGCACGCGCCGTGGACCTGCCGTGGTACCAGTACTACCTGCTGGACGTGGCTGTGTTCCTGTTTGGCGTCTGTTCAGCTGTCCTGGGTACCGTGTGGTGCAGCTGTTCGTTCTTCTGTAGGAAGATCTGCTGTAAAAGTGGAGCCAAGCTGAAGTCTCAGTAGACACTTTAGGTACATGTATAAACCATGAGATGATTATTTTTCTATATACGCAGCAAATACACATGTAGTGGCACAGCAGGGAAACCTTTGGCACATTATGAAATAGTGATTCAACGCAGTTTTTCTCCTTCAAAATCTGAATATACTAGTATGCAGAAAATTGATTATCGTTCTTATTTAATCAGGAGGAAGATTTTGTAAAAGATCGTATGTTCTTGTAATATCATGCTGTGGTCCGTTGTCAAGCTGTTTATTATAAATGAGGATGAACAGTCAAGTAAAATGCCATTTTTGTCATAGGAAATTAGATAAGACATCAAAGCAGATGTTGGGGTGAAAGATTGAATGTTTCCTGAGTAGGAGAGCACAGATATCCGTTTCACATTTTAAACATGATTTAAAATGATAATTGCAATAGACTTTTTTTTATCACATTAAGTGTATATGATAATGTTATCTGACAGAAACTGATAACTGAGTCTGATGATAAGTGAGTATAATGTCATCTATTATCATAATCCATTCATTCAACCATTTTAATATGGATGCTAGCTTTTATCAAGCAATGTTAGATTATTTCACGTAAGACAAATGTAATCATATTATGATGTGTTATCTGTTATCATCATCTATCCAAGGCATTTACATGTAACTTTCTTCTTATAGATGCTAACGTTCATCAAACAACGTTCGGAAATTCATTGTAAGACAAATTCATTCACTTTAAGATGTGTTATCTACTATAAGAATCTATTAATCTAACCATCTTAATGCACAGACGCTAGCTTTTATCAAACAACGTTAGATTATTTCAAGTGAGACAACTGATGTATTCAAATAAAGAAGTTATGATGTATTGGTGTGATTTGGTACAATTTATTGGCTGTTTCAAATGGAATTTCTAATTTATGCATGTATTAATGTTCAGGCTGCATATTAAACCACAAGAAAAGCTTTTTCAGCCATACTGTATTTCAAAGTCATAAGCCTATTTAAGTTTCTTCTTCCCCAATAACATCAGTTTCTGGTATGATATGTCTTTGCAATTCTGATAGGATGACTAGGCTCAACTAGTTAGGTATGCCCCCAAATGAAACAGGTGTCACAGACGATCAATTTTCTCATAAACCTGATTTGTATATACATGGATTGCATTGTCCATGCGTTTTCTTACAAATAAAAGGCTTATTCCATAGATTTTTAGTCAGCATCGTATACCAATTTCTTTTCTTAAAAGATTACGATCAATTTTATTTTTTTCTTAATTCTCTTCGTAATAAGACCATGTATTTCCCTTTTTTTCAGTTTTACACAACCACCAACTTTAACCATTTTTCAATAGAACAAAAGACCATTGTGTGTGAAACCCGATAGCCTTGTACTGGGACTATTTGTAAAGGAGTGTTACTGTTATGTAATTCGATTTGACTAAGCCACAGTACACATGTACCTTTACGTTCAATAATACCTAGTTTCAATCCCAAACTCCCAGTGACGGAACAAATCTGTACTAGGTCCCATGGTAAACTTTGTCTAAAATGTTTAAAATCCTTACCACACCTTTCGGTGTATAGGGCAATGCCCATATCAGTTTCTACAGCCCTTGGGCCACACAGTTTTGCAAGCACTGCATCAGGGCCTAGGGGGCTTGTGGTGTGTGTTTTTGATAACTGTGGCCTCAGGATCGGAGGATATTTGCTCTTTTTTTCTGCAATAAAGTATATATGCAAACAATAGTCACCGCAATGTCAATTACTAAAAGCAAATAGTCATGTCTATATCAAAACAGTAGATGTGTATAAAAAACTGTAAATCCATTTAATATTGCGGTTGGTAATTTTAGCGGTTGGGGGGAGAAGGGAGTACTGGTAAAATACATGCGAATACCATCCATCAGATCAAGTCAGTGTGCACTTATATATAAAGAAGAACGTTACAGAAGGACACGTTTTGGAAACGCCTCAGGAGCTAGCTCTTTAATGTTTGCGATCTCTGTTACAGTGTCAACTTACACATAAATTCCCCAGTGATGATACCAAGAAACAGTATACTATATACATAAATACGCGCTAAAATTGCAATTTGGTCTCAGACAGATACGGCTAAGTACGGTTTGTTATTTAGTTATCTATGTCCAGAACTAACAAATTTTCTTGCTCGTCATTGATATCGTTACAAACAGGCACAAGTGCTGATACAGGCAAATACGTCATAACTAGGTGTGACATATATACATCAACAAATATCTACATAACTTAAGTGCAGTTATATTTAAAAAGCAATATTTAAGCAACCAATATACTATCATTCGGAAACGACAGAGACTTTGACCCTTCCGATCAAAAAATTATCTTACTTTTAGTGCACATGTAAGATCACAGATTGTAACCAATACAGTTATACTTTCGTTATATTAGTTGTATCCAGAAAACAGACGTTTTCAACATTGGCACTGATCTTTGGAGGTTTCTATAATGCGTTATTATAGGAGGGGCCTTATCGACAATTGATCAGCTGGAACCTTCTGTCTAAATCTCTTGCCGTGGCATTCACAACGTTTCGACGTTTTGCAGTAACAAACTGACAGACTAACTCGAAATGTATAATGTATGTGCAGCCCCGATTAAAACTAAACATCAAACATTACTGTTAAAATTTGACATTTGGGGAATATTAAGAGCCTTATCAACACCTAGCAAGCTTCTATCAAATCAACATCTTTACATGAAGCTTTTAGGATTCTATTTTTCTAATAACATGGAATGATCTCTTCATATATACTATTCTCGACACATGTAGTTCTCTCTCAGAGAATAAAATCCATATATTTATCTATATATGTGTTATAGAAACTCGCAAATGTTGTATAGACAATGTACTTTACATAACTTTTCATATTAAGCATCTACTAGATTTACAGCATGATCACAAACAATAGGATAACATTTACGAGATCGAGAAGGGCAGAATCATTTAGGAATTTTTATTTTCACGTTAATTCACAAAACTGTCTCGTGAGATCTCGACAGTTCACCCGACAGTCTCACAAGACTTCGGCCGTTCGAACAACAGCCAAGTAAGATCATTTCGGTCTCGCGAGATTAGTTTATACGGTAGTCTCGGGAGGTCTCGACAGTTCACACGACAGTCTCGCGAGATCTCCTGGCGAGTAGCCAGCACTCCATGGGCTCCTTCTTGCCCTTCATCTGAACCGGTCCCCGGTAGTCGAACCGGAAGGCGGGGTCGTGGCACTCCGGTTGCATCAGAGCTCTGTACATGCAATCACAATCATGTATAAATACGATGTGTACTTGGCATCACAATCACAATCAACAATTCACACACAGGCAAACACACCTGTCCCTGGTGCTGAACACCATCCACATAAAGCCAAACACACCTGTCCTCGGTACTGAACACCATGCACACACATCTAGGTAAATACACCGGTCCCCGGTGCTGAACACCATCTAAACACATGCAAACATACCTGTCTTTGGTGCTGAACACCATCTACACACAGGCAAATAAGCCTGTCCCTAGTGTTGAACACCAGCCACGTACAGGTGAATAATCTGTCCCTAGTACTAGGAAAACACACCTACACCTATCCTTAGCGTTGAACACCATCCCCACACAGGCAAACATACCCATCCCTTGTGCTGAACACCATCCACACACAGGCAAACACACCTGTTCCAAGTGCTGAACACCATCCACACACAGGCAAACACACCTGTTCCAAGTGCTGAACACCATCCACACACAGGCAAACACACCTGTCCCTAGAGCTGAACAACGGCCGGTGCCGGAGGACATATATCCCACCTGTAGGCGTATTCGGACACGTTGATGTGACCTTTAACCCCCGTGGTCTCTGTCCGGCTGGTCAGGTTGACCGTGTTCCCGAATAGACAGTACCGGGGCATCCGCTGACCTATAACCCCGGCAACCACCTCCCCACTGTGGATACCGATGGTGATCTGAAAAGAAACCAAGATGGCGTCCTGATCAATAATTACACATTGTACCTTTTCCGCGATGTCAAGGTGGAAGAAGATTTGTCATGCTATGATCTTTCGGAGGACAAGATGTAACTTCAACACCAAGTTTACTATTTCAAAGTGTCCTTTGTTAAGTATGGTGTAATTGTTCTGTGTGGTAGTGTTCCTATCAAACAAGGCTGTCAGTTGTTCAAAACATATCCTTCGTGAAAGCGGTGTTTCAAAAGAACATTACTACCGATGTTATTAGCTGTAAAGTCTTCATCAAAGTATATCAATGTAGATGCTGCTAAGGTTTTTTTAAAAGAGAGGCAGACCAGACAAAATGCTCACTGAGTTAAAAGAGAGGAAAAGAGATGCATTGGGGATATTTTTAGGCCATCCGCGCGCATTAATTTCCGTCCGTCTCTGTGTTAGCTCAACCTTCCTCAATTTCCTGACCACGTAGATATCATAATTAAGGCAACGGGGTTTTTTTTACAAAGTTTTTTTTATTCGCACGGTCGCATCAGTTTTGGGGGTCCCGGAGAATGTCATCCATATAATCAAATTAACATGGCCCTAAAAGTAATTTGACCAACCTGGACGCCCTCCATCTCCTCTTGTTTACACTGGTGACTGATGTCCATCATGTCCAGGGCCAGGCGTGCGATACAGCGGGCATGGTCCATACACGGCTCCGGCAACCCGCTCACCGCCATGTACTTGTCTCCTACTGTCTCAACCTGCGAGAACAAAAATACAGTTACTTATGAACTAATTCTTAGGTCCCAATTGCGCCGGTGTCGGTATGGGCGGGGTGTAGTCCCGTCAGGGTCTCGAAGCCGCAAATTTGTTCCGTTGGACTGCCAGGTACACGGGGCTGCTATCCACCTGGAACCAATTTTAAGCTAGGTACGTTTCCCGGACATAAAGCTTCTTTTCGACTTCCATGTTACCTTGTAAACGCTTGGGTTCTTCTTGGGGTCCGTCAAGTCGTCGAAGCGCGTGTAGATGTCGTTCAGTAGCTTGACGATTTTCATGGCGCCCGTGGCCGAGGCGTTCCTCTTGCAGAAACAGTTGAAGCCGACGATGCCGCTGAAGAGCAGGGTGACGTTATCAAACCGTCTGGCGGGAACCGGACGGTGATGACGTAGTTCCGTCGCCACCGAGATCGGCAGGATGGAGTACAGCAGTCTGTAACAGTTCAAACATCGGGGCCTGATAAATGTGTCTGTTAAGTGCATAAAATCTGATATCTGTACCTGCCTGATAAGTCTATGTGATAATTGTATACAATCTGTTAAAAGTGTATAACATCTGATATAGTCTGATATCGGTACTTGATAAGTGTATCTGTTAAGTGTATACAATCTGATATCTGTACCTGCTTAATAAGTCTATGTGATAATCGCATACCATCTTATAAAGGGTACCTCAAAAGAGTATAACAGCTGATATAATCTGATGCCATGGACTAGCATCTGTGATATAAGAAACAACAAGTGTCTTTACATGCATGATGCGTAATATCATGCCTCAGCATGCAGGAAGTGACTGTCACTTTTAGTCGCTCGACGTGAAAACCGGATGTGACGTCATGACTGACCTGTCAGTCTTCTTCTTCTCGTCCTCCAGTTCCCGGTAGGTCTGCTGCAGCTTGTCGGTCAGGATCTCCAGCTTCTGCGTCAGCTTGTACTCCGCCTCGAACTGCTCGGACAGCAGCACCAAGTCTCGCGTGGCGTCATGCAGCGGGATGTCCGACAGGTACAGGCCACGGCGGTTCAGGTCGTCCAGATTCATCACGCTGTGAACCAATCATACGGGGTAGTTGTAGTCACGTGGCTGTGACGTCCGCCATATTGGAGGGTTAGACATTATGTTACTGTGATAACAACTAGTTGTCTACCTCCGCATACATTCTTTTTGACACTACACAATGCATATTGCAGTACAAGACGTATGTCACGTTCCCTTCTTTAATACAATTATCTTCTGTGCGTCCTGAAAAGCCAGCCGCCAGCTTGGATCTGTCTACACCTCCAACACGGCGATGGCGGCTCTCTACGGTCATCTACATTTAAAACTTGTGACGTAACGTGTTAACAATGCATACGATAAACGTAGTGTATTTGGCCGCTTGGGATGGCGTCTAGATAGAGGAATACATTGTTAATGTATGTTATCAAACATACCTCGGGGAGCAAAGAAATAGCATCCAATCAGATTCTTCCACGTAGATCATCTGCCCCTTCAGACGCATGCGCGATGACTCGTTTCCGATGAGCTTGTCACGTGACACGGCGCCAGACGAGATGTCGATGAGACCTTCCTTGGTGCGCAGCACGAAGACCGTGTTGATGTGGCTCGTGATGGAGTTGAAGGCAAACTTGATGTGTGGTCGGATCATGTCGAACAAGTCACACACCTTACACTCTTGGAGGCAAATCTTGTGAGGAGAAAAATATCAATGCTTTTAGCATTTCCAATACAGTGTACACAAGTGAAATCTTTGGTCATGACCAGATACATGAAACAAGCGCCAAATATCCCAAATTATGGCACGGTAAGATTATTCGTAGGCTATGACAGAACCAACCGCCGACAATAATCTAAGACAACCTTTTTCGTAAAAAAAAGCTAACTTTTGTACGGCACGTGCACACGCACGACTATCTCAAGAATGCCTTCAGTTTGCAATCGTACGATGATCGTGCGACCAACATGACCGAGCCCATACAAAATAATTTTGTCGACTACCTGGGGAATAACTCGGCTGATAGACGTCCCCGCCTGCTGGATGACCAGGTTACGGTCGAACATGACGTGGAAAGGGAACGCTCTGCAAAAAGTCGCGGGGCTGATCTTCGGCTCTCGCGAGAGTCCGACGTCAAAGATGTCCAGGTCGTTTGCGGAGCATCGTCTGACGTCATCCTTTTCCAAGATGGCGAACTTGACGTGGTCGGACTCCTCCCCTTTCCTTTGAATGATTTGAACCTGGAGGACCGAAAAGAAATGTTGAGGAAGTGGGCTATTCGACCATCCCGGCAGATCATGCATCAGATCATGCATCTATGATCTATGTTGCTAAGAATACACGTATTTCAGGCAACGCTTCTCACGCGCCCCTTAGTGACTTTGAATGGTACTGCAAAAAAAGATCTAAAAAGATGGGATGCTTACGTCCACATCGGCGTTGTGTAGTTTCTTGGCCACAGTTTTGACAATGCCGATGACGATGTGTTCCAGACCCTCCCGCTCGGAGTAGTAGTGGAGGATGAGGGTGCCGTCGTCCTGGGTCGTGCACCGGAAGGACGGAGCGCGCATGCCCGGGTAGATGGTTCCCAGGTGGTCGTGTAGGGCGTCCAGGTTCTGTAGGAAATCTCTGTGGAAGAGAAAAAAAGATTTTACCCCATGTTTTATCAATATTGCAAGTAAGAGGTACATGTAATTTGAACTCGACCTTTAAGTGCAATCAATCAATCAATCAATGGATTGATCGATCAATTACTTTATCGATGAAACTGCCAAGCAACCAACCAACCAACCAACTAATGAATGAATGAATAATTGAATCAATCGATCGACCACATTTTTGGGTGATATGATATTTTGCTGATATTTGCTCCTAGCACAGCTTGTATCTAACCGTAACCATATATTGAATCAATCGATCGACCACATTTTTGGGTGATATGAGATGGGAGATGGTATTTCATCCATCTAAGTGTTCAGTTGTTAGTATGACACGTAAAACTTCACCTGTTGAATACCCTTATAGCATGTCAGATTCTGTACTCAGTCGACAAGATAGTTATAATGACTTAGGAGTTCATGTACAACATAACTTATCCTGGAATTCTCATGTACTTAAGAAGATATCAACATGTAACTCAAGACTTGCAATGATCAAGAGATCAGTAGGCTTTAATGCCCCATTTACTGTTAAACTCAATTTGTATCGATCACTGGTGATACCACATTTAGACTACTGTTCTCAGGTATGGGCACCGCATACAAGATTGTATCAGCGCAAAGTAGAAGGTGTTCAAAGACGTGCTACCAAGTACATCTGTAATGATTACGAACTTAACTATAATGACAGATTAACCCATACCAACCTTCTACCATTGTGTTACAGACGAGAACTTTTTGATATCTTATTTCTTTTCAAATGTTTCCGCAACGTGTACTGTACCAACATTTCTCATGTCCTCAATGTATCCAGACCTACTAGATCACTTCGCTCTACAGACCAATTCCAACTTGTACCACGGCCATGTAAAACTGAATCATTCTCATTCTCTTACTTTAGTCGTATTGCCGTCATCTGGAACAATTTACCACTAGACATTCGCCAACATATGTACTCAAACCTCACTCTACAGTCCGTTAAAAAACTCTTGATTTCATATTATAGATCCCGATTAAGTGACACATTTTCTGTTGATAACTTATGTACTTGGACGACCACTTGTCGTTGCTCATCTTGCATAGTGACATAGCTTAACCGTTTACCCTGTTTTCCTTATCATTTGACCTTATTACTCTCATTTTTTTAATGTACTTCTTTCAGTATTTGATGTCTTTCATTTATTGTTTTTATCTCAACTTTGTAAATTTTCTGGGGGAGTCGGCCTCGTAGAGGAACTAGATTCCTGTTGCCGGCTCCCCTCAGATTGTACGCAATCTGTGAATTTGAATAAATATATCAATCAATGAAGCAAACAATGAAACAAACTAAAACAAACAAACAAACAAACAAAACAAACAATGAAACAAACAAACACTTGATTAAACTATCGATCGATTAATCAATCACACGTTTTTTGGTGATATGTACCTGATGTTTGCCCCCAGCACAGCTAGGATCTTGTCGTAACCGGACTCCTGACAGAACTCGAAGAACAGCGCTCCGAACAGCTCCAGTATCGTGTTGGCATCGATCTCTGAGAGGGCAAAATGTTAAATATAGGACATCATCAGCAGATAATGACAGGATAACGCGAGATGTTGCGAGATTAGACGGGAAGTGGCTAAAAGAGCTTGCTACTTCTTTGTTACCCCAGGTATTGTAATACGTTGATGTGTATGTTTATTTGTCCTGGTGTGTGTCTGCAGCTCCATGATTGGCATTTGAAAGCTAGGAACGTCGGGGACGCTAATACATATGAGTTTAGGTCAAAGATGCCAGGAAGGTTCCAGAAAAGTGGCAGGAAAAAGGGATGGCCCCAGTCCAGAGAATTTTTTGTGACATTGCCGATAAGAAGTTAACTGAAATATTCATTAACGTACGTGTAATGACGTGGCCCTAAATGTAGTCCTGTCCAACACGATAGCATCTATCGAGATTCCAATCAGTCATGTCAGTGTTAGCTACGCTCGGACTGTGGACATGGAAACACCGCTCATGAGCGCCACCTTTCGGTATGTTTGTAAACTGCATACTTACGTAAAATCTTGGTGGCAGCCCCCACCAAGTCGTATGTCTTGTCATCGCCGTATATTTGCCGGACAAGGAACTGGCCGTCAATGTCGACGCCGGCTTCTCTTCTACAGATAACCCAAAAAAGGTATTAAAAGAAATGCCTAGTTTTTAAAATGCTATAGCGTTCCACAAAATCTATTTCCTTTTGAAATAACTAATTTCGAAAGACTTGTCTATTTTTAGACCTATTTGAGCACTTAACATACCACAGTCCTGTTGCTACATACACATTGTCACGATGACGTCACATATCCTTGACGTACGTTCATTGGGTCAACAAACAAATACTAGAGATGGCTGCAATGTAAACTGTAGGTGTCTGTTTACTATTGACATAACAAGTGTAGTGACACTTGGTCCGCCTCCTGGAATTTCTAGCCATCTATACAAATCCTCTCAAGACCAGACTGTAAGTTTATCACTTGTGCATTACTGTGTAATCTATCACTAAGGCGAAGTTTCCATTGACAGGTGACATCATTCTTTGTGTCTGGTAACAACAACATGTCGTGTTTTCACTTAACAGAAATAGTAACTTTGTCTGAAGAGAGCCACGTTAGCGAGAGATCATTTTACAGTTTTTACAATCATTTTACAAGACGAATGAGGCAGATAAATCGCTTTTCAAACGCCAAGATCTTTGAAACCTTGGAAAATTCCGGTAATGTGAGATACGGAATATAGATTGTTGACTTACGTTACGGTAATAAAGGATAAGACTAAAGAAATACGTTTGCTCGAACTTCATTGGAGCTTTATAACGATATCACTTCGTTTTTGATGGAACGTTTGCAAATTCATTTCATTTCATGATGAGAAAATAGATATATCAAAGTTTTTTTTGAAATCCAAAAACAACAAAAACAAGTGGAAAGAAATATCATGATTGGAATTTGCAGGATATGCAAATTTGATAAGAAACACCAATCGTAAATACTAATATTTCAATAGAAGATGGTGAATACAATGGTACATTGATGTTTACATAGGTACAACACCTCGATGCTCAACGTTGTAATTTTGAAACAGCTGATTTTCCTAAAATCCAACAATGGTTATCTTCAGAACATGTTTGACATTTTCGAGACTTCCCGTTAACGTACACAGTTTGAAATGTTGACCACCGCTTGCTGACAGCAGTTTACTCACACATGTCCGACAATTTACCACGTAGAATCAACCTCGAAATTCCCACCCAGCGGTGCCGACAGCTTGACGAATTACTCAGAGAGTACTCAACAGCCATTTGGGATGTTTCCGCCCTTGCTAACGCTCACCGAGGCGACAGTCTAGTTGTCTGCGGGGTAACCCCTACCTGGCCCCGGCGACCTGTTTTTGTAACCCGGTGGCCCTGACACCTTGTCTGACGGTTTGCAGCGTGTGGGGAATAATTCATGGCACGTCTTGACTTAAAGTAGCACTCCTTATCAATGGTTTCACCTCTACGTGACCGCTAATGTGTCGGGTGTATCGAGACAGTTGGAAGGCTTTCTTTGAACGGAAGAAAAAGCGAGCGACAGCTTAGGAGGCGTTGAAAAGTCGTGTACAGTCCTGGTGCTTTACTGTGAGAAGCAGCTGAACCCAACTCTGTTGTTAAAACCCCAATATGTAACATTTTGGCCCCAAATGTGAAAATATTCTCTATAACAAAACCTTATTGTGAATTACATGTACAGCCTCTTTTCAGCATATCTGCATCATTATTTCGTACTCTGGTGTTTGTGAACTGTGCAAAAACAAGCTGTAACGTTGGGTAACATAAATTCGTGGGGTACTTAAATTCGGGATTTTTCGAAAACGGGGTATTTAGGGATATGTGCTAGATGCAACATCAGTAATACCGCTAGAAATGCAAACTTGACAGACTTACGTATTCAGAACACTGTCTGAAAAGCTTCGATAAGCATGCATTAGAAGGCGACGAGGACAAAAACTCTCCGTCCCTTATTGGAACAGTCTGAGGGCTTCGTGGGAGAATCACACTACATCGTTGTCGGCTGGTTTATAAGACAAATGTCACACCCGCTTCCTGCTAAACACAATCATTTACAAGACAACTTATTTTCTTAAAATTGCTGACCTGCAATTGGACTTTAAGTGTGATCAATCATCAAAACCCCTCTTTGTTGCTACAACCTACGGCACGTGTATTTTCCCGCCGCCATATCATTACCCAGAATCCTGTTGTCAAGCAGACGACAAAGGTTTGTGAGGAACACTTTTTTGTCTAAATGTTGCGTGTGATTGTGGACTGAGGACGATATTTTCCTCAAAGTTTGCTCCTAACACAACAAGGAATACATGGACATAGTAGTATTATCAATGCTACGGCATCCGGCTAACTTTCCATGAATAATGTACACGTTGCCATGACGGTGGATGTCGACTTTGACGTTCTATAGCTACCGACTCAACACACGGGTTGTTCCCGTAGACCTGATGTGTGCGGTACGGCCGTTTTTTCGTGTATTTTTTTACTTGGACACGTCTATATCCATAGCACTCTCCTCAAGCCAAGGATGGAACGAATAGCTGCTGTATAAAATGTAATTAGCGGTAAGATATTCAAGACGAATCTTCTCTCCCGAATTAATGTTCACCCCTGTCCGACAGCACCGTCATTGTGCGTGCGGCGGACGGTAGTTTCAAGTTGAAATATTATGGTGTCAGCACGACTAGAGACAAAATCTACCATATATATGATTAGTGCAAAGATAGTACATGATACTGACAGAATAATAGAAAAAAAGGATGGTTTATTGTTCTGCTAGATTGATTTCAGTCAACCATTATCGGAAAAATCCCGAATTTATGTTACCCAACGTTACAAGGTCCGCTGAGTTTAATCTTAATTCTAAAACCATCACAAAATAGACCCTCCTGGTGAGAACAACAACATACTGGTCACTGGTAGTTCGCCTAGCGTGAGGCTAAGTAGATACTTGTACTGTCATCAAGATATCAGTATGAAATAGCATGGTATTGAGATGGAAAGAGTTCGAAAATAAGACGCAGCTTTATTGTGCAAAAACACATACACAGAGATTGACAAAATAGCACTAATTTTTGACGTAATTCATATAGCGCTCGATATGTTTTCGCCCTTTTGTAGTGGAAATGGGCGTGCTCAAATTGATTAGATTCTCAAGGAAAGGAATAAGTTGGCTGGAGGGACCAAAACTCATCTAGCCTTTTAATCAACTCCCCATAAATATAAATTTTTGCCCTTTTTCAGCTTTTATTACAAATATAGAAGCAACAACAGATCACAAAGGTCTATTATTACACAAAACCAAGGAGGATTTTTTTTATTGACAGAACCTTCTTGATAAAACAAGCATTCCCGAAGACTTGCGCAAACTGTCCTTGTTATGCAAGTAAACATCGGACTGTCAGGTCATCTATTTTGAGTTGGACCAAATGTGTTCAGCGCCAAGAAACGGTGAGAAAGATTAGTAGCATTTCGATAGTATGGAAGCCACAACAATATAGATCTAGCCATGGGTTACATACTCATTACTGTACATGGCAAGTTGGCAGCCATAACAAAATGGCGGACAGTTACATCCAGAACGTCATGAATGTTATAATGGTAAAATTTCTGTATTTTGTGTTTTCAAAGGTACGGCCGCCACTTGGCGTAACATAACAGCTTCGCAATTACACGACAGAGGCTAGTCATATCAAATTGATAGATTTGTCTCTCGTTTGCCCAAGGAAATAGATCGCAACTTCATTTTTAATTTTGTCTTATTTGATTTCTATGAACCCTTGTAAACGAATGTCGAAGGTACGTTTGCGTTGTTTGCAATAATATAATGTACGTAATTATGTATAATTGATGTGGATATACATCGTATCAAGATATAATATGGTGACGTAATCATATATAATATATAATATATGATGAATATAAGGGAGACTTTCCATGACTATAGCATCAAAATAACTGGTCTCGTATTCAAAACGATGTCTTTCTTAAACCGACAGCAAAAATAATTCCATGCTCTTATTTTTCTACATTGTTTTGGTCGGCGGCCCTAGTAAAGCCATTATAAAATGGATTGGTCTTGAATATATCAAAGTCGATTTCTCATAGGAATAGCTATTAGATACATAAAAGCGCCTGTTGCTTGTCGTATGGCTAAATAACCATTCACCAATCACGAGCTATGTTCTGTCTATGATGTAACCTTTGACCTTCAAATATTCTATACTATATCCCCATCATCTCTCTTTGCATGGTACAGTTACTTGCAAACGTCGCTACGTTTGTAAGAAAAAAAGCTAAAGCCGTTGCTAAAGAATTAGAGACAACACAACGGAAGAATTTAAAAAAATTACATACTTGATTTCTTCCCATTTTTCTTCTCCGAAATTCTTGATCACCAGCAGTTCCAAAGCGTGGTTCACGAAGCCGTACTGTGTAAAAAGGAGGAGGAGAAACATGGATTAAGTATTGAATGGGGATCGGAAGGTCACAGGGGCTGAATCAAAGGTCACGCCACGGGCTAGATGAAGGGGTCAGTTCTAGGACAGGGCTGGACTCGAGGGCCCACTTGTTTGTATTCGTTTCTCCTCCAGCTATTTCCATTGAAAACATTAACAATACCCCTGCAACAGCTGACAAGCCGCTATCAATATATCCTTAGTGCGTACTATTTTACAAGTGCTGATAATTTGGACACGGTAAAATCGGTAACATTAACAGGCGGTAATTTAGTCTAGAGCGGGGAACTGCGCGTTTGCAGTAGTTGCATTATGTTAGGTACATGCAGGTCAGTGAGCTTGTTTTCAAGCCCAGAGACACTCACATACGCATAGATGTATGCACGCTGCCACATGATTGACACGGCTCACATCACAATCCACTGGAATAGAACAGCGCTGAATGCATATTCCTCAGAGAGGTGTCTTTGATCAAATTTCCCTGGGGGTACGATGGCTCTAAAGCCGAGGAGGTGGCCTGAACGGGCCCTTGAAACAGTCTTAAATCCAGGCTAATATTTTCCATCCTCTCACACAGCCACCGATGATGATGATGTTGTTGACGGCTGAGAGAGAGAGAGGAAAACCCGCCCACGCAGTGTTTACGATTTCTGCGGAGGAAAAATCTTCAGAACCATCTACTCTACGAGGGAAATACATAGAGTATGGGTACTCACCATTTTATAAGCGCATGTAGATATCAGATAGATCAAGGCAAGAAGGCGTCAGAGCATCTTCTAGAGACGGTACAAAACATCGTCCGACGTGTTTTCATTTCATCCCTGTCCGCTAGCTCACCTCCGGGGCTCCAACCATCTGCGGCTGCGGTGATTGGGCCACGGCTGCGCCGTGTGTGTGTGTCGGTGATTTGAAGGCGGAGCCGCGCTCTAGAATATGGATTTTTTTCTCAGCGGGCAGACAGTGGTTCTTTGCCGCAGCACCCACGGACTGGGTTCGCTTGATTTCTGAATTCAGGACGACGCGCTGATGCGATTGACGTCAGCAGCTAGAAATTACAGATGCCTGCTTATACATGGGTCATCTTCAGTGCAGTTCCGAGAGAGATCGACAGGGGAGCTTTTGCGTTGTGTATTCGAACTTGTGCGGAGGATAACATGCTAAAATAAATACTGTATGTGTACATTCTCAGTATTTCGTGTGCGTATCAATCCTCTTGTTTGGCATACACGTCAAAAACAAAACCTAAACTTAAAAAAAGAATATGTATAAACAAAGTGTTGATGACTTACAGACCAAAGCCAGTAACATCGAGCGTAAATATACTGATGTCGTATGATAACCTACTTTCTCCTGTATCAGTTACAGCTGTTCGCTCCTGATAAGCGGAATATCTGCTTTCTGTACGAACGATACTAATCCGTGGAGTCCATAGAGACCGCTAGCTGTATGTCTCTTTAAATCTTATTAGAGGTGGTATGCATAACCAAACACTTGACTTGAGCTATTGCAGGAGAATGCGTAAATCCCCGGTGCTCGGCTAATCCTAACAAAGACGACATATGTGAGATCTAACCGCGCCTGATGATGTTCTGATTCATCACGCATGTTGAAAGTGGATGTCGATAAACAGGATTTCTTTCATGAAGAACAGCTGGACGAAAGGTTGTGATAACCTCTGTGAAGCGGGCAGACGACTTGTCAACGCAGATTCGACCACGAATATACAGCCAGGAAGACACATTCAAAGGACCCGTCTCCCAAGGAGCTTAGGAAGGTTGAAGGTTGCGAAAAACATGCCAAGAACGATTGTATATTTATATATCAACGTGTAGACTGTACAAAATGGCCATCTTGGTCTCTAGTCTGGATGTCAGTGTTCTCGTTTGGTCGTTTGCAGTGTGGTGATCTGCAAGTAGCGGTCAGTGGGAGCAGCCTAGGGCTCCTAGGGCTAAGGCTGGCATCTCATCTAGGCTACTAACAGCATGCCAACTTTGACAAACGTTTTCCATTGTGACAAGGAATAAGTTATATACGCTACCAAAGAACTGCAAGCACATACCAGCAAATATCCCGTTTTTGATCGGGGTATAACAAAATCAAAAGAGAAGGAAAACTAAACAAGGGAACTTGATACGAGTTTTAAAAAAAAACTGTTTCATTTTTGGGTAACTTTTCAACGTTACCAAGACGGAACAAACTCAGACAATTCAAAGCAAGGTAGACGGTAAAAGGATGTGTCAAGCTATCCACGACAGGTTACCTGTCCGCGTGATTCCACCAACCCACTCACGGTGGGCCCCTCTAGCTATAGATATTTTAAGTGTATGTGGCTGGAAAACAATCATAATGATAATTTCAACTAAAGGTATTGAAATGTTCGCGATGGGTAAATGTTCGCGGTTTTTGCTGTGACCCGCCTCGAACTTAAAACCATATCGAAAACGCTTGTTCTGCATGCCCGTAGCCAGGATTCTGATTGGGGGGGGGGGGGTCTTTTTAATGTTTGAGGGACCAGCGAGTGCCGTAGGCGCAAGCTTCCCAGGGGGTCCGGGGGCATGCCGCCCCGGAAAATTTGAAAAATTGAACCTTCTGATATGGCATTTCCTGTGTTTTTGAGAGGTTTTCAAAGAAAGAAATCAGAGACAAAGTAAGCAGTTTTTCTTTTGCCGGCCTACCGTCCCTTGTTTCGACCGCGAACGTAAATGGAACTCCCGAAAGTCGCTGTACTTGTCAATAAAGCTTTTCTTATACAAAATCCTGCCTCATTATAGTAAATGTGGCATCGTGTGGCGCAATCGGTAGGGTGTTTCGCCCACAACCGAGAGGCCCGGCCCCGGGTTTGAAACCACCGATATGCCCCGATGTTGTGCCCTTTGGGAAATTAAGGCACTTAACACGACTTTCCTCACTTCATTCAGGTGTAAATGACTAACTAGCTTCTGCTAGGGACGTCCCTCGGATAGGACGTGAAATGGAGGTCCCGTGTTTGAGGAGAGCCACACCTCGAGCACGTTTAAGAACCCAACAATTGCTGACAAACTTGGAAGAAATGTCGTCTGCGCTACAAGTGTACAAGAGGCCTACAAGACTTGCTGACAGAATTGGAAGAAATGTCGTCTGCGAAACAGATTACGTTCTACAGTTGCCCTTGACGATTACCGCCAACCTTCAAACCATCAGTTATCGGGTTAGTGCATGAGCCGTTGAAAGCGAAATGGTTGACTGGGATCGGGCCGGCTAATTAACGGCTGACGTCTGCCACCGCCACTGTCAGCCTGACGTATCACAGCGCTACCATTAACGTCAGTTGTATGTCTCCATTCGGCGGGAAAACGGCCATTTTCTTTACAACTTCGTGAGATGTTACGACCTCCCATCGTAGCCGTCATCTGTGAGGCTCTAGACATTTATTACTTATAAAGCAGTCAATGAACAACATGATTTGTCGACGGGGACTTTGAAGTTGTTTCGACAGCGTTTGTTAGCCAGTGTCATTGCTAAGGTACCGGCGGAATATTCTGAAACGACATGGGTCTCCTTTTGGTTATGAAGGCCTAGGGCTCTCATGTTTCATCAAGAGTATTCCAGACTATCTTCAGGCTCATGAATATATAAGTGTCACTCAGGGTAGAGATTGTGATCTTCGGAATCGCCCATTCTACCAGTGCATGTATATAGAGACCAGATCAGGATACTAAGAATGTGCTAGTGTTCTCTCCCATTTATAAATCTTGACTTTCAAGTTTTTAAAAATCTTAAGTGGCAAGGATCCAAGTTGAGAAGTTCTGACAGTCTTTCAAGCGAATATCATTAGAATTTACAGACCCCGATCGGGATTTCTACCGGTAAAAGACGAAGATCCTGATTTCGATTGTCATAGATTTTGAGACGAATTTTTCTTCCTACCATTTGCAGCGAGAAAATATTGTAAGAACTGCTTTTCACACTTTCATTCATTCCTTTCCGTAGGATGCACCTTTGAACGCACTAACTTAGGGTGTCTACGGTAGCATAGTCAATTTTGGGCACCCAGAATTTTATACTGTATAAAGATAGATACAGACAACACATAAATAACGACGACATGTATGTATGGAACACGAAGAATAACGTTTGGAAAAGAACCCTCGATGTACAGGTTACAACTTGGAAGCATAGCTCCTTTCCATAGGATTGGATGCTGTGAAAGAGTTCAACATGAAGAGATTGTACTCACCTAATCTTCCCCCATTTTGTTTATTCTTCTTCACTGGTACTGAGGACCCGATTACCCACAACAGGTAACCTTCCGGAAGTGTGACTGACGTCAGCAACGGTCACAGGTGGTTGGAAATCGGTACCGACCCCCGTCTCGGTTGGTATCTAGTTTTGCTTAGTTTTGGTAAATCAAAAAATAAGACTCGCCAATTTTTGACCAGTCCCCAGTCGTCCTCGGGATAAGTTATGACACGATTGCTCAGGATACTTCACATAACAAAAGTGTGACGTCAGTGACGGGTAAAGAAATAAGATTTTCGAACCATCCTATGACAACTGGTCAGGAGGACCCGATTGCTCAAAACACGTGACCATCTGGATTTAAAAGTATTCTGAAGTCGCTATGGGGACGACCCTATTTTACAATGTGTTGATAATTAATTCCGATTTCCCTTCCCAACATGTATGATGCGTTTGATGAATGTGTTTATGTGTACATGTGTTTGAACTGATATCACCTTGTTTGATGATGTTTCCTTTTAAATGGCATCTCTAAGTATCATTCTTCACAGAAACGGAACACATTGAGTTAGCACAGACACTTAAGATTTTCGTTGTGCGTCCAAGGGAAGAAACCCTAGCACAAAAAAATCAATGGATGGAACACACTTGTGAAAAAAGTTCTAGGGAGCACATCCTAGCCATAAAAAGCCAGTGGGAATGGCCCCTGTAGCGATATGTAACTGTGTATGTAACTGTGAGAATACTGGAGACTAAGCTCTGTGAATGCTCCAACAATACTTGTGTATGAGTATGACTATGACTATGTATGTATGTATATAACTGTGAAATTGTAAATGTGTTGTTGTACTATGTACTGATGTATGTTTGAATAAAGATTATCAAAAAAAGAAGAAGAGAATTGAAACAGGAACAGAACACATCGAATTTAGTTTTAGTAGGCACTATTCTTTGTACTTCCATGTGAGAGAGATCCTTTAACCGCGATTTTTTTCTGATTGACTGGTACGTAGACGGTAAGTATCGATGCGCGCAAAGTACGCACTTAAACTTGTGAGTGGGGATTAGGCGGAAATCCGCCTGGGATTAGTGTTTCAAAGACAAAGTAACTGCGGCTAAATCGCGTGTCAACTTTGCACTTTAGACTTAAAAGGTGGCTCTTAAATGGATCCCAGAACATATTTCACGCGGACCAGGCACAAAGGCCGTATATTTGTCAACTGTCGTGAAATCATGTACTACACAGGTTTCACGACATTTGCGAAAAGTAAGTAAGACTAAGGCTATTGAAAAAGCATTGATCATACTTCACTTTAGTAGTTCAGGATGATTTACATTACCTACTAGAAGTGGCTACTGACTGACAGGATAATCCTGTCAGCAGTAGAACAATTTGTACTGCAGACATGACGATCCTGTTAGCAGTAGACAAAATTGCACTGCTGACAGGATCTGCAGATTTTCCCACCGCTGACAGGATCGTTCTGTTAGCAGTGCAATTTTTTCTACTGCTGACAGGATTATCCTGTCAGTAGCCACTTCTAGTAGGTAATGTAAATCATCCTGAACTACTAAAGTGAAGTATGATCAATGCTTTTTCAAGTAGCTAGTGGTGGTTGTGCAATACGGCTTCGCTACGGCCCGTGTTTTGGGCCAAGCACACCGGGTCACCCCTACTCTTCTAGATAAGTATGTGGGATTCGTTTACGAGCAGATCAACGTTTGACGTTTTAGGCTTGAGCCTAGAGCTCCCTCCTACCCGGGGCCGCCGGCTCCCCCCTCCCCGCCCTTTTAAAAGGACGACGCCACAACTAGTAGCGACAACCGTGTCCAGAACCGGGCGCCGAAACCCGGCCACTGGCTATCCGGCTCCACTGAATTTGAACCAGGTGTAGCGATTGACAGAGTGCGTAGATCACTAGACTACACGGACACGACCAAGCACTATCAATATATCCTTTAGGAAGAAATTTACAGCAAGATCACACGGTACGGTCACACAAAATATAACAGCTGACGTCAGGAGTTACGTTGACTTTGACATTGAATATGGTATTCAACGATGCCCATTTGGCTAACCAGTAAGGCATTGCAAGGAATCGCAAGATTCCAAAGAAAGGTACACACTATCCGCTGCCAGAGTTTTCTGAATTTCAAATGTTTTTCAGATATATCATAAGATGCACACAGTAGACAGCGAGGGCATCAGCAATCTGCAAGGTTCAGAGCTTCAATCGTAAAATCACTGTAAATGAAGAAATGTTCGCAGTGGTGCTATGTTCACGTTTTTCGTGGTGACCGTTTCACCGCGAACTTAAAACCTTCGCTAACATTTTTTTGCAATACTGTAGCAGTATGTAGCTATAGCGCTCCCGCGAACTTAAAACCACCTAAAACACTCCATTTTAGTTTCAGCACAAAATAAAAACCACGCGAACTTAAATGTAGTTACAGTATATGTTCTTAGATATCAGGACTTTAGGTCAGGGATGAAAGGTTCCCTAAGAGTGGAAGAAATCAGATCCCGAAACAGTCTCGTGATTTCGTTTACCTGATCATCTGATGTACTCGCACTAGACAAGAGATCACTCCGCTCGAGTGACTATACCACCATCGCAGGAGAGACAAGAGCTGTGCCTTTGGCAGCCGTACAGTTCTTATCTTCAGTAAGCTCGTGCACTGGAGCTGAAACTTTCATCCTCTACTCACAGAGATGCGATGGTATGATTCTAAACATCAAGCGAGCCAGAAAAAACTATTGATCTATGAGGTCGGTGCGTTGGGTCTAGGGATGTTTGGAGGTTACAAGAAGGGTGGTTTTCTCGAGTGAGCGGGCACTAATTTCAACAAGGCACGCGAGTCTATATATTAAATCCTTGATTCATAGGGCCAATATGTTATAGTAGACACCTAGTTTAATGGAGTCATAAAAAAATGCTATTTTTTTTCTTTCTTTCTTGTTCTGCCTTGAGGATACTTCTCGAGCTGCTGTTTACCTTTGATGCGGAACACAGAATATGTGATGTGTCGAATGTACTTTAAGGTAAAGATAGTCAAATAGCTTTTCTGAGGCCGTATGGGCAGTGGGTTGTTATCTGTGTTTAGGACACGGTATTTGAATGTATTTATTTATTTCAGCTCATCTCTCTCCTTCCACCGTCTTTTACCTCCCCAACCGACGTCATATACCCATTTTTACACCTGGGTGGAGTGGGAAAAGTCGTGTAAAGTGCCTTTCCCAAGGACACATCGTCTAGCCAGGAATCGAACTCGATGTCGTGTCCGCTAGCCTAGTTACTCTGCCATTCCATGCCACTGAGTATGCTTATCACAGAAAGTAGACTTACTGGAAATATGTTCTGGCTTCTGGTTCATACATTCCATACATACATACATACATACATACATAACGTTACATACATACATACATACATACATACATACATACATACATACATACATACGGAAATGTAAGACGCTGTCTTGAACAGTGAAGAGTAAAACAAATAGATAAATTTTTAGATTGTTTGTTACTTTGGCCGGAAAAGACATACAGCCATGGCTGCCCAACTACTTACCTGCCATACAAGAATAAGTGCTGTGTTCAACTTTTTGATTAAGTTTACTTTCATTTGCGTCAGTGATGTAGAACCATTAGATTTAACATTATATATAATACATCCCCGAGGGTTGATTTTGCCGCTATTTGCAACCGGCGTGTGGTCTAATAAAAGAGGATGAGAATAAACCTTTCGTAACTCGATTACCTTTGAAATGCGCGAGTTTAATGTTTGAAATAAACAGTGCTAGATAAGTAACTACAGATTTCAGTATAGTATAGTTTTACGAATGATACATTCAACAAATCAATCTATATTCAAGTAAAGGGTGTATTCCATTCACTCTCTTTCAACGGAATAGACGTCCAAACATGGGTCAGGACACTGTCAAAAACGTAAGAGGTAAGTCAATAAATAGCGTTAGGTAGAATTTCTCAAGAGGCACAGGATTCACTTTCTACTGAATCAGAATAATTGTCATCTTCTAATGCTGTACGGAAAAGAAATATATGGTTCCGGTGGTGCTAAGGGGGACTTATGAATATAATAATCCACACACCATGGTGCCGGTGATTTCATCATTTCGACACCTTTTGCTCCCGGGCAACAATTTCGGGGCTGTGTTGCCAAGATACGAATCGCACCGCCGCAATAGGTGGATTATTGTGGAAGGCATAAGTATAATTACGAATGGGAGAGGACTGGAAATGGGTTTTTGACACATTTGTCATCTTCCATGTTTCTCGGTGATATGATTGTGCCGCAAACGATAAGCTAGAAACTAGAAATGTAATGTTTTTGACCGCTGGGTACTCGTCAGTCAGATTCAGACATTTTGAACCCGCAACAAATTTGAAGCTATATTTACGTTCAGCCGATGGATTGCTAGCTTGTACATTTGCTGATGTGTGACTAGTATATGGAGTTGCTTGCCTCGTACCCTTTTACTGTCCGGAACGTCCGTTATGGTTACAGAACTTGAACCGCAACGGGGGCCGAAACCGACTTCTAACCACCGTTGACCCCTAATGACCCGGAATGTCACGTGTTCTGGGCAATCGGGTCCTCCGTTATCCAGACTCGGACCAGAAAACTGGTCGAAAACTTCACGAGCCTACTCTTTATGAGTTGAATGAAGGTTATATCTTTCTTCCTTTCAACACAAAAATAGTGGGCTCGTTAAGTTTTCGGCAAGATATCTGCACCCTTCTCAAGAGAACTGCCAAGTGAATATGGGTCTGTTCACCGTGGTCGTTTCACTACTGACCGATGTGTCCTTCAAATCAAAACGCAGTGCATCACCGTAAGACCTTGAGTGGCGATTGAAAAGGAAACTCAAACGGACGCCATTAGATAAACTGCAGTATATCAAGGTAAAATGGCATTACAGCAGCACCGAAACAGCTAGTAACTTGTCCGTAAGGCTTGATATTAAATCCATCTGCATAATAAGGGGATGGAGTGGTAACCAAGATAACGAAAACTGGGAGAAACTTTGGAAATTGCGTAGAATGTAAAGTATCTGTAGCCCGTGTGTTATCAGAAGGGCTGCATCTGCATTCCGTAGGCGTGAAGCTAATGTTAGTCAAAGTGGGATTACGACGAATTACCGACCACGGCATAACCAGCCTACGCAACAGCTGATGAGAAATGTCTGGTACTGAACACTACAAAGCATGGCTGTCGGCTGAAACTGTACATTTCGTGAGAAAAATTCCAATAAGAACCACCAATGGGGAGTTGTCAATGTTGTATAGAAAATATTCGAGTCATTCTTACATTACCAATCACGCTTCCACATACGCCCCCCCCTCCCATCATCTACACATGCCGAAACCCTCTGATCGTATTCAAATTTTGTAGCAATCAACCAATGCTTTACATGAATACATTAGTGAACCTGTGATACCAAACTATTAAACATGGCACAGAATACAGCATAGAAGAGTCAAATATATACGAAATACATAGATTTGACTTTATTGATGATAACACACTTTGAAACTTCGACACAGATGTTCTCAAGGCCTTCTTTGAAGCACCTACAAGCGAGATGCATATTAAAAAAGATTAACGGACAAAAGTGTTCTTATATTTCTATATATCTCTAAAAAATCTCTACACCTATATAGACTCTATTTCAATACAATATTTTCTTTAGTTGTTGTAGATTTGTTCACGTGCAAAGTAGGTGTGCAGAAAACATCTAATGCTGGATTCCTTTATTGTGTTTAGCGAAGATATCAATGAAGAAGTCACAATGTTGACTTGATTTAGATATTACAACGTAACATAATAACAAAATACGCCGGAAAGTGTAGAACTGTTGCCTAGTAATATATTGCACATTGTCCACTAGTTCCGAGTGTTACAATGTATCGGCTAAACGATTCACTTAGACTTTTCTATCGTCATCAGAAGATGAACCGGATCGTCGTGCATAATACGAAATTAGGTTATGCACAACCCTAGGAAAACACACAGGGACGTATGAAACAATGAATCTACAATTAGAGACTCTTCTACCATTTTCCGTGATAGAAGACAGTTTATACGTGATACTTCTATAATACCATGTCATGATATACTTTTTCTAGTAGTCTACGAATATGAAAACAAACGAATCAACCATATATGCATCTGCAGAAGAGCTTCTGGTGTCTATCAAAAACTCATAATTACAATAAAAATTCATGAACGTCGATGTTGCGTACTATAAGCTGTACCAAGAATTGTATAGATTATCTTTGCAGCTGTTACTTACTGGAACGTTGTATTGATTTCACAACAATAAGTTTTTGTCTATTTTTCTTCTTCTTTTTAAGTTTAGACCATTGACAGACTTTAGTCAGAGATATTTCAATTGTTATAAATGATAGAAAGGTGCTGAGTATTAAGATACTGATTATATGACTAAACAGTCGCACAATGTTACTTTTTCTCTATATTCTCCAATACCTGAACAGGCACACAACAGGGAGGTATCCCATGATGCAAGTAAGTGGGAACCCGGATGTTCGTCTGTTTCTGTGAGTCGCGGGGAGGGGTGTTCATATCATGAACAAGTCTATCTGCAAAAACTGTGGCCATGACCACCGTTTGGAGATTGAACAAAAATCTAGTCCAATAAAGAAGAGAGGTATTGTCAACTTCTTGCATCAACTTGTTTGCAGGGGAAGAATGCGTTGGCAAATATGTCCCTTCGCTGTTGTTACCGTTTTAAAGAATCATGATTTTATCAGAATATAACTTGATACGATTTTGGACAATTTTGATGATATCCCTTCACGACCAACGTTTCATCACAACTAATTGTATACATGATTTTTGTATTCATAGATCACATTTCTTGAGAAAGGGATCGAACATTGGAAGCACGCTCTCTATAGATTCTTGGGGACCAAAATTATGTTTGAAAGTCGTGCGTTAACGTTATGCAGAGCAACGTTGCACCATGATTAGCACGCCTTGTTACAACATGGTTCGCGCCATGAGCACATGGCTCCGACAACCAGCAAATCAGTCCGTACAACGGAAGAGAGCAAGGTCGTAGAGGTCACCATCTAACTGAAGCAAGGTCATTGGTGTATATTCGCTACATGGAGAGAGATGTGAGTGATTATGTTGTGCTAAAAACGCGTTGCAGAGAAGGTTATAAAATGCACAAGAGGCCACGTCATAAAATTGTGGGAGCCACTCAAGCGATTGATTCAATACTTGTAAAAACATGAAAGATGGACATCTTAAAATAACCGGTATACCTTTAGCATGGATGCCGCACAGCATCAGTGCCAGATATGCTCACGTGCATAAAAACAAGATCAAAAGAAATGAACAGCTTTCGTTTCAAACTCAAACGTTTGCGGCACATCATTTGTCATCGATGTTTATATACGGTTTAGATTACACCAACTGTCAAAATGGTGTTACAGTCCAATACGAACCAGTTATATAGTCGTTAGCGACTAGGCTCCAGTTGATGTACTTGGTCATAAAATAAAAAAAGAATATAAAAGTCGGGAGCCTTTTTATTACATATACTAATGGACCAATGCTAATCAACGTTGACATGTTTACGAGCGTTCTATCACATCCATGATACATGTATGGTCCATTTATAGGCCACATAGGATTAATCAATGTAGTCTCTCCGCTGTACTCCAGAGATCTAGTAGCTGATTAAGTAATAGGTCTGTAACATAAAACCCATTTGGTTGGCGTCTAGATGGCAGTTCATTTTACCTTCGCGAACGGAATATCAATGCGCCCAGAGCGTTCGAGCGGGATTCGTTGCCTGAAGGATTAAGTTTAGTTAATCCTGTGGGTCGTATAAAGGGAATAGGATATGGCTGGTTTTCGGTAGAAGAAAGCGCTGAACATACTTCACATCGCGGTACAACAGACAATGTCGGTGCCGTTAAGAGAATTCAGAATACAGCAAAACATGGTGTACTATGAGCTGGCAAAAAATGGCCTTGAAAGCAACTTTTCTAGGCCTGTAGGACGGAACTTCAAACGTAAGGCAACGTGAACTATACGTCGTACTCCTTTTTATACATTCTGTCTGCTATGGTCCTCAACCAAACCTGTGCTACATTACCGCAAAGGTGTATATCTTTATAATAGTGTCTTCTGTTACACTGTCTTATATCACAATCCGACTTGCAGTAAATAAACGATATCTCCTCTACATATAAAACATGCATACAGCATGAAGTTACATGCCTCGCTCTCTAAAACCCTAGAACACCATGTGACTTTATTTACCTTTATACACACAGACAATGTTTTGTACATTGGCAGCTAGTGCATTTCACAATATGGCACACCTAGTGTGCTGTTACCTGACCAAACTACTTAAAGATTTTTAATATCTTCTCAGAAAGTTTATTTCCAAGGCCAAGTGTACTTCACTTGGACAACAATGAGGGAGATTCGGCCCCCACTTGGATGGTGACGTCGGTTCGCCGGGTCGTCTCACTGCGCATGTACAGGTTGGGTTCTTGCAGGTCCTCCTCGACGTCATCGGCAGGTTGTACGTCATACTTCTCCAGGAAGTGGCAGATTCCGGGAACGTCTGAAGGAAACCCTTCCGGCAGCTCCTCACGGGATCGAGGAGAGAAGTGGAAACCCTTTGACTTGATAAGGTAACTGGATGAGAAACGAAGAAGCATTGTGTCATGATAACTGCTGACTTCCCGGGATCACGTGATGATCAAATGACGACCACATGATGAACACGTGACTATGACCAATCGATCAGAGCCGTGATTTGCATAATCGTAGTGAAAAAGTAGCCACCAACCAAGAAGGGACCTTAAGAGCTAGAGAATACATTTACATTGAAAGGATAAAGGAGGCAACAAAAATCTAGAATAGATGCTGTTTTTGTGGACGATTTCTGAGTAAGTAAATTGAGTCAATTATTTAGTTTTGTATGATATTGTCCCATTTATTCCTGTACTAGCTGTGTTTGTTGAAAATCTACTGCTTTTTCATTCAACAACGCTTTACATACGAAGGGTCATGTTCAACTGGCGGGCACTGGCTATAATCTCTTTGTGCTATCTAAACGTGCTGGTAGCGTTCTTTATTCTGGGGACGCTATCAGGTACATCATATAGTATAAAGACTTTTTAAGCGAACAGTGAATTGATGGCACGATGTTAACAAGAGATATTTCAACGGCCGGAACTCGGTATCTCTTGGCAATGTTTGCCTTAGGCTTTCTATACAACATTTATCATACGTTGATAAAGGTTGGGCATCCAGGTAATAAGATACGCCAAATGACCGTTACTCAAGCAACAGGATAAAAGTTCAAAATGTTATCCAGTTGCTTGAGTAACTGTCATTTGGCGTAACATTGATTGCATCTTTTATAACTAGAAATGAACAATCGACGCTTAAAACGAACCTGTAGGTAGTAGGGCTGACGTTAATCTTTAAGGGAAAGCTGGTGGATTCGAACTTGTTCGCCAGGGCGACGTTGTTTCCAAACAGGCAGTATCGCGGCATCTTCTGGCCGACGGTCCCAGCTAGAACTGTCCCCGTATGCAAGCCTATTCTCATCTGTTGACGACAAAGACATATGATAATAATGAATTATATTCTTCATCACAATCGAGCATTGTATGGTACAGAGTGGCAGGGTTCAATATTTGATAATTCGAATGAAAATTTACCTGTTACAGTAACTGACATGCATTGTAAAGGTTCTATATCCTTTTAGGAGCCATCTTCATTATAAGGCTCATCGACCATCCCTCCACCGAGACGGGGACCGATACAGACTACCGGGCACCTTTGAACCCGTCAAACTTCCGTTCATGTCACGTGACATAGGTTTTGAGTTATTTCCACTTGAGAAGCATCAGATCAGAGTTCTGATCGAAAGGTTATTGGCAAGCGCTTTACTTTGTGTATAGATATAGTGTATAAAATCTGCACAATATCTAATAGCTATAAACAAGACTTATATAACATCTAGCTTCGACAAATCATGTTTTTCATAAGTTAAAGAAATGTGAAAACAAACAGGCATATGATATGTAAGCAGGGACATGTATTTTGTGTGTTTGACCTTGCCGCAAATGAATTGTTTTTAAACATTGTAATTTTTTTGGTTTTTGACAACGGCAAGCAAATATATTGTGCATTCCCTTCCATATTTCCAGATAATTCAAATATTCCATTGACGCAAAGGAGGAGGATGCAGAATATATTTCTTAGATAGGGACCTAGCTATATTTCATACGAACAGTGTTTCTGTATTTCGGACGTCCCGAAATTTGCTTACTGTTGCAACGATAGTCTCCCCAGCTGCCAAAATCCATACAAATACATATTTCATGTAACGGTCATATCATTGCTATTTCGAGCAAGTCAATGATGTCCCAGGGTCACAATAACAGCAATCCCGAGTTGCCTGCTACTCAATTTTACAGCTGTCCACGTCGTCTCTAGGTCGTTACACCAATTTTTACTTTGCCCTAGGGTTTATTGATCCCAATTACTTTGTAATTTTCTTCGTTACAGAGTCTAATGTGAATACATGGTTCCCCAGGCGTCATGTGGCTGTTTTCGCTGTATCTGTGGCGAATTATACAGAGTTGAATTGATGCCTGGTGATAGTTTAGAGCGACGATGTAATAGTGTAGCCTAGTATCAATCCCTGTTATCGCCCCAGTCCCTTTCAAATAGAGGGACAGTAGCTAAAGTAGAAATGGACGCTAGGATTATGAATGATACCACAGTAATGCATCAACAAAATTTCTATCATTCACTTACATAATGGCTTCAAAGGAATCGTTGTTTTCTCTTAAAATAGAAAGGACGAAAGAAAGAAGTGGAAGATAATTCGGTACTACGTATACGTCTTCTTCATTTCAAACTTCAGCAGCTGTTGCTGTGATTACTCGTTGAGGCCGTGACGCTAAAGCACAGAATATATTTCAAGGACATCCTATATATATGTAATAGCCTTCATCATAGTAAGCTGGTGTGTTACGCCGAAGTGCGGTTATATCGGCTTTATAGCTACGCATGGTAAGTTTCAACAAGAGAAGGGTCAAGGAAGGAAATTTGCAAATACATAATCTGGGAGAGGTTGGAATAAGGTGCGTATCAAATATCTTGATGAGGTGTGATATCAAAACATAAGACATCATAAGATATTATACACGGCTGATTCCGAGATGGGGGTACGCGTTTTCAAGTGTGCACCTGCGCGAGATTATTCTTATTATTCTCGCGAGAACACAAGATCTAGATCTTGTTACACTGGCTCTAGCAACAAGTCGTGTACTGTATGTGTGTGTGTGTGTGTGTGTGTGTTTCTGTGTGTGTGTTTCTGTGTGTGTGTGTGTCTCTGTGTGTGTGTGTTTATGTGTGCGCGTGTGTGTGGTGCTCACCCTGATAGGTGTGCCGTCAGGAGAGCACACCTGTTCCGCAGACTCCATCATCTTGATGGCCATGAACGCGTTCCTCTGCGCGTGCGTAAGAGAGGTCTTGTGCAACCCACACGCGACACAGTAGGCGTCTCCAATCGTCTCCACCTGTGGGGAACGTTTCAAAGTTGAGCGTTTCGGTCAACGGTAATTAAGTTCCATCATAAACAGATTGGATTAAGCGAATTTTCCGACAGCGCAGCAGCAGTCGTTTTCAGGGAATGGATTGATCCACCACATCTACGACGTCACTGTCTACAGATTAAGGACACGTGACTTAGTGAGCAATGGGCCAGAGTTGATAGGTAGTTTATGGCGTCCTCCGTCTCCATACACGGATGGATGAAATTCTTGAAAAACATCTTGCTGTACAATCGATAATTGACAATTCTAATTCCTTAGTGTTGAACATTACAGTTAGAATAATTATTACGTTTTCAGGTTGAACGTTATATAACATAGAAAATGTAACATGAAAAGAGAGTCTGTTATGGAAAGAGATGAGTCTACATTGACATGCAGAGGCATAGACCTAAAGTGAATAATGAAATTGTTATTCTTCACTCAAGGGTAACGATTGACACCCTTGCCAATGCAGTGTGACACTTCGTGGAGTGTTAATGCATTTGTGACAAAAGACAAACGAATATCCACGGTTGTGAAAGATTGCTGTGTGCTAAAGGCGCTAATGCTTATTAATAAAATGGTATGGAATCCCCCACAGAGCATCGATAGTTGGTACATGTGTACCATGATGTAGTGAATCAGGCTGACCTGAGCACTTGGACTAAAGCTTTTCAACTGTCATACTCATACGCCACTTAATGGATCACGATGGAAGGCACATATATAGGGAACGCACAAGAGCTTACAAACTGCTATGCAAAAGATACAATTTATGTAAAAAAAACGTGGCTCAAAAATCTGTCCGAAGTTATGGGTATACAGAAGTTAGGGGATCCGCTATTGTAACAACGACATTTTTCGATGATTACACTATCCTTTCAATGAACTCCAATATCTTCCCGAGATCTTTCAATGGTCTCCCAATGATCTGTTGATGGTCTTTCGATGATTCTAATGTCCATTGATTTTTAGTTGGTCGCTCCCCAACAGTCGTTGTCCTGTAGAAATAGGGCCTTACCTTATACACATCCAGCGCCCCGCAGTGGATGTCGAACCTGGTGTACAAGTCGTTCAGCATGTTGATAACCTGCATGGGCGTGCAGGACGAGCATATCGCCGTGAAGCCCACAATGTCGGAGAACAGCATGGTCACATTCTCTATCCTGAAATCAAAAAGAGATCGGGGGATATTGTAGTTATCTTTAACAAAGAACAACCACAGTTTAGAGAGGGTCAGCATTATTCTCAAAGCAGAGGTTGTGATCGGGGGGCTAGGAGTGACCGAAATGTTTAACGCTACCCTCCAGCGCTGGTGCGTTCTATCACAGAGGTGGAGGGAGGGAAGCGTTAAAAATCCCGGCCACTCCTGGTCCCCCGATTGAAACCTCTGCTTAGAGAATAGGTCTACATGCCCTTTTCCGTGAGGCGTTTTTTGGTAGTCTCTTTGCTACCTTCATCAGGGCTTTAATTACTAGAGCTGCTTCTCGCCGCCAGGTGGCGTTGCAGAGAGAAGCAAGCAGTCCCAAATGTGACAAAGTTGGTATCCCTCCTCATCCCGGTTCATTAAAAAACAGGAACAAGAATATTTATTCAGCATCTGTGGGGTCATGTTGCAGTGGTGAGATATACATAGAGGACATGCTACTTCGTTGTGCGTGTATTTACCGACCAGCAAACATCAAAATGGGAAATTTATTCCGTTGTTATTGATTGAGATTTGTTTTAACGTTACTTCTTGTTTTGCTACCTACTCCTGCCCTGAATATCATGTACATTTACACCTTCTTGTAATTTCTACACTTCACTCTGCTGTATTTTCTTTCCCATTGGATCCGTGGATTATGTTTCTCTGTGTATGTATGTGTTTTATTGTGAAATATGTATGTATGTAATATGAAATGCAATCAAAAAACATTAAAATCGGAATTACTGATACGAAGCATTTGCAATTGTTTGAAACACTTTTCATCAACTTTCTACTTCGCTACGTATACGGGAAAGAACGTCAAGGCCACCCACAACCAGAAGACGGAGCATCCCCAGTTCTCGCAGACATACAGATGAGGCTCATGCAGACGTGACAGATAATGGCGTCGTCATGTTAATGTAAGTTTCCCCACGACGCCATGTAAGTGAGATGCATGCCTACTTAATGACACCATCATTCACAAGCCTTCTCTCTGGAGAACGATCAGCATCAAGCGTCTTTACCACGATGCCATTCTAATCTTCCGTACGGCGTTGTTAGAAAAAGGTCAGGTTCATGTGGGGACAATCATTCTACATGATGCGCGATTCTAGTATTGAGTTGGGTGTTTTTAAAGATGATCCTCATTCGAAAATCGCCACGACCATTTTACGACGTGTTAAGCGGTGATAAAATTCGTCGTGCGATTTGTTTTGTCATAGGATCTGTGGAACGACTGTTGACAAGGATCAACCGCAAGACAGCTAAATGGTGTACGACTCATCCACGAATGCCCAGAGTTGCTGTCTTAATGCTATCGTGCGAAAAATCACCTGACCAGGCCCTAGCGTACCTTACAAGAGATAGGCTCAATAGCAATTAACAGATTCAAAATGGTACCAAATTATTAGCATTAGAGAGTTATTTTCTCTACATTATTCAAATTACATCAGTCCCAAGTCAAAACCCCAAGCGCTTAACACAGTTTGGTGCCAAGCGACTGCCACTGCATGGTTGCCATACGCTGCAATCAAGAACCCAATGACCGTTGAAACATTAGAGAATTAGCCTGCTTGGCTTTCAACGCCGCGGGAGCCAATTTGGATGGAAAACTGCGCCGTGTCGTATTGATCCAAGCAACATGCTCGAACAACTCAGGCCTCACGTCGAACTCCCCCGCTCACTCTAGGGAGAAGAAGAATATAACGGTCGACTTAAACCCAAAAGCCAGCTCAATAACACTATTACTCAAACCCGTGAATAATCTCATCAGGTTGGTGAATGACTGAATAGCAAAGTTCTCTTATTCACAACCAAGTATTTACATGAGCCAACGTTAACGTTTCGATGACTGTCATCTTCATCAGGGCAATACTGACTGGTTCACTGTACACTGAAGCTAGGTTCTGCTAACAATGAATGCAGTCCCAAACGTAAAGTATTGCTACATTTGATATATATTGTTAACCTACAAGAAACACCTAGCTTCTGTGCACAGTGAACCAGTCAGTATTACCCTGATGAAGATGACAGACAGTCATTGAAACGTTGGCTCATGTAAATACTTGTTTGTGAATAAAACAACTTTGCTATACTATTCCTGAAATCGTTTGCTGTCTAGATTTGAAAGCTGTGGATAGCCCAAACACTGACATTCATATAAATCATACCGATTTTCCCCACTGGCAACAGTCATTAAAAAAGAATGTCATTGCCCTGACCATTTAGTCTTGTGTTTCATCTCGAATTGCCTAGTGATAAATGATAACATGATACTCCATCAATCATCATACTGATTGTCGTTAAGAAAGTGCCTCAGCCTTCCTTGAAGAATTGAACTGTACGAGCAGATAGTTAAACCTCGTCTATTGCCTCATTTAAGCTGCAACTAACTACGCACAAAAAGTTCGGAAACTTAACTTTGGTCGATCATATTTCCGACATTTTTTTACCGATCTCAATGTATTACATATCATTTAAAAGCTTTTTTGATTTCCTTTCCAATGATATCAAACTTATTGTGATTGCAAGTTCATGAAACGAGCATCAGGCCTGCTAAAGTGAGTGGGTCGAAGAAATAAATTGCCCAGATTACCTTACTATAGTCAAACCTGCTATTCCGTACATATTCTTCTGTTGATATTGACTTCTGTACGAGGGTATTGTGAAAAATCAACAAGAATAAACAAGACATATTCATGAAAGCTAAATTCTTTATCAAAACCAACAATCTGTGTCTTAGTAACGGGTTAGCAAGGAGTCTTAGTAACGGGTGGCCCAGCCACGCGCTGTCACTACAGCACGGCACCTCCTCCTCATACTCGTCACCAGTCGCGCAATGCGATGCTGTGGGATAGCGTCCCATTCCTCCACCAACAGGCGTCCTAGGTCAGCTAGCGTTGTGCTCTCGGTCACTCTTGCACGGACAGCTCGCCCAAGCTGATCCCATAGATGTTCGATGGGGTTCAGGTCCGGGCTCTTAGAGGGCCACTCCATCCTCTCTACACCTGCTTGCTGGAGATGGTCTGCGATGATCCCTCCCCGGTGTGGGCGGGCGTTATCATCTTGCAGCAAGGCAGTCGGCCCCATGTTATGAAGGAAAGGGATGGCCACTGGATCAAGTACTGTGTCACGATATCTTTCTGCATTGAGGGTTCCTGGTACAATGACAAGTCTTGTCTTTCCCCTGGAGGTAATGCCTCCCCATACCATGACGCTGCCACCACCAAATGCTGTGGTGTAAACAATTGGATCTTCGATGTGCTAAAAATAACCTTGGATGTTCTGTGTGCTAGAAATAACCTTGGGTGGTCTGTGTTCTAAAAATAACCTTAGAACCTGAGGAAACAATATATTGAATCATCATCCGAGCCCATACCAATAGGATGTCACAGCGCGCGTATGACACCAACGTGGAATTTTGGGCACTTTTTCTCTGTGACCCACTCACGTTATTAGTCCTGGTACTTGTTCCGTGGGTTTTCAATCACAATAAGTTTGTTATCATAGAAAGGGAATCACACAAGCTTTATAATGATATATTATGCATCAAAATCGGTAAAAAAACAACGGAGATATGATCAACCAAAGTTAAGTTTCCGAACTTTTTGTGCGTAGTTTAGTTCATTGAGCTATATGGGCAAACCTGTGGATAGACATTGTGGGCTACGATCACACATTTGACTGTTTTGCACATAAAAAACGGTTCAGAGGAAACCCTGGAGTAATCGCTGATGCGATTGAGTAGTCTAACCTTGAAACCAAAAGAAAAATGATGATATGCTCCTGAATCGGTGCTAATTCCTCAGTTCGATGGATTGACTCCCGCGGCAAAAGGTCATGCAGGGCGATCGGTTCAGGATCTGTAATGAAAGACTTACGGCCTTACAAAGGCTGCTGCAGCAAACTCAAATTTGCCGATTAGGGTGGGATGCTGGCTTAGAAGTCAAGGGTCCACCCAATTCATACCGTAAATCTTATGAGCACGGCAGGAACTGTTGAAGGCAACGCATGTTTATTTCATGCAACTGCTTTTGAAATGATTTAGGATCTGTAATCAAAGGCTTACGGGCCCTTGAAAGTGTCACTTCGTCGCTGAAGCAAATTCAAATTCGACGAGGTAACTTGTGGGTAGGGATGACCTTAGAACTCAGTGCTTTACTCAATGTATTCAGTATTCAGTTAGACTTAACCCCCCCCCCCCCCCCGTACTCTTCCTGAGACCAAAACAGCCGAAGAAGATCAATTATGAGGTTAGCAAGAATGAACAGCGCTTGCAACTACTCGTACTCTCTAAATTATAACTTCGTATTCTAAAAAAAGGAATCTTTGTGCTTCAGGAGATTGCAGTTGCCAAGGCCTGACGTGAACAACATTGCTGATGGAGGTTTCCGTCTCTTCGATAACGATATACACTAATGCCCGCGAACCACGTGTCTTCTCGGTTGCTATGAAACGTGTAAAGATCATAAATTCAATGACTGAGTGTATTGACCTAGCTACCACATTTGCATACGTTGTAATGACGCTGGTTTTTTGACAAACATAAAGGAAATCTGAATCTGTAGAGATTTTTTTTACAAATATTGGGTATAGAATAGGAAGACAGTAATCCCTGACAAAATGAAGCAGTCACGTGACCTGTGTGACCTTTGACTCCCAGGTCACACGACTATCATTCAGACCCGAAGAAAAAAGGCGGATGCTCTCTGATAGGTTCTCACCAAAACCTCTATTAGTCGTGCGTAACAGTTTAATTCCGTGTTCAATGAAGCAGCCGTTATGCAGTTCTCTTTATTCGAAATCGAATTGCTGACAAAGCAACTTTGATGCCAAATCCCTTCGTCAATTATAAGATAAAATGTATAACTAAAATCCACATGATGGTACTCTTCACAGCAGTTTTATCGCAGATATTGATCGTCTGACATTATTTATCAACTCCCTAAGGGCCTTCTTTTTCATTACTGAGGATCAATATATATTAAGTATCTCATACATCTATAACCTCTATGTATGTGTGTAGAACGCGGTCATGATCTTCTCGTAATATCCTCTTTCCACTAGAGGCTGAGACCGCCTTCCAACCGATGAGCCAAAAAAAAGATAGATCTCTTACCGAAAGATAAAGAACGATTTATGTACGATCTGTCTATTTCCTTTTCTTTTAGATTATACCTTTACATCTTCCAATTTATTTCAGTTACGAAATCAAAAGCCGAACATTTTGGGTTGATGTACGGCCACCCAGCAATCGCCCTTTGCAGTAAGAGGGGCATAATCTCTATTTTCTACAGCACCGTTTGGTTTTCTCTAACCAATTTCCCCTGATAGACTACGGCAGTCAGTCATTGGTCGCGACAACAATTTAATTAATGATGGACATTATGTACAGCGAGCGTGGTACAATCAGAGGGCATTGAACCTTTTCTGTACTGACGCGCGCAATTAACCCATGTCCTTGTGAAGTGACATGAAATATCACGAACATAAAGTGGAGCGTGATAAATATACATCGCCGTCACTGGAGATGGGTTGGAATAATTGAACGACTTGTCCAGGTCACTTTCGCATACGTTGTTGATCTGAACCCATTTAATCAGGTAGGGAGAAGTGCATAGCTCATCTGTGAAATAGCTGGAAAACAAGATTCCTGGAACACCAACGTCCCAGTTCCGTTAACTCAGAGGTTTCGCAACATATTCATATTGAATCTCCGGGACACTCCGTATCTAGAAGCGGTCAAAATCCTCGATTCGGAACCGGATTTCTTTGAGTGAAGGAGGCGGTCTACATTAGAGCTCACAGGCCTACCTTGAACATAGACGGGGGGCGACACACGTTATCTGGCACGTATGACCAGCTACTACAGTCACGTGTCTCTGACGTCACGTTCCAGGAGTAGACGGGTCCATTCCGTGAACAAGGTTGACGGAGTCAGCCAAAAATTCGGGTAAGTCCCACTTCATTTTAGTGATTGCAGTCAAGCTTAGTCCTTATTTCAAACTGACATTAACCAACACAGATGGACTTTCATGCCTCTTTAGAATATGTGTAGGAATGTTCTACGGACCGAACTTGAAAAAAATATTGTCTAGTGTTTTCAAATTAGAAAACATAAAGCTGAAAAATGGAATTTTGATGAGTAGCATGCGTTGACGTAGAAAAAGCTTACCTTCGCGAAGGAACGGACTGCCCCAGCCAGAGCCTGCGCGCAATGGCTGGTGGGAAGATGGCGTAGAGTAGGTCGACGTTTTTCTGCTTCTCCTCTTCGAGTGCGATGTGGGCCTCCTCAAGCTGTGCGCGCAGCTTATCCATGCGTTTCTTCAAGCCATCCTATGGACAACAAAATAAAAGCTATGAACGAATCACCCATTGGAACAACAGCAAATACTCTTTTTTGTTTGAGAGATATAACTACCAAACAACCCCTCATATATATTTCAGTAAATGTCTTAAGCATGATAATCCAAGCCGTCGCTGATCAACAACTACCGCGTAATAATTATCACTATCGCAATCAACTACAAAAACAACAGCATTATCAGCAACAACTACAGCATCATCATCAACATCATCATCATCATAATCAACTACAGTAACAACAGCATCATCAACATAATCATCACCATCATTACCATCAACAATTACAGCAGCAACAACAGCATCATTGTCATTAACTACGGCAACAACACCATCGCCATCACCATAATCATCATTACCATCAACAACTACTTCAACAACAGCATCATTTTCATCAACTACAGTAACAACATCATCATCATCAACAACTACACCACCACCACCATCATTACCATCATCATCATCATCATCATCATCATCATTTCCAATAACTACACCAACAACAAAATTATCAGCAGCAGCATCAAAACAAGAAAACCCTCACCTGTGCTTTAGCTTGTTCCCCCACCAGCACCAGATCTCGCGTGGCATCGTGAATCGGCACGTCGGAGATATATATGCCCCTCCCCATCATCTCCTCCAGTTTGTTGACCCGTGGTGACCCCAGGAACAGCATGCAGTCTGTCTCCTTCAGGTACAGCATCTGACCTTTCAGCTCCGTGCCCTGTAGAGAATCCACAGGACAAACAGCGATGTTTCACTTCTGCTATCTTAACAATAAAACACGCTGGCGACATCACACGCAGTGGACTAAGAAAAGAATCTTAATCCATGATGAAGAAAATACGTGGATTTGACTTCCCTTTTGAAGTCCTTGCTGATCAGCTACAAAGAGTTACATAAGAATTTGAAGTGCTTGAAAAGATTGGCGTGACTTTTACCTAAAAATGTAAGCATCAACTACCAGGGTATATCTATTTGGTGTTTCTTGTGGGTCACATATGATTAATCTATTGATCTTTCTCTGCTGTTCATCCCGTTGCCAGACATCCATTTTGTTCCTTTAAAACTTACTACAAAATTTAACTATTTCACCGAGTATCGAAAGAAGAAGAACTACATTTGATACTCCTGGAAGAGTAGCTGTCCCATTTACATGCGGAGTCAATCAACCGATAAACCAATTAAAAACATAGTGAATCTTGCGAAGTGATCAAATAAGCTACACAAGGACTATTTGCAATTGGGTAGAAACCGGATATTGTATTTAGGCAGCGCAGATGATCTTATTTCTTTAATTCTTTTCTCACACCTAATTGTAGGATCTATCTTTCATCTGCGACTCCAAATTGACATAAGACCCGTTTGCCAATTCGGAAGTGGTCTATAATTCAAAGGACCGGCTCCGGAGGCAGGTTTGCAGTTACAATCAATTACTTCAGACTGCTGGAATTGCCTAACCTAAATGTTTATTCCCATCATTTACGATGTGTGGGTTTCTGTTCGTAATTCAACTAAAGGGAGACACAATTGATTCACCTGAGAAGCCAATTGCATGGGAAAACTTCCTGAAAGTTTCCGTTCATATTTTATTTTATTACTCAACAAAAACGCTAAAGTTTGGGTTGCAAGTTCATGTATACAACGTTGTATAACTTCTCGCAATTAAAAGTAACTTTGTTAAAAGTAACTTTGGAAAGCCCCCCCCCCCTCTTGCTGTAAGTCATATGCAAAGTACGTCACTGCCTTTTTCGAATTACCATCTTTAAGAAAACGCAATCATCTGCTAGGGCAGACTGTTATTCCCTTTGGTTTGACGTACGCTCCAGACATATTTCCTGGAAGTATTGTGCCACGATAACTGGAAATTCAAATAAGCCCTGAACTGGTCCAGCCAACAGGTCGTACCCTTTACCTTACGGAATCGATAGCGTGAAATTAGTCTTTTGATTGACATCATCGGTTTGCTCTGGCTAGCTGCAAGACGTACAAGTGATCAGTAGGCTGACCGTCCGGGTGGTTCTAAATCACAACGCGCAATTACACACACGACGGCACAACGAGAAGAACTAATTGTGCCTAACGGGTATGTCCGAGTACAATTTTCAGTACCTGTCATCACATGTAGTTTTCTATTTCCTCCAGGTATTTAGTAGAACGCGTTTATTCAATCCACATGTTCATGAAATACCAATCTATTATGCATATATATATATATATATATATATATATATATATATATATATATATATATATATACATACATTGATACCAGGATACCTACACGTGCAGCTTGCAATTTGTAGGAAAAGAATGAGGATTGCAACTGAAATATATAAAGGCCCGGTATTAATTGTGAATTGCAAGTTTGCTAATAAGTACAATGCAGCAGCGTCGTAAATCCTGGTGCAATATGTGAACATTTCTAACTCATAATTTCAGTTGTAATGTATTGTAGAAACAAAGTTTAGTCCAGGAGGACGGAAATTGCAGACAAAATTTGTAATAGCTCGCAAGTTTGCAAACTCTGGTATAAATTGGTATCATGATGTTCTTGACCTTGGTAAGTATTCACCTTTGAACTATTTAATGTTGATAATATTCAATTACACGAAACAGGTAGTCGAGCCTTCTTACCTCCACAATGTTGTCAACCTTATTGGATGTCACGCAAGTTCTTAAGACGAATAATAGATTAGTCCGCGCTAACATTCCTTCGAACGTGACGTCATCCTTAGACATAAGGGGCCTGGTGAATTCGAACGTGTTGGTGACTTTAAGCCCAGCGAGGCCGATCGTTGGCGGTAGATTTCTCTGCAGAGCGATGCCGAGTTGTTGTATCTTCAGTTCTCTGTCAAACATAAAGTGGAACGGAAAGGTGCGGCAGAACAATTGGGTCGAAATTTTGGAGTCCGCTGGCTTCAATGACATGTCCGTCGCCCTGTTGCATGTCTTTCCAATCGAGCGTTTTCGCTCTCTGGGTTCAATGATATACAAGCAGAGCTGGGCGCTCTTGTCCCAAGGCTGTGTAAGTGAAACGGTTACTGACACGTTGTACATCTGTTGAGAGGCCTCCTGTAAAAGTCCCACCATGAACATCTCCAAGTCCCCGGATGGAGAGGCGTAGCTCAGAACGAGGCTGCAGTCGTCACGTGGGATGCAGCGCAAAGATGGCGGCGTTCTGGTGCTGTAGATGGGATGAGCTTTGAACTGTTCGTGCAGAGAGTCGAAGTTACTCAGAAAATCGTGAAGGGTGGCGCCCAGCGAGCGCAAGATGTAGCCGTACTCCTGGTCACAGAGGCGGAAGAACTCACTCCCAAAGTTTTTCATTAGTGTAGGCGAATCCACTCCTGTGGCATAAGAAAAACAGCTATCATAGAAAACACAATCATTCATGTTGTCTAAATCGGCTAATCAGCATTTTGTTCACAAAAAAGTGGTCTCTGGAGATCACAAAACCTCATGGTGAAACAAACTTTACCTGTAATCGTTTGCAAATATGAGAATGTAAGAATATGTGATATCGCTAGTCAAAAGTTTGACAGATATATCATTATAATGAACCGAGGCGAATAATGTTGCCGTAACCACCAAACATTCAAAAAAACCTTTTAAGCAATCAAATGTACAGAAAATCATTAAGAGGAATCATAATCTTAAGTTCATCACAACGATAAAGCCTCCAGGAAGAATAATGCATACCAATCATGTCCGGAGCGATGTCTACCAACTTGTGGATGAGCCGGGGGTCGTAGGCAGCCGAGGACCTTGTACAGCTTATGTCTTCTATGCCGTTATAGTAGCACTGATCGTCTTGCAGGCCAAGTTTGGAGCTGAATAAAAAACAAAAGTACAGTCATTTATAAATGCACAAGAGGTTAAAAGTATTCCTTAACGTCTCATGCTTAAAAGGGGTTCGAGTCTAGGCTACAAAGTATGAGAATCTGCTGGAAAGACCAAGGATATCGATCGACATTAGAGATTGCCTGCGAGTGAAAACTTTACGAAGCAATAGTATACCCAATGGCCCTAGAAGTTTATACAACGTTACGGCCCTTTGAAGATGAGATAGAACTATATGTAACATGTCCAGTCGACGTAATTGTATATATATCCTGGGGCAGGCAATTTTCAAAACTTTTACTTCGCATCAAAGTCTTAAACACGTAACTTTAATAACGTTATTCCACCCGTCTACCTCGTCTTCCGTACACCAGACGTTCCCTTTCCATTCGTATCACATGTTTTTGCATATGTCTTGAATAATATTTTTGTTCAGTGGTGACGTTGTAAGCCGTGTCGCTGTATGGTTCAAATGTTGCAATAAAATATGCCAATTTCTTCAATATTAGTAAATTTTCTTTGCAACCTTCACTTGACTGTGTAAAAACATCATTAGACTGTGTAAAAACCTCACTTAACTGTGTAAAACCTTACACGAAGAGTACAGACACAATGTATAGCGAATTCAGTCTGAAGCATTCAGCAGGAGACATCGTAATAGCCGATCCCGGAATGAAAAGTTTGACTTGATCAATCCCAGAAGGATTACATTACACCATGAAAAAAGGTGGTCTTGACGTTTTGTTCCAGGGTACCACGCACCTACGTTCGGCGTCAGACGGCAACTAAAATAAAGCAACAATAGCTTAACGTCACTTATTGTTCTCTATTGCGTACGCTTTGGCGACTGAGATAGCAAAGTAATTCGACAAAAGTACTGTTTGCGTGGTGTATAACGTAGGAGTCATCCATGACGCCAGTTAACTTATTCACTTCTGGTCAATTTTAGTCTCCGACGTTCATTTCTAAGTGCCTCGAGTCGCAGACATCTCAGCGAATGATAAACCTGTCATACAAAAAGGCTATGCTAAAGCCTTCCTGTACAAAAAGTTTTGTATCAATGTCATATTTTACACAGCATGGCAGCTAGAGTGTACTGTCTTCAAGTACCGTGACTGATGCTAACAGCTTTTGACAGAGCACCGACGGCTATAAACACGAGTATATCAACTTTATGTTGCGAGGCGGCCGTTCACTTGCTGTGCAGCATCAAATGTTCCATGGGGAAATTTTATGGCTACTCCTTTTATACAAACCTGTCTGCAATGATGAACCAGTACAAGTTAACTTTGGTGATAAATTGATAATGCAGCGACCCTTTTTTGAAGGACTATGTAGCAGAAAGAAACTGTAATTTCCAACACAAAACATTGAGACAAATTTCTGAAATGCACAAGTCTCGATCCTCGAAAAATGAGGAATCCACGATCCTATGACGTTACTTTATGCAGATAGAGCACGTGACTCGGTGAGCGGTGGACCAAAACGTTTATGACGTCCCCGTCTCTATTCAGTGCATTTTCCATCTTTATTGGACAATTGGAGTATAGGCCTGCTATATAATGAATTCTATGAACACAGATGAACTTTCACGTCTTTTAAAAAGATTTTAAGTGTAAGTATTACCACAGAGCGCTGATGTTTTATTGACATATGTTGATAGTAATTTTAGAACGAGTTTTGAGAACAATTATCATTAATCCGAAATTCAGCCAATAATAGACTGCGAGTGATTTGTTTCTCCTCATCATCATCAAGATGCGTTCTTTAAGTATAGAGACACTCTCCCCGACCATGGAACCATTCCCACGGTTGCTTGCATGACAAGGAACCCATTACTGTTAACCTCTCCTCACAGCTATACATACCCACCGTCATGAAACATCAACTACAAATTCTCCACTCGTTAAGTGTCTCCCTGTCCATTTGCTTGGACGTCCCGGGCGCTTTGTTGAACAGGGTGGAAAATTCATGATGGCGTACATCAAAGGGGTTGTTGATGTTGAGCGGAAATGGTCTTCAAGGGGATTCTGGGGATCATCCTTGTGAAATAGAAAAGGCTTGCAAATGGAATCCCCTGTTGTCCGTGTATTATAAGAATATACGTGCATGCGTGACTAACATGAAGAATGCGTGCAACAGGTAAGAAGCTTTCCACCGAGTTTTAAACTGACATTTGATGGTGTTCATTTGTAGGTTAGATACATAATTTTACACACATATCATGTGTGTTTTTTTCTACACAATTAAAATCCGTGATAAATTCTACCAAATTTCTACCTATTCTACCAATACCTAACTACCCGTCAAGGCCCTTTTTTCAATTGGGACCTAAGCAAGGTTAATTTCACACAGCCGGCGTTTTCCCCTGTTGACGTATCGGTGGACCTTCTTCAGGGCAATACTGACTGATTCTACTTCGCACTGCAGCTAGGTGTCGCTGCAGTGGGAAGGATGCGGTCCCAAACGTGACTGAGTTTTTATCCCCCTCATCACGGTTTATGACTTGCGTAGATTCTTTTAATCAATGAATTGGTAAAGGAAACATTCCGTAAAAGTTTCGTAAATTCATCGAAAGACATCGTGTTAGTACATCAACTGCTAAGTTTTAAAACAAAAAGTTATAGAAACAGGCTTACCGTATGGCTTCCCACTTTTCTAGACCCCATGACATCAGCAGTCGGCGGAGGGCCAGAGTCATGAAGTTTTGCTGCAGGTGATGAAATAGTGGTGGTCAACTTTGGTCAATGTGACTACATACATTATCGGCGAAAAATGCCTGCCATAAACACACACAAACACACACACACACACACACACACACACACACACACACACACGCACACAGTGCATCCAACGTTTAGGTATCCCAAAGCAACGTAACATGTAGGAACTACATAACCACAATCATATACTTCCACTATACCTAACTATGAGATGGTTACCATAAAGCACAATGCTTCTGAATTTATACCGATGCACATGTCCATACATTGTTAACTAGAGTTCCACGACCTCATACCTTCGCCAAATGATTTTAACCTTTTTGACTGACGTATCAGGAGTGTTTCTCATCAATTATAAATCATACCAGTTGATCTTCTTCACCCAAAAAACAAAAGTATGAGCTTAACAAAGAAGGTTATGCTAACAAAGTAACATTAAACATGAATTATGCAAATGAGGTCCTTATTAGCATAATTTGATTCAACGATGTTCACATTCACATAACTTCCAAATGACACAAGTATGAAATTGGCATCATTTACCTGTATGGAACTATAGTAGTTTCTCATTAATTATGCAAATTAGGCCTACATTTGCATATTTTTTATCTATCAAAATTCCTCAGTGACAAATGTCACATATTTCGATAGTCATATCATGGAACACAGCGGGTTTTTAAAATTGTCTCATTAATTATGCAAATTAGAATCTGATTTGCATAATTATCGTCCAATCAGACAAAGCATCACGTAAGCTATCTACATACCAGAAATCATTAACATCCATTAACCCATCTTGAGTTATAGTATTTTCTCATTAATTATGCAAATGAGGTCTTCATTTGCATAATTGATATCTATTAATATTTCCCTCTTCTTCAGTTACATATGTCACATGTTTGAGAGTCCTACCATGGAATTTGGCGGCTGTATAAACTTTCCTCATTAATTATGCAAATTAGATAATGATTTACATAATAAGTATCTAATCATGTACGTCATCACTCAAGCTATCTACTTACCAAAATTCATGACCATCCATCAAGCCCTTCTTGAGTTATTCCCTTTCAAAGTCTGAACCAAAACCTGCTCCTGCAGTTCCAAAAAAGCCGCTAGGGGGCCCAAACCCGTACCACTTACTCTCTGCCCATAGAGCTATCTACCACTCAAAAATCAGTTCCATAGCATGTCCAGAACACGAAATATCAGAACAGGAAGTTGCGCTGCAGTACCGTAACAAGCCGCTAGGGGACCCAAAATCTAATCATTTCCTAGTCTCATCAAGACCTACCTACCTACCAAATATCAAGACAATCCATCCAAGCCTTCTCGAGTTATGCTGTACATTACACACACACACACACACACACACACACACACACATACAAACGCTACCCTCTGCATAACCTTCTCGGCGAAGGTAAATATGGCGATAGCTAAATAAGGTCTTTTAAGATCAAAGCGTATTCGGAGAGTCAATAAACATAGCATCGTGTTAAATTATACTAAAAGCTATGGATGGACACCTATTTTTATCCCAACCGTTGAACGACAACTGTTGATCTGTTTGAAAAAGGCATATAACAATCCTTCTATCAAAAAGACGCATGAATAACAAGTATACCGCTGTTTCTGCTGGGTTGAGCTCTGGCAAGTTGAAGTATCGACAAAACATAGCTTTTTTTAGCAGAGCGTGTAGAAAAGTGCTCAAAGAAGGTGATGATTGCGCCTGCTAATAGACGGTGTGTGGGCGTATCAAGCTACAGGCAGCCGCTACTCGTGACCTTGTATGCGCAGCATGCAGAGAGAGAGAGCATGGAGAAGCATTGACAGTGTGTATTTTTAGTACTGAATACAATCCGTGGCTAAATGCTTTTAACACGGCGCCAGCATTTCTTAAAAGATCTTGACAGGGAGATGGATTGTCTTGTCACCTGGACCTTATCGATGATGAATCAGTTAATACAGTTCATTTTAAGTATGAATAACTATCCATCTTAACCCGTGAATGCGATGGGATGCTTTTCTAATGTGAGTAATGTTTTTCATCTAAGTATGACGTCTAAACATAGACCAACGCGATATGCTAATGTATCATTACGAACGTAAACTGTTGTCTCAAGTAACACCACGCAATTTAATTAAATGTTTCTAATATCTTTATCTAAATACGACGTTTAACATAGATCAACGTGATATGCTTAACATGATTTATTACGAACGTAAACTCCTATCTCAAGTAACACCACACAATTCGGCCTTGTGGCTGCAATGTGAGAACTGCTGTCAAAAAGATGAATCAAATAGACCATTATTATGAGCATGCTAACGTTGCAATCAATACCTGGAATTCTCTAACTCTCCTTGTCAATACGCTAGAATTGCAATAGGCGTAAATGGAGCCATTTATATCAGGGCTTTGCAACCATTCCTTAGTAGAGACAGGGGACGCTACAAACTTTCTGCGTCTTTTGACCAACTGTTTATCGAGACACGTGCTCTATCTGCATAAACTGACGTTATAGAAGCGATGGATTGCTCATTCATTGACAGTCATTCCATTCTCCAATACATATATGTAATTGTGTTTAAGTTATAGATTAATGTTGAATGCTACATACGCAATTTTATCAATACAGATGAACTTGAAGTTGATGATAAACTAGTACCATGAACAGCGTTTCCTTTGTATCAATTTCGTATTTAGCATTTCAGTTTTATTGTATTCCATTGAAGCCATCCAAATTTTATGCCAAATTCCATTCGTTATTTGCAAATAAAACTAACGAGCTAGAGCGGATGCAAACAGTTAAGCTTCAATTTATTATCTAATTTATGATTAAAGACTGTGATGATGGAGCGATCAATCAAAGATGTAGACTCTCAAAATCCAATCCAATCGTGCAAAGGAGCACATGCAATAATCTGTACGATCTAATTTGTGATACCCAAACAGAGGTCTGCTTATGAAAGAAATTGTTAGCGGCGATATTAGTCTGGTAGAGGGGAATCCCACAGGAATACATTTTTAATAATTGCAAAATTTGCAACCATCATTCATCCATGGATTGGACAGACTGTAACTATTAAAAATTAAGAAACTGAAGACATTTTCTACATGTAAAATTCAAAAGATACAGACTTAATGTAATTCATATCGTTGAAACACATGTTTTGTAATTTGCTTTGGGGCCGAAACTATACGATGAGCAAAAACATGATAAATATACATTATACTATATTACAACATACGCATTGGAAATTAAAAAAAACTGAAGAAAATTTCAATATGCAGAAATCACAACATACGGAGTCAGTGTGTATATTGTAAATAGATTGAATATACAGGTAGGTATATCCTTTTGAAATATATGCTTTGGACATGTACAATCTTAATTGTTTTGGAGCCCGAACTATACGATGAAAGACAGCAACACTGGAGACCATAAACAATAATATAACGGACCTCATTTTTCAAACAGTTGCTACCTCAAACCTATTGTGTGTGGCTAAAAATGCATCATTTTCTACCGAACGCTAGAATGGTCTCCACAGAGAAGATCAGCCATTAGACATCAGAATAATGTGTTGACCCAAATACCCTTGTAATTATGTCGTGCAGATGAATGGGGCGTAAGACGCATGAAGGGAGTTGATACCATCTCGATTTCGTCTGGCCTGGTCTCGGCATTAAGCTCGGGTTGATTACCTCCGGGAATGAGCTTCAGTTCTAACGGGGTTTATTGTTTTTAGTTGCGTATGAGTGTTTGCTACTGTATGTTTATTCACATTTCTCATATCAAGTACAACGGATTTTAAGAGTCTCAATGCTACAGACAGATTTGAATATGTCTTAAGATGCGACGACCCCCACAATGCAAAAGTAGGTAATTATATAAAAGATTGATTTGTCAGTAGAAAAATATCGAAACTAATTATTAGCCCCACTCGATTGTAACACTATATCAAGTTTAACTCTATACCTCCATTTTGTACTACGCATAAAGTGTGAGTGTGCATTTTAAGTGTTGTTTAGCATACATATACCATGGTTTCAGGTCCTGACTTGTAACTGAACCTGAATCTCTGGACCTGAACCCGGATCTGAACCTGAGTTTAGGTACGCATCACTGCAATCACGTAAAGTTGAGAAGATCAGTAAAGTAGATGAGTTGGATCGGGCGTTAATATGTCTTCATTAAGTAAGGATCGGTAGTCTCATCTAGCGACGTCTTGTCTTGTCTACGCGGGTGTACATCACTGAGGGAATGTGACATCGATTTGTAGCAAAACTCATCCCGTTTCATCCCAAGTCATTTCGTTTCGCTTCTTCTTCTCTCAAAGGGTATTTGAAAGCGAAATCAAAACTTTTCAAGGTCATTTACAACAAAACGAAGGTTTGGGCACCTTGCGGCTGCTTCTAATACTTCAATAAATCTATGTATTCAGGTTAGCCTAGTTCTTTTCATAGTACAACGTAATAACTGATGTCTATGATTATGATATGAGTTCTAAAAATATGAGTGATGCAATTTTCCCTGTGAGTAAGTGAGCTGTGAGAAACATCCAATCTGAAAGGAAACTTTCTAACGTTATGAACGGCTACTGTTCTTCCTATCTTGATCAACGCTAGAAGTACATGTGCATCTTGTATCTGTATTCAAGAGTTGACGCTGATGTTGCATGTAGTCATACGTCAGGCATATGCAGGATGGTAATAGATTTGTCAAGAGTGTAACAGAAGCCTTTTGGTAAGTACATGGTAAGTCAATCCATCACCTTTCCAACCACGAGAGCCTCTCAACTCTGCATGAAGACAGGACCGGATGGCGGATGCTCTCTACCTGTCCACAGCGCCTCTCACGGATGCTTATCTGCATCATACACGGCTCTGGAGTGAACAGAAGTTCGGGGCCATAACTGCAAACAAGTAATGCCACTGCCACATCCAGGCCCTCCGACAACGCTTCATCGCCATTTGCAAAGCCGCGATGCATCTCTCAAGTACTGGTGATGACGCACGTTGGGATTTCCGAAAGACACTCGTAAAGCTTAGTATTGATGTTCCCTCCGTACAGTAAATCACACAAGATGGGCTTTACTGGCGCAGAAACCATGGAGATTTCTGCAGGTACCGCAACAGGGCCTCGGGAAGATCCATTCCGTGTCTTTGTTCTGCCTTTGTAGGGGCTTTCAAACAGATCCCCGCGTACATGAAGGAAACCGCACGCGCCTACTTTGGCATAAAAGATGGTGCTGTACGATCAAAGCTAGGCATCTGATCCGACACTGCTGTACGTGGTGTGGAAGCATTACTACTGCGGAGTTAGGAAGTTTGTTTTGTGAAGTTTCCTGGTATCTTAGCGACACTCAAACGTGGTTGGCTACCTTCATATGTGATAAGACGATGTTTTAATCGGTCGCTTTCAGTCCCAACATTCGTAAACCCTTGATTATACTTCGATTTATTCTCACTGACTTCAATAAATTCTAGCCAGACTAGAGGCTATTTGCTTGATTTAGGGTGATATTATCTTTTATGTTACTTGAGATTCTAATTCGGGTCACATCTGGAAAACAGCAATTTTAATGATGGTACGATGTTAAGCCTACTATAGTCCGAACCACACCTGTTCTGAATTGAACGTACCCATTATTTTCACCATGTTCCTGGACGTCGTCCAAAAAATGGACGGTGAATAACGAGCGTCCAGACATCCAACACTACAATTTGCAATATTGTCTCCAACCAATCGGCACGATAAGTGTGGGGATCAATCAGTCTGGCAAATGTCTGACGTACAAGACGGAATCAGATGACGAACATCCTACATTAAGGTAGAAAACGCCTACCCTTGTAATATTGATATAAGTAATTCAGTTCATCTGTCTCTGGGTCTTTGTATTGGTTGCTGTATGTAGTTGTAGTATGTAGACAAAAAGCAACAAGATTTAGTTATGATTTCTACATCTGGTTGATTTGAATAAAGATTGATTGATTGATTGATTGATTGATTGATTGATTGGTTGGTTGGTTGACAACAAAAGTGACCAATGGTATCGATATGTTGTGTTTAGTAATTAATGTCTGAACATCTGTTACTCTTTATTGAATATTGTCTACTTAAATCAATTCTTTTGACAAATCATATACAAAAGATCAAAGTAACGCTTGCCACGGCATATGGTGGAATATATGGTATCGCATACTGCATAACCACGATATTGCATGCGTCCAACACAGCTATCAACAGTTAAAAATCGAAGGTACGCGAACCGAGTCAAATGCATTCATCCTTCAAGTACAAGCTACCACCGATAAAAAACCCTTATGTTGCACTGCTAATTTTCAGGCAAACGGCGAAGACCCCGTTCTAAGTTCATAGTCATAAAAACTATGAAACCTGTCATGAGCTTACAAATGTTACTGAAAACGCTATAATCTAAAGCTATATCAAGCCGAAATAGGTATTTCGAACTGAACGTTACGTCTAATGGTTAAATCGGTCTTTTGACGGTCACGGTCACGATTAGGAACTTAAATCTTGCAGTAAAATGTTACAGTTTGAAGCTATATATATAGGCCATTGACAATGGCTTATCACGTACTGAATATTACGTCTAATTGTGCTTTGGCCTTTCCAAAGGTCACAGATTTGGTTAGGAACTTAAATTTCATCGTAAACCGTTACAACCCGAAGCTATATCGTGTCAGAATCGGTCATTGACATTGACTTATCACGTACAGAACATTACGTCTAATTGTGCGTTCGTCTTTTTAGCGGTCACAGATTTGGTTAGGAACTTGAATTTTATTGTAAACCGTAATTACAACCCGAAGCTATATCGTGCCAACTTTGGGCATCGCCATTGGCATTGTCTTATCACGTAGTGAACATAACGTCTAATTGTGCGTTGGTCTTTTCAACGGTCACAGATTTGGTTAGCAACTTAAATTTGATCGTAAACCGTTACAGTATGAAGCTGTATCGATATCGTGCCAAAATGTTCGTTGACATTGCCTTATCACGTACTTAAGATTACGTCTAATTGTGCGTTGGTCTTTCCAAAGGCCACAGATTTGGTCAGGAACTTAAATTTTATCGTAAACTGTTACAATATGAAGCTATATCTTGCCAAAACTGGTAATTGGCACTGCCTTATCACGTTCTGAACATAACGTATAATTGGTCTTTTTCAATGTCACAGATTTGGTTAGCAACTTAAATCTTATCGTAAACCGTTACAGTATGAAGCTGTATCGGGCCAAAATTGGTCATTGCTATTGTCTTATCACGTACTAAACATTACGTCTTATTGTGCGTTAGTCTTTTCAACGGCCACCGATTTCGTCAGGAACTTGAATTTTATCGTAAACCATTACAATATGAAGCTATATCGTGCCAAAATTGGTCATTGATATTGCCTTATCACGTACTTGGTCCTCCGCCAAATGAAATAGTTGCCCCGACCCACTTACTTCAGCAGAGGCTTGATTTATCTTTGCGCGGTACGCACTTTGCATGGTAATGCATTGATCCTTTCTTCAAACATCTAATGCTAGCCGACGTTCAGTTTGTCAAGCCATATAAACCTAATTACTGTAAATGCAGAAATATTCGCGGTGGTTTCATGTTCGCGCGGTTAACTCTTCAGCGCGAACTTAAAACCACCGCGAAACTTTTTGCCCACCAATGACTGTACTAGCGCTACTATTGTTTCAAGCACGAACTTAAAGCCACCGCGAATACTTGTTACAGCGGAATAAAAACCACGCGAACTTGAATGCATTTACAGTCTAACATGTTGGCAACTCCACCAAAGACAGTACGAGCATATGATCCGTATCTCATACTACATAATATTTTGTAGAGTGCATGGGTTTCCTAGAATCGTTGCAATAGATTTTCCATACCTTGCATATTAATTGCTTATACAACTGCTGAGCAATGAAGTTATCATTATTCTCATCATGCATTACAAGGCACTAGCTATCTTTGCAATTGGTTGAAGTGATTAACAAAGTAACCATATGCACACAAGCATACACCAGATGGTTTGGAAATCCCTAATATGCAATCGGACTAGACGACTAGACATTGTGCATAAAGAATTGGACAAAATGCTACATCTTTGCCCGCCGCAGAAAGAATATTTTGTAGCAGGAGATAGTGATGAGATTGTCTTATCTATAAACTGTTATCTATGGCGGCCAGCTAGCAATGACGTGTCGCTTTCATTACTGTGAAATTCTCAACGCCAAAGGCTAGGCTTAAGGATCACCACAAAGACGCTACCTTACCATTAGTCGTCTGTCATACATTTGCAGATCATTCTACGAAAAATCGTTAGTCATATCCTTTCAGTGATAGCAAAGAGCTCGTGCAGTGTCTTTACGCATGAATATTCATAACAGAACTATGGAACCCATGGAGTCATTCCATTGTAAACAAGGATTGCATTATGCGTTATACATTCTATCATTTCCATATGTCATGGCCAATGTCAGACTCTCTTGAAATGAGTTCACAACAGAAGAAATTGGAAACCGAACTTCACAAGCAACAAGTCGAACGTATCCCAGACTCTATGATGAAGAATATCACTTTGGGAAAGCGATATAGATTGGTTCTATTCAATGCGTTTTGTAACATAATGGTATTCGATACTATATAACCATTCTATATGGCTAGCATTCACATTACAGGCTGATGGTTCAGGTGGCGTCCAATGCACATGCAATGACCCTTCCTGTCTAGGGTTGCTGCGATGACCAACGGCTTACTACATACATTCCCTTTTGAAAGCCGTTACATCCAGGGATGTGATATACTGTGATGCACATCCAAGCACATTAGACCCACGATGATACCGTAACTGTCCTTTGAGCACGCCATGGTGGAAATTGATTTGTTCTGTCCGAGTGAAAATTGTTATCGGACATGGGGTTTGCCTTTGTCTGCCATTGACCCTGTGGTCTCTGAGGTGAAACGAAATGGACACCATTAGTAAAGGCTATTCCCATCAGCGGTGATCGTAGCTGGCACTGACGTTCTCAAAATGGTCGTGGCGTTGGATCACTTTTTAATATCTAGCTTTTTGTGTCTGCATCTGTTGAAAGCCTGAGTGTGTTACTGTTAAGTTAAACGGTCCCCTATGTCAGTCTGGGTTCCGTGTTTTTGTCTGACAGAGAAATTCAAGATCTTATATCTCCGTGAAATATTTGAGTTTTTGTGAATTTCGTAAGGCCCTAACCTTCACAGATGTTACTGTTAGTGATCCTCCGCTTTCCTTCTTCCGTTAATCAATTCCATTCCATCTATGTCCCTCGGGGACGGCTGCCCAGCTGCCCAATTGGACTATACCACACTACTTTCATAAATGAAGTGGCGGTCTGTAACGCAGAAGTACCAAACAATATAGCTAGGGAGTCCAAAATCGCCATGTTTCTTAAAGACCTCAATAACTACCTACATACCACAATTCATTCAAATCTCTAACAGAAGGATCTTGAATTATAGGTACGAACATGCAATGCAAACACAACCAAAAACACGCCCAAAATAGTTACTCAAGCAACTGGTTAAAATTTTGAAACAGTACCCCCGTCAGAGGTCAACCTCCGTTCGGGAGATAATAAGGCAGATAGTACAGGGAATATTGATGTTGATTGAATCTACATATTTTGGTACGAGCTATTATACATTCTAAGATCAAATAAACTTCGCGGCTTAAACGTAATGCGCGCAGCACATTTAATGTGAAATGATATCTATTTTGAAGGGAATATTTCTAATGCGAAATGAAATATATTTCTATATCTGATACTGCCGGTCAGATCTATTGCCGGTACGGTTGTACTTTAATAAGGCCACACTGACTTGATTACATGGATTACGTATGAAATATTGGAAAACATATCTAATATAGGAAAGCGGATACTAATGTCGGAGATCGCCGCTTTTGCTATCGAATTGTGCATCAGTAATGCTAAGCTAAGGAATGTATTTCGAACCATGAGCGAAGTGTTCCAACGTCTAAGAAGATGTGAAAGAAGAAGAAAAAAATAGTTCAACTTTCCTGACCATAACATACTCGCATTAGTTTTTGGGGTGCCCAGAAGGTGCCATCTATATAATCAAATTAGTATGGCCTAATATCATGCAGAGGAGCGTATATTGGTTCGGCTCCAACTGTTGCAATATAATCATATCCGCTCAACAACAGCGGAAGCTGAGAAATGGAATACTAAACAATCAATTAACATGCGGAATAATTGCTCCCAAAGCACGATAACTAGACGGGAATATGGCACCAGGGACGGTAAAATCGGGTCGTCATGATATTTTGTTAATTCGCAAGAGCCCTGATTGACCTCAACAAATAATTCAAGATGGAAACGGCCATTTCTGTAAACATTAACCCAGTTTCTAATAACTCGGTCATGATACTCATCGATTCTTTTGTTTTTATTGCATTTTTATTAGCCAAACATATTTTGTAACGCGAACGACAGTTATTTAGTCAATACACTACAGTGTTAATGTGGCAGACAAAAGCTGGAAAACATTTATTTGTTCACTACGTTGCAGTTCTCTTTCAAAGATCAAACCAAACACACACAAAACATTTGGCATCACGAAAGGCGCATATCATTTATTCAATACACTTCAGATTTCCCCCCCAAGCATGAAACAAAAAGTATCCAATACAGAGGCGTGCATCAGTGCGAATGTAGTATTACAGGCCCTCCTAGATCCTAGACACATTTATTTATCTATTCATTTTGACTTATCATTTATGAAGGTGTTGATATATTAATGTAAAGTCTTCATTTGTACTCTTTATCCGTGACTCCTCCCTCTCCACTTCGACCTTGTTGAAAAGCGGCCTGCGTGGCCGAACAAGCATATATGATTCGAAAGAAAATTAAAGGGTTTGACTTGACTCGACACGAGATGATAAAAGTAGATGCATGTAACAAGAGTCCGTAGGACACAAGCCTCCATGAAGTAATTATGGTGTTTGCGAGGTGGGCTAAGGTGTTTGATACCCTCTCTACCAGGGATATCAGTTTCTATAAAACCTGTTTCCATTCAATTTATGTCCAGATAGTTGTTTACAACACTAAGCAGTAACCAAGGCAGTGTAACAAGCCGGAGCGTAACTTCTGCTTGGAGAGTAGCTAATTGGCCCTAGCGTGTATAACACAGGCTACCATTAGGCAAACGACAGCTGATTTAATGAGCTTTATCACACTACTTTCAAGATGGAGGCGTCGACTATAGCTCTCCGAAACCTGAAAATACAGCTGTCCAAAATTGCAATGTTTCATCGGGACCTAAGAAACTACCAACAGGCCAAAATTCAAAGAAATCCCTCAAAAGGATCTTGAGTTCTAGCTGCGTTCACATAAACACAGACAAAAACAGTACCCCTGTCAGAGGTCACTGACCTCATTCCAGAGTTAATTAAGACTCCGATGAGAATCTAGCACCTGTCTCACTAAGAGGCAAAGGATGAAGCCTTAATGAAGTCCTAATCTCGCTTAATGGCATTTCTTTCGATAAAAAAGTGATAAAAGTTAACAATTTACAGAGAAACACGTCATCACTGACAGGACTCATTTGTTACGGTATGTTTTTCTTGATGTTCAAGAGGAAATGTAGGTTACAACGCGGTGTAATGGTCGGTCTGATGGCCACCAAACTAAAATTACCCCACCTTAAAGCAATGGGAAGAGACAAATCAAGGGTATTCTACATAAAGATAGGCCCTTTGACACCGAAAACGATATCTATCTATCTATAGGAAACTTGCGATGTTCATCAGTAAATGTAGGCTACAACATGGCGTAATGGTTGGTCTGATGACCACCCTACCAAACCAATTTAATGCCTTAATGGAGGGTCTCCTGCACTTTGTTAAAATGGGCGACGACATACATTTTCGTCAAGCAGCATTGACGTCCGCACCAGATAATTACGTCACAATGCAAGGAGAAATATCATTTTGCCCTGATGTAGACAGCGGACAGTTTGTCGAGACGTTGGTAGGGAAAAATGGCTGTGTACATAAGAAAACTATGTTGACCATCTGTTTAGTTATTAATTGTGGAGTGTATGTTTTAAAGCGTTTTGCAGTGTAGTAGATCAGTCTACTCGATAACCACCCAGGAAGGGCGACACATCCACCTACACACTGTAAAGCATCGACTTTCGCTCATCAAATCTAGCCCTTAATGCCGCATGAGCTGCGTTTCATAATGGTTGACCAGGCCAGTGTCCATTTCGACCCTTTGGCCATAAATATGCATTACGGGGTTTCTCAATAAGCCCTCAGGTATGCTTTAATGGCTTTAACGGACTGTACAGGTAAGGCAGAGAGGCTCTCTGACGGCCAATAATGCCTGTTTTCCGGTGTGATGAATGGAGGTGTGTCCCAGGAGCAGCTCTTCGTAATGGGCGCGTATAGAGCTCGAGAAGAAGAGATGGATCTCTCCGAAAAAGCAACATCAAGATTTATCATGATTACTGGCGCTGATGTGGGAATGGAATGAGGAAAGCGGAGACATGGATCTAGATACAGATCTGCCCCTATACGGAGGATGGATGGGATGAGTAGCACGTTTTCCGCTAAAGGATCGGGCTGAATGATGTCTTCAGCGGTCGCTTCTTGTTCCGTAGAGTAGCGATGCCTTCCAGAACGGAAGCGACTCATGCCGATTGAAGAAATGTAAAGCCACAAAATCAGTTAGCTATATGTTTTTATCGTCTTATCCTTTTTTCCTCGTCTATTATTACTAACACATGCACAAACTTCTAATAGCAATAAACCCATTTTATGAGGCTGGTCAGTACATAAAAAGAAGAATAGAAGGTAACAGTGCGAAAGACACGCATGGTTTCATAACCATATACAACAAAATATACATATACATATATATATATATACATATACATATACACCATAAAACTTAAAAGCATATAGGTAATAAAGTGTCAACTTTCAGGTGGCACATTCTAAACATTTTACTTAAAAAAGAAATCTGAGGGCCCAAAACGCCGTCGACGTGACATAGCTTCCCTTCGTAGTATCCATATTCTGGTCATCTGTAGTTTTAACAGTTGTTGTATTTGGTTACACTGGCGATATATAATTCAACCAATTCATTTCAAGCCAAGGCTTACCAGAAACAGACTGTGTATTATGAATTATATTCATGCCTTTTTGAATTCTCACATTTTAAACAAATGCCAAGCAAGAATAAGCAAACAATTTCGTTCTTTTAGCTTTGAAATACAAGCATAGATTGCATCTGAGTACAGCCCTTTATTTGCCTATAGTGTGCTATTTCCAATTATCACATTCCAATGTCACGATTCACTATTACTGCAGGGTATCAATTATCTGTGCCGCAATCTTAAAACAATCATCCTACCCTTGAAAGAGAGAGCTACAAGTGCAGCATTGACGTGGACTGTAAATGATTTGCATTTACCACAGTACTTGGATATGCACCTGACGCCGATGCATGAAGAGAACCGAGGCGTGAAGGCAGGTTTGCACAATTGTGCATGGCGTGAAGGAAAACATCGATACCGACGCCTTTTGGCAGACCACACATCAGTGGTATACCACAAAGTCAAGTCATGCCAGTAAAGCTCCCTTCCTCCAACTGCTAGCCAACCTGGCCATGGGTTGGGAACAGTCCGACCTTCGCAACAACCATGTCTCAACGACTCCCAAATGCTTCCGAATCTCCCAAACTGCCCGACCTCTAGCCGTAGACTGTTGGTTGGGTGAAGGTCGTTGTGGTTTGGAATACGCTCTGTTATCGGTCGCCTCAGTTGGGAATGAGTTAGGAAATATCAAATATTTGTGCAAGGGTCTGGAGTGAGATGATGATGATGAGTCTCGGGTAGGTTGCAAACTGATTGAGAGTAAGTCAGCAGTGGTTGTGGCCTGTTTGAGAAAAACAGCAGTAAAAGTGGGAAAATAACAGCTGAAAGGAGGAAAGGCCAGTTATTGTCAGGAAAGGACAGTCCTGGCTTATTCCAGAAGAAAATACCAGTTACGTATACTATACTATCAGCTTGCGTGCGTGCATCCTTCCGCGGTTATATTATTTATTCATCCTAGTCTTAGCTGGTTTGAGTCTACAAAAATTGCTCATGTCACCAAGATTTACTTCAGTGCGTTATGTCTTTGTGGGGCTTCCAGTGGACACTGCTATATCAGTGTGAAACTCTATTTCATGCATGAGAACGAAGGGTGGATTTGGGCAGTAATGCACAAAGCTTTGATTCCATACATTTTTAAGAGAATTGTGCGAAACACAACAAGGACATGAAGTAACGGAACACCGGTTGTTTTTGAAACGGAATGATCTGTTTGGAAAAGAACGAACTTAACATTTCTAGATGGAAGAAAATATGTCAAAAATAGATAGAGAGAAAGAAAAAAGACAAAAGACAGAAAGACAGAAAGACAGAAAGAAAGAGAAAAGAGAGAGAAAGAGATGGCGAAGGAGCACAACACTCCCCTTTCCCAGTTTATTTCTTTCGGTATGAAATAAGTCGCATCGATCAAAAGCCAGTGTCTTCTGTATATCACAGCTTAAAAGTATTATCTGAATAAATGCGCAGATCTTAAGAAGAAGCTACCACTGATTAAAGGTGACAGCTTCCATTTATCTCCGGTGACAAGTGTCTCTTTTCTTGGCAGCGGTTCCAGACTTTGCTATAAGATATACAACGGTAAAGCAGAAGATGGATTAAGGAGTAGTGACCCGGTAGATAGAGACAGGAGCCGTCCATCAAAAGGTAAAGGTAAAAGTCCCGTAGCCTTTTTTGAGGCCGTATGGGCAGTGGGTTGTCGTCCACAGTGTCTAGGGTACGGTATTGGAAGGCGGAGCCCATCCTTCTCCTTCCACCGAATTTTATCTTCCCAACCGAAGACAGGTACCAAATTTTTACGCCTGGGTTGAGGGATGAAAGTCGTGTAAAATGCCTTCCCTAAGAACACAACATCTAGGCAGGAATGCCAGGAATCTCGTGTCGTCTAGCCTAACCACTCGGCCATTCGACGCCACAATCCGTCCACACAGCGATGCCGGGCCCAGAAAACGAATGATTCATGAAAACATACTGAAAAGTCATCGCAGTTTATTACAGTCGACACCCCTTGTCTCGAGGCTACAAAAAGTATTGACTTGCCCGTCCACAAGGGACGGTAGCAGGTACGGGGTTACGCACGCTTCCTTAATTCATTGATCTTATAGAATGCATTCACTTGGGGGTACAGAAGTTAAGATTTCACAATACTGATCCGTAAAACCCTCTTTCCACTAGAGGCTGCGACTGCTGAGCAACCACACATTTGACAGATCGCTCAACGAATTTCATACATAAAGAATGATTTGTTACGTATTGACAGTTTTGCTGTACTTTAAATCATCCTTTTACATTTTGCATCATATTCAAATTTTGAAATCAGGTTTCACACAAATCCAATTTTGGTCGCTGTACAGTCATTTAGGGACTGCGGTCTTATATATATAGGCCTAAAATATTTCTATAAGCCCGTTTCAAAGTCCATGGTAGGGCTAGTGAAATAAATTGTTCATCAGATGCAGAAGTCATATATTGACCTTAAAAAATAAACATGGTAAGGCATACTTCGATAACGTATTACACAAGACCGTACAACGTTCCACGATTTGATAATTATCAACCATCATTTTTCTTCTGCAGAAAGTTCAGGCACATATCATTTGATTAACATCCCCAGTACAGCTTTCCAATCAGATAGTGACGTTCCTATACTGAAGCTTCACTAAGAATATATTTCATTCTAAATTTAGTAAACGTAATAGGCTTAACTAATTCTTCGCTTCCAGGCAATATTGACAAATTCTAGCAGGGTCTCTATGATATAGTATACCCTGCAACTTGCTGCAAGCAAGCATGCCATTGATGAAGGCAGTTACCAAACAAAAGTTCTGCCAGTTTGAGACAAAGTTCGCAAGAAAGTTCCATTCGTTGTGTTAGTGCTGGTATGTTTCCTACAGGTATCTTTCTATCGATGCTTGTTTCTCCACAGATCCCCTGGGTGGCTTGGAAACTGCTGAGGCAGTAAATTTGATATAGTGGTTTTCTCCATGTGGGGTAGAGATTTTCACGCCCTCTGAATCAAGGGGCTATCAGCCTTGTGGTAGCCTGGCGGATCAGGGCACTGACCCCGGAAAATTGAATCGCACCTTTTCTTCTTTGCGTCACGTCTACCGCGAGTTATCATTTAGAAACATCGCAAAAACAACTTCAACTTGCCTTTCCAGGAAAATTGAATCGCACCTTTTCTTCATTACGTCACGTCTACCGCGGGATATCGTTTTGAAATATCGCAAAAACAATTTCAGCTCGGCTCTGCCTTTCCAGCAAAGCTGAATCGCACATTTTCTTCATACGTCACGTCTACCGCGAGTTATCATTTTGAGATCTCGCAAAAACAACTTCAACTTGCCTTTGCCTTTTTAGGGAAATTAAATCGCACCTTTTCTTCATTACATTCATGGTATATAATTTACATTTGAATAGCCGTACAATAATGTGTACTCGAAACTCGTACTGCCAAAGCTGTACAATTTTTCATTTCATTTTCATTACAAGATAGTGTAAGAATTAAGATTTAGATTAAATCTAACTAAATCCGACGTATATAATTCGTTTTGTAATTCATGCATTGTCAAGTTGTAAATGTATACAATTATGTGCATTGTGGTAATGTAATGTCCAAGGCACACCAGTGTACATATCACCACATTAAAAGCTAACGAATTACACTGACAGAAAAAGAAAGAGTCAACGAAGTTGCTCACAGGCCCGCTATCCATTTCAAGTAAAGCAACTCGCTCAGTCATCTGATTGAAGTAGCTCAAGCGATACGTTTTTCCCAAGCGTTTAATCCAAAGACCATGCATAAAATCAATATCGTTTTGGCCGGTTTCACGGAGCTATATGAGTGCTGGGATCTGTGGACGCCTCTGTATGACCAGGCCAAAAGGAAATTTAGTGCATGACTGGCAGCAACATGATGCAGTGATTTGTCAATGTCTACGGTACTTCCAGAACCTATAGATCATCAGGAGAAAGAAACGTTCACCGGTGGCCAGGCGCTCTCCCGGGCCTTCAAGATCTGACGGCGGAGGCGTTAGACCGAATCGACGGTTAATGTTCTTGACTTCCCTAAAAGGTTTGCTGACTCAGAGCTTTTATTTCTCTCTCCTTTGGGTTAAAGACATAATCCAAGTCTCTATACCTGAGGGTACCTTAAGTAAAAGGTTTAGATACACTGACTTGATACACTGACTTGTTGAACTGAATCGTTAGAATTGAGTTAAGTTTCTAACCATGTTTTAACCGTTGACAAATTTCACATTAAAACTATGCCCCATGGTATTTCTAAAGTTTCCATGCATCGGTTCTAGGACCTCTTTGGTATATCTATCATTCTTTCAGCGACTACAGCCACTCTTATCGGTGTGCTGCCAACAGACAATAATAGGTCAGAAAACTAGTACGCAGTTTGCGGCACATGTCATTTACTGCAGTAATGTCAGAGAAGATAGCTGAAAAATGTCAAAGAAAGAAATTGAAAAATGCAATGCTTCTGAAATCTACTTAATTCGAAAGTCAGAGGGCTTATCTTTCAGAGCCGGAGTACAAAATACCAAATTTACGGGTGATTCAGAACAACCTTTCAAAATAAAGCGAACGCAGATACTGCAAAAGCCAAATACTTTAAAAACAGCGTGTGGTCCTGTTATGGTTGATGTCGATTCAATTAATTATTAATGACAGGTAGGGTGACATTTCAAAGGTGTACTGACTTGAAAAGCACCCCGTTGTGTCATTAGGCGACAGCATGCATATTTTCTATATCAACGCTCTCATAAATTTTCACCAGATTTTGAAAAAAAAACTAACAAACTTTTTCCTCTCCGGAGATGGTCAGCATCACAGGGAAGTACCAAAATGGGAAAATATGCCATGTTGTAGCCTTAATTGTACTTGTAGAAGTGACACTAGTGAGGTAGCCATGACTGTAGTTGTAGAAGTGAAACTAGTTCGATAGTTTTAAAAGTGGCACCAATGTGGCAGCCATGGGTGTAGCTGCCAAGTCTACCACACAAGTGTCATTTTGTGTCTATTTTGAAGATTTAGCCATCTTGTTTTTTAACCATTTTTCGCCCTCTGACACTGCAGTTGGAGTCTACAGAGGATGCCATTCGTAAATTATACAGTAGATTCCAGCTATTTGCATGATGGTTAATCGCATATTTCGGGGATTTGCATAAAATCCTGAAAACCCAAACCATTTCCCATTCACTCCATTACAAATGGAATGGCATAATTGCATTATCCATTTTCACATATTCACATGCTTTATGTATAACCTGGGAGTGAGCGAATTTGACACAAAGTGTGTGTGTTTCCTTCTCAAGTGCCATCCTAGTAACCACCACAACCCCCCCCCCCCCCCCTAGTGCTGCTCATTTTGTCTCCTAGGGTTAATGGACTATTCCGTACTATTGCATAAAATACACTGACAAATCAGTTATGCAAATAATAGGATTCTACAGTACTTGCTCTGGCCCTAGTCTACCAAGGACCTCGTTCCTAACGATCCTTTTTTGGAGCTCCTGTTTGAAGTTCCATGCATGTGCATCAGTATTTGCCGGATACAGGTGCACATCGCTTGAAGGGAGAGACTGCATAATGTCTCCATTCATGGTCGCCATGAGACGCCCTTCCCTACCAGGCAACCTGACGGCTGCGTCTTTGTGATAGCTAAATTACACTTTTCCTTCGCGACCCGAACAGCTTCGCACCGGAGTAATTTTAGAGCTTCCTGCCAGCTTAGCATTTCTCAGTCTGAGGGGAAGAAGATCGTTATGATTAGGAGCTCGGAGATGAATAGGCATCGGCAGGGCGCTACAGTGCGCATAGCTGGACCTTTTGTCAGCGCACGGATGCTATCAGAGGAGAATTAAGGTCACGCTGACTTCATATGAATGACATCCGCCCCCTTATCAATTTTCGTCCATTCCAGAAGATGTGAGAGGCAAAAAAAAAAAAATTAAAATTTTGGTATATATTGTTCCGTGCGTTCAGTCATTTGTTCAACCTTCGAATTCCTGACCACATGAAGGCAACATCTTTTCTTGCCCAACTTTTCTTTTCTCGCACGTTTCCGTTAGTTTTGCGGTTCCCAGGTGATGCCATCCATAAAGGAAGAAGAAAGGAAGAAGATAATCAAGTCGGTATAGCCTAACCACAAGGCCACGAATTATGGATCAAATAAAAATGTAGAAACGTCTTTTTGGCAGTCTTCTTACTAGACAATTCAAGTTCATGTCGAGTATAATTGCAAGAAAGAACATTCTATTTTCCAACCTTGGGTGCATTTGTCGATACGTAATTTGCACACTGGGCTTACAGGGTATTCCCTGTTAAGTTATGGCCCAATATGAAATCATTGAACCGCCCTACACATGGCGCACCGTTATATATGTCCTTTAGATACTGCCAGACATGTTCGACTGCATATGGATATCAATTTTGTATTAGGATGACGTCAAACGAACGACACGTTCCTTTATCCGGAACGATCAGACGATGGGATAACGAAGATAACCAGTCTCGGTTATGCCCCCCTCCCCACGCCCCCTCCCCCATGGACACAAATGGAATCAATAGCAATAGGAAGAAAAGTAGTCACCCAATTCTATATGGCCTCACCTCAAAGCAGCCTCTTGAGAGACATACCAATCGAACCCTAGTCGTAAAGGGCACTTAAATGTGGGAATATAGACGGAATCACGAGTGTTATAAAATACCGCCAGCCAAGGTTTTTCGATTCTCAGGGCATCAGTCAAAGGAGGCCAAAACCGATATGTGCTTCATTGCCTTCTGGTTTCCCGGGAGACACGAACAAAATACGGAGGATAAAAGAAAAGACAAGAGTCAACGGAATTTGCAACGCTTCATGGCGTTTGCTATCAATGGTAGGGACATTAGAGATTTTATCAGTAACAATAGCACAAACCGTGTAAATAGATCTAGTGATTAACACTAGTTATATTCTGATTTGTTCGTTTGGACTTTTGTGTAGAAATTCTATCGACCCTTCGCTCCTTTTCCATGCAGTTCAATATGTCTTAAGACAACTGTCAATAATGATACATTTTGTTCAGCGGGCCTTTTGTGAAAGTCAAACAAGTAGATCACTCGCGTCTGAAGATTCACACTAACATGGACTTTGACATAATAACCACAAATCTAAAAATAAAATAATAATCACAATTCTGAGACCTATCCGCTATATCGGCCAAGCTTGTGCACGCGCAAGTTTGCGTGTACAACGTTATTGTGTGTGAACAGGACTTACGATTCTATGAATAGATAACTCTCTCGTTTGTTTAGCAGACACTTGACTACGGCAAGGTGCTTTAACCCTCCAACCCTTTTCAGAAATTAAAGCTCTTGTATTGTAGTCTGAGCTCCTGCTAAGTTTGTACATGTTATTTTGGAACTTTCTGTCATGGGTATCTTCAGCTCGTTGGTAAAAGTTGGTCCCATGGTCACAGCAAGACCAAAACCAAAGCACTATCGGCCTTAGAAAACTGTCTGATGCCGCCTTTTCCTTGTATGTGTTGTTTTTAAACTACAGACAGCTTCTCATCAGAGCTTTCAACCAACATGAGATGTACCTAAGTGTGACCATATTGACGGTATTACTTGGGCTACTAGTTGACTACATAAGCCACGTACGCAGCGGTATACACTTGGGCTTCTGCTAACAAAATTCCTTTTCTAAAGACCTCTGTGCAAACATGAGCTGCTTTCAATCGGCTCCTTCTCTCCTGAGACCAATTATCTCCCGAACAGCAGTGCTTCCAAATGTAAGGGCTCGAGCATGTCAGTGAAGTAGATTCTGCTCATCTGCATATCTTCAAAACAGGTGGGGGAGATAAGCTACATGGTCCTTGGCATAGCATTGCATTGCATTGGCTGTATAATAGCTTCTCATTGGTAAAACCGTGTACGAGTGTTTAAACATTATGCAAACAAGATACAGAAGGCAACCTCCTATGAATAGATCTGTGTCTAAAGCAGAGATGCTGTGATGTTTGCGCAAATGTAAAGGTTGGTCGGGGGAGACCAGGTGGCATTTTTCTACAATCCCAGTGTTCGGTGTGTAAAATTCATGTTTCTGTTTGCAAATCAAATCAGGAATTTGTAGATTTAATTTTTGTTTCGCCTTTGCAAGATTAAAGGAAACGAACCAAACAGCTTTTGTGTTCATTGATGACTGATATGTACAGGGCATGAGTTACTGCTGCGTTGATGCCATCGAATTACATCCTCGTCACCCACACACCAGAAAGTATTAGTACTTATGGCTGTCGGGTGTTTGCTTTGAATCTCCAAAGTATATCTACAACGGAGCGTTAAATCGTGCTGCAAGCGGCAGCGAGAGTATGATCTCGATTAGAGAGCTGATTTAAACCACCATTTTCTAAGCAATCACCTCGGCGCAGAGTTGAGCGGTGAACATTGGCGACACCCACTGATGAAACACTCCCACGTTCGGCAGTCTTCAAATATAGCGATCTGGCTAATAAAGGCCGAGTGAACAGCACGTCGGCAGAACCTAATGCGTATACGGTGATTAGCATACTATTCAAACCTATTATAGCTGCCAAATTTCTTTTGCTCTCTTTGGTCAACGTTGCATTGGAGTAACGGCCTTTGTATAAGATATGTCTTTGGACACAACTATATGCACCTATGTACGAGATACGTTGATGAAGGTTAGACATCCATGTAGTAAGATACGCCAAAAATAGTTACTCAAGCAACTGGATAAAATTTTGAAACAGACGTTTCAGACAGCATCCGCTGTCTTTCGTCAGTGACTAAAAGTTATGTACGAGATATTAACCTTAAATACGCAAACACCACCTTAAACGCTTACGTTCTGCCGACGTGGCCGAGTGAACATGGCACGAACTCTTCCACCCACTTGACCCTATCGCATCTAATCTTGAACTGAATCGTTAGAATTGAGTTAAGTCTTGAACACAAAGAAAAATCTTTACGATCGAATACGACGGCAGGATTTATTCCAAGACGTTAATGTGTGCGTCAGTACTAAGTCGTAGCTTTGTTAAAAAAAAGTGGTTATTTTCAAGCCGGAGGGTATTTAAAGAACCGTTACATGAAGATTGTAATGGGGACGGAATGTTTTACGACAAGGCCTGCCCGGAGGAAACAACAGAGCTACAAATTGGACACACGGTGGTTTTTATGCCATTATTCATCCCCCACTGTCCTTAACGCGGCCCTTAATGACAAGGACGATGGATTGCTCACGGGCACATGCCATGCCGTGGGCACAAATCTTTCCCTCCAAACTTCAGGCTCTAACGGCCCTCTACATTTGAATGTAACTGCGGCAGCAGGCCAAATTCGTTACCCAGCGCAGACAATAATATTACGTCATGTCTGTCGTGAGTCAAGATATGTACAAAAAAGTAGTTCGAGAAGCAGCTACAGTTAGGAACGCCATACATCGGATGTTTTGCTTTCATTTTCATTATTGAATTATTGTCTTTAAAAAAAGGCATTCAAACTAGTGTTAATTGTAAAGGCAGTCCCATTGCTATTTTGGGACCGTAGGAGCATTTGGTTGCCATCCACTTTGTCTAGGGCATGGTATTGGAAGGCGGAGCTCATACCTCTCCTTCCACCGCGTTTTAACTATAGCTATCCAACCGAAGTCAGGTACTCATTTTTACACCTTGGTGGAGGGAGTGAAGTCGGTCGTGTTAAGTGTCTTTCTCAACGACCCAACGTCTAACCAGGAATGCCAGGAATCGAATCTGTGACCCCTAGTTCGCGTATCCGCTAGCCTCGTCACTCAGCCATTCGACGCCACACAAACTGGTGAAAAATGCTGAAAAGGATTCTAGCCCTTCTATCATCTCCTTGCATGTACTGTTAGGTAGTATCTGAGGAAGAGGAAGAAAACCTCCCGTCTGTGCCCGGTTTTCTATCGCCATGAATCAGTCCCAACTCCGGCAAGACAACGCAGCCGTTGCGGCTCCTTGGCGTCGGCCCTAAATTGTCACATCCATAACTCCTTCGAGAAGTAATCAGATAGAGGTGGGCGCTTCACAATGAATGGGACTGTCAGGTAACTCTGTCCGTGGCGCCAAGGACTTGCAAATTTTGACAGACGTCTAGAAGAATACGATATAACCCCCAAATGCAACGAACTTTTTTCAATTTCATCCGTTATTGTCAACGCTTAAACATATACAGATACCCATCAATCAGACTTTTGAAAGTATGCTGAGTGACGTATTCTCTGGGGCTGCAAATGTGCTAACTTTAGTGACACGTAGGCATTATGGCTCTACTGCGCTTGCGCAAAGGTTAGGGACTTGTGGGTTCATTTTTCAGCGCTGTGACGCACTTCCTGTCATTCATGAAATAAAGCTGTGCATGAAAGCGTTACATTAGCTAGAGATACAGATACCGCCAGCTAAGCTGAAGAGGATACCATCTATATGCTAGGAGGGATGATAACTAGTAAAGTAAAGGACGAACTAGAATGCTTGAGATGCTTCCGGATAGCTTCGGGTGTAGATTGCGGCTTCCCCACGTGCATTGCTCACGTTTTCAGCTAAGCATTTCAGGTCACCCCTACTCTTTCCGATAAGTGTGTTGGGTTCTTTTCGTGAAGCTTCCCCTATACACGGCACCATGGGCTTTATATCCCACACAAGAAAGGAATATATAAGTTAATGCTCAGTCTTGCTTTGTCAGGTTTCTTCTTGCCTTGATTTACCAAGTGCCACGCGCTTGTATTCAAACCACGGTTGCCAATTATCCTTTTGGGAACCCTTTACTTGACGGAGGTCACCGTTAATACTCAGATAACTATTTTCCTTACAGAAAAGCTAATGGAGTGTTAAATCACTAACCTGCCCCCCTCCCCCAACAAACAAACCTTTTCAAAGAGGTTAATAAGATGCAGAGTGGTTCAGTGGAATTCAAACTACAGCGGGGTCCGTGTGTTGACTATCAAACAGCGAAAATCGTTACAGTTAATGAGCCGTCCCTTTTGAGCTCCGCCCCTCACAGTAGAAGACGATAAAAGGACAAATGAGCAACGGAGATCGTTGAAGTTAACGGCCCGTCCCGTACATTTCCCGAACTTTACGGAACTAGTCTTAGTAACACATTATAAGAGCGTGCAACACTCTAATGTAGGAAGCGTATATTAGATTAAACAAGATATGTGTAGCGTGTTGAATTGCTAAAACCGATTTTCCCAAGGATGGAATAAAGGAAACTTTTTTGTGTAAGTGGTCCGCGGATAATTCGATCAACTATATAGTAAGTACCTATCACCAGCTCAGAAATAGTCATACCTTCAAGTACCAGACTTATCAACGTGTGATTGATGTGTTAAAACAATTGCAAATCCAAGAACTATCGTAGTGTGGAACTCGTTATCGTCAAGTTCTGTAGAGGCATCCTCATTAGTGATTAGATAGCTTTAAAGAATGCATGCAGTTAGATATGCGAAGGTGTGATATGCGTAACCAGCTGCCATGCGCCGCGTGCCTGCGAAGCTGGCGTGTTACGCCGAAGGGCGGTAATACCGGCTATATAGATAAGGATACAGATACTGCTACTGAATTATAACCGTATTCTTTTGAGTTAGACTGAATTGTCAGCGTCTCTCAAACAATTTTGGCATACACAGTAGTAGCGCAATCAACATGTCGTCTTGCATTACATCTGATACTGGCCATTACTGAATTGATAGCCACTTGCAAGCCCAATATACCTGTCGACTTTGATGTTCTTGGATACAGCACACAAGAGAGGAGACTGTAGAATCTATATCCCTTTGTAATGAGTAGTTGATGTAGAAAAGAAAACGTCAAACTTCTCACACAGTTCACAAGAGCCTACCGCGCCACTTTGATCAAGAAGCAACAATGTGCCGCTTCATACGAGTGTCTTTGAATCTGTAAACCAATCAGGACGCGGCTTGCTGTCTGAGATGGACCGCAAGAGGTTATGTCGACGTCTTTGTAGATAACCTGTTTACCGGGACCTATGGAAGGGGGCAGAGCAACATGATATCGGAGCGCACTTGCAACGGTTTTCCTCTCTTAAAGGTACACATGGTAACTTTGAGGCGACCTCCGCACGGAAACCAGATATTGAAAATAAGGTACTGGTATGGATCGTCAAATTCTGTATCCATTCATAAAAGGAATATTTTTACTTCAAAATAAAGCCCACAACATGTGTTCATACCAATTGCTATAGGTGAACAAAAAGACAACGATTAGTCATCATCAAAGCCTAAGGTGTGTTTCAAAATTGTTACAAAAATGCACTTAAATACATTTTAATGTAGGCGCCGTAACGAACGTATCCATTGGGACGTTACTGAATTGTTATTGGTAACGTAGTAGCTTCGTAAATTGGTTGGTCGCTAGTTTCTCATTTCAAATCATATGCTCAACGTTAATATGCAAAGTTTTCTTCTTGAAAATTGTTCAAGAGGCCACGTATTTACGAGTCGACAAATCACCCCAAAGAAGAAAGAAGAGCTTCGAATTCGTCTAAAAAGGGATGAATGAAAAGTTGTTTAATACGTCTATGATGGTTAGACATCAATTTAATACGCATACGGCCAGAACCTGGTTCAGATACTCCAGTTTGAATAGTCACTGACGAAAGGTGGCGGATGCTGTCTGAAACATCTGTCCGTTTTAAATTTTATCCGGTTGCATGAACAACTGTTAGCTGGCGTAAAAAGTTAATTGCTAAGATTTGCAATCAGTTTCCAGTCAAGCGATGCGACCTTGTACAGTAGTGTGAGACCGTGCGGTGCTAAACGAACTTTGTTCAAGTTTCGTCAGTGTCACCAACGAAGAAAGACAGCGGATACTGTCTGAAACGACATACGTCTACAAAATTACCCAGTTAATTGCTTGATTAACTGTTATCTTGCGTATCTTACTACCTGGATGTCTAACCTTCATCATTGTTTGAAGGTACTCTGCTAATCAACTCCTAAAACTAGGCGGAAACCTCCCGTCCATACACGTGGGTGGAAACACTGCTTATCTCTGCAAAACGAATGGAGGTCCATGGTGGTTTTAATGGTCTGTATGCACGCCCTCGTCAGGTGGGGCCTAGCGTACCAAAATGAGCTTGCCCTTTTGATGTCAATTCAATCTCCAAGCAGATGTCAGGTGGAAGAGCGTAACGTTTATTTTTACTGCTCAGCTTCTCTTACGACGTCGTAGATCTCTCATCCCAACATCTGCTTGGAGATTACATTTACATTTGACTTGACTCAAAAACCTTTCTGCGTTTGAGAACTATCAATTATATTAAGACGATTTTCTGTGCCAAAGGTGAACACTCTGATCATGTTGTTTGTTATTCATCTTGTGAGTGCCTAGTGGCACACAGGGAAACAAGTTTCCTTGCTGTTTCAGTAGCAGGGTATATATGGGTTGCTAGCCCCTTCCCTTTAGCGTACTCGAGGCACCTTCTCGAACATGGGATCTCCACTGCACGTCCGTTCCGAAAGATGAGTGCAGACCCAACTGAGATGTTCTGTCCCAGGATTGAACAGGTAAGGGGCCTCCCATTTACAAACTAATTGGAACCAGCAGGATCAACTGTGAGGCTATCAGTACGTTAAGCTATAGGGACATCCATACTGTGAACATGCAATGGAGCTAAATCCACCCGATGGTCATTATCGGCAAGCTAATTAAGATAACAAACCCTTTTACTGGTACCTTCCTCTTTATATAAAGACCTTTTGTCTGCCCCCCATCGCTTTAATAACAGCGATGGTTATTTGGAACCTTGAACTCTGAAATACGACTGATTTACAAACAGTTGTTCAGAAAGCGCGCTAAAGTTTGGCTGCAATGTAACATTGTGAATGCAATTTCAATCCTTAGAATTCCCAGAGAGAAACGCTCCGAAATGGATTGCTCCGTCTCTTCTTTGAAATGTGATCAATGACAGTGAGGGGTGAGCTCTTAGGAGGCGGCATTTGATTAGAACTCCTTGCTGCAAAAAGGATTACAATGAAACTATTGGGTTTGTATTCAAAGGTGGACGATCAGAAATGTCGCCGCACGATGTTGGCAGTCTGATTTGTGTTCTCTATCTGGCCTGTCAAAACACCTCCAGAAATGGAACAGAATATAGGGGAGTACTATTCGTGAATGAATGAATAACTGAATGAATGAATGAATGTAAAGAAGAAGAATAAGAAAGAAAGAAAGAAAGATAAAAGGAAAGGAGGAAAGAAAGAAAGAGATACGGGGAGAGAGAAGGAAAGACAACGGAAGGCTAGAAGGCTGCTGGCTGCAACTATTTGACATTACATCTGCATGCAAGTTTGTCAGATCTCCAAGCAGATGTGAGGAAGGCAGATTCCCAGCGCAGTAGAATAGTCTAGTAGAAAGACGTGGCTAGCAATCCCACTTCCATCGCTTGAAGACTACTTCAAGCTCGCTATTACGGAAATTTCGCCTCACAGCCCATTTGCCCCCCCCCCCCTCATTTTACCAGTGCCTTGCGGTATTATCCTTATCACACGCGCAGCACTTGTGTAGTTTTAAGCCAGTGACGCATTTCGGAAACTTAAGAGTTTCATATCAGACAGCCGCGTACCGCAATCTTTTTTAAACGCATCAATAGCAGTAGCTTAGCCGGGAGCGCAAATCTCCTCCAAAAGAACGCCCTTACTTCTTTTAGTACAGTACAATCGTCATAATATACATTGCTTTCCGCTATTCCTCGGTTGGTTCAAATGGTTACATATTTGCTTCTCGGTCGAACTGCCGAATGTTTATGTCAAAATAAGTGCTGATGAATACGAAACGAATGACTGCAGTTGTAAATGATGCGAAGAAAGATTAATGAATTTTACACGCAGTTCCGCGAATGAAACCTGTTGATCTATGCGGTAAAGCCTGCATGCAAGGCCGCCATGCGTATGTCCTCTTGCGAAGGTGAAATAAGTACCGTCTTTCCAGCCGCAGATTCTAATTGGGGAATTCTCATGCTGACTGTGGTGATTAGCGGTATCCTAGGTGATGAGTCGGATTAGAATGGCGTATAATTTGTAACGCTTGAAAAGGTCATCTACGATCGTCCCCTCCTCGACTCATTTCGTAACGTTTTTGAATAGCGCTTGTCTAATTCTATCATTCTAAAGGAAAATATTATAATACAGAAAGGTAATACTATAACGTTAGAAGCAGTATTATTTTCTGTAAAAAATATGTTGCAGATTTGTAAGCCTGGCCTGAAGGTCTTTTGGTCTTCCGAGAAATGTTGAAAGCGCGTCGGCTGTGGCGAGAGACTTTCTTTCATCTAAAAGGCACAAAGAAAATGCTGCAGCCAATTGTTGCGCTGTTGTCAGTGAGGAGCAAACATGTGGGGCTCGGCTCTGTTTTTCAATCGATTGAACAGCGGCGGTCCTCTGGGGACCCTGTCCGTCACATCGGGCGGCAATCGCTGGAGTTAAGAGGCCACCAAGATGAATTCACCACCACGAAGGAAAACAAAATTTTCATTCCTTGCGACGGCCGAACACGCTTTGGGAATAGAATTCGTCGTTGTAAATTCTGTTTAGATTTTTTCCAGGTGTTGATAGGACGTAAAAGTGTATCGGGGGCTGAATTGGGTCAATGTTGGACGGCTTTGAAGCCGTTTGTGAGAACGATGGAGTTTGAGGCGCCACATAAATATGCAGCGTGACAACGTGACTGACGGGATTAGGTCTAGAGGTCTTCCAAGGGGACGTCGACATTTACCGCGCTTTTGATCAGGCCCCCTGAGCACAAACAGACCTCAAACCACACGCTTCCCGGTAACCGGTAACAACATTTGTGATGGGGAGAAGGGAAACTATGGTTACGGTATTGACGTGTTTAAGGTGTAAGATGTAGGTTACTCACCGAAGGCATGATCAACGCACCCACTCCTTCAACCAGGCTGGCCAGGTTCAAAGGCTTGCGGGTAGAACTTGCGTCGACGTCCCCCCACGAGTCCGAGCTCACCTTGCGGGGCTCCGAGTCGCTCTCGCTGCTCGTTCGGCGCAGGTCGGGCCCTAGCCCGGACTCACTACTAACCCGCCTAGTTGCGTCGGACGGCAATAGTTCGGACCTTGACATTTTCCTCTCGTGTGGAGAGCTGGGGAACGGTCTGGTACCGGCGGCGGAGGCGTCTCCTTCGCCCGCTCCCTTCGCTTCTCCCCCCGGCGATGGTGGTGACACGATGTGCTCGCGGGTTAGTCGTGAGAAAGGGCAACCCGTCGAAGGCGCGGGGCTCGCCTGTTCGTCAGACGGTGTGTGCCACTGTACCGTGTCGAGAGATGTTTCCAAGGTCGTGTCAGCAAGTGTTCTGGTCAGGGCACAGTCCGACATTGCAGCGTCCGTGCCCGTACAGCGGGACCCCGGCTCCACATCCCCCGCCTCCATCACTCTCTCAGTCCTGTAGCCGGATCTGTCAGGGGAAGAAGACAACAAGCGTGGTGAGAGCGGCTGCCAGTCAATGTCGCATGCCTGGGCGGTCGCAGACCTCCCCACCACCGCCGCAACCGACGGCTTCTTCTCGGGCGACTCTCTCGCATCGCTGTCGCTGTCCGCCCGCAGGCAGCAGTAGAATTTGCGGCGGGAGTGGCGTGTTTTGGTGCCGCATGGCACCGAGCGGCGCTCCCCGCAACTCCCGGCCTGTCGCTCCATGTGTAACATCTGCGACTGGCTCGCTCTGATCCGAGTCACGACTAAACAACCCCTGCTCGCGACCTCATCTGTCAAACCAACGTGTGACTTTGCCAACCCAGCAGACAGAAGACGGGAGCTTTTTCGTACGCGACTGGAGCCGAGCGGCGCATATGTGGCCTGATAACGGCACAGTGATTCATATTGCACTCGACGGCGCGCTCAATGTAAAAAGGCGTGTCACATCATCTTTAAGTACGCGAAATAATTAGGACTGCTCGCGTACGAGTAAGGAAAAATCAATTGCGACCGCTCTGGATGAAGCGCCTTGGGGAATTCTCTAAAGGCGTGGGCATGCAAGCGCCACCTGAGGCTTATACCAGTTGTTATTATGGTAATGCTTATATACAGTCAACCAATGGGAGAATGTACGAAAAAAGGATAAAACTATCAGAAATGATTAATGATTAGAATTACATGTGTATTTTGGAAGACATTTGCGCACAACGGTTAGCTGGGACACAATATAATGCTGTCACTACGCGAAAGCGATTTTGTTTTGACGCATCGGATTTTATTTGTTTCTACTGAATGTTGTCTCCTGACTGAATGTGACATGTCTTGTCTTGTATATGCCCCACCCCCCCTCTGGAAACTTTTACAGGTTGAAGGGGAAACCAGCCGTCTTATGATGAAATGAATAAATGGAGCCAGGGAAAATGCATTAAAAACTAATATCCGACTTTCTTGAAACCGAAAACGTATTTTTCTGTCTGATAATATTAGCTTTGACACGGGCGACGTCCTTCAAAATTCAACGACCTTGGGTATGTAAATATGTGTATGATATGTATGATTTGCTTTGTCCTATTTTGCATAAACAATCTGCGGTTTTTATATCTTAAACTGGTTTGAACGGCTCTCTTCAAAATCGGACTTTACATTTATCTTTACGTATTAGCAACAACAATATTAGAGAATTTCTTGCTTGTTAAAATCTTTCTCATTTGCAAAAGATTTTCTGTCTTTGCTTGTGTCCTGCAAGGACAGGTAAATTCCGCCCTGTGGCATCTGTCTGACGTCATCGATGACGTGTGTGCTGTGAAGGCTACTTCCGGTTGCTGAGGCTATCAAAATGACGCATGCGCGAAGAGGCGCACGGCTACACACACACAGGTTGTAATAATGCACTCGAGATGGGGAGTAGATCTTTATATCTGACTATATTGTAGTTTTGTCGTTTACATGTTTCTTACATACTTTCGTATTGTAAAATAGATAGCGTACCCAGTTGTATTTGATTCTGCACTGTCAAACCTGTACAAGTGACAACAATCTACACAAGGACTACCTGGCAAAAGTTCCTGTCTATTTACAGTGACCACCTGTCCACATAGACTAGATTTTACCGGTCCGCTGAGTGGTCTTCTTGGGTAGTTTCGATTTTGTATAATCAAAAATCTTTCAGTACAACACAGCAATTAAAGGATTATGCTTTTATGATTTTCCTTACTTTCTTGGCTTTCGTAAAATGAACATTGGCATTGCAATCTTAGGCCTTTGGGGTCGACTTTTCGAGCAGAATACAACCGGACAAGGCTGCTTCTGATTCGCGTAAAATAGTCACAACTTTTAACAACCAATACCAAATTTCTCATTCTGGTTTGCAGTAAAAACATCTATTTTACGGTGCATTATTGTAAAACGCCACAGAAAATGCGAACTGCACATTTTCTCACGGGTTACGTTCACTCTAAACATAACCCTGTACAGTATACTTTTATTTACTACATTGCAGTCACGTCACAAGCTAGTTTGTATCGTATCATACCATCTAAATTACATGCTCCGTGCATTCATTTTTTTGGTTATGGTTTGCAGGAACCTATCAATAAGCGTCCCCTATCCTTGGCCTTCAGCTAGCGTGATTTAGAACTGCCCCTACAGCCAATAATCTATAATCAGAAACATCTCACGTTTCGAGCAACCGCACTTAAACATTTAAACCATATATTTATTGAAATTGTTCTTACAGTTTGACAAATAGGCTATACTCTTTATCATCTCAAGTCCTCCGGTGAACAATATTCAATTCTTATCAGACAGATGTTATTCATATCTGAGCTCTAGAGCTGTATCAAGAGCTTGGTAGAGTCGGAAGATTCGAGTTGAGTTCTGCCGCGGTGGTGTTCAGGTGTAGCTGCGCCCCCTAGAGGATCCAGAGCGCAACGCAAGGAATCATCATTACCAACCTTACGGGGAAAACGTTAGCGCGTGTGATAAATCTAGAGATTTTGCCAGGGAATGAAACGAGACCCGCAAATACATCAAATCACCGCTACAGGGGATAAAAGCGTCTAACACATCGCGATGTTGTCAAAGATAGACGGTAAATTATATGCTATTTGTCATATATTCTATTTCCTTTCCCTTCGGCCTAACACCTGCACTTCTCTCACACATATAAACGATGTGCACCGATTTCTCTGATCCCACTCGTACATCATACAGATGGATTTCTGCGTGTTTTGATATTTATTGATATCTCAAAGAATGACTGGCTCGAAGGGAACAGAACAGAACAAGAAAAAGCAGCATATTGACATAAATGTTAGATACGTCAGTTCAAATCTCGTAAACTGACACATATTGTACCGTGGCCCAAAAGTACATCTGGCGTTTCGTGTTTTTTTTTTCAAATATTTTTTTTTTCAATAAAAAGTGTTGTACTTCTAGGTCACGGTAGGTTCGTACTGTTGAAACAAGCCGCTCGCGCGAAGACTCTAGCTAGCTAGCTCTCTGCTTACTTGTTTTAGCCTTGACAGACCGTATGTCACATGTTGTTTACAACCTGCTGACAAAACGTCCCATCTCCAGCCGCTGACGGTTTATTTTTACTGAGAAAAGCTCTTTCTCGCACCGCGGGTTTCTTTGATGCCTGCGACTATTCTGTTGTAACAACTGTTTTCTTAGCCCCGAGCCATGTAGACACTCTACTTCTCGGGAGCTGGTATATCGACCATGGCCCCCGCGACACCTTTAAATAATAAAACCGGTGCCAATTGGGAGGGGTAAATTCCAGTATCGATTCTGCTTAAGCTTAAGCAAGAATGATTGTGCATGAACTTGCAAAGTCAACCTGTAACAGAGCGACCTTGGTGGAGGGTTCGTGCCATCGAGAGAAAGCGTCTGAGAAATGAATTCGGAGAATAAACGTTTACGTTCTTTGAATGAATGAATAAATGAATTCATAACAAGTGTTAGATGGCAGCTAAAAGCTAAATTGCGTACACTGTACAATATCTCATAAACCACAAAATACAACTGGTGTCTTTGACATACATTATAAAAACCTCAATAACGCTTGAAAATTGAGAAATATCGAAATTGAAATAAATTCTTTAGATTGAGATATACACAAACATTCGTTACCCCCTATTTAGTTCTCTATTTCATTCTGATACTTCACCAAGCTTCGTACTTTCGGAAATTACAGGAACATACCAGTCGAAAAACTAATTTACTTAGGCTAACGAGGATTTACTTGTAATAAATGGAGCGGATATATAGAACTCCCCTGACATTCACTCTCATTACGTGTAGATTAAGGGTATATTCCAAACGCGGTATGCTGTACTTATTTCCCCCGTGGTCTTGATAAAGGTATCTTTTAAGACTGACGGAGACCATGATCTAACCCCTGACCGTAGAATGACCTAACTGAGTGTTTGAATGAAACAGGAAATAGGGTTAATAAGATCATATTGGCTTTTCGTTGCAGATTTTCCCTCTTTTCTGTTCATGTCGAATACAATTACGTGCTTGAAAAGACACCATTTGATACTAGCCTTATACGTCTAAACACGTCCACTACAGTCTACACTTGAAAAAGGGAAAAATCATCACTTTCATGGGAGAGACTGGTGACCAGGTTATATCTTACTTCACACACCTATTTACGTGATGAAAGGTTCTCATGTCCCAAATCGAACCACTTGAGTTAATTATAACGCTGTCAGACTGCTTGTTGTCAAACCATTTACTCCCTAATCCAGGTCAGAACCTCTGCGTCGCCGATGTACATACTCACATGACAAAACGCCATTAATTCCCTTCCGTAACTGGCAGGGGAAATTACAGAAGGGGTTGTTTAATGAATTCCACGTCGGAAGAGCGAACTGGGAGACGTCAGCTGCTCCTAATGGGTGATTTCAACTCTATTCAAGATACATCAGGTTTGTAGATGATCTGGTAAGCCGCCATCACTCAGCAGAAAATAGTTCGCCCGATCATGACAAGTCTGCGAGCTTAAAAGTACATATTTCGGCCAAAATAAGTAGCCTCCACCAGGCCTCCCTACGGGGGTTCGGATCGTAGAATTCAGCAAAAACTGGCCGCGAGAGTCAGTCCACGGGAAGGTTAACATTTCCCCCTCGGACTGCGCCTGCATATGTATGGTGGCTAAATTCTCCCTAAAAGTGGTGTAGGACTTCAGTCTGGTAGAGACTACGCAATACGGCCGGTGTTCTCTCGATATCACGGCGGGATTTGTAAGGATCGGTCGATGTTCCTAGGTCCCAAATCCCCTCCAACTGTGACAAGGATTCTTAGACGAAGAAATTGCGCTCGATTGGTGATGTTAAAATTCAGTGACCTAGTGGCGACCCCGGCTTTAGGGACAACAGAACAACCTGCTACACCTAAAAATCGATGAAACGTACGGGTACAGTAACCTTCTGTTTGACACAACCTGCTACCGGCTATTATTCAAATTGTAACAGTTTGTAGCTGAGCATTTATTCAAAACATCATTTAATCTAAGAACCATTTAAAAGAGAACATTACGGAGTAACTGCAGTTAAGTGGCAGCTGTAGCGTCGATGTAGGAGTAACGGGTACTACCATTTTTGTATTAATTCAGCCCCCACATTTATCGATAAAATCCCATGCCTTAAAGCCATATCAGCTATTTTATGAGTTGTATGCTATTCCTAAACGTCGCCATATGAGCTATTTCATGAGTCGTATGCTATTCCTAAACGTCGAATACACTTTCTTGCAATGGTGAGCTGTACGTATGTTGATTTGAAGGAATATGAAACAGTGAGAATCATCATGGTAGAAATGAACTAAAAGTTACGAATGGAACTAAGCCTTGAAGGTGTCGCACATGCAGCTAGTGGCAAGTCTCTATCATCTAGTCAAATAGGTCTATTTGCAAAGAGGATTCAGTGGCGATTGATAGAATGATCAACAGTAGAAAAGATTGCACTGTTAACAGGGTGATTCTGTACTGTTTTTGTATTGTTTTCCACCGTTGACTGTGAGGATGATCCGTTTCATGCCTCAGACTTGTTTATGAGATATATATTCCACCTACTCACTCCAAGTGCACCGCATTTTAGTGGTGTTCTCCGGATTGCTGTTGCTTTATACACAACATATTTCATAGTCTGATATATCATGTCGTTTTACATGTTTAGTCGACCATGAAAAATTTGTCTTTGGGGAGGGAGGGGCGAGTTCTCACGAAAATCTGCCGTAATTCAACGATGGAATCTAGACGATTTACGGCTATGTCGTAAATAAAGAGAATCCACTCTGAAATGAATTAGCTAGATATCTTACAGCGCATCGGGGGCAAACAGACTGACACTGAACACTCGAAACCACAAGTAGCTTTCCCATCACATTTCTCTGGGAATTTCTTGTCAAACTTTGATGGGTTGGAAAAGTCGTAAAATCTATATGACATGTGCCACTAAGTACTACCTGTTACAGTGAATATTGATTTTGGGACTAAGCTTAAGTGATAGAGATATAACTCAGCTTCTGCAAAATTATTTTCAATATTTCATTCCTAAAACCCAACTTCATTTGGCAATAACCAAGAGATTACCAAATTTGTACAGGGGATAATCTATCGAGTCATAAATCAGTTATACTAACTAGTAATCGCTCCTTCCAAATGTCATTTTCACAGGAAGACATTAGGATGATACTGACAGCGCGATAGTTTAACTGTCCTCCCCTGAGACATAAATGGTTGCGCCCCATACTTTGCAGAATGCCCCAGTCTGACAGAGAGACAGACTATGATAGATGTCGGCACTTTGCCTACAATCCCACTCCTGGCACCATTGCGATATAAAACCCATTTACAAATGGCTGGGTATTTGTCATCATCTTCTAAAACACAATTTTCATCTTAAAAAGGTGCCCTTTTATGTCGCTCCGTCCAACGAGTTTTCATAAAATTCTCTAATATCTCTTTCGTTTATGGGTATTTGCTTTTAGGAGGTCAGTGGGCGACTGACGTGATCATTGTTTAGATCTGCAAACCTTTTATTATCTTTTCATTTATGATATAGGAAGAACATCTGTTGTTGCGGCGTTCATTTGTGTGCATTGGTATACGTGCACGACGTGTATCTCGAACTGCACCAGACATTCAAATACATCTTGTTCGTAAGACTTTTAAAGGATTACTTTTTTGTACAATGTCAACTTTTCAACCTGACGTCAACTCTGAAAAGTCAGTCACACAGTTTTTTTATTTTTGTTAGGCTGATGAGTTAATGATACTTTCAGTTACAGTAATTTAAGATAATGTAAATCGAACTATTAACAAAATCATGTATTATATGGTGTTGATCAGAGAGTAGAATGAAAGTTCATCTAAGTTGGTAAAATACATTGTCAGGGCAGTTTTTAACCTATTTTGACATACGCGATACTGATGTTTATATGCTCGTTCCTTTTCTGATCAAGGCGTATACAAACTTGCATCGTGTTGACGTTCTATTGTATGCGAATGTTCCCGGGTGTACGACCTTTGAGCCCATGGCCACGCCCGAGCTTGGGTGGAAATTTCCGTCGGCATTCCGGGTCAAGCTTGCATAATGAATTTCCAACTGTTTCCTTTTGCTGTCAAGAAAATGCAGATTGTTCTACTCTAACATTGAGCAGGTGTCTCTATCGTCTGAGTAAGTTGTTTGCTTGGTTTCCCTCTGTGGAAATAGAAAGACGTAGACTGACCAGTAAATGTGTTCACAGCGCACGTTGAATCTAAAGTGGTAGCGATATCGGGCGAGCCTGTCTTCTCAAGACCGCTAACGTCCCTAAACCGGACCGGGGGCCGATATCGACTTCCAACGACATTTGACCCATCGCTGACGTCACACGTACAGAATTTCACAGCCAGGGTCAAACATTGGAAGAAGACTGAGCCAGTCAGTCAAATATTCCGGTGAGTCCAAGTTTTCAGCTGGAGAACAGTTTCACTCACTCACTCATGACCAATGACCTCAGTGAACAGTTTATCTCTTTCTAATGATCAGAAAGTGTTTAGAAGTTACATGATATAAGGTAATTAGGCTAAAAACGTAAATATTTCAAATATGAAATAATGAATGGTGGGATGTTCTTGTACACCAACTGCATGGTAGTAGCTTCACAGCTGAGCTCCTGGTTTCAATTAGTTGCTCACGGGGAGACCCTGGTTCAATCCTGGACCGGACATCTCGGTTGGGGCTGCACCAGTCTTTCGATCGGGGCGTAATACGTAAATGGGGGCCCGTGATCGAGGAGGTGCCTCGAGCATGTTAAAGGGGGAAGGGGGGCAACCAATCCTATACAAATATACTCAGTACTGAAACAGAAAGGTAACTTCAGCAAGAGTCTAGATCTGAATGAATTCAAAGAAGACTTCAACAAAAAACGATACTGACGATAACAAAATGTTGCCATCTGCAGTCGGAAAGCGTCTGCTATTTCAATCAACATGTTTATAGCTATAAATCAATGACAATGATGCTTTCGTGGTGTAACGTATGACTCCCAAGCCAATTAAGAGACAAATTCCATCTATCCAGCTGTCGCGTTAAAGAAACGGCATTGAATTTACGACTTTGTACAACGAGGCGACGAGCTGAAACCGCTATAACAGACGCAGGAGAGTGGCTCTAACGAGGGGGACCATGTCGCTTCCTATCGCGATTTCCATTTTGATTGGCGTCGTCCCAGACAAGGTCACCGTTTTGTGAGCTCCAAATGGTTTCATGTCGCTAATGGAGGCCAATGTAGTGACCCGAGGAATCTTGACCCGAGTACGGTTAACACACGAGCGGCGGTGCACGGAGTAGTACTTCCGGCATGTCTGGCGATTAAAAGTTTCATGGCAAAATGTAGATATATTGTGGCGCGTGCTTGCGGGCGTAGAAGTGCACTATGTAGTCGTTATTCAAAACACAATTCAATATGTATCATTTCACGAAGATACATTTGAATATGCAGCAAACTGACTAGAATTTGATATAACAAGAAATTGAAGACCTCATTCCTGTTCATTATCTTGAATTTATGGATCCGCGCCAAGCCAATTTCCCTTACTGTAAGACTTTGGTTACGCCACCTTTCGCCTCAGATTCAGTTACTCTACAATATCGAATAGCCACGGACACACACCAAGACAAAGAAATACACAGACCTGAAACAATACCTTCATTTTCACGGAGGCAAAAAATCTCGGGAACATTTCACAAATCTTACACTTTCACAAAAGAACTCCAAAAGAACTATCAGTAATTTTGATGTTTCTTTGCCTTAATATCTTTAGCTTTGACCACGATATCTTATTTGGGTGCACAAACTCATGCATCTATTAGATATCATAACTGTTAAACAAAAATCTAGAAGACAATCCAAAAACTGCACGGGTTTTGCAATGACCGTTGCTGCTAAGTTACGTCATCGCCTGCTTTCAGCCACTGACAATATAGTCAATCGATAATGTTTTTCAAATGTGATCAATAACTAACGGTTCTTTTAAGGAGAAACCAGTAGAATTTTCACCACCTGTCATCGTTTGTAAACTTATGAAGATATAGAGTATCTTTACCTGGATAAGATCGGATATGCTGCAAGGTTACGCGCGCCGCGAATGCTCGATGTCTGTTGTGTGTCGTCTGGAAACTGTCTCCCCACCAATGTCAAACCTCCCACACAGAACCGCAGTAGTTCTAGAAAAACAGCGGACAGCTCAGCCAATCAGCGGCCCTTCCATTGTCAACCATATGACAGCTGACGGAAAATTTTAGCGCCACCTGTTGCGACCGTGTAGCAGAGGGTCCCGTAGCTACGAAGCGCCGTCTAGCGGTTCAACTTGTAACTACAACATGTCAGAACTACTATAGTATATAATCGATGAGTACGTGACTGCATCCGTGCACTTCGAATGTATCTGAGCCAGCTGTCGAAACAGTTGATAAAGATGACAAAAGAGAAGCTGTTTTGACTTTTGTTCGTGATTTCACAAGCCAACTAGAACGCTGCCATCTGTTTTCATAGAAACGATTTCATGGGACTAAATAAAAAAAAGTGTTATTTTCTTGACGTATCTGTTTTGGCCTTGAATATCCTTTGTGGTTTCCTTGCTGCAAAGAGAGAGGTGGACTGATCGGTAGCTGTTAGACTTCAAACACGCCATTATGTCTAATTAAGGAAATGTTCGTCCGGCTTAAATTCTCTGCGAGCTAAAAGCGTCCATGTAAAATCGATAGAGTGCGTAGTCAGGGTAACAAGTACGACGTTAATGGAAGTTATTTAAACATCGCGTCCGTGGAACGTCTGTTGCCAGCATGCGAGGTTGTTGACCGCTCATGAAAGGTGTTAATTGACGCATTAATCATATCACTTTGCTTGCACTACGTGCGTATTGTCACAGACACGGATCAACGTACATTACATACAGCACGTACACCAACTGAAATATACCCGTGGTCACTCTCTATCTCTTTCACACACACACACATACAAAAAATAAATGCACACACACACACACACACACACACACACACACACACACACACACACACACACACACACACACACACACACACGCGCGCGCTTGCAGTAATGTGGTGATATCATTTCTGTCAAACCAGCCTTGAATATCATTTTTGTCTCTACTATATATACTGTCAGTAGTTTTGTTGGCATAAGCGGCGGCCGGCGGGGTAAACCGACGAATGCTACTGTACATGTACAGACTGCACGACAATATTAATATTGTATTTCAGGTCTACGTGGTTTCTCTGATGTTGAACTCTGTCCCCGTGACGGCAGAGTGTTCCTCATGGATTGTATGACGTTGGCAACCGCAGGAATATCCCAGCCCGGGGCGAGTAGTCAATCTTGTCACAATATTTTGTTACGTACATTTCTCTTGTCACATAACCTTATGTAACGACTTAAACACAAAAAATTGTGTCTCTTAAGGCCCCCATTGTACTAGACGGCGATCGCACTGCGATCTCGCTACGACCTAAATTGAATTTGTGTAACCCTTGATTTCCTAATTGGAATCTAATGCAAAGTGTCTGCCTGTATGTATGACTGAAAAGACAACGAAACACACATATCGCGAAAAAGAGTCGTTTTTGTCTATTCATTGAGCACTCAACATTGAGCACTTAAGGTCGCAGTGCTGTTTCAGTGAGGTCGCCACCCTAGTGGAACGGGGATGTAACAGAATTGTCAAAGAATGTACCGTCCAATTATTGCTTGAAGTACTGTCACCATTTTCTTCAGGGAAAACATACTTCTGCCTCGTCAACCCAATAATGTGTCCTATAAGGCAAAGGGCGTATCAGAACCACTCGAGATTCATGGATCCGGGACAATAACGGAAGGATGAGACGCAGAGGTGTAAGATATGACAGGAACCAGCCTGGGGGCATTCAACTTTATTAACAACTCCGCACGTTTGGTATCAACTGGGTGAAATCTAAAAAGGGGTGACGCTCAAGTGAACAATGCAAACTTCTTGAAGAATGGTTGAAGAAAAATGAAGAAAAGAATGAAGTAAGAAGCAAATAGAAAAAGAAGCAAAAAAAAGAAAACTTTAAGAACAGACAACAAAAAGGGAGGAACGACATTGCAAAAAAAAAGATTTCGTGTTTGGACTTGAATTAGCCTAAACCAGGCTCCGTAGGTCACTGGAAAAATAGTAGAAATTGGCCAACTACTAGTAAACAGTATAGATTAGGTCGCAAACTGTACTCCGGCAAGCTGACTCCTCTAGATCTGGCATGTCATCTGACTTTTTTCAGCGACATGTGGAGGCTATTGTAGACTATGAAAAGCTGGAGGAGCATATTGTTACAAGTCTGTAACGGTATTAAACACATTTCCGTATCAGGAGACTCCGGTGTGTGGTCGTGCCTGATGCAATTCTAGATCTATGAACCGCGAGTGACTCTCATTGAAGAACCGGCAGATGAACGGAATCTGGGCTAATACAATTTCACCGATAAAAAAACAGAATCTTTTGTGTTTGTTCGTGAAAACCGTGAAGGGCAGTAAGGGTAATAACTATGTCTGATACACTTTGATAAGTATCCTGAACTCCGATGTTTGCCTTTCTGATTTGCTTTGAATGATATTTGAGTAGAACGAAATCGCGCGTATATCCGCTTAGAGGCACGCATGACTGTTAATGTGTACGATGGATATCCACGTAAAAATGTGAGCGAGAATTGGCGCCTGTTGGCGACTGGTTCCTTCCTGACAATTTTAGAAATTATTAAAGTAGAGGCATAAGCAAAATCTTCTTCCCCTTGGGAATGTGTAGTTATTAATGTGTCATCATTACGCTCCTAATGATTTATGACTTGTCTCAAAGCGTACAATGTACCCTGCGGCTCTTCGAAACGTTTCATGTACTGTGCTCTGTGTATAGCCTGATTATGAAATAACTTAAAAAAACAGCAATGTGTGAAGAATCATCGCAGACAGTCCATAAGAGTAAGACAGGGGGTTTCGTTGTGAATGTGAATGTTGTGGACGCTCCCTCGAGGTTATTATAAAAAGCACACGATGGAGTATACGGCTTTAAGCTGTTCAAAATTATCGCACATATGTATCAGTGTACATATCAAATCGCATACTGCGCCGCACATAACCATCCTAGACTGGACCAAACCTCTGATGTGTACATGTATCTTTGTAAGTGCAATATGGATCTCAGTACAGACATCCATATGCGATTGTCCAAGATTTTCATCGGCACAAAAAAATCACCACGACGCTTCAATTTTCACCCTAGTCTTCCTCAAAGAGATGGAAGAACTATATCAGAGTCATGTAATTTACATAACCCTTTACAATGTGTCAGTCAATGGCATGTCATAAGACCTACTGTCAAAATCCCGTCCCCTCTTCTACATCTCCCAACAGCCGTTATTACCTTTGGGAAGGAGGTTCGCCACTGACGGGGGTACTGTCGTCGCACCTATAACTCAAGATCCTTTTGATGGATTTGTATTCATTTTGGCATGTAGGTAGTTATTGAGGCTCCAAAGAAAAAAGGCTATTATGGGGCCCCAGGGGATATTTTCAGGTATTGCATCATTACAGGTCGACACCCCCTTCCTGAAAGCAGTGAGGTATAGTCCATGGACAGCTGGCCAGCCGACCTCCATAGAATGACCCATGACCCCTTATGGGAGGGAGATAGCTGGGATTGAGAGAAGAAGAGAAGGGATCAAGCGGAGGATCACAAATATCTGTGATAACGGTGGCTATGGCGCTAAGGAATTCTCAAAAATGGTTCATGTAGGCGTGAAATCATTTGTTTCCAGTCTGTACTGGACACAGTATTGATGCAGCGGTCGTTTCCATGGATGCAACACAGCCCCTTCGCCCTTGTGCATTGACCTTGCCCCTCTGGTGACTTATCTCTGAGGTTTGACGAACCAATCTCTCATGATCTGCAGTACTGTGAGTAAAGATATGCTTGTGGGGAGAGATCCTGTCTGTGACGTGACCTTCAGGGGTCTCTATCTACATCCCGAAAGGGGCTACCGACGTCTCACCATCGCCGGCAATGTCATTCATGAAAGCGACACGTTAATGGGGTTTTGCCGGCAACGAAAAGATCGGGATTTTTTAAGTCCCGCGAGAATAGGAGTGGGTGTACATGCATGTTTGTCAGTGCACAAAGACTATGACGTGCGCGTTCAGAGTTGTAGGAGATCTAGAGGGTACGTGGATTTGATGTTTGATAGCACGCACCACAAGGAAACTTTATCACTGTTTGCTGATGTTGACAGTCGACAAATGTACACTTGATTTGCCTGTGTTCTTTATTTTTTCTGCCTTGTTGTGAAAGAATCTCTGTAAGAAAACAAAGCATGACAGAGATGGCAGACTTCGCCCCACCAGATGGTAAGTGCCCTCTGGCAGAACAGACAGAAAATGCAGTACAAACACACACATGTAGAGAGAGGGAGCGAGAGAGAGACAGAGAAAGAAAGAGAGACGGAGAGGTAGAGACAGAGAAAGAGTGAGAAACAGAGAGAGGGAGATAGATAGAGAGAGAGAAAGAGGGAGGGGGAGAGAGGGAGGGGAGAGAGAGAGAGAGAGAGAGAGAGAGAGAGAGAGAGAGAGAGAGAGAGAGAGAGAGAGAGAGAGAGAGAGAGAGAGAGAGAGAGAGAGAGAGAGAGAGAGATACAGAGAGGCAGACAACAAGCCCGAAACAATACTTCATTTTCATGGTATACATTCATAATCTGTAATATAAAGACTGCTTCACACAAGAAGATCAAGGAAAGGGGATAAGGTTATCTTTAAGACGAAATCAATGGGAAGTCGAGGGTTCTGTTGAACGGTGCGGCGGTCTGTTCCAGTCTGTGGTTGCGCTAATGGAACTGCAGCGGGAGGTACGGGGGTGCAACGGAAACATGAATGTCACCTTGAACCAACCGCTATCGGCAGGCTTATCGAACGTAGAAGGCGCATAGTTCCAGTTGAATAACACTAAATAAAGATAAAGGAGTCAACTGTGGTCAATAATTATGCTTTTTGAGTAGATAGTAAGTACCATTCGGCTTCGCTACGGCTCGCGTTTTCGATCAGCCAAGCACCCCGGCTCGTCCATAAGTGTGCTGGATTATTTTGCGTGCAGAGGCTTAACACCTAAATATGACTTACGCCAGAAGCTCCCCAATTCACGGGACCACCGACTTTACGTCCCCATCCGAAAGGAAAAATGCAACCCCGAACCAACCGTGCCGAGTTTTGCGAAGAATAATTTCATACATCTTGTGATAGAGTGAATGATATAATTGTACTTTGCTAGCGCTATAGCATACTAGGTTAGTTGTTTGTTTGTTTGTTTGTTTAATTCCAGAAGCTATCCCAAGAATAATTACTCAAGCAACTGGATAAGTTGCTTGAGTAATTATTTTTGGCGTATCTTATTACCTGGATGTCTAACCTTCATCAACGTATCCAGAAGCTATCGTCTGGCAAAATTTATCATACACGTGCGTAAGAACTATGTAGGTTTCTGTGAATTATGTAGGTTTCTGGGGATCAGTGTGGTGCGACGGCATGCTGTTTATGGCAGTAAAAAATGTCTAGAAGTCTGTATGTACCACTCAGGACCATTGACTCGGGGCTCAGATCACTGGCAGGATGCCTAGAAATGATTATAAACTGAAGTGTCCGAAAGTCAAAACTAACCGGTTTTTAAACTCTTGCATACCATACATGACCCGTATAGACAGTGACCTGTTTTCTGTAAATATACCTAACAAGATACGCCGATTTTGATTATTGTCTGTCTGTCTTACTTATTTCAGATGTCAGATTTGAGGTCATTCGCATGATATCCGACGATATTACGCCGTGTATCCAAACTATTTCTTCTGATTGTACTTAGGTTTTAGTTTATTGTTTTATGTTTAAAAAAGCTCCATTAGTGACAGTATACGTGACAGTGGCAACACTGCGATTTGCAATGAATTTGTCTTGTATTTTGTATGTGGGGAGGGGGTGGTTAAAAGATATTCACATTTACGGTCCCCTTCGATGCTCTTTATCTTTCATTATCGTGAAGGTACATCTTCCTAATCGACTGCGGACTGCACATGGTGTCCGCATTAAAGCGCAATCAGGGATCGTCACTTATCCCAGAAATCTTACTGTAAACGGCCTCCATTCGCTAGACAGGTACACAAATTTTCCTCTCTCTTCTTTAATCTTCCAGGACATCGCCTTTAAAATAACCTTTAACCCTCAAACACCCGAACGGGGTAATTTTTGACCCCAGGCGTGGATTTAGATGTGCCATTTGAACATATTTGATCGGGAAAAAAATCCTTCCGTGGCTTTGTCATCAGTAGACACCTATTCTAACCTGTCTTAATTTTCTAGGGAGATTGGCACAAGACTGTTGATATACACTCGGAGGAAAGTCTGGAGTGATTGCACTGGGGTCATTTTTGACCCCAGCAAAAATAATGTGCTGTTTTTGAGACCTGCCGTCTGTAACTCCTAAACTATTTATTGTATGACCACCAAATTTTTAGAGGTTGATACAGATGTGAATTACTATTACCATAACAAATTGTGTCATTATGACGTAATATGACGTCACTATGACGTGATTTTATGTGATTCTATCCGCCATCTTGGATTTTGACCGTCACGTCATCAAATCAGCATAAAATATCAATGTTCAATCATGAAAGTTACATTGGATTACTTAAGATGATAACAATGTAAAAAGATAAAATGTGGTGTAGCAAGAAAGCCTCGAAACGTCGTGGTTTGAACTGAAATTAGCAGATTTTGTCAAATATGCTTCGCAAAAACCCGTTGCCATGGCAACATGAAAAACGATGAACTTACTCTATCAATTTGAAATATTTGTTAAGGACGTTCTATGAAAGTTTGGTGTAAGCCGTTTCAGGAGTTATGCAAAATGAAATTTGGCGTGCGCCTAAAAATCCCCTCCCGGTCTAAATAGAGGTAGTTCAAAACGTGGTCCTTCTTATCTTTTTGCATAAATTATGATAATGAACGGAAATTATCCATACCTAAATATACCAAAACATTCCTCTTACATTGATGAAGCAATGTATGGATAACATTCAGCGAAAAAAGTGAATAGGGAGATTTTACTGAACAAAGCATTTTGGGATCATTTTTGAACCCCGTTCAGTCATTTTAGTCGCAAAAAACAGTTCGGGTGTTTGATCTTGAGGGTTAACGTTAAATGTTGATAGCTTTTAGGTGATATTAATGCTTTTCAGAATCCGTTTTGGCAAACATTTTGAAATTTCGTGTGGTTATCCCCTATTGATAAGCCACAGATGGCACAGCGCTGTTTTATGATGTAATAAAGATGGATGATTTTTATCACATGACGACATAATACCTTTTACTCACAGCAAGCGTAGTCAATTCTATAAAACCATCACGTAAAAATAATATATCATCTAAACGGATCTGAATATGATTTGTCCACGTTTCTATTTTTGGCATTGTCAATTATCTAAACGCAAACAATTGTGTTCAATGTAGAATTTTAAGTATTAACAAACAAATTGATGAAATATGCTTCTTGTAAGAAAACAATAAGTAATATCACTAGGGATCATAACATTATGCATACAATGTCAGGTACGACAAGTTATGTATGTGATTTGATAACAAAAAGTCCAAAACTTAAATATATTATATAGTATAGGCAAATACAAACCCTATGACCTGGCGTGGATATCAGCTGCGATCATGGATAACGATTTTATCACTTGATGTACAAATGGATATTTGAACTTATTCGATGTACAGATATGTCTGATGTACAAGTATGCCTTGTATATACTATTGTATTATCCATATGTATGTACCCAGGGCCTCTCTGAAAAACAGTGGCCAGTCACTGTGTGAGTAACAATGGTAAAATAGCACAGAAATAAATAAAGCCAGATACCCATAGAGAATGCGTACTGCGTTGCGACCTTATGGGGTGAAGCCACGCTATTACTCCTGGACAACATCGTACAAATTGTCGTCTATGAACAACCGCATATCCAGAAAACTATAGAAACCTAAATCTAGCTACCATACTGTTATTTCAAGTTCTATAGATCAAAAGAGGTGGCCAAATACTTATTCACATTACGCCATGTGGTAACACCATTCAAATCTTTCTCTTGATTGGGAATTCTTGATAAAACGTCTCCGCTGTAATGTTTGTTTTAAAAATCTCTCAATGGGGCCGTTAGTAGGAAAAAATTTGGTCACACTGCTTGATTGTCCATAGTTTTACATCACAGAGAGAGTAGCAACTACCTTGTAGGCGCTAGGCGCGTTTGATGTAGAAAAAAGAAATACTCACGTTTTCTAGGATGTCTTGTTGCAGAGTTAGTAGAGTAGATATAGAGGTCGTCTCTTCTTAACATTGCAAAGCGTGACTGGCTGGCACTCTACACCCTTCGCTTTCGGTCATCATCTGAAAGACCTTTTCTCTCAGAGATAGAATATACACGACTCCAGTTTGCTGTAAAGTTGACCTGATTATATCAAGTTAACCCGTTTGATCAACCGAGTCGGTCGGTCCGAGAGATTTGCGAGGAAGTGCCGCTATCGTGATCGTTGTGTTGTCCTGAGTATTGATCGTCGGTGGACACATAGAGAAAGAGAGATAGCCAGCCCGGTCTGCAAACTAATCGGGGTATGACAGATATCACCGCTGACGTCGGGCTATGACCCCGGATTCATAAATCTCGCCCCTCAATTGAACAACTCAAGAGAGCGGAGACAGAGATAGAATGGGTGACAACTTTGTCCTCGGTAGATTGGCCTCTTCTCCTTTCATCTCTTCAGTAAAATTCGTCCTCTCTTCCGGTGATGTAGTAGTCACCTCTGCGATGCCCTTGTGCGACGGCCGTATCTAGTAACCCGCCCCAAAGTTGCACAGCGACGAACGTTCGTAGCAATGTTTATGCTTCAAATACATACATATATATCGACGCCATTCTTCGATGGTATGCCCTCGACACGAATCGTATACCGTCTCCTACGAAAATACATTTTTCAAAGACGTGCGTTTACGTCAGATCGTATGAGTTCAAATAATTATACAAAGCCACACGGAGAATAAAATGATTATATCTTATGTCTGACAGCATACACGGACTTCAGATTCTGCTGCGCATGCGCAGTAGAGCAGTGCTGAGATCATTACCCCTTTTCTCGGTGAGACTGCTGCCTGGCTTGACTTCCCATTACGCGGTAGGACGCTGCAGTGCCCCGCGCGCTTCATTAACCCTGTATTGGATGGAATTGAACTTCATCTTCCACAAAAAGCCTCACGTGAAGTGATCGTCAGGAGAACCTGTCAATCATTCCAGGCGGGAAAATGGATGGATGTCTTCTCAGCACTTCAAACCGCCCCCAGCGAAGCAATATTGCGTTTGTGGATATTTGAAATTATTGAATGCTATAATATATATATATATATATATATATATATATATATGATGCATATGAAGAAAAATGCTTGTCTAAAAGACTCAAACCAAATGAGAAACGTATACATAGAAAAACAAGTATAAATGGATGAACGAATGAATGAAGAAATTGGATGAATGAATGAATGAATTGATGGCTGGATGGATGGATGGGTGAAAGAAGGAAGGAATGAATGAATGAATGAATGGATGAAAGACCGAATTAATTTCTTATTGTATCTCAGACATGGTATAGGTGGGTAAAATGTCTTTCCTAATGTAACACTGTCACGATTTTTCGACCTCCAAATCTAAGATGGCGGAAGGTGAACATGCAAGAGGCTAGTTCGACCTTACAACCATCAGTTCAATCGCAACTCTAATAACGATAATGATACTGAAGCCATGAAATAAATGTTCCCCTAGCACTATCTCCCTCTTCAAATCCCCCAAACGCTCTTTGATATCGTAGACTCACGAAACCACTCTCAACTTGAGAAAGCCACACGGTTCAGTTGTTATTGAAATTTCAAAGGTCACCGGTAGCATCCCTACAGATTAGGATTATAATGGGTATTTGAAATCTTTGCTTGGTAGTCGTGACTTTTTCTCCAGGCCTTTCCTTGTAGGTAAAAATAATCGGTCGATGCGCAGGTGATTCATGTGAGTGGGTGTGAAATGGGTTCGCCTGTCCTTCGTTAGCAGTTAATGTTATCAGGCTCAAGAACTTTCCAAGGTCACGGCAGCCATTAAAGAAGAGAAGGCCACAGGAAGCCAATTCAATGGATAGCATAAAATCTAGAATCTAATGCTAGAGCGCGAAAATGAACAAGATGGGCAAACCAACAGAATGCTTAAATTTTCAAAATAGAGTCCATAAATTCTGGATCAAATTTGAACTTGATGAGTGGTGAATCGTAAGTTACAGAAAATCTATGGTTGATTGCTACTTGGTAAGGTGTCCTATCTGCATAACATGATGTCACATAAGCAATGGATTGCCCATTCCTTGATAAAGACCGGGGTTGATCGGTCAATAATTTAGGTATATCTCATTTTCTATGATGTAAATTACAGTATGACTTTGATCCTGAATGGCTTCTACCAACACAACATAAACCGTGTAACAAGAATTGAAACGACAATACATGGTATAACAGCTAACAAGTCTTTTATTCCTGTATTCGCGAAGTAAAGAAAGGGACATTTAGTGTGATAGCTTAGTACCACTCAACTACACTCAAGGCTACCACGATGTTAAGGTCATTTATGCAAATACACTCAAAGCTACCACACTGGTCTCACTTCTACACTCAATGCTACTACACTGGTGGGGTCACTTATGCAACTACACTCAAGACACACCGGTCTCACTTCTACCACCATCAGGGCTACCACACAACAAAGTCTTGTCGTGTGGACTATCTCCAGAGTGGATTTTTCCCCCCATAAGATGAAAATAAAAGTGGTTCGGATGTCATCCATAAAATGTACTTGCTGTGGCCTATAAAGGCTTGGCATGAAGCCCAGAAAGGCTATAAGTGCGTACCGTCTAGGTAAGATATGTTGTTGGTGGACTCGGGCTATGTAGCTAATACATTTCTCTGAGTAAAGGTCCAAGTTTGTCTGTGATCTTTTCCTCGATCTTAAAACCCCATTAGTTGTACCGTGATTTTTGTATCCGCTTTATTCTGTACATCATAGGCAGTCAATCTATTGATATATTCGCATTGTTATTTTCTTAACCCTAAGCCCAAAGGCGCCCTTCTGACTCAATGATACAACACCAAGAGCAGCATGCAAGTTGTAGTTCTTGTCTGGCTACTTCCCTTTACCTCCGGGAAGGCGGTTTACCTTCGATGTGGGTACTGTTTTTGATTGTGCTTGTCACCCTTGTGTGTTTGCAGCTATAACTCAAGATCCTTTTGATGGATGTGTATGAATTTTGGTATGTTGGTAGTTGTTGAGATCCCAAATTAACATGGCAATTTTGGGCCCCCTAGCAGTATTTTTGGTACTGCAGCATTATGGGAAGTCATCCTCTACAATGATGGTATAGTCCATGTATAAATGGCCAGCCGACCCCCGACGAATGACCCATTGTGGGAGGGAGGTTTCTCGGATTGATATAGTGAACAAGGAAAGGGGAAAATCACTATAACATCTGTGTTGGCCAGCTGCAGGGCTATGGCATTAAGAAATTCATAAAAACTCTAAATATTTCTCGGATGTACAAGATCTTTAATTTTTTTGTTCTTTCTGCCTCACTTATTCAATACACTGTACTCTATATTGATATTCATATTTATAGAAAATTCTATGTTTAAAGAGAACATGCGTCACTAGTTCTTTCTTACCGGAGGCACTTCCGTACTCAAATCTTATTTCTTCCCATTTCTAATTATAGAAGCATAAAGAAAATGCTTGTGTGATGTAACTGCCCCAGTCTGCTAAGCAGGCACATTTGTAAAGTTCCCTTGACTTTGAATGTGATCATTAGTCTAATAATCATGCCCGCGGGAATAGTTTTAAGTTAGAACCACACCAACAAAAAGTCACTCGCTCAAAACGCCGTATCGGAAGAAAGACCATTTGGTCTCTAATCACCACACGTATGTACGGAACGCACCGGTTCTTTGATAAGGTTTATGGTTATGACTATGATCTATAGACCTAAGGCACCATTATTTTCCCCACTAATGTCGCCTGTTATGATATGATATGATCCCATCTTAACATCAAGGCGGGAAAATGGCATGACCCCCAGGCTATATGGGGTGTACATAAAGACATAAGTCAAAACACCGCAAGTAAGGTTACCTAATCATAATATCATCCAATTCGATTAATTCTAAAAGCACCTAATCACTAACTATATAAATAACGACACCCAACTATCTCTTTAGGGCATTACTATTAACAGGATGTTCCCGTTATATCATCAATAGTGCAAAGAAAGGTCTTAATGACAGGAAGCACAGTATCAGGTTTGAATTCTGAAGTTCTAGCCAAAGAATCAGTGCAATAGCTCAACGGGTAGAGCGGTCGACTTATAAGCCTTGCTAGGTCGTGCACGCGTGGGTCAGATGTCTTGATCATGATAATCTCTTTTTTGACATCCATTTATCAAAAATCAATCTTGCTCAGGAACGTAAACAAGTCTTATTTTCGCAACATTTACAGGATTATCCTCAGGGTTAGGATTAGAGTTGATAGGATCATGAGATGTTCCGTATCAAAAGGAACATATTGTCAGTATTGCCAAACAATTATCATCGATAGGAACATCCTGTCAATAGTACAAAAACTCGTATTAAAGATCCTGTAAATAGTGCCAAAAATATCGTCGATGGGAAAATCCTGTCAATTGTAAAAAAAATCATATACACTGTAATATTCTGTCAATTGTGCCAAAACAATTCTTACTGACAGGAACATCCTGTCAATAGTACAAAAACTCGTATTAAACGTCCTGTCAATAGTGCCAAAAATGTCATCGACGGGAACATCCTATCAATAGTACAACACAAATCATATTCACTGTAACATCCTGTCAATAGTGCCAAAACAATTCTTATTGGCAGGAATATTCCTCGGCCATCTCTTTATATGACTCGAGATTTAAAAACTTACAGACGACCTTGGACTTGGGCGTCCTTACGTGACGGTAACACCGTGAGGCGCATTCAGTCTGAATCTAAGTGTTGAATAGCGATTACGAAAATCGTTTCATTGCGGAATAAGAAGATGGAGAACTCCATTTCCATATCCATTTCCATTTCCAAAGCCCTGGCCCCCTTTATTCGATTAGCCCGATAAGCTATAACGTTACTGTATGTACGGAATATTAATGAAGCTCTCATTGGTGCCGTCTTGTTGGTTGATATTACAATTAAGATATAACGTATATCTACTTTTTTGTTTCAAAGTACATAATTGTATTACAATTTTCAAATATTCATACTTTTTTATTCACAGAATTTCAATTTTTGCAATTTTTTAAGTTTCAAGAGATATGCCCCAACGCATTTTTTCACAAATATAAGCATATGATTGCCTTAGCAAATCACGGTTTTATTAAATGAGATTTGAAATGTTTTCAAATAAATGAAATGTGTTATTGTGTTATCCACTACGCTAACAATGATCGAAGACGATGATTATGTGGTGGTTAATGAAGTGTATGCGTGCGAATATCACCTGGCAGCCAAGTACTGCATGGGGCTCACACTCTTTTAACTCTCGAAAAGGCGAGACCAAAATTCAATCTTACGTTATCAGAAATGCAATAAATGATTTATTGTTACGATATGTCAGAAGGTCGCGTTGCCGAATGGCGCCATTACGGATGTGGGTCCGGGTCAGACGAGGTGTAGGGAATCCATTCATCAGGACGCTTTGTAGTTTATTCGTCCATACATATGACGTCAAGCAAAAAAATATAATAAAAGTCACCGGAGAATCGAAAACAGAGTGATGGGGGACTAATGGTGTAGAATCATGTTCTCAATATAGGCCTTCATCAGATAATATAGTATGATAGCACGCAGAAAAAAAGTTTAATGTCGTTTTTAACGAGTTTGCCCAGTGCAACGCTAAGAGACCACATTCGTTTATTGTTAATTGTTTATTAGACTTATGCACAGATTTAAGAAAGAACGATAGATCTACAAGGAGCCGGTAACAGAAACTTGGTTTCTCTACAAGCCCGGTTCCTCAGAAAATAGACAATGAAACGAACAAGGAAATGTAAGATTTAGATACAATCCCATTTCCACAACTGGATAAGATTCGGAGATTACTTCAGGACGTTTCGAGTGACATCCACCACTCTTCTTCAGCTAGCGTCACTAGAAGAAGAGTGATGGATGTCACTCGAAAAGTACAAAAGTAATCTCCGAATCTTATCCAGTTGTAGAGATGGAATTGTATCTAAATATAGTAATACATGAATGTCTAACCTTCATAAACATATCAAGGAAATATAAGAAAAAACCTTAAGTCTTTTCTGCTATCTAAGCCTCGTCGCGCATTCAGCTTGAGTTTTAACTCCCACAGCAGAAGAGCCCATTGTGTTATGAACATTCCGTTTTAAAGTGAAAGTATCCATTAATCTTTTACCGGTGCAGTCTGCTGTGCGCGGTTAATGGCTTTGTCTGGTAAGACAAGGTCGTGACATCGGTTCGTAGACTGATGTAGCATTTCGTCCTAAAACAAATGGATTGTATGATACTATTAAGAGTCGACGGTAAAACAGAGTGCGGTAGGAAATATCACGATGACTATCACAGCATTATGTGATAGTGGTATGGGCTAGCAACATCAATGCAGTCTGATATTCTTAAAAGGATATATCAATGACATTGTCAACTAGAGTTCCACGACCTCATACCTTCTCCAAGTGATTTTAACCTTTTCGACTGATTTATTATCATGAATATTTCTCATTTATTATGTAAATAAGGTCATCATTTGCCTAAATCATATCAGTTTATTATCTTCTCCACCCAAATAGCAGAAGTCACTTTTATTTTAACAAAGAAGGCCATAATAGCATTTTTTGATTAATTATGCAAATAAGGCCCTTTTTGGTAAAATTCGTATTGATGGTTTAGAGGTATCACTACGTAGAGTATAACGTTACCTTTTATTGTACTTGATTTCGATATGTGTGTAGTGCTAAACAATGCCTTTGCCTTTGTTTCTGTATACTTGTTTGTCAACTGTCCTTAGTTACTGTATTTTCCATTTGCTTTGGGTCAAAAATGGACTTTGATCTTTGCCAATCATCCCATTCAAACCCATACTTAAGACTTGAATAAAGGCCCTCACAAAAATTGGCGGTTCTTATGAAATCTAGGTTCGATCGGATGTTAAAAATAATTTTTGTGGCGTTTTTGTGAATAGTTGTTCATCAATTTTCACCCGTAGCAACTTAATTCTTCAATTGCACTGACCCGAAAATTGATCTGGAACTTCAGCAATTATCCCAAATGAACCAATACTTAAGGGATTATTCCCATCATGCATCATACCCCATGGGTCTTCATGAAGGGACACCACTCAATTCCTGGATTATAAATGGTTCATTTATTTGTTTATCTGTGAATATTTTTTACACATTTTGTTGTTTTTGTATTCATAAAGATGTGGTCTGTTAGAAAATAACTCTCTCCTCTAGTCTTGTGCATCCCTTTAACAAACGCAACCATAACTCGAAGCCTTCCTCGACTAATAATAACGAAAAGCTTAAGAACAAGATCACAGGTATATACTGTATCATACAGGAATTTAAGTGATCATGAAGACTATTTAGTACGTTAATTGCAAATGGATTACAGTTCAGTATTCCTTACTAAGTAAAATCATGGACCATGATTTGAATTAATGATGAGGAAAAGGTCCCATGGTATTTTCAAAGGACAGTGTCTTGCTACATTATGAATCCACTGTGTCTTCGGCGTGGTATTGAAAGGCAGAGCCCATCCCTCTCCTTCCACCGCTGTGTACCTCCCCAACCGAAGTCGGGTACCCATTTTACACCTGGCTGGGGTGAGGAAAGTCGTGTTAAGTGCCTTTCCCATGGCCAAAGACACAACGTCTAGCCAAGAATCTAACTCGTGGCCTCTCGATCCCATGCCCGCAAGACTAACCTACACACCATAGACGAATAGGTACGGACTTGCATTATCCTTTTGGGATGTACCTTATATAACTTGCCGGATGCAATCAACCACAAACCAATATAAAAGAGCTGGAGGCGTGAAAAAATAATATCGGACCTGTATACAAGGTAAGCACAGCTGAGCATACTCTTAGGAGCCTTTGGCTCGAGAGATATTTCTGGAGAGATGTTTCTTTCATATCGTCTTTTAATATGCAGAGACACCGAAGAGTTTCTTTAATATGGCACAGCAGAGTAGAGTCTGTTTCTATAGTGGACGCCAATTACATCAGCACATGGCCAGATGTGACTGGAACTGGGGAACATCTTCCTCACGTGACCTGTGTGACCTTTAACTCCCAGGCCACGTGACTACCTAATCAGATCTGAAGACCAAGATGGCGGATGCCGCCATGAAAGCTTCTTTCAAAGGAGGTGAACCTCCTTGTAAATCAACTTCTAGTCTTCTGTAACAGTTGAAATACTATTGTTGAATAACAGTCTTATCCTGTAAATTCATTTCAAGTTAAAATTTAAATTTTTAGTTCGCGGTTTGAACAATAGTTGAAACAAGAGAAAACTGAAAAGGCAAAACAATTGTGATATTTACGGTACCATTCATAACCCCCAGGGGTGCCAATGTGTTCTTTGTAGATTAGGAAATCCCTCCCTAAGTCTCTGCAAAAGATACTAGTTTTGGCCGACAGCTAGCATTGGTTCTCATAGGAAAGCTTTGTGTGTGCAAGGGGTTGGGGATGAATATTTTCATATATGCAAAATCGATTTTGCGTTAAAAACTGTAACTGTACTGCATGTCCAATCTTACCTGTGGCAAAATGCCCTTCACGAATATTGCATTGCTTTCCAACACAACGTTGCCATACACTGTAAAAGCGGAAATGTTAGCGATGGTTTTTGTTCGAGGGTTTCACGGTGACATCTTCACCGCGAACTTAAAACCACCGCGAATATTTTTGTTCTGTCTTCTACCCGCTTACTCCAGTGTTTCAGCCTCGAAATTAAAACCACCGTGAACACTCCATCTTCTACCTACTACGAAATTAAAGCCCCGCGCTCATTCCCCATTTTAAAGTACTTGCGAAAAAAAACCTGTCTGACGTGGTGGCACTAATTGATGTTACCCACAGCCGACACTCACTGCCTAGAGCTGAGTTCACTTCAAACAACTTTTTGATTCATTGCAAAGGCCATAATTCCTTTGACGCAAGAGCACTGCATCACTGCGCTGGAAGGGTTTTAGGTTCAGCAATGTTTATTGTGTGGTACCTTATAACATATGTCACGCTTGAATTGGATTACTTCCTCTACAGATAGGCTATACGTAAAGACGCAAGGGCCGAGTACGTGGAGAGTCTACTCAACACACAGGATGCAGACATTTCAAATTAAAGCCGTACGTTTGCGTCATATCTATATTCATTATCACATTTCTTATCATGAACAGGAAAATATCGTTAAAGACAAATAACTTTCTGCCTCTATTCATGACAATGTGGTTGGATAAGTCGCTGTTGCAAATTTGTGGCAGAACCGAACACCGACATGGTTTTAGGACAATATTTCTCTCATAAGACAGCTGAATGTTGTACGACTGCCCTGTGACGTGAACCTACCGTACGGGGAATTGGAGATTTCTCATAGACTTGATAGTCGAAATTGTGACCTTCCCGTTACGACATAGTATTATTACACTTGCAACACTTGTGATTGCAAACCTAGATTTTCAGGACTTACCCCCGACCGCTAGTTTCAAACAACTCGACTGAAGTTTCGGACCGAAATCCCACGGCGCCTACAGCTTGATAACTTCCCTACATCAATCAGACGATAATTCCACACGGCGTTGTGAATCACAGGAGTGTGAATGAGTTTGTTCAGAAATCAACACAACCGATCGCTTCTAATACACAAGCACGTTGGCGGTAACAATCTCTTTTCGGAAAATTACTTACGCCTCAATAAGATGACTACAGAGTTAACCCAGTGTGAAACTCAAGGGAGCATAACCCATCAAATACAGGTCTAACATACCTCTTACACCTATAGATCAGACTAGTGGTCCGTCCAGCGAGCAAAAACGAACGAAGCTGGAAAAATTCGCCAACAAGAGTTCGAGTTTTCTTATAGAAAGTTTAAAGTTGTTATATCAAGCTCTTTTTTTCACAACCACGTCATTTTTTTGTTTTTAAATTTCGGCTGCCGTCCTCAGGTTGCTCTGCTGCTGCTGGCCACATGGTGGCGCTGCGGCAATGGGAATGTGGTCCCAAACATGACCATGTCTGTATCCCCTCACCCCCGTTCATGACTGGTGAAGATTTCTGGTTCAGATAACTTTCTTAATCCTCATGTCTCTTGCGAAGCTGATAAAGGTATTCACAGAAATAATATGGCGCCTCTAAACAAGATGATTGATGATAATGGCCTTTAACGGCTTGCCCACCACTGGCCTTACAAACGTCTTTCATTTCATCTGCTTAAGATCTTTAAGACTCGTGTTTATCGATGCCAGAACACTATACTTACAGTCAGAAGACCAGACGTATCACTCAACTTCAGACAAAGTCTAGTTCAAAGTTGCAACTTGCTAAAGCCATTTGGATGTATGATTTATGTCCGGCTACTCTATAGTTATCTGTTATCGCCAACCACACTGTCGTCACCACCAACATATAAACAGTGAGAAGACACCGATTTTGATTGGATGATGGATAAGTAGATTAAGGCGATCTCCGTCGGTGATTCATCTTGTATCCTAGGCATCAATAACGACTGACAACGAGACTATCTTATTTATTTACGTTGCTTGGTTTTCGGTGTGTCAGCTTTCAGTTAATGGGAACTGCTTAATGATTCTACGCTTTGTTTTCGATACAGAAATGATGACACCTATATACCAGTATAGATAAGGTATCAATTAATCATTTTGGTAAACACAGACTATGAGGAAATCTATCATCTTTTTGTTGCGATGTGCATTTAGGTATGCCGTCTTTGTATTACATTTTGCTAAGACGTATTCATCAGATAAACACAAGAACAATTTGATTTTTCATCTTGTCAAAATTGATCAGCTTTCGGTTGATTAGAACTGATTAATTATTTCTAATTTGTTTTCAATAAAGAAACGATGACACCTCAGTATAGGTAAGGCATCAACTAATAATTTTACACAGACTGCTAGGATATCTATCATTTACTTGTTGAGATGTGAATTTATGTATGCCGTCTTTGTAGAACATTTTGTTAGGATGTATTCATAAGATAAACACAAGCAAACTTCGATTTTTAATCTTGTCAAAATCTATTTATTTCTCCAACAATAAAGCGTTAGCAGAAGATGTTTCATGCGCTATGCTGAAAGCTATCTTTGTGTATACATATGACCTCGGGTCACAGTAAGATTACAGTCAGATATTTCTTTCGTTTCTGTTTGCAATATGCGGTTATATAATATCTGTGTTGTCATGAATATAGAGGTTTTATCAAGGGATGATTGGCATTTTAATGGACTGGGTCTGACAGTGGAGAATTGTGTATGGAAGTGAGTCGATATGCACTGGAAAAGATTACACGATGTTTTATTTCAACGTACGCACACATTTATCGAGTACATGATAACACAAAATAGATAGGATCTTTGCCTATTCAGCGTCGGGATAAAAGACAAGTGTGAAAGAAGGAATGCGCTATGTGAAGTATGCTGTGTAGTTGGTTGTTGGTATTGTATGGAAGGTAGACTGTTGTAAGGTTCTGAGAACAAATAAACAGGTAAAGAAACTGCGTCAGCCAAGAACAGACATGTACCACATTCGTGAAACTCCTTTCTTGCCGCACCCGGTAATTCTTACCGTACCCGGCCCGTTCGTGCCGTACCCAATGGCGGACATCGCACGGCCACAGCGCGCAGTCACTCGAAAGTCGTGTCTAAATACCCTGTACGACAACGATACACAACCTAAGGCTAAAGCAAACAGTCTTGACCACCTTTCTGCCGAGTGGCGTTGTACAATCTTGGGAACACTTCTAGTTTCTGCGAACCCCACTCGCGAGCACCCCACTGCATCTCACTACAATTTGCAGAAGTGTTTTCAAGTGCAGAAGTGTTAGCCGGTACGGCGGGAACTACCGGGTACGGCAAGAAAGGAGGGGGGGGGGGGGATACAAGTCGATGTGTTTACCAAAGTTCAACCGTTGACAGCCTTTCCCAGTCTGGCCGTCACATGAAAACACTTACGCCTTGGTAGAGCGGGACGAATTGTGGTGTTGGATAACAGGCCGTTAGACTGGTCTATATTACACATGTTAAGCAACAATCGAGACTGACTTACACACGGATTATCTGACTCATAGAAGTCATAGTATTCTGTCCACTTTGTTCCAAAAACGTACATTTTGAATTAGATCAACACACACAATATATGACAGGCAAGTCTAGATCAAGACAGATCACTTGATAATAATGTCTGTCGTACAACGGTCGGGGACGATGTTCGATTAGAGTAACATTGTGCTTTCCAGACTAAGAGAGACGACATGCGATTGGTACCAAAACTGCATGTCATTTCACTGTAGTCCGTAGTTTCGTCTTAACGTCGGCTGAAATGAATAGCACACTTTATGTAATCGGTGTTGTACCAATTCTTGACTTGGTATCATTTTTCCTGGCTTCTACCTATAGCCAAATATGTTTGGTAGATCACACTGAAAGTTTCAATGATAGTTTTATAATGGTACCTCTTCGGAAGACAAGCCTTTACAAGTGAGTGTCTGTGGTAACTTTGTCCCAGCGGCATTTCGTCACTCTTGTCCCTCCCACAGTTTACCAAGATTTGAGAGGCTCCGTGAAAACCTCTTATCTTTGGCATGAAGACTAGAACTTCTTCCTCTTTTCAGTTGTGACAGCTTCTTCCGTGGGCTTCCAAGCTCAACCCGCATCAACTTCCGTCGCAGTTGGTCCGCCATCTTGGAATAGAACGTGCACTTCCGGTCAACCATTTCCTGCCTTGTCCTGTCTTCCGGACTAGTCACCTTCACAGAAAGATCCTACATGAATGAAAGTCACAAGAATTAACAAAAATCAGGTATCTAGGTTCCTTTTATATACCTGTAATACAAACGTCACACAGGCCCTGGTGCTAAAAGTCTATCACTTTCCATCACACACTGTCCCTGGTACTGAACTACCAGCACACACTGTTCTTTGTGATTATCTACCATCACACACTGTCCCTCGTGCTGAACTACCATCACCCACTGCCCATGGCGCAAAACTACCCTCACACACTGTCCTTGGTACTGAACTACCATCACACATCCCTGGTGCTGAACTATCATCACACACTGTCCCTGGTTTTGAACTACCATCGCACACTGTCCCTGGTGTTGAACTACCATCACACACTACCCTTGGTACTGAACTAGCATCACACACAGTCCCTGGTACTGAATTACCACCACAGACTGTCCCTTGTTACTGAGCTACCAACACACACTGTCCCTGGTGATGAATTACCATCACACACTATCCTGGTACTGAATTACTATCACGCTCTGTCCCTGGTACTAAACTAACCTGACACACTGTCCCTGGTACGTACTGAACTACCATCACACACTATCCCTTGTACTGCACTATCACCACCCATTGTCCCTAGTACTATAGTACAATCACATACTGTCCTTGGTACTGAACTAGCATCGCATTGTAGAATATATGTATAATGGATGACCTCTATTGCTGCTGTTATGTCGAATAATTCCGAGTTTCTCCTGCTGAGACAAGGGCTATGAAGTGGCGTAGTTTCTGGTGTAACACACGGAGAAGGCTGTGGCGTCAGGAACAGTCCCATGCCAGCCGCTAGGGGGCTCTTCGGGCTGACCGGGGACTTTGGTGTCCGGCACGACGCCTGCACGAAGTAACTGCGTATCGGAAGACTTGACGACATGTTTTCTTCGAATATATAGCTGCCTTTGTGGAGACACCTGAAGCATACATGGAAAATCTGTCAAAACGTCAAAATACATACATATTTACCTAGTAGCATGCAGATAGAAATCCATAAATTTCTTTTAACATAACAAATACATGTAACTGGTTCAATTCAGCCTGTATTATTTCTAGCCAAATGACAAAATCAAACTCGAAATCAAACCCTTGCCTTGAAGGTATATTTCTGTTCAAACCACAAACCCAGCAGCATTCCAAAAACAATAGTTTCAATATCTAAGACTGTTTGCAATAGCTATGGTAGTAAGTATACGGGAACACGCTTGCAGTCATACAACAAATAACAAATCTACAGCGAGCGATCTCTATGACTCAGAGACATAGGATAAATCCTTTATTTTCTAATTTAAATCCAATATTGCATTGCAAAAGGAAAGGCTTTCTTTAAAGTTGTACATTTTGGTTGCATCGCTGATGTTGATCTTTCCGGGTTGACTACAGCTCTCCATCCTACTGGCCAGGCTGACGGTGTTTCCGAACAGACAGTACCGGGGCATCGTGGTGCCGACCACTCCTGCCATACACGAGCCGGAATGGACCCCCACACGGATCTGGACGGATAAAGACATGCTGGATAATATAACAAAGTTTTTTACTGACAGTGTTTCCGAACAGACAATACCGGGGCATCGTGGTACCAACCACTCCTGCCATACACGTACCGGAATGAACCCCCACACGGATCTGCAAGGGTAATACGGCATGCTGGATAACAAAGTTCTTTATACACTTTTTTATATTTATACCCAACCGAAGAGCTAATGCCTAGACAACGTTTCGGTGACCATCCGTCACCTTTATCAGGCAATACTTTTACTTCACTTCAGCCATGAAGCGTGATGAGGGGAATATAAACTCAGTCACGTATGGGGACCGCATTCTTCACACTGCAGCAGCGACACCTAGTTGCAGTGTGAAGTTGAACCAGTTAGTATTGCCATGAGTCGGCCAGTCATCAACTCTTTGGTTATGTACAAAGATTTTCGTATTCAATTAACGACTGTGTGAAGCTACTCATCACGAATGCAACGAGATGCTTTAAATCATACATCAATAAAACTTGAGGAAATGCATTTCTTGTCATATTCAGTGCTGGACGGCATGAACTGATGATTTTGTACAGGAATTTTTTTTATGAACCTGTTTCTAGCATGTGCAAATGTAGTCCCAATATTAATAGTATTCGGAGATTGTGAAGCGAACTGATGAGATCTAATGTCTTTGACCTACGGATAAAGGCTTGTCTCCGTCCGGTGACGTCACTGTCTTGGATACGTCCATCATCCCCATTGCCATGGCAACGACTCTGTCAGCATGATCCTCCACCTTTTCAGGGATCCCTCCCGCCACCATGTAGGCGTCACCGATAGTTTCCACCTACCATACAACAGCACAAGAAAACCGAGCGTTATTGCATGCACATATTTTCTGTTCCGCTAGTCGACGCGTCGGCATATAAAGTGAATTATAGCTTGTAGCCTCTTATCTACCTCCTTTCCGTCCGTGTTTGACGAACAGGAGAAAGAGATAGACAGGCAGACATCTACTAATCTGCAATACGGGAGAGCCACCTGAAAGTCCTGTGCCGAAAATAGAATCCTGGAGAGAGAAATCTATAGCCGCCATGCGTCAGCATTTGATGCCTGCGGATGATTGATTGATTAAAACTAGCATTACTTCAGGCTATTGTTGCTTCGGACGTTTCTCTCGCCACTTGTCTTCGTGCGTCAAGCTATTGCTAATGCACTAAGTGCACTTGAGGAAAATTTGAGACGACGTTTAAGTAAGTTATTTTTTCTTACTCGCCGTTAGTGCGTTCATGTCAAAATCTCTTTTGAGCAAACACTTCAATCTAAAGTTTCTGTCATTTTTAATCAACCGCCAGGCCTACGACTTCGTTCACATGTACATAGTGAAATGCCCACTCTGTCTGAAAAGCTGTCAAACGGGGGCATTTGAACAAGCTCACTAACTGTGGGAGTTTCCGTCGTTTCTACTTACGTGTGCTGAGTGAAAGACTAATTTGCATTCATAACATAAACTCTCTTTGATCTTTGTGATTACAAAATGCAATGTGCACAGTATGGTGGGGAATATGTAACTTGAAAACACGTATTTACCTAGCCTCCGTTGCAGACTCTGAAGCGGCTTTTTGGGGGGCTAAATAATACACTTTTTGCAGCCACTCCGTAACTATCAGCCATCCTGTAACCATCAGCGGCTGATGGTTACAGGATGGCTGATAGTTACGGGGTGGCTGCAAAAAGTGTATTATTTAGCCCCCCAAAAAGCCGCTTCAGAGTCTGCAACGGAGGCTATATTTACCAAGCATTTTTCACGTAATGACATAAGAAGGTCAGAGTAGTTACTAATAGGAAACACACACAAATATTTCATACCGAAAAAACGTAGTAAGAAATATATACTCTGTTGTTGTTAACATAAATCAAGTGTAGCGGTGTGTTGTATTGTGTTTTCTTCTACAATGTTGTGTTGTGTTGTGTTGTGTTGTATTGTGTCGCGCGGTACAGTGTTATGTTGTTTTCTGTTGTAATGTATAGTATAGTATACTGGGGTTTTTTTTTAGTTTCGTATAGTGTAGTGTTGTGCAGTATTGTGCTGTTTTGTGATGCGTTGTGTTCTGTTGTTTCTTGTCGTGAAGTAGTATAGTGTTGTGCAGTGTGATGAGGGATTTGTTAACGCTATATTTATTCTAAAGAGGACCTAAGTTGCACAATTAATGCAGAAATGTCATATTTCACATTTCCTTTATCAATGGGAGGGAAATGTGCCGCATTTCCTCGAAATGTTGCCTTTGTAGTTACATATACCTTTGTCAACAACAGTGACGTCAATGGTCGTGGAACTGGAAAAAACTGATGAGAAAACCATTACGCGTTGGTATCCCCCCTGAGATCAGTGACGATTCGCCCTGCTTTTGACGTCATGACAAAGCTGTTACAGGGCGAAGGTCACTATGATTACAAAGTCATAGCCTAAGACTTAAAGAAGCCCTTTCCCTGGAAAATGTAGATGAAATCTTGAATTGGCAAGGAAGTGCAGGGTGTAGTCCTTTAGATTTGATTTTTAAATTGTCCATTTTTTAGGCCTGTGGGAACCCCTGGTTCGTTTGACGTCATCGGATTAAAAATGGCGGCATCATTTTGAACCTTCGACCCTCGTCGATCTTTTCCGCCGTATAGGATCGCTTAAATTGGACTATCGAGCGCTTGACATATCAAGCTACTGCGTGGGGTGAGTTGTTATGACCTGGAATGTTCACGGATGATATTATGACTGAAGTTGCCTTTTTTACATTATATTTATTGTAGATTGTAGCCGTGGCGACTAACGAAGGGAGTTTTTGCTTGATATTACATATACTTTCCCTTCTTAGTCGTGGGGCAGTACACGATTTGACTTCTAGTCTAGCGACGCCGGCCTTCAAACTTGCACGCCGGGCCCGATTCTTGTTCTCCCTGAACTCCTAACACCCTTACCTGCGACGCCGGTCACTAAAACGACGCCGGAAACCCCATGATAATCCACAACAGGGCTTGATGCGGCAGAAGTCAATGGAAAACAACATCGGGTCCGCCATTTTTGGTCTAAATTTTGAAGGAGCGCTTGTACAGCCTGATTGGTGCGTTTACTCACATGACTAGGCTTGACCAATCAGGCTATACAAGCGCTGACGTAGCGATGACGTTCATCTCCTTCAAAATTTAGACCAAAAATGGCGGACCCGATGTTGTTTTCCATTGACTTCTGCCGCATCAAGCCCTGTTGTGGATTAACATGGGGTTTCCGGCGTCGTTTTAGTGACCGGCGTCGCAGGTAAGGGTGTTAGGAGTTCAGGGAGAACAAGAATCGGGCCCGGCGTGCAAGTTTGAAGGCCGGCGTCGCTAGACTAGAAGTCAAATCGTGTACTGCCCCACGACTAAGAAGGGAAAGTATATGTAATATCAAGCAAAAACTCCCTTCGTTAGTCGCCACGGCTATGTAGATTGCTATTATTGGCTACTGTCCTAAAATATCAGAAAAGCCTGACCTTGTAAAGTTCATTCAGCTTGCTGAGCACGTCAAAGCTTGTGTACAACTTGTTGAGCATGCGCACGATGTCCATGGGCTCCACCCTCTCACAGATGCCCGTGAAGTTGACGATGTCCGAGAAGAGGATGGATACTACGGGGTGGGCTTCGGCCTCGACTGGACTGTTGGACACTAGGCTTTGCACCTAAGGTCGTGATATCAACAACACCTTACACTTATTTGCTATGTTTTGTTAACTGGGATAGACTTTGTGTTTAAAAATATAATTTCAGTATTGAATTATGCTATGATTTAATCTATAATTCTTATGTTTGTATGCAATCAATTATTATATTGTCATCATTTGTTACTATTATTATCGTATGATTTGATGTGATATTGTTATGATTTATTACTACAATTATGTTATGAATTGTTATATTGTTGTTATTTTGTTAACTGCGATTGACTCTCTAATCTCTATCATTTTGGTATCGAGTTATGCTATGATTTGATGTATAATCTTTATATGCAACCAATTACTATTTTGTCAGTATTCTGTTACTATTATCATTGTCTGATTTGTTATTGTTATCATTAACTACTATGATTATGTTATGAATTGTTAGATTTATGTTATTTTTGGTTAATTTAGATGGGGGAAGACCTTGTATAAGCCATTATGGCTTTTTTCTTCCCCCAGCACGTTTATTTTCTTGTTCTATTATGTAATACAAAATGATTTTAATATGTGCGAATAAATAAATAAAAAATCAACACAGTTTCTGAAGACAAATATGGGCAGATTTATGAAAATATATATGTGAGTCAATTTTATCAGCACTACTAGGTAACGTTAGAGTCACTTGGCATTGTTCAGAAGTGGCTATATCATATCTATTAGTCTATTATTTTAAGATTTAACATCACTCAAAAGTCCTTGGTAAAAAATGTCGTATGTATACTGTATATGAATTATCTTATAGTTTATTGTAACGGTTACAAATTTGCGATAGCAAAACCTGTTTTGTTGGATGACGAAACCATTAACCGGAAAAGAACTCTGACCTTCACACTAACAAGAGTAATACTAACACAAACACCTGTCCGTAACTGCTTCTGCAGATACTGCACTCTAGTTAGAATTACTTTCAAAACAATCGGAAAAGACATGAGTGTTTAGCGCCTTGGTCTATAAAAGATATCTGATAGATGTACACGTTGTGGCAGACGTATAACGAAAAGGGTTCACACCTACCACATTTGACGGGAGAATAGAATGCAGTAGTTCTTCCGTGCGACGTTTGTCTTCGCTCAGCTTCCCTTGCAGCTTGCGAAGTTGGTTTCCGACATCCTCTATCTTGTCCAGCAAGTCTCTCTCCCTTCTACGCAGATGGTTCACCATCACGACGTCACGGCTACTGTCATGAAGCGGCGTGTCGCTGAAGTAAAGACCTTTCCTCAAGAACTCCGACAAGTCTTTGACGCGAGGAGAACACAGAAAGAGAAGCATGTCTGATTCTGGAACGAAAACCATCTCCCCCTTTAGCTTTAGAGTCGATTCCTCTAAGTCTACACTACCAGAAGCACTTGCTCCTTCACTAGCTTGCACTGTATAGTGTTGCTCTTTGTTGCTGATGATTCCTTGGACTGTTCTCACGACGTATATCGTGTTAAGATGTCGCACTATGGCACTGAAGAGAGATTCTACCTTCGGACGGATGATTTCGAAGATGTCTTGAAATTTTAGCTCTCCTGACGTGACGTTACCCTTCAGCAACCTCTGAAGACTTCGCCCCATCTGGACGACCTTAAGATTTCTGTCCAGCATGACGTGGAAGGGGAAGATGTCATTGAGAGTGTCTACGCTGAGCGGAAGGTCGTTTGGGTCGTTGCTTGTGGTTGGACAGATCGTCCCGCTGCTTAGTCTCTTCTCGTCCCCAGGGTGACCGTTGCAGCTGAGATGACGTATGGAAAAGGTCACGACCTGTCCCTGGCTGCATGACGTCAGCTGGGGTTCCTCTGAAACTACCTCGACAGCGACACTGACGCTGAAGAACTCCTTGGCGATCATGCGGACAAGACCTTTCACGATTGGATAGAGCCCTAGATACAGAAAAGCATTCATAAACTCGTTAGCAACTAGTATGTAGCTTAAGATCCAACGATTAGGTCAGATACCTTCATCAGGGCCTGAGTGCACTGCACTACTCCTTGCCGCATGATGGCGTTGCAGCAACAATGCGGTCCCAAATGTGACTCTCTATTTCAGACCTGATGGAGCTATCAACGGATCATAACTTGAACTTCACAACATTAGATCATCACAAGCAAAAAGAGGCACAAAATGTTGCATCATCATAAGAATTCTTAATAACTGTTTTACATAGGTGCAGATTAACTGCATCTAGCTATATTTAGTACTTGAAGCTATAATGTTACCTCTTTGACTTACCAGATCTTTCGCTATAGTAGTGCAGAAAAAGGGTGTCATCAGGTCCCTCTGTGCAACAGAAAGAAGGAGAACGGATGCCCGGATAGGTGCTGGCCAGATGTTCGTGCAAGCTGTCCAGGTTACACAAGAGGTCCTTCAGGCTTCCGCCGAGGACCCTGAGCAGGCTGCCGAAGCCGTTCTCTATGCAGTATCGGACGAAGTGTTCTCCCATGGATTCCAATACGGCTTCTCGCGAGAGTTCTGTAATGACGCGAGAATACGAAAGTCAATATGGCGGAGGCCTGGAGGTTTTTACGTCGCATTCAACAAACATATATTGTCCTCCAGCTTAATAATCACAGATAGGCCCCATAGCGATGCCATAGGTTCACAGAGAAAAAAAAGATTTATCAAACATAAATGTTCTGCGTCTAAGGTTTATGCACTGTCCTGATATTATATAGGGTCAATTTGACAAGACATTTCCACCTGATGTATAATATTATCTTCGCACACAAGTGAATAGAAGAAAATACTGTCAGCAGTTCTGTTGTCAAATATATTGTGTTGTTGTGATTTACTTGTCAGAAAGTTGTCATACGATGCACAAGTATGTGTGCTTTAAGAAGACCTTAGAGAGGTTTCATGTATGAAAACTTCGTGGCCACAAGGGCTGGTATTAGGAAAACGAAGACGGCGTCGGGGTTAATGCCCTTCGCTCAACGTGAAGCGCTATATTATCACCTCTCAGAATCAGTTACGAGGCAATCCTGTACCTATTTAGATCTGTTAATCTAAATTGGCGTGTTAACTGCTAAGTGTAGGCGTCGCGGCAATAAACCGTGCATTTAATAGCCCTTTAGCGGCGCGGAAATCGTTTTGAAAGGCTCGTCATTAACAGCTCTCAACGGCATTGACGTCAGCAATGTGAACTGTTCCACACCACTGCTCGGAGCCCACGTAGCCTGAAAATTGGTATTCTTCACTTTTTACCACTTAGCAGAATAACTTGAGACCACATTTACCTAATCTGTGAGTGGGAGATTCCTGGAGCTCTTAATAGGTGAAGGACTCTTTAAAACATTTATCTAAAACTCAAATCATAAACTGCCGCGTGGATTTTTGTGCACCAGCTGTGCTTATGGTATGGTAGAGTCTGCGTGAATGATTCTAGATTTAAAGCCAAATAACAGTTACTCAAGCAACTCGATATGATTTTCGAAATGGTCAGACGGTTCAAGGAGCATCCAGTACTTTTCGTCAGTGACTCTGAGCAAGATTTTTGCAATACCTGGATGTCTAACCTTCATCGACGTATTCTAGATTTAACTTTCCAGAAAATTGAAGTGTCCTGGAATTCGAACTATGTGGCGCACAAAATGTTAGGAACTTTCTACAACTTTTATCTAAAACTCAGATCATAATCTACCTGGACTTTCTGACACCAACTGTACTAATGGTATAGTAGAGTCTGTGTGGATGATTCTGGATTTAACTTTCCTTGGAAAAGGGATTTTCCAGGAACTCTGTGGTATTTGAAATGTGAACAATTCTTCACAACTTTATATTTTCAATTCATCTGAAACTCAAATCTTAAACTACCTTTCTGATACTAACTGTACTTGTGATAAAGTATAGTCTTCATGGATAATTGTTGGAACTTTGTGGCCTTTAAAATGTGAAGGACTTTTCACAACTTTTATCTCAAACTCAAATCATAAAATACCAAAGGGATTTCCGACACCAACTGTGCTAATGGTATGGTGGAGTTCATGTGGGTAACTCTTGGAACTTTCCCAGAATTGTAGATCCCTGTAACTTGATGACGTTTACAATATAAACGACTCTTTATAACCTTTATCTGAAACTCAAATCATAAGCTACCGAGGATTTCTGACACTTGGCATAGTGGAGTCTGCATGGATGATTCTTGTTTTAAATTTCCTAGAAAACTGGAGTTTCCAGGAAGTAGTGTTTAAAATGTTAACTTTATACTTTTAATTCATCTAACACTCAAATCCTAAACCACCTTTCTGATACTAACTATACGTATTGTATAGTATAGTATAGTCTCTTTTGTGGCATTTGAAATGCGAACGACCCTATGCAACTTTTATCTGATACTCAAACCATAAACTACTAAAGGGCTTTCTGACACCCGCTGCACTAATGGTATAGTAGAGTTTGCGAGACTATTTCTGGGATCATTCCTGGATTTCTGGATCAATGTGAACCTTGTGGCGTTTGAAATGTGAAGGACTTTTCACAACATTTATCTCAAACTCAAATCATAAACTACCAAAGGGATTTCTGATACCAACTGTGCTAATGGTATGGCCTTGGTAGAGTTCACGTGGGTAACTCTTGGAAATTTCCCAGAATTGTAGATCCCTGTAACTTGATGACGTTTAAAATATAAACGACTCTTTGATTTATAACCTTTATCTGAAACTCAAATCATAAGCTACCGAGGCTTTCTGACACTATGCTATTGGCATAGTGGAGTCTGCGTGGATGATTCTTGTTTTAGATTTCCTAGAAAACTGGAGTTTTCAGGAAGTAGTGTTTAAAATGTGAACTTTATACTTTTGATTCATCTAACACTCAAATCCTAAACTACCTTTCTGATACTAACTGTACGTATTGTATAGTACAGTATAGTCTTCATGGATAATTGTTGAAACTTTGCAAGAAAATTGAAGATTCTTGTAACTTTTGTGGCCTTTAAAATTTGAAGGACATTTTACAACTTTTATCTAACATTCAAATCATAAACTAGATGCCAATATACATTTACCTTCTGCCATCAATTGTGCTAATGATAAAGTAGAGTTTGCGTGACTAGTTCTGGGATCATTCCTGGATTTCTGGATCTACGGAACCTTGTGGCGTTTGAAATGTGAACGACTCTTTGAAACTTTTATCTGAAACTCAAACCATTAACTACCAAAGGGCTTTCTGACACTCGCTGTACTAATGATATGGTAGAGTCTGCGCGTGGATGATTCTGGATTTAACTTTACAGTAAAATTGAAGTGTCATGAAATTCAAACTTTTATCTAAAACTCAAATCATAAACTACCGATACTTTCTGACGCCAACTGTGCTAAAAATGGCATGTTAAAATCTGCGTGGATCATTCTTGATTTAAATTTCCAAGAAAATTGAAGTGTCCTGGAAATCGAACTCTGTGGTGCATGAAATGTGAAGGACCCTTTACAACGTTTATCTGAAACGCATATTTTAAACTATCAAGATTTTCTGACACCAGCTGTGTGGATAATTCTGGATTTAACTTTACTGGAAAATTGAAGTGTCTTCAAATTCAAACTCTATGGTGCATAATAGGTGAAGGATTCTTTACAACTCATATCTTAAACTCATATCATAAACTATCGAGACTCTCTGTGCAACAACTGTGATAATAACGGCATGGTTGAGTCTCCGTGGATGATTCTGGATTTAACGTTCTTAGACAATTGAAGTGTCCTGGAATTCGAACCCTATGGTGCATAAAATGTGAAGGATTCTTTATGACTTTTATCTAAAACTCATATCATAAGATAGTACGAGACCTTCTGCGCACCAACTGTGCTAATGGTATAATATAGTGTGTGGATAATTCTGGATTAAATTTTACCTAGAAAATTGAAGTGTCCTGAAATTCGAACTCTGTAGTGCATAAAATGTGAAGGATTCTGTACGACTTTTGTCTGAAACTCAAATCATAAGCTATCGAGGCTTTCTGACACTGTGCTAATGGCATAGTAGAGTCTGTGTGGATGGGATGGAACTCTGTGGTGTTTAAAATGTGATCAATTCTTCACAACTTTATATTTCTAATTTATATGAAACACAAATCTTAAACTACCTTTCTGATACTAACTGGTGCTTATGGTATAGTATAGTCTTCATGGATAATTGTTGGAAATTTTCTAGAAAATTGAATATTCCTGTAACTAGTTAACTTTTCATGCTTTTGTGGCCATTAAGATGTGAACGACTCTTTGCAACTTTTATCTGAAACTCAAACCATAAAGCACTAAAAGGGCTTTCTGACACCAACTGTGCCGAAGGTATAATATAGTTTGCATGACCATTCCTTGGCTCATTCTTTGTTTTCTGGATCAATGGACTGCTGTGGCGTTTGAAATGTGAACGACTCTTTGCAACTTTTATCTCAAACTCAAATGATAAACTACCAAATGGCTTTCTGACACCAACTGTGCTAATGGTGTAGTATAGTAACGTCTGCGTGTTATGATTCTTGTGAGGATTTCATTGACAGACAAGGCACAAACGAGATTTCACTCCCTTAGGAGCAACATAGAAAGTTGAAAGGGATTGAGAGACTTTCAGAAGACCCAAAAGCTCCCAAACTCTTTGAAGTGTCATTTGCAATACTTGAAACAAATACGACAACCTACATCGTGTGTCTCTGTACCATGTATATGTGTAAGGATATATATTTATAAATTATTTATGATTTAAAAAAAGTGGTCAGCATGCCGATTTGATTAATGAATAGTGGTTCAAACAAATAAACAAACAAACAAACAAACTAGTAGTCAAATAATGAATACCCAGCTGCTCGGATATGGCGTTCAGTAGTCTCCACGTGTCGTCATCACTGTACACTTTATGCATCAGAAACGTCCCGCCTCCCAGCTCGATCCCAGAGTTCTTTCTGAAAAAAAGAACATGCTAAGTGAAGCAACATGGCTGTACATCAAAAACCACCATTGCCTAGCGTTACAGAAAGGAACTTGAAGACAGATCAACAAAACGGTGATAAACGAATTGCTCTAAAAGATTCCTTACAAAAATTCCTAAAACCGTACCCACAAGAGAGAGAGAAAAGAGAGAGAGAGAGAGAGAGAGAGAGAGAGAGAGAGAGAGAGAGAGGAGAAAGAGAGGGGGAGGGGGAAAGAGAGGAGAGAAAAGGAGAGAGAGAGGAGAAGGGAAGAGACGGAGGGAGGGAGAGATAGAAAGGGAGAGAAAGGGAGACAGAGGAGAAAGAGAGGGGAGAGAGTGGGTGGGAGAGGGGAGAGAGAGGGAAGAGAGGAGAGAGAGAGGAGAGAGGGAGAGAGCGGAGGAGGGGGAGAGGAGAGAAAGGGAGAGAGAGAGGTGAAGGGAAGAGACGGAGTGAGTGAGGGAGGGAGGGAGAGAGAGAGAGAGAGAGAGGGGGAGAGGGAGAGAGAGAGAGAGAGAGAGAGAGAGAGAGAGAGAGAGAGAGAGATGGGGAGAGAGAGGGGCAGAAATAGAGAGAGAGAGAAGTAATCACAGAATTATGAATGCAGCCGGGGCAGTCCCGTGTTGAAATGATTTCCTACCTACGTCATGAAACAATTTGCTGAGACCTCATAATCCCAGAAATTGGCACTTCGTACGCACGGTATTTTGCGGTATAATCTAGAATCAATTTTCACAGGTTCTGGCTCAAAACCACATAAAATGATTGGGGGAAATTTGCCCCAAAGTCCATGTCATAATGACGACAGAAATTACTTTTGCAGAAAGGCGGTTATTTTCCGAACCGACTCAAGGATATGGAAGCTCTCAATTAGTGTTAAGGTAGATGTTTTATTATTAAATGATACTTAAGATATATTATACGGAGGCTTCACAACATGTGTGCGTGTGAGTGTGTGGGGGGGGGGGGGCATTAGTCTCTACCAGGCTAACTACGCCGGCTATAGGGAGAATATTAGCCAGTGTTTCATTTGCAGGCTCCGTTATATCTAATAATTCCTATTTCTGCCAAAATCTACGATCCATACGCCCGTAGGAGGGCCTGTTGGAGGCTAGGGGGTCATAGCCAGCACACTGTGCAAACCTCCTACTTTTACATTCCATTCTGATCGGAAACCGCGAGGTCACACATATTTTGTGTAAATTGGGGAGTACGCCGAATTTGTTTGAACTTGATGCCAGGCGTGATATAGTGTTCACTAACAGCTATTGACTACAAAGCGGAAAGCGTAGAGAGATACGCTCACGTAGGTGGCGTGTCTAATAGCTTTTTAATGGGATCTTCAACACCCAAATTGGCTGAAAGCCCTTCGGATACTTTGGATGTATATTGACGATGGCTACTTTCCAAAGTTTTAGATTCTAGCTACGACAATCAGTGACAAAACTTGGACGGTTTAGCATGAGACATGTGCAACTATCTACAAGTTGCGTCTCGACTGGCAGTTTAAGATAAGAATGTTGGCAGCAATGTCGTGTTTGTATCTGATCAGTTTAACTTTGCATTCATTCCGACGCCACAGTCCTAAGCAGGTATATTATCAAAATGCACCAAAACTGCGATAGGTATTCGCAAAGTGGCGCAAACCGGTACAAACTATAGCTAGTCAACTTTTTTCTTTAATAAAGAAAATCGCAAAATGGCGTAAATGGGCGGAACACGGCAAAATCACTGCAACTTTTTTTTTGCTGAATCTTAATCATCGTTCATTCGTTTTCAATTCAGTGACAACACTACGATTTCCAATAAAGTTATCTTGCAGGACGATCTTCACAAGTCTCGTCCTGGTCTCGTGTTTTCGCGAGACTAGGTCACTCCGTGATCAAGATGTACAGTTGACATCGAAAATTTGGAGGTGCAAATTTCGTTACCTTTTCTTAGTCATTGATTGATGAATATTCTTGTAACTATCTTGCATTTGATTTGGACCCGAAACCGAAAAAGTGACGTTGAGGGCGCCGTCATTCTGTTTGTAGAAGTCCCGTATTTTATGCTTCGGTCCCATTTCCAATCCGGGGCCCGGCCGGGCTTTTTGCGAAAACCAAAATTAAAAAAGGCATATCAAGATAACACACAATATATGGTTTAAAGGGTATTTTTACGTTTTGTGTCTTTTGTTGTCTTTTGCATCATATTTTTCGTTCCCAGAAACTGCCCGGCCGGGCCCCGGATTGGTAAATGGGACCGCAGCATTACCCCTGCGTCGCACGTCAGTGTGACTGCAAGGGAAAATTAGCGAAAATTCGCACAAAGTTGGCGCGGTTTCCTAACGCAATTTGGCGCAGTCCGATGCGATTCTCAAGAGTGTACGTCCCTTAATAGAACTAGACAGCTCTGATCCCCTTAATTTCCACACAAGAATGTTTTTCGTTCTTAAAAGCTTGCGTGAGTATTCAACGTGTTGTGAGTAGTTGATGCTCTTAAGGGCCAGCATGACCTTGTCGCCCCATCAAGCTTAAGACCTAAGATGCCCCTCAGGCTCTTAAGGTCAATCTGCTACGCACGAGAGTTTAAGATATATATTCCTTGGCGTCAGCGGCGTCTTTAACGGACGTTACGTCTGTTTGGATGCTCAAAATAATGACGGAAGACGCAGTAAAAGCACTTACCTTTTTGAAACTAACTATGTGGGCTCGAAAATGGCGCTGTGCCCGATTTTTGTTCTGCCGCAAGCAAGAGCCGTATTGATGAGGATCTTAGTAGTCAACTGTGTCTTAAAGATACAAATATAGCTTGAAATATGTCCACAACTGTACTCAAAGCTTATTGAGCTAGAGCCATCTTATGTTCAGCTACTGAGGTTTTAGTGTGTTGGGCTTTAGAGAAGTATTAGCGCCAAAAGGTGTTCCGCATAGATAACAATTGTGATGAAGTAGTTTTAGGAAACTGTTTTTTTGCACGCCAATAGTGACACATTGGGGATGTAAATGTGGCTGTATTTTGAAACAGAAAATTTTCCTATAAATCTCATGATAGCCAGTTATTCTTTAATTATGTCCGCTAACTAAGTCCTAGATCTTACTTACTGTCGCTGTTGTTGCAAGGTGCCAGTTTCCCTGTGAATCGACGTGCTCATAAATATGTTTTTAACTGAAGCGCATTTCCACCGACTGCGATTGTACATAGTTTCACGCTATAGACACTTTTCTATCATTTCTGTTAATCTATTAATGCCACAGACCTAACCATATGCATGACAAATATTAGTGATTCTCCTCGAATTGCTTTCGTCCTTTAATCAATTCCAGTTATCTCCCTTCCATAAGGGGTCGGCTATCAAGCTGGCTATGGACTGTACCACGCTACGTTCAGAAAGGGGGTGTTGGCCTGTAAATGCTGCAGTACCTGAAAATAGCACCAGGGAACAAAAAAAATCGCCGTGTTTCTTTTGGACATCAATAACAATCCACATACCAAAATACTTGCAAATCCATCAAAAGAATCTTGAGTTAAAGGACTGGTGCGAACACGCAAACGCAACCGGCAAAAGCAGAACCGCCGTCGGAGGTGACCCTCCTTTTCGGAGGTAATATGAAGAATTCATGCCGAAGGTCTGCATTTAGGTTGTGTAATGTACTTGGACTGTGCAGGTAATACTTACACGATGCGCTGCCATGTCGACTCTCCGAAGCCACGAACCACCAGATCCCCCAATACACAGTGAATGAACCCGTACTGTAACAAACAAAAATGCAAGATGTTTTGTTAGGAATATGTATTATTTTTATAGGCCCCCCTTTTCATGTTTGTTGAACCCATTACGAAAAAAAACATATTTCCGTGCACAAGAGCTATCTATCACCCAAAAGTCATGGTCATGGCTTGTCCAGAACACAAGATACCAAAAACAGAAGTTCTGCTGCAATACCAAACAAAGCTGCTAGGGGGGGAATCTAATCATTTCTTTAATAGTACATGGCATAAAAACAGACCAAATCTAATGACAATGCATCAATAGATTACTCAGTTATGCTCTTCATTCACATGCATACATAACATTACATACATACTTACATGTACATACATACATACAAATGCTGATATTACAAAACCTCCTTGTCTAAGGTAACATGTACGACAGCTGTATGCACGCTAATCATGATGCAAAACCAAGTTCCTGACTGCATACTGAATTCGTAATACTGAAGGCTTGAAACGTTATTGATTGATACTGAAAGTTGACCTTCTGAAACTAAGGCATGCAAGGAACATCTGAACACCAAGTTGACATTTGGGTACTCAAGTTATCAACAGCACCGTCGTCTTAAATCTTGTTAACAGACATGTAACAACATCTATCTTGACAACTGAAATTGCCAACCGACGTACATTTCTCACAGCTGCTGACAGAACTTAGTCATCGACGCTTATATGCATCGTTTGAAGTAGCTGCTTTGGGCTGGGTTTTTTTAACTTACTGTATATGTGCGTTCGTTCAGACACTTGTAGTGCCTAGTGGCACATTGGGCGGCAAGTTTCCTTAACTGCATGCTGTTTTTGAAGCAGGGTATATATTTACAAGGAGGGTTGCTATCCCTTACCCTTTAACGTGCTTTCTCGAACACGGGACCCCCATTTTGAGGCTGCTAGCAGTTCGGAGCTCCCTATTCACTTTTAATAGATGTAGCTAAGCAAAACATTTTATTAAAAACGGGGTATGTTTTAGCTTACCATGATGAAGCTAAATTTGCGGGTGAAAATGCTACTCATTTCGCTTATTTGAACTACTGCAACTTTCCAGTTGAGTGATGTAATACATTGTCTAAATGTATATTTGCTTTGATATGCCAAAAGAAACAGACGTTTCCATGCGTGAGTCTCCTACTGCGTACCATCAAAGAGAACATCATCTTTAAGATCCCATAGACAGATACCATCTTTGTCTTTCCAAGAAACGATAAGAAGGATGCTATACTTTGCAGACATCGTGGCACCTACACGCTAGTTTACTGTAGATAACACCAAACCACAACACTACTTACTACTAACGGTTCTTCTGGTATGTACCGACCACATTGTGTTTTCTTGTCGACATGAAACGGTCTTTGTAAGTGAAGAAGACCTTTCTTGCAAAAAGTCGATATAGTTTCTCAAAGCAATGAGCTCGAAGATCGAGATAACGCTTCTCAGACCAGTCGTGACCATAGGGGTGCGTATACGTGCTAATGTTAGCTCACGACCGCTTCGTTTCTTTCGCTTCTCTGATTGTAGAAACTTTCCAGATACGTCAAACGCACTTCTCCAATTACACATGACCTTCCTGTGGTACAAATAGCTTCTTCCAAGGGCACTCAGAAGCAAGCAATTATGCCTGCAGAAGATAGCATGCCAAAGCCAAAGGTTTTCAGGACTCAATATGCTCGATATCACAACGACGGGAACGAAAGCTACATAAGGCATACAAGACAGTTGTTAACGGAAATTTAGACAAAAAAAATCAAAAAGAAATTGGTGGAAATTCCGTTGATGCAGACATTTGACTACCTGAAGGTGCATAACGGAATGGTTTATTTTTCCATACATGCATATGCCTGTTTAGCCTGTGCATACAACCATTATATTTTAGGTCTCATGGCTACAACGGAAGTCTTAGGAATTGGCTATGTTGTCCTCTCGCTATAGTATTAATAGGTTTTTGCACACAAAACTAGCGGGCCCAAACCTACACCAGTTCTTCCTGCCATCAAAAGCCACCAAAGAATAAAAACCCTAGCATGTACAGGACAAAAACAGGAAGTTTTGCTGCACTGGCAGTACCAACGTCAGCCCATAATCGAACTTGACCTTTGACTTCCCAAGAGCTACCCTCATGACATATACATCGAAATCCAGACATAGAAAATCTTAAAGATATCAGGAAACACAAACACACACTGACGCACACACACAAACACACACACACATACACACACACACACACACACACACACACACACACACACACACACACACACACACACACACACACACACATACGCACATAGACACAACCACACAGATACACCCAAAATAATACCTCCGTCTATCGTACAGGTAAAGCCACAGTGACTTGATTATATGGAAGAACATCGGGTCAAAGTTATACGAAAATCAATGGAGGCACTTGGCGCAAATTCTGAAATTTGTTACTCTTTATTCCCTATTTTTTTGTATCTGTTAAAGTAAACCAAAGCAATATCAGGGCCCGAAAATCGGATTTTGAAAGTCAATTTATTTAGTAATTTCTATACATGATTAGTTCAAACAACCTCATCACGATGTATAGCAACGTCCATTATGCAAAAATATGACGTCGGTGTGATGTGAGAACTCACTCTCGTGACCGGAGTTTTTGTAGGCTCGTGAAACTAAGGGGGTCATCGATAGTACAGCACGATTTTGCGCGGTTTTGAAATGCTCAAAGTATGATGTTATTACGCAAATGTACTAAACAATGTTTACTTAGTAAATGTCACTACCATATAAGGATTTCAGCATTTCTTTTATATCTATTTCTGGCCATAATATTGCTTTGGTTGGCTTTGAATATTCTGTATACCCTGTTGTGCAAGTTGGTCATGATTCAAAGCAAGACAAGAGTGCGGTCGTCACACCGTGAGCGCAGGTTGACAATCCAAGTCACTTCGCGGGCCCGTGTGTAAACATACAGTCTGGTATTCAAACCTATCATAGCTCCCCAGTTTCTTCTGTCCTCTCGGAGGAGCTCGAAGCTATTTGAGGAGAGGACAAAAGAGACTCGGTAGCTATAATAGGTTTGGATACCAGGCTAGTAAAAAGAATGTCAACTCAAAAATGCGTGTGTAAAAAATTGGGCCAATGAGAATCTTACAAAAAAAAGACGCTGGCGGGCAAAGCGTGGGTACGTGATAAAAATATTCAAAACATTTCGCCTTCGTTTTTACCCGAGAACTAAGTGCAACATGTAACAGCATTTAGAAAATCAGGGATACAGTCTAGAATAACAAGGGTAACAAGTGGCAGAAGGGACTATTCCAATAAGACCTGCTACAGACTAAAATCTAAGCTTTTGGGGTTTGTCCTTTTGTGGATGCAGTGAAAGACGAAGTGTCCCACATTTTCTGTAACGAGTGGGTTTCGTCAAGTCTTTGGTTTCGTGAAATTAACAACGTTGCTCTTTTCTTTTCAACAGTTTACGTTCGAAAATTGTGCTGAGCTGTTGATCGCTTTTGCTGATATGCTGAATATTTTATATTCAAGCATCTTGTGTACACATCTTTTGACATGCATGTAATCTTTCCTGAATAATTGCCTACTTCTAGCTACAGGGGGTGGGTTTCGACAATTGCTAATTGGCCTACATAGGCCTCCTATAGTACCATTGGGATACCTTGAAAGAAAAACAAAACCTTATGTCCTTTGCTAATTATCATCATGACCATGATGTATTTGGGCACAAAAAAGGACGCATCATATAATGGTTTCAGTCATAGCGATGGAAAATAATTGTTGACACTTGATGACATTCTAATATTTGTGTCTAAAAGCCCTAAACCCTCTTTGCTGAACCAGAAATCAGAACGTATGATTAAGTATATACACTGAGCTTTTGTTTTTAGGCCATGTCGATTTGATGACATGGATGACATCCTCCGGGGACCCCAAAACTGATGCAAGCGTGCGAATAACAAAAATTTGGCCAAATAATCGCCTTCAATATGAAATCTACGTGGTCAGGAAGGATAAACAAAACTGAACACACAGAAGATGGTATACCGAAAAATAGATTCTTCATTTCTGTTCTTTCACATCTTCTTCTTTAACTTTGGAATTGACTTTGGCACTCTACGACATTAGTATCCGTTTTGATTTACAGCATATATTTTCTAATTTTGTATCTGCTTTGTACGATTCACAGTATGGCCGAAATATTTTTGTTTGGAAACGGACAAAATTGATGCGCGCGTGGATGTCAGCCATATAATCAAAACAACATGACCTTAGGTGTAAAGCAACATTTTACTCATCGTCGTAACGTTACATAGGACTCGATGAGTAATCAGGGAACAGTCACGTATGGTAGCACCTATGGTAATATTCTAAAATGTTGTTGGTATAAGGACTGAAATTACATTTCCTTGAGTAACTTTGACATTTTCTTCAGTGACTTTGACTCCATAATTTGATGAGCGACATGCATGTTTCGCGTGTTAATGACCACTTTTATAACAATGTGTGTGTTATGTGTAACGTTATGTGTTTTCGCCCCAGCACAGCTTGGGGGGTTCCAGTATATTGGCTGAGGGTAGAGAAGTGCGCCACATCCGTGGAACGTGGTATAAGATTATAAAGCAGAAGTCCGAGCGGACTTTGGGAGGAGGGTTGTGAAGGCTAACCCGAAACCCTAGCCACATTCGAATCCTATGTTGCATCCAGGATTTCCTCCTTATCCAGGACATTCTATGTACATTTCCTGGATATCCAGAACGCGCCGAGAGCAAGAGTCCCACGCACGCGGTACCCCACGGAGCATAAATCCGGCGGAACACAAATGTGGCTCCACACCGTATACCCTACATCTGCTTGGGGATTAATTTATCGGCGGGCATTGCCATAGACATTGTCATTGGCAATCCACCTTCCCGCTTCACTGGGAGTCAGTGATATATGTTCTCCATTCGACACACTATCCGAGACCTAACTCAGGCAATTAACAACCTCATTCGCCACTCAAACAGCCAATTCAAAAGATATTTACTGCTCGGGCTGTCGTGTGCCTCTAATATGTCAAACGGCGTGGGTGGAATACAAAGTTAACACCAATTTACCCACGGGAACTTTATCACATACGGCGATGTTACATTCACCGTAAGCCGTAGGGGGTGTAGTCCCGGTCGGGCCCTGAAGCCAGAAATTTTTCCCGGTGGACTGCCGGACACTGGATTCGGGTACCTCTCGGTGTTCTCACGATTATCTCACGATGCCTATTTGATCGGGTGCGACGCGTTGATTTTAACTCCGTGCTAAAAAAAATCCAGGGCCCTGGTCGTGCCCCCAAAATAATCCGGTAGCCGCAGGGTGCCTCACGGGGGTTCATAAAATAGTATCAAGCATTTGCCTTTTCATTTCAATTTAATGTTCTGTTTTACCTTATACTGCCCAGAACCCCTGAATTCCTGAACTTATAAACTTGTCTGTTCTCATCGCAATCTTGTCAGAAGAAGTTCTAACGATGCCGCGATGAACTATCACCCTCAATTATATTAAAAGTCGCCCCTTTGAGGTGTTGATACTGCGCAGGGTTAACGCTTGCTGTGTTTGACGGTCCGTTCACGTGTGCAGAAACAACTCTTATGAGAATCATACATCATTCTCGGGTAAACTGGCATGGTTTTGTGATTTTAGAGGTCTCTAGGCGTGTCGAACAACCTCAACCGTAACTCATAGGATGGATACATGTACAATACCGACTACGAAATTTTTATTGTAGACACGCTGTTCATAGCTTGGAACAAAGTCAGATCAGTTTGCGCATATAAATTCCTGCAATTGTTAGAGATCATGCGCGTCGTTTAACATATATATTAAGAAGGAGATCTAAAACCCGAGATTTCTGTAAGGATTGTCAGGTTGATAGAACTAGACAGTTGCAAGATACGGTCTCTGTATGATTAGCGAAGAATTCTCGTTTTAGATTTAGTCCGACAAAATCCTGTTCTAAGCCTCAGTGGTTTGTTCTTAGATTGAATTGTTTTCTATGGTCGGTAAGGCATTACTTGGAAAAAGTTGGAAGCGTTGATCAAATTTCCAAGAGGCTGGTGTGATGTCTTCCCTGATGAAGGACTCCGAGATGAACCAATGACACAGCAACAGAGCGCACAGTGCCGTGCAGTGTGTCCAAATCACGACACAAACAGCAGGGAACACAGTTAATTTACCGATCGCCTGACCACATGGAATTCTCTGTCAGCCCTCAGACTGATCTATTGATTCGAAAATCACCCGTGGACATAACAGTAAAGGATGAAGTTGCGCTTCTTACTCTGTGTCCACACACTCCCACACATCTCATTAGGTCGTCATGTTTTGTAGTCTGAAGGTTTGTAGAAAGATACGATTGACTCAAAGTCAGTAAGATAAAGATCATGTACTTAGGCTTCTCTACATTATATACCTGAGTGTGTTTTGTACAAAGTGGAACTAGTTACAGTCACGCACGCCGTTTCAAGCAAAGGAACATTTCTCGAGCTTGCTATTCCGTCTAAATCTAATTATGGCCTTGTTTGTCGTGCTCTGGATACAACACAGGGCACTGAATATACGATATCGATGTATCTGTATTTCATATCAGTTTTTACACCGATCACATTCAAGTGATTAAAAGCATTTCAATCATAGGACACAATGAAAAATACTCGCTACCAAATTCAGTAATCTCGATACACACTATTCCTGTACACGTGTTTCTGTATAATTCCGATCAGATCAGCTAAGGTATTAGACTATGCGTCAACCGTAACATTAACAACGTGACATCTGTGACATGGTGTGCATTCTGCATAGTTTTAGATCGTTGAAGCAATTACTGCAAATGCAGAAATGTTCGCGGGGATTCAATTTCGCGGTAGGGAGAAAATGGAGTGTTCGCAGTGGTTTTGAGTACGCGTTTGAAACAATAATAGCGCTACAGTCACACAATGGAACGGCTTTTTGCGGTGGTTTTAGGTTCACATGAAACCACCGCGAACATTTCTGCATGTACAGTATTCATGCAGCGAGAAGTTGTCACAGCAGACTAATCTCCTTATTGTCATGCATGACGCCGTGTATCATCTTCACTGTCATCACCCAACTATGTATCAACTCTCTGTCCGATTATAGGTAAGACAATATTTATGTTAAAGATAAATATTTTTCTTTCATGACATGTCCCGCCTATACTGTAGATAGACATAGAGATAGAGATAGATAGGAAGTTTATGAATATGATCACATGTAAATCTAGTACACACATGCCAAAGACAAGCTCAGATATTTTCCATCAGATATCTATATAATATATGTCATGTCCCGACTTTATATCTACGTACTTGGGCCAATACATATGTAGCGCTTTGACAAGGAGAGAATATATTATAAGTTACAGATAGAAACTTTTAACATACTCTATGCCAATCCGCCATTCTGTAGTCAATGTTTTTCAGAATAACGAGTATTATTTTGTATTGATTGCTTTTTTATTGTTGCAATACGTTGTACCATGTACAACTATTGAACATTTAAGTTCATTCATTCATTCATTCATACAAAAAAGCTGCAAAATGAGCGTATGAATGCTATCTGTTGCAAAAGAAAAATTTGGGAAATGGATGCTAATATCTCAGAATACCAAAGTCAGTTCCAAAGTCAAATAAGAATATGTGAAAGTGTAAACATATAGTTGTTCTGTGTGTTTAGTCATTTGTTCCTTCCTGACCACTTAGATTTCATAATGAAGGCCATTCTAGTGGGGGTCCACCTTTTGTTATTCGCACGCTTGATGTCATCCATATGATCAAATCAGTACGGCCTTATCTTCTACGAAAATAACTGCCTTTGATGTAACACTCGGGGTTTGCGCGAACGCTGTGGTGGCCATAGGTTAACTAGACAGACTTTGAGCTAGAACAGGAAGCATAGAATGCATACGCACATGAAAGGGCCAAAGTTACGGCCTACGACCTGACAAATTCGATGTGGTGTTCAAGTTAAGTGAAATGGGGGGTACGGTGCAGCGCAACACTCTCAGATGCTTACTGAATGAAAACATAAATGCCATTGGCATGATTTCACCACAAACGGAACAAAATACGTCTATTATGCTATGATGCAGAACAGAATCATAATCCACATTCTTACAACGTGCTTCTCCCAAAATATTTGTTAATCACAAGCACGTAACCCAAACAGCAACAAGATTGGCAACATAAAAAGATGTTGCCATGGCGACGGTGGTCTCTGTTAACGTTCTCGTTTTTAGCCCACATGCAAATAAGGACCTCGCATAAATCATATCAGTCGATCACCTTCTCTATCAAAATAACACAAGTTGTCTAATGTATGAAAATCTTGTTTTCGCAAAAAAAGATATCGTACCATTTCCTCATAAATTATGTAAATGAGGCCCTCTATGCAAGATTTGTGTAATAGTGGCCACATTTACTTTACTTCCAAATGTTGCAAAAATGAAATCCCCATCATTTACCACTATGAATTTATAGTATTTTGTCATTAATTATGCAAATTAAGTATCAATTTGCATAATTGATATCTATCGATATTTGTCTCTTTCTCAGTTACATATGTCATGTGTTTGAGGGTCCTATAATAGAATTAAGCTGATTTATTAACTGTCCTCATTAATTATGCAAATCAGATATTGATTTGCATAATCGGCATATGATTATGTAAATCATTACTTAAGCTATCTACACACCAAAAATTATGATGATCCGTCATCCCCTTCTTGCGTTATTCTCTTTCAAAGTTTGAGTCAAAATCAGCTCCTGCAGTTCCAAAAAAAGCCGCTAGGGGTCCAAATCTACAGGACATATTTTCCTAACAAAGAGCTATCGATCACTTAAAAATCATGACTATAGCATGTTCAGAAGTCGAGATTTGAAAAGTGAAAGTTCCCCTGCAGTACCATAGAAAGTCGCTAGGGGGCCCAAAATCCAATCATTACAAAGTCTCCCACAGACCTACCCACCTACAAAATATGAAGGCAATACATCCCGGCATTCTTGAGTTATCGTCCCATGGACTTTCACATTCCTGTACAATTCCTAGAATTCTTGCAATCTGCACACAATATAGTTAAATTTTGGCTCGCCCCTGAGGCGTCGCCAAAAATACACAGATGTGCCGAACATTAAAGGCTGTGGACACGACGTGACATTTCGTCCTATACATGTTGTAGGTATGGACCGGAAGTACACCGTTTCATTAAAGAGCAATTACTGGGTTTAATGACCATCATCACTGGAGGCAGGAACGTTTGCATAACCTGAGTACCATCCTCCGTAGTAACCACTGGCTCAATCTTTTGGTTAGCAAGCGAAAAAATTGAGGCAGCGGTTACTACGGAGGATGGTAAATGAATGTATCATATGTGGGTAAGACATAGAATACAGCTGCTCATGTTCTTCGAAGAGGAAAATTAGTGTAAGATATGTACTTGTTGCAAGTGTCTGGTCTTGTCTGGAAGCACATATTCGATAATATGAAAGTGAATTTGTTGTGAACAATCTGTAGTTGCGGCGTAGCTGTTAACAACAACCTTTCGGTTAGCCTCCATTAGCAGGCTCTATGGGTCGGGCTGTTTTTTCTGATCGAATATCATTTGCATCGCACATAGGTTCTTGCAGCGGCGCCTCGATATGCCATAAAAAGCATGTTATAAGCCACAAAAAAGCCCTGCTCACAGGGCTTGCTAACTAGGCTACTTTTCGGTGCAAAACAAATAAACCAATGACAAAATACACTGTTACCTTTGGCTAGTACATTGTACAATTGTACGGCATTCTAGATTTGTAAAATAAAAACGATCTTACCATGATGTTCTAGATCCGTAGTTCTCTCTGCTATCCGCAGCCCTGGTATAGTGACTTCAATTAGCTTGTCTACACTACAGCACGGCTTGTAGTATCTCCTGTTGAATCTCAGTAGACGAATCTTACAGACGCTCGATAGACTCCTCTGTGGTATTCAACAAAAGAAACGGCTCTGGTGCCTTGAGCAATCCTCCTGCGCTTCCACGGCGGGCGCGACGCAGCGAGCTTACTGCGCTGAAGGGTGGCGATGGACATCAATAGAATCCGCTACATCTTATTAGCCCGCCGCACATCGCCGTGGACTTAACGCTTAGTAAATGATGTGGTGAAGATAATCTCATCAACGTCACGACTGACGGGGGCAACGTCACTCGCTTTGGGTAAAAGGATCACTAGGACCGAACGTAAGCCCCTAAAAAGGTAGAACACCACGCCCCCAGAGAGGGAACGTCTCCTAGCAGCACTCATACGTGCAAACCAAACAGGTAAGGTAGAGATAATGGGATTCGTTGAGAAGCGGCCCGGCTAACCGTGTTCTAATCATCCGCCCAAGGAGTAGTCTCCCAATTTTATTCCGTCAAATTGTGAAGGGTCTCGAAAAAGGGACTAATTACCAGACGTAGAGAGCCTTAAGGTAGCAAAGGCTAGGCGAATTTCCAAAATAATAATCTTCAAAGACATAACCATATCGTTATGCAATGGGCTAAACTTTACATAACAAACGCTGAAATAATTATGACCAATTTATGGCATATCTGAGTAAGTCCCAATTATTTCAGTGTTGGTTATGTTGAGTCTAGCCTCTTTCATAATGTTATTTACCAAATAACACAGAAGAACTTTTGAGTGCTAAAATAACCATCTCATTTGGTAGCTATGCAGCTCTATGTTCGTACGCTGACATCATTTTCCCCACAGATGTTGCTATTTGACTGCAGAATCCAATGGTAGAGTTGCAGTTTCCAACGCCCGGCCGATACCTTTTGGAACAGCCTAGTGGGTCACCCTGTGAGTGACGGGCGAAGACTCCGATGACAAAGGGTCAGAAGTGGTAAGTGTGGGCAATTTCGCAATGACTCTGCCCTTGGAACCTGATGCATATATCTGGATTAGTTCGAACTCAGCTCCAAGCCCCCGTGTAACAATGATCTTAGCTTAATTCGGTCTATAAGATATATATACCATCAGCTGGATAATAGGACAGACTTCTAAGTGATTTTTACCTCCATGAAAAAAGGAGGTATCATTTTGGCGTGTCTCGCTGTGTGCGCGTGTGTGTCTGTCTGTTTGTGTTTTCGGATATTTGAACGGCTGGATTGATTGTGATGATATTTGGTATGTGTGGAGGGCTTGGGGAGATGAAGCTCAAGTTTACGTTTGGGCCTCCTGGCAGTTATGCTTTGCACTGCAGCAGAACGTCCAATGTTTGTTGTTCATAAGCCAACATATGCAGACCCTGGTAAGATGAAAGCATCAAATTGGCAGTTAACGTTATCACGGTGGGTTCGTATACGATGGAAGGCACAAGATTTAGTAATGACTGCTTATCGCCCTCGATTCTTGTCGTGACCGTCACCGAACCGATAAAGAAGTCTATATTCCCCGGGAATATTCGCTGTCTGGTGGCCGGCAATGAGCCCAGTCACCCCGCAAAGATTGTACAGCCTTCCCGCTCCCTAATGATGTACGAAAGGCACAGTTAGGCAAAAAGAAGTACATTTTATGGATAACGTCCCATTTAGGCTCTGGCTTTACCTTTTGTTTGTAGCTGTTTGTATTGCATACCCGGTAAACCGCCTCATAGCGTAACACACCAGGTTTGTATTGAACAGTACAAGATGCATACCCGGGGATATCTATCTGATCCAATCACACCGGGATGGACCCTACTCTTTTCGTGTTGTGGGTTCTTTAACGTGCTCGAGGTGCGGCTCTCCTCAAACACGTCCTATCCGAGGGACCCATTTACACCTCAGTCGAGTGGGGAAATTGTCGTAAAGTGCATTTCCCAAGGGCAGAACATCGGGACCTGTCAGGGATTCGACCTCCAGGTTCTGAGTCAACAACCATGACCATAAGGCCACCGTGCCACTGAATGAGAAACAATATTCAAATCGTTTTCTATGGTATTTTACGTCGTATATACTCATTTTTTTGACAGTTGCAAGTAAAACATACATTTTGTAAATTTGCTGTAATTTTGCCAATAGATAATGTGTGAATGATAAACAAGATGTCACAGGGGGTAAATCAGAAATGCTTGGTATAAACGGTTATAGCTCATATTTCAGGGCATAATAATTATCATAAAACATAAAATCATGTATCACTGTCCACCGAACTTTGAAACATTATCATCATTTTCTTGAACGCGACGCCATTTCGAAAATCAAGCAATCTAGGGTAAGGAAGACGTCGTGATTTTCTCTCATTTTACCACGGATGTTTAAAAAGTCGTCCCGTGTAAATGAAAGATGATGACAATATTTTGAAATTCAACATTGATAGAGGACGTTTTAGTTTATAGTTATGGCCCGAAATTTGAGGTATGCCCCTTTGCTCTGGATTAATCCACATCCCCTCACACACATACTTTTTGATTTTTCCCTCGAACGAGTATTGTTACTGAGCACTAATCATCTTTTTTCTCACAGTAAAATAGGCAATCTATGCTTGCGTGGCTGTCATCCACAAAGTCTATTTCATGAGGCCTTAACAGCAGCGTACTGACTCCATCGCCATTCGTAATTGCCGAGAACATGCCATGTCTTTTCCGAATATAAAGCATCATCTGGCAATTTAAGCCCGCTTTTTGATACTCATCAAATGCGGTATGTGTTCAAACCAATGACCGTTACTTTCTGGCCTGTCGCAAAGATGTTTCAGTCTGAAATAAAGTGGGCCATCTTTTGAAATGCTTGGATAAATATAGATACAACGCTGATTTGCTCGAACGTTCTAAGAAACGATGTGTTTCATCTTGTGACCTGCAGTATACGGGGAATGCGTTTTCTGCAAAATGGCCGACAAGGATACAAAATTCAACATTACTTGTAAACCTATTTACCTAATCATATATTGTGAGTTCATACACATGCATGTACACACACACACACACACACACACACACACACTGTGCGCACAGACACGTACACGCAAAAAACAAGAAAAATTGCAAAAAGCTTCATTGATCAACAAAAGTACAATAGTACAGATAGCACCAACTACAGATAAACTAATGGAATGATAATTCATTTTATCAATGAAAAGAAGCACAGATGCATGGAGCAATAGAAAACCGTAGTCTATGTCGCTTTTGCCGCGGCGGCTTAGATATATATACGTGAAGGCTTAAACAGCAGATACAAAACGCATATCAATCACTTAGCAATGAGTACTGTATGGCTTGACAGTAGTGTCCCATCCACCGCACATTGTACGGGTGCTCGACCTTCCATTATCGGTGCACCACCTTCTATCCCCCGGATGGCCCCGGCTGGTTCACCCTTTTACCATGTCACGCGGAGCCTACCGTGCCCATTAAGGGTGGGCATTTAGCACTGGCCAAAGAGGAATACAAGTATTTTTGTACAAAACTCGAGTAGGCTGCTTAAAAGGCGTACCAATTTGGTTTTAGCTACGAAGGTGAAGGGACATTGAAAACGAGGGATTTGAAGTGACTATGATGAACAGAAAGGTAGCTTCAAAGGTACTTACTGAGTGGTAAGGTAATGTGAATGTGCAGGGAATGATACCTTGATGACATTTGTCGTTATGCTACCTGGGAGACGGCAACGCTATTGCTTCATTGGTGCGGTATAAAGAAGTTCGCCACTGATTCTGGCTACTGGCGACATAACTCATGAATAATTGTTAATGAGCTAGCCTTATTTGGCAGAAACAGCCGTTATTTTGTTCTGAACCCAAAGTAGCGATGCAAAACGTAACCTGTTTGGCTGATAACTTCCCAGCGACCTTTGTGGATTTCCACAAGATGAGCTTGTGGCAATCCTCGATCTAAAAAGCTGAAAGCTGTCTGGTGGTGACATCACCAGTAGCCAGAATCAGGGGAGAGAATAGCAGGGCTGATGCCGGGAGATTCTTTGTACCGAGCGCTTCAACTCTACAGGTGGAGGGTGTTCGTAGGTGGATAGATACACACAGTATCGCATAGTTAGCTGGGCGACCAAACCCATACTAAAATTTCACGAGCCCAAGAGCTATCTGCCGCCGAAAGATACCATCATGCAATAGGATGTTCAGAACACAAAATATTAAAACCGGACGTTCTGCTGCAATTAACACAGAAAGCCACTAGGGTTCCACAATCGAACATGTTCTTCGATTTATCGACACCTCCTAACATACCAACTATCATAAAGATCCATCCACAACTTCTCGACTCGTGACACACACATACCTTCAAACTAAACATATCTTACAACACTACAAATCCAGAACATTGACGTTCTTTATGCCGTGTCAATGTGTCAATCTTACCAAAATTTCTTTACAGTGGCAGTGTGTATATTCATATATCTTCTCGCAAGGCTCAACTAATAACACATAATGTTTAAGATTAATGTTACTACCGGAAATACGTCAAGGGGTTATGATGTGGGGCCCTGTGGGAATATTCTTGTCATATAGTAAGCTCATTAGCAGGATAAGCTTCCCCCTCGATTCAATATCCGCAAACCGCCTACGAAAGTAGCAAATAACTCCTGTCACCAAATGGCATAAAACGAGAAGGCTGTGAGCTGCATATATTTGTGAAATAATGTGTTTGTAAAGTGATAAGTGATAAGTGAACTTTATTGCTCAACAATCGCACATGGTACAATGTATGGCATGAAATCAACAATCTGTTCTACAAGGCTAATCTATCCTACAATTCTAAGTACAAAATATTTTCGAAACCAGTGTATTTGTTACAATATATATTCATGTATGGGTAATTCTGTCTCGCTTTTCGAATGATTTATGGAGAAATTGACCTATGTACATAGATATAGGAGTCGGACATGACAACAGTACATAGAAAATATCGCTCTGTGTACCAGATAGGGTGAAGTTTGTCTTAGTAGTAATAGTCTGTAAAAGCATATCTCTCTCTTTGCTATAAGTTGGACGATTCATCACAAAGTGGAATTCATCTTCAACACTTCCATTACATGTGGGACACAATCTCTGAGTGGCTGGTGTGTTGTGGTGTCGACCCTTTTCAACTTCTAAGCAATGTGCACTGATTCTCAGCTTTGTTATGCTATTTGCAAACAGTTTATTATGAATTGATGTAAGATATGTTTCCATGCCAAAGTGCTTTTTGATTTTAGAATATGCGTGTAGTTTACTGGAATGTCTAAGTTGTTCCCTCCAGCCAGAGAGAAATGAGTCTTTCAGACGTTCTTTAAATATGATTCCAAAATAATTGGCATTAACTGCGGGGTAAAGCCAAACATTTTGGAACCCATGTCTACATAATATATCTTGAACGTGAGTAGCCCAGTTATGTTCTTCTTCGACTGAAGTGTTGTATGCTTTTTTAACAATCCTGTCATTAGGTGAATTCTTCAATCTTAGCCAGTATTTAATCAACTGTGTTTGACTGTCAATGAACAACGGGAATACGCCCAATTCACCCCTTACGGCGGCATTTATAGAACTTTTTGGAACACGTAGTATAATTTTGCAAAAATTTAAAAGTACATATTCTAAGTCAGGAATTTCATAGGAAATTTTTGGTTGATCTAGTGTGACATTCTGGTTCCTTAACAGAGTGTCTGACTGGTAAATCACGTTCAGTTTGTCACTATACTTCTTGAATCGAACAACAACAGGGCGAGCAACTGTAGACGAGGGGTCTGATATCCTTCCTAGGCGACTAACTCTCAGTAAACCAACATCCGACCCCAATATCGGACGGAGGATTGTATCTATAGATGTTCTGATCTTTTCATTGGGATATTCCTTAATCCCTTTGAAAATTAGGTCTCTACATTGTACATTTATTCCAGTAAGTTCACTGCAATAAAGCAGAATAGGTTTCACCAAACTGTTAAACAGATCAATAGCTAGGGAGATTGACGGATTTGAGTTTGATGATAATAATGATTTTAATCTAAAAGAGGCACGTAAAGCTTTCAGTCTTAACTGTTTAATGGCACGACTAAAAGATCCTGACGGTGTAATGTCCACTCCTAAGTATGTGTAAAATTTAGCTATCTCTAAAGCTTGACCTTGAGATTTGAAAGGAGAATGCTTATAATTGGCTGTCCGTTCATTTTTTTAGAAAATCATTACTTTTGTCTTGTTCTTATTGATTGATAATTTCCATAGGGAACAAAATTGGTCCAGTGTCCTCAGGCATTCTTTTAGGCCTGATTCTGATTTTGATACAAGCACAAGGTCATCGGCCCAAAAAATGCTATTTATATTAGTATCTTGTAGTATCAATGGATCACAGGATGTGGAATCAATTAGGGAAGGAAAATCATTGATGAATAGGTTGAATAGGAGAGGACTCAGATTACAACCCTGTCGCACCCCGCAAAGAGACTGAGAGTAGGGTGACAGACCATGAGGGGTTTTGACACAATATTCTATGTTATGATACATTGCTTTTATCATCCTAAAGAAGTTCCCCCCTATCCCTGAAGACAAAAGTTTATAAAATAATCCATTTCGCCAAATTGAATCAAAAGCCTTCCGAAAATCGACAAAGCAAGTATATAATTTACCCCCGGGTTTGGAAGTCTGCTGGTCGGTTAGTGTTTTGAGGACGAAGACGTTATCACTTGTTCTGAAATCTTTCCTAAATCCGGATTGAAAAGGAGATAGTAGATTTGAGCTTTCCAGGAAATACTGTAAACGTTTGTTTAAGATAAATGTAAACAATTTGCCTACACAACTAGAAATGGCTATTCCTCTGTAGTTGGTTGGATTTGATGTTTCGCCACTTTTATAGATGGGAACAAGTGTGCTCTGACTCCATTGCTGAGGAAAATGTAAGAATAGCAAGGTTTTTCGATGGAAAGTGAAGACAGACTCCAGTTGTTGCCGTGGCCGAGAAACGATCTTTATTCCACACTCACATGTTCTCTCCTCTGTATTCCTCGAGTCGGTCTGTCTAGTCTAACATACTGTGTTCCTAATTTTATACATTTCTCAACATCTTCAAGATTAGTCATAAAGGATGTGGTAAAGGAGTAGCAGTCTCCGGGGCAATGAAGAGCCTAGTGCCGTCTTGCACAGCCTTGTACAGTCTTAGTCATACAGAAATACACACGTGTCATGCACAGAGTACATTACTCAGAAAACTAGGGAGGTCCTCTACTTACACATATCTGCTTACACATATTTGATATGCGCTATATTTACATGTTAACGGGCTTTACAAAAATGTATTAAGTTCTGCGTAAACAAAACCATTAGATTTGATAAGCTTGCCCATCATCTTTGCGGGTTTTTAGAATTGTAATGTGTAAATCAGTGAATGTGTAGACCACAGGAAAGACCACAGGAAGAATAGCCTATTACGAGGCTAATTTTAGATCTAAATAAAACTCCAACTCTGTTGAGTTTCTTCCATTCATCCCTTGTGCACTGGTGGTACACCTCTTACGAAAGTCGCCGTAGAAAATCTTCTGCCATTTAATTACACAGTATGAAGACGGCCATTGTAGGGTTTATTTTGCGATGAGTAGGTTAAAGATATATGTTGACATATCTGTTTTCCTTTTACAACCTTTCCCTTTTATTCAACTTCTCATCTGCTTATATGGGGTAAGGGACTGGCAGAAAAACAAAAGTCCGGCCAGCACTCAGAAAATATCACGATCTTGCTGAAGATCCTATTCGATTTCCCATGACAACTTCGGTATTTCAGGCCCCCCTCACACTTCTGCGTATATTTATGTGCGCATGAGTTACATATGAACATTTTTTTGCTTTAGGTAAAGTTTGCGGGGAAGAAGTTGTTTTCTATTTCAACACGCCGTTGTGCCGCCTGATTATCAAACCAAAGAAATTTTCGGCAGCAAACTTTACCTAAACCCCAAAAAAAAAGAATGTTAATACGCAACTCATGTGGACATGCATATACACTTTACTTGACTGATCGACCATCCGCTTGAGCATGTTTGATAAACATTTAAACACAAGACAATCAGACATCAAGGACATGCAGCCATGGATACAACCTTCCTCCTCATGAAAGAGGATCTATTGCTAATATCGTGTGATAATGTGTTCTGTGTGCTAAATTATATATGTTTACAACCGGCTAAGTCATGAATTAGATTTTTTGACCGTTCGCTCACATCAAAGTTAGGGTGCCTAGAGGCTGTCATTCGAAAAAAATACAAGTCTGTGTTGTATTAGCAAAGCCAGTGCTGTCCAAGTAAATGATTAGATCTTTAGACTCCTAACGATTTTCATTGTAACTACACTAGTACTGGTCCCAAGTAACTTGCTCCAGTGCGTTTGGAACTTATTTGTGTAAGAACATTACACTACATCTGAATTTGCCGTGTATACAGAAAGAAGATTATTTCATGGTTGATAGGTCATCTTTTTACCTTGCTTTCTTTGCATAATTCCTAATGTATCTCACGATAGATATTCACTGAGACTTCAGCTTGCCGCCACTTTTACAGCAAATCTTCCTACAGAAGAACGAACAGCTGCACCACACGGTACCCAGAACAACTAAACAAACGCCAAACAGGAACACAGCCACGTCCAGCAGGTAGTACTGGTACCACGGCAGCTCCACGGCGCGTGCGCGGAGATGGGGCAGTCGGCCATGTTTGATGACGTATTCTATCCACCAGACGGCCCGCTCCATGGGTGACTGGGGCTGGTCACGGTGCAGGCGGGACAGGCGGGCTGCGGTCTCCTGGTAGCTGTGAAGTAGGATATAAGACGGACCAAAATGATTATGAAGAATTTTTGTTTTGGTTCATGTTGTCTTTGTACGACTATGAACAGCTTGTTTAGTACCAAATCCTTCACATCCATGAAACATCAGCAGTACCTGTTGTTTGTGACAACATGAAGAATGGCCTGGTACAACTGTTCGGCGGTGACCGTGCTGAAGTCCAACTTCACCCCCAGTCCCCTGGCCACCACCCGGGCGGCGTTGGCGGGCTGATCCCCGAACAGCGGCAGACAGACCATGGGCACGCCATGGTGCAGGGCCTCGTACAGTCCGTTCGACCCAGCGTGAGTGATGAAAGCTCGGGTCTTTGGGTGGGCTACAACAAATACAGCATGTTAGAATCAAAGAAAGTCATCTGCAATGTGCTATATTTATATATAGAGAGAGACTAAGAGATAGGAAACCCCGTCCCCGAGTAAAATGTATGAATATATAATTACAGACACAGAATCCCATGAATGCTTGATTTAGAAAGAGATTTTTTCACTGATCCAAGTTTTTTCTGTATTATTGCTGTATTATCATCATTATTACTTCAAATTTTCAAATTTCTCACGTTTTAATTTTTCAACTCTTATAATCACTTAAATCTCACCTAGCAGGTCGTTCTGAGGCAGCCAGCCCAGTAGTTTGGTGTTGTTGCCCAGACCTGTCGGCTTCTCTCCCACGTACCGCCACACCACCTTCTGTCGGAGTCGGGCGAAGGCTGCCGCGAAGACTTCTTTCCTCCCCGTTGACATTGTCCGGACCATCGACCCGAAACTGACCACAATCACTCCGTCGTCTCCAGCGCTCTGGACAAACGCTTCCATGTCCTGTGGAAAGATTAATCATTCAGAGTGAATTTTCTTTATTTCAATCAAGGAGGTTTTATATAAAACCTCCTTGTTTCAATCGACATCCACCTATGTCGAGTTTACGTATGAGCAGAGTTTTATTTAATGCCCGCAGTTTCTATTCGCTACTCGTCAGTAGTGTAAGAACTCACCTCAGTAAGGGGGGCGGCCACACGGACATTCAGTCCCCCAACCTGAACCATGTTAGGCATGCTGGGACGAGGATAATCCAGCACATTGTCGGTTCGATAAAGCCACAAGTCCGTACGTAACGTCACGCTCTGAATAGTTTCATCCTCGCTGATGTAGGTACGGGCCAGTCCGTCGTACATGCTACTCGCAGCCCAGTGCCCCAACATATGTAAAAGAGTAGACAAGACGACGTTCTGAAGTCGTTGAACAAAAGTCATTTCATCGGTAAAATCGGTAAATATAGAAGGCACGTACGACAGAGGCAGCGGCACACCTGTAGCTTTTCCGTCAATGAAGAAAGAATCTAGACGCAAAACGGCGATGTTGGGTACCCGCAAGATGGGCTGAGAGGATAGCGCCGCAAGGAAACGTGGGATCAGAAAGGACAACACTGTGCCCTGATATCCTCAGCCGATCCACCAGATTGCTGTCACCCAGAAGCAGGGAACAGTGTTGTTTGAAACCTTCGGACGTAGAGATTAATGCTTTTCCTAATATGTAGGGGGACAATTCTTCAGCCGCGGAAAGCATTTGGTATTGTATTTCTTGGAGCCTTGCTTGGGTTCCTTGGTCTTGGAATGCCTCAAACTGAAAGTCAGGCCACTCTGCCCGCCTTTTTTCTACAATGTCGCCTGAAACAACCACAGTTACGATATGACCTTTGTCCACCAAAGCACGCCCAATTTTGGCCTGATTCATCCAGTGGCTGTCGCCGGTTGGCGGGGGTACCAACAGAACCTTCTCTGCGCTGCTCCTGTGTCTGAAGATAATACCCAGAAAAACTAGCAGAATTGCGAAAAATCGAAGCTTCCATACGATTCCCATCTTGCTGCGCTTGATTCTTTCCAAACTTTGTAGACTGTTATTAGGAGTGATCAAAGGTTATCATTCAGTACCAGTCAACTAAGTCTATTTGTACCGTGGCCGACAGGTACAATGAGCAACACACACCTACTATGGGTGCGCACACACCTACTTTGGGTACGTCAAGAACCCTAGTTTAGCTACGCGTCGACACCACCTCTTTGACTGCGCGTCGAAATCCCTACTTTGGCTGCGGTGTACACACTAGAGTTCGTAAGGTAACACCTCTTCCCGGACGGTCTCAGGTCAAAGGTTAACTAGAGTTAGGGGCCTTAGATATTACTAGTAGCTGTTTCAGCAGGAATGAACGGATTTGCGTTTTTGTGTAACTTATGTGAGTGAAAATAAACATAACTAGAAAGGTAACATTTGTACGCGAATGCAGCATATTTCACTCCATCTCCCTCCCTATACAAAAATGGACTGTTCCAAAATGGAATTAAAAAAAATTCACCACGTTACGAGAATGAACTCGTCCGGTTGCATCTTCATAATGTGACTATTCCTTCATTCTCACGGTCAACAACTAGCAACATAACAAATATCATAAAGACCTATTCACAACGTTATGTCGTTCACACAAAAAATCACACAGACACAAGGCCCCGAAAACATAACTATCTTCGGAATGGTTCTTGGCAAAAGTACTTATTAAGCCGAGTATTAAGATTACATAAACTCAAACCTCAGTAAACATAGGCTGTGAGCGAAAATATCTGTGCACCATCCATGAAATCAAATCAGTGTGACCTAGGTTAGATTTACCCCATCAGTAAACGATTAAGAATTTGAGACGACTAATAATTTGGGAAATTGCATCATAGATACTCTGGCGTCCAAGCCATTTAGTCCAGTACATTTGGAACTAAGAGGAGCAAGAACATTTTAAAATATAAATCAATTTGTTGTTTATAGTCAAGTTTTTAAGAAAGAAATAACTGCGTTGGGTCGTTATACAAAGTACTAGAGGTCACCCTTCTATGTCACTACATCATTTTTTCTCGTGTATACAGAAAAGTGAATACCTCATGGTTAATACGTCATCTTACCACCTAACGCTTATTTGCATATTTCCAAGTGTCTACTATTGCCATCCTCGTTCACCAGGACCCTTCCGCTCCACGTTACATCGCTCGCAGAAAGGGCCCTGGTAACACGGGATGGCATCCATGGTTATTACGATATCGCCACCAAAACAGCTTCAGCCAATCAGAGGGGTTAAAACCCGTTTGCTTCCTCTCATCGGAAGCAAGCGCGCAAAGAACGCTGGGAAGCTATCAACCAATCAGGTTACGTGTTACGGCTAGCTCATTAATTATTCATGAGCTACAACTGCCGTTTGTCCCAAATAAGGGTTAGCTCATTAACTATTCATGAGCTACAACTGCCGTTTGTCCCAAATAAGGGTTAGCTCATTAATTAGTCATCAGCAAGTCTCGTCGACCTGCAATAACCATGGATGCCATCCCGTGTTACCAGGGCCCTTTCTGCGAGCGATGTAACGTGGAGCGGAAGGGTCCTGGTGAACGAGGATGACTATTGCCGCTTTTACAGAAAATCTTTCCACAGATGAACGAACAGCTGCACCACACGGTACCCAGGACAGCTGAACAGACGCCAAACAGGAACACAGCCACGTCCAGCAGGTAGTACTGGTACCACGGCAGCTCCACGGCGCGTGCGCGGAGATGGGTCAGTCGGCCATGTTTGATGACGTATTCTATCCACCAGACGGCCCGCTCCATGGGTGACTGGGGCTGGTCACGGTGCAGGCGGGACAGGCGGACTGCGGTCTCCTGGTAGCTGTGAAGTAGAATATAAATCGAACCAACATAAGTATATATATATATATATATATATATATATATATATATATATATATATGTGTGTGTGTGTGTGTGTGTGTGTGTGTGTGTGTGTGTGAGAGAGAGAGAGTGAGAGACAGAGAGACATTGTGTGTGTGTGTGTGTGTGTGTGTGTGTGTGTTTATGTTTGTGTGTGTACAACACTGCCGTCATGAAAATTGACCTCAAACAATTCTACACCACATCTAAAACATGTAGCATTATAAACATGATTTGATGTATACAAAATCCTGTACACGTACACGCAAAAGACATCAGCAGTACCTGTTGTTTGTGACAACATGAAGAATGGCCTGGTACAACTGTTCGGCGGTGACCGTGCTGAAGTCCAACTTCACCCCCAGTCCCCTGGCCACCACCCGGGCGGCGTTGGCGGGCTGATCCCCGAACAGTGGCAGACAGACCATGGGCACGCCATGGTGCAGGGCCTCGTACATTCCGTTCGACCCAGCGTGAGTGATGAAAGCTCGGGTCTTAGGATGGGCTTCAACAAATACAGCAAATTAGAGGCTAAGAAAGTCATCCCGTATATATATATATTTTCTACTTCCCACTGTTTATCTGTAATGAGAATCTTACCCAGTAGGTCGTTCTGAGGCAGCCAGCCCAGTAGTTTGGTGTTGTTGCCCAGACCGGTCGGTTTCTCTCCCACGTACCGCCACACCACCTTCTGTCGGATTCGGGCGAAGGCTGCCGCGAAGGCTTCTTTCCTCCCCGTTGACATCGTCTTGACCATCGACCCGAAACTGACCACAATCACTCCATCGTCTCCAGCGCTATGGACAAACGCTTCCATGTCCTGTAGAAATATGAATCGAACATAATGAACCTTCTTTATCTCAATCGACATCAACCAATGTCGAGTTAAGGTTTGAACAAAGCTTTATTGCCGACAGTTCCTATTGGCGGCTCGCGGCCGCGGGTAATATAAGAACTCACCTTAGCAAGGGGGGCGGCCGCACGGACATTCAGTCCCCCAACCTGAACCATGTTAGGCATGCTAGGACGAGGAAAATCCAGCACATTGTCGGTTCGATAATAAAGCCACAAGTCCGTGCGTGACGTCACGCTCTGAATGGTTTCTTCCTCGCCGAAGTACTTACGGACCAGTTCGTCATAGTTGCTGCTCACATCCCGACGCGCCATCATATGTAAAAGAGTACACAAAACAACGTTCTGAAGTCGTTGTACAAAGGTCATCTCGTCGGTAAAATCGGTAATTATAAAAGGCACGTACGACAGAGGCAGCGGCACACCTGTAGCTTTCGTGTCAAGAAAGTTAGGATCTGCATGGATAACGGCGATGTGAGGGACCCGGGTGTCTAGATGGGCTGAGAGGATAGCGCCGCAAGGAAAGAAGGGGTCAGAAATGACGACACTGTACTGGGATGCCCTCAGTCGATCCACCAGGTTACTGTTGCCCAGCAACAGGGAACAGTATTGTTTGGCCCCTTCGGACGCAGCGGTGAATACTTCTCTAAATTTTTGTTGAGACAACTCTTCCGCCATAGATAACATGTGGTTTTGATGCTCCTTGAGCCTTGCCTGGGTTCCTCCATCTTGGAATGTCTCAAACTGAAAGTCAGACCACTCTGCTCGTCGTTTCTTTGCAGTGTACATGTCCTCTGAAATTACCACAGTGACGGAATGACCTTTCTCCACCAAAGCACGGCCGATATTGGCCTGTGTAAACCAATGGCTATCCGATGGGGCATCTATAGCTGGTACAAACAGGACCTTCTCTGCGCTGCTCCTGTGTCTGATTAGAAAACCCAGGAAAACTAGCAGAATGGCGAAACATCGACGCTTTGATACGATTCCCATTTTGCTGCCCATTATTCCTTTTCAAACGACGTTGTACAAATGATCAAAGTTCACGTGACAAGTGCAAAGTGCGTACAAGTCAAAAGTACAAAGCCGTAAGTATGACTACAAGTTCTAGCTATTTAGCACATTTATTTAGTTCAGAAAAGTATTTCAGTCAATACACGTGTTAAGCACATTTACCTGTGTTAACAATTGGCAACACATCCCAACTCATCAAATCACTAATAAGGGATTGTTTACATCCCTTACTAGTGATTAAATGAGCTAGCATGCCTCTGACTCATTAGATCACTAGTAAGAGATGATTTGAATCTCTACTAGTGATTTAATGAGCTAGCTTGCCTCTAACCTATTAAATCACTAGTAAGAGATTATTTAATTCTCTAACTAGGGATTTAATGAGTTAGATGTATGCTAGCTCATTAAATCACTAGTAGATGCAAACAGTATTGTGTTACTCGTACAAAAAACACTAGCACAACTTTTTCACTTACTTCGTCTTTCGGCATCTTTTACTAGTACTAACTAAATAGATGTGTTATTGCTGAATGGTTGAAATGTGATTTGCTTCAACAGCAGTTAGGGCCTTCACGTATGTAGTTGATCGATCATATCTTACTTGTAATCTAATTATACATTTGTCTTAGCATACAAGGCTTGATCACTTCTCGTTAAAATGACATCATTTGTTATGATCATGCAATGCATACACCGACCGTGACCGGTACTGGGGCGCCCCCTTGTGACGAACGAAGAGCTGGAGACCAGCAAGACAGTGACTAACATCCCACCTTTTGTCTGTATTAGATATGCCAGCTACACATTCAAGGTAATAGTTACTCAAACAACTGGATAGATTTTGAAAACGATCAGACGGATGCTGCCTGAAACGTCTGACCATTTTCAAAATCTATCCAGTTGCTTGGGTAACTGTTATCTTGCGTATCCGATTAAGTGACCTGGATTCTAACCTTCTAGTTCTACGACGTAGATATGTCAACTTTTTGGCCAATTGTCATATACCAAGACTAAAAATTCGGCAAGAAATAAGCAAATTTGCGACACCGTACTTAACTTTGTTCGCCGGCTGTTTTATACTTTCAATTTTCCTATTCTATCAAAAATCAAATGGTATTAAGATACTATTAACTGAAAATTAAGCTGAATCTTCAGGTGCATCCTTTTTCTAAAGCCCTTCATTATGAATGGAGCAACTGTCATTCACGTTCACCATTCACTTAACAATTAGCACTTTGGCATTTTCAGTAGTGTGAGCCATTACTGTCAAGAGATATACACCAACATCATGATAGACAAAAAACAGCATATTTTCTTAAATATGCTGTTTTTTGTCTATCATGATGTTGGTGACATTCTGTCAATTGCAACCAAATAATGTCAGGAGAGTAAAGTATTGCTTCACTTTGTCTGTGTATGTTTCTGACCTACTTTGATGAATACTTTTTTTTTTTCAGGCTGTGACACTAAATGTAGTCCCAAAGCCTTTTTGAAGCCGTAGGGGCAGTGGGTTGTTATCCACTGTGTCTAGGGAACAGTACTGGAAGGTGGAGCCCATCCCTCTCCTTTCACCGTCTTTTATCTCCCCAACCGAAGTAAGGTACCCATTTTTACACCTGGGTGGAGTGAGGAAAGTCGTGTTAAGTGCCTTTCCCAAGGACACAACATCTTGGCAGGAATCAAACCCGTGACCACTCAATCTCGTGCATGTCCACTTGCCTAGCCACTCGATGCCACATATTACAGCGTTGCACTATTACAGAAAAAAACTATGACAGTTGTGGCCACTACTGGTTAGATGAACATAAATATATACAAGCAATAGCGAAGTGTAAGGAAGTAAAACAACTTGGTGATAATAAGTCCCATTGAAATTAGTGCAGGAAGTCTACCTTAGTTTTGATAAATTATCCACAGGTCGGAGGTATGAGCCGGATATAGCCGGCACGTTACTGGTTGGGGTTGCATGTAGTCTTATATATTTGTACAACACTTTGCCTTACATTGTACCTGTTACAACTGTTGTGCAATAAACTTTGACTTGACTTGTCCTTCAGAGGAATGTGGTTAGGAGAGCCTCAAAGAACCTATCACACTTAAGAGCAAGGCCATGTTGATTTTATTACATGGATGACATCTCTGTGCGCATCAATCTTCATCCGTTTCCGCAAAAAATAATCTGTAAATCATAAAAAGCAGCTGCAAAATAAGAAAATACATGCTGTAAATTAAAAAATATGTATATATTTGAGAAAATGGATACTAATGTCGTAGAATGCCAAAGTCAACTGCAAAGTTAAAAAAGTTTTGAATGAACAAAAATGAAGAATCTATTTCGGTATACCATACTCTATGTGTTTAGTTTTGCCTTCATTTATTTCATAATGAAGGCAACTTTTTTTTTTTTTTGCCAAACCTTTTTTTTCATTTGCACGCTTGCATCAGTTTTGGTGTCCCCAGAGGATGTCATCCATATAATCAAATCAACATGGCCTAAGATAAGAATATGAGTCCGCCCCCATGTACATGTACTCTGCCCAAAAGCATGGCAAGCCACACTGCTTTTCCAGCCCCATGCTTCCCCTCAATATATCACAACTGCTCTTCACCTTTCACCTTTACACCTGGTCGGTATCTATTGCATGAATGACACAAATGGCCCATTGTTTCAACTTTCACATCAAACTCCTTTAATACCATGACACATGTAGAGATGACAGACAGCAATTCTCCTCAGCTCATTATTATTCTTAAAAGTTTCTCCACATGTAGAGAAAAACCCAACAATCATCATGAACACTCTAGCTGTGAATCTTACATCTGTAGTTCGTCTGGGTAGATTACTTTTGTTAATCAAAGCATTAAACACTCTCACTTTTAGACAGATATATATAGGATGAGACAATATATAAGACACAATTATGTATGTCAGTCAATAAATTACTTGGCCCCTCTTTTAAACAAATTGTTTCAACTATAGCATTCATAAGTATATTTAAAAGGCTGTCCAAAGAAAAACAAAACCTGGGGATAGACTTTGGCTTGATATCTCTTCTTGGGTTGTTATCTCGTACTCTTCTGTGTTTTTAACCTTCTCCCTGCTGCCTAACTCTGTAGCCAATAGGTAATAGGGTGCCAAACGGGTACTTCAGAGTGCTAAAAGTTAATCTCCGAGCAGATGTTGGGGTAGAAGACTGTAATGCCTGCTGATTGCTGGGCTTCTCTAACAGCCAAAATCAGAAAACATTGCATCCCCTTACATCTGCTTGGAGATATTAGAGAACACTTCCATCCTTAGTAATGTCTACTACTTGCTTGCCATCTAGCCCCAAAGATTCTTTTTCTGGAACAGCCGAATCATACTGTAAATATTGCAAATTTGAAGACTTGTGCTGTTGATTTTAAAAAAAGAGAGTCTATTGGCAACTTTAAAATGTAGAGTAGAATCTGTAGTTAGAGAGCACCTGTCTGGATCATTCTTACTAAGTACTAAGTACATAATTCCAGGTATCACGTCCATCTCTCTTCATAGGACTTTCCATTCATTCATTATAATCAAGCTTGTAGAGTACCTCCTAACAGATTGAAGGTAGATGTAGACATTTTCCGTATAACTAATGTAAACAAAAGGGAGTACAAAGTACCACAACAGCTTCACAAGAAAGTTCCGTAAAAACACAACAAGGTAGAGATGTTACTTGGACTATCACATTGCACAAATTCTACACCTCTCAGGTTATGAGTTACATGCTTCAACGCTTCTTCTCACAGGAGATATTGAATACGTCCTTCCAATCTGTGTTCTCAGCAACGCACATGTGGAATGGATGAATAAATATCAGTTTGAATGATAAATGTAGAGAAGAGCTCCCCTGTTTATCTAAAGCACTGCTTGAGTACGACTCAATCTTTCACTGAGATGTATCGTCAAAGGGCATCTTTCCACGGTTTCACTTCGAGATGGTGCCAGCATGACATTCGTATGACACAACTACGCTTACACTCATCTGCAGAGCTTGTCCTGTGCCATCCCCTCAGAGTACTATGCAAGACTTCTTCTCCTTGAAAGGGTTTTCGGACGCGGGCACTCCCACCAGTAGCGGGTCGTCACGGGCGTGCTGTTCGCAGTACGCCTGCAGGTCGGCGGCCGCTTTGGAGACGCGGATGCGTTCGATCTGCGCCTCGAACCGGAGCTGGTCCACGGTCTTGTGAGCCTGCGCTATGCTGTTGGACATGTTGTTGGAATCTGGAACGAGCACGCATTATTGGATTAGTGGTTCTATACACGTACAGTCAAACCTACACGTACAGTCAAACCTGTACAAGTGACCACCTCTGCATAAAGACCACCTGGCCAATGTGATCACTTTGTGGTGGTCCCTTAAGGAAGCCCCTGTCACACTTGTGTGTATATTCAAGTGCGTATGGGTTTCACATTAACATTTTTTTCGGTTTAAGTTTGCGGGGAAGAAGTTGTTTTCTTCTTTGACCGCAGACCCACCGTTGTGCAGCCTAGTTATCCAACCAAAGAAATGACTTTTACAGCTGCAAACTTAACCCAAACCAAAAACATGTTAATACGCAACTCATACGGACTTGTATATAAGCACAAGTGTGAAAGGGGCTTTAGATAATTTTTCCCATTGACTTAAGCATTAAGAATCCTGTCTGTAGAGACCACCTGTCCAACAGAACTAAGTGGTCTTCTTCTGCAGTTTTTGACTGTAAATCTGTACAGTACAATCCTTACATCTGAGAAAATCAGACAACTGCAGCATGATGTTTTCCTTGGAACTTCTGGCAGACAAACGTACCAACATCACTGCCACAGACTTCACACTACAACTACTCAACTTTTTGAACACCATGGCGGTGAGATATCTTGGCACTCTGGGTTGGTATAGCATCGCATCGCTGGGAGAACACACTGCAGCATTTAAGTTAATTATAATGTAACACTACTTAAAACGGGCACGGACTGTGTCACAATACAAAGACGTTGTATAAACTTTCTTTTACATGTACGTCTATCTTTGTACTTTTGTTGTGATTGTCATGGGATGGGCCACAATGTACTGGAAAAGTCACTAAGGGGCTCGTTTCATATCAAACAAACTATGATTAACACCATTCCACTAGAGGTTGTGACTGCTGAGCAAAATTAAAACATATTTGACAGATCGCTCAACAAATTTCATGGATAAAGAATGATTTTTTTCCCTTTTTGCACGATTTTCAAATCATACATTCTACATTTTGCATCATTGGTTCCTGTACACAGTACAGTCGCTCAGCGAGCAATGTCTGGTGAAAAGGGGCCTAAAAGAAGTGGAATAGTAAAACAATAAAAGAAGACATCTGCAGATTTGATATACTAGTACTATGTAAAATAGATATGAATAAGGGAAGTCATACGTCTGTACTTGGCAGCTGTGGAGCTGAGGGCACAAACACTGCAGTCGGCCTGTAGATCTGGGTGACAATCAGCTGTGGAAAATAAACAAAACAACATACTCTATTACCTATGTATATTGAGGTTTTGTTTTCGGTGTGTACAGTATTTGTTTGTGCGACCGCAAATATTTGATTGGTGCACCTAACCTTAAAATTTTTTGTGCACAGAAAGATCTTTGGGTGCACAACATGAAATTAAGTCCAATATCTGCAAAACTTGATTGATTACAAACCCTACTGTCTCTTAAGAACTTGAAGCTTTAATTCCATAGCTACATGACGTGTAACCTTAAAATTTTAAAAGTAATACATCAAAAAAAGTACAACAAAGGATTAATTACCTTTTCTGATACTAACATTTCAAGAATATGCTGTACAGTATATCACTACCAGTCAATAGTACCTTTACCCTATACTAGGCTATAGCCTACAAATATGTCTAGGTGCACTGGTGCACCCACAGTAAAAATTGAGGTACACAATTTATTTCCCACAGCTGATAAAACTTGAGGGGCACAAAATTGCACATGCATCCAGTATTTCGAGCCCTGTGTAAATGTAGTGATGTATACAAGGCTCTCTCTGCACTCGCCACATTGTCTCACTGTTCTGTAAGTCTAAGTGTGATGGTGAAATGCTTAGTGCCAAGCGTGAAAGGTAAGAATGGTTTAGGGGATTCAGGGGCATGCTCCCACTGGAAATTTAAAAATTGTGACCTGAAATGTTTGATTTTTGTTTCTTGAAGCGATGGGACAGAATTTTTCCATTTGAAGCGCTAAAAGGATGGATGCGGAAGAGAACCCTTATGTATACTTGTAATAGATAAATATACCCTTTATGTACACATGTATGAGATTGTATCAGCCATTAATCTAGATGAGGAAAAAGCTCGAACAAGCCATTATGTCTTCTTTTCTACCCCCAGCACATGTACATTTTCTCTTTTTTTTCTGTTATTCATGTTTTGTGCATTGCTTACTAGTATGAGTATGAGTAATCAAATCAAATCAGAAGACAACATCCTGGCTGCCTACCTCAAATTTTATGAGGACAAATTTTAACTGTAATTTCCAAGACAAAAGAAATCACACCCAACACGCTTTCAAATTCAAGCTAATTCTTGCTTCATATAATCATAAGCATGCTGGAATTACGTTTATTCTTTTAATGCTTCATTGAATTTTCAGAATTAGTAGAATATGCAGGACAGCCACTTGACAATTTACCACAGCATATTGTGAAAAAAGCCAATCTAATTACATCCGCTGCTGCTATCCTGATAATCAACTCTCAGCGGGGAGTATGCTCTGACTAGAATATTCACCTCTCTACAACACACACGCACATCACAAAGACGAGGAAGCAAAAAAACACAAAATCTATTTTATATGCATGAAAAACAGTAACATGAGTGGAGAGCAGGGATTTTTGACATGTTAAGTACATATAAAAGCCAGGTTAAGGCACGGACACGCAGCTAGTGTGTTATGACGTGGGGTTTCCATGGTAAAAATGGCAGGTGGCTGGATCAAATGCAGACGTACAAACACCTGCTACAAAAAAGTACAAGGTAACAATACATTAACAGATCGTGGCTAAAGATTAACAGGAATGGTAATATTTGCACTGCAATTTGTTGACGGAAGTGAAAAGGGCAGGTTTGCATTTCTTAGTACAAAATATTAAACTGATTTCCCTTAGAAATTGCTCAAACATGCTTCAATGAAATCCTTCCCAAAACACCAAATACAAGACACCTCCCTGAATTTTCAATTTCATTTTGGGCAATAATCTAGTACACTTTCTTCTTAAAACAACAGATAAATTTTTGAATCACTGACAACGTTCAAGCTCATATTGCACATTTTTACTACCTTCAATGATATGGTAAATAGGAATTGATAAATCTTATATTAAAAAAATGCAAATCATCATCGCCAAACGCATGCCAACATTACCATACCATATCTTCTTCTAGGTCCTGATGAAAAAGAATTACCTATAGCTATGGTAAACGTGCACAGAATTCTATACCTTCACACTGTTGCATGGTTCCTTATTTAATCATGCATACAATCCTGCCCAGTTCACGCTCTTGCGCTCGCTAATGCGTACATCAGACCTATCTTCTGTCCACGCCTTTGAAAATGGTCGCATTTTCCCGTCGTACAGACCGCATCTGTTCGCGTTAAGGCTATTCCGTCAGGAGATGGTTATGGCTATTTGTCTGGCTCCTGTGCGTAATGCTCCTACGTCACTACATTCCATTTTGATGTTGGAGCATCTCTAGTCTATACTCCCTGGAGGTTTTGTGGGGAGAGTCCATTTTAGTCACAAAACTGGGGGTGGCAGGGAGTTGAAACATAAATTATGCACGCTAACGTTAGAGTAGGACTCAATGACCTTTTGCAAAGTATGCAATTCGGAAATAAGAAAACCATAAGGGAACGTATAACGTTACATGCAAAATCAGATTCATGAATAGTTAATTCATCCATGATTTATGATATGAAATATGTTGTAAACAGTGTCACATGTACCTTTATATGTGTATAGGCTTATATTGATATCGCTGTCATAAATATACTACAGATTAGAAAGTCTGCGAGGATAGCAATCCATGATAATACCACATTCGGTTGAGATAGGATTGTTGTAAAGACGATGTGTTTATGATTGATGGTATGATAAAAATTATGAACCGGATCTAGAAATATAACGGGACATGGCAACCTGACACAGAAAATCAAGTCAGTAGGATTTTCTGCTGTGATTTGAGATGATTTTACGTCATTTTTGCACAAGTAGACGAAAACATATAGCAACAAGTCTTTCAATACCTTTTTATGTGCAAAATATGAGCTGAAGAAGGCTACCGATTGGCAGATTCAGATTTACCGCAGGGTGTTTTGTAAATTATCCACACAAAAAATACCGGCATATTTTTGTGAACTCGCCATTTTCTCTGTGTGTTCCTCGATATAAAAACACAAATACGAGAGGCCAGTGAAGAATACAAGCGACTACATGGTACCTAATGTATGCCTATTCCATTTCCTACGTCACCTGTGCACCAGAACGATGTCTGGAGTAGATTATGAGGTAAATCACGGGGCAGATTGTGAGGTAAAATGTTCACCTACCTGTCTTCTGTCGGCACTATGGTTCTACTCCACCCTTGCTCGTAGCACCGGAAGTAAAGGGAATTGTGGGATCGATGAGGGCCCACATGCGGTTTTAGTGGTAGCATGAACGGCCGAAGTAATACTGTATTAATGTACGTGTCATTCGTTGAATGAACGGAAAAACAGAATTTTTGGATGTTAGATTATTTATCTGACAATTTTCGTTATGCTTGATGTCAATAAAGTCTTATCTCCTAGCAGATGTTGGAAAGGTAAACCCCAAAAAGCTCTTCTTAAATGTTTCCACATTTTTCTGACACACAAGACTGATGATGTGTAACACACTTAATAACATAATCGGTCTTACATAGACACTATGGTATAGTATGAGACATTCAACAATAATATATATACCAAACTGTCTTTATTTGAAGATGTGAGGCCAGTGACTGTATTTCAACAGATCACTTGCTTTACTCACAACAAAGCAGATCCCCATACATACACACCACTGTGAGTTGGAGCAAACCTCCTTGGTTGGAGTGGCAAATTTCAGAAAAGAAAATTAAAATACGACAAAAAATTGAATCATGATTTTACACTTTTATTCAAGATTTTGGAAAAAATGTGCTAAATGATACCCCTTTAAACCCTTGGTAAATTTTATTGTAAATATTGTACATGTATATTGGATATGATATGACCCATACACAAGCCACATGGATTCCAAGCATAGATTTATAAAGTGTATGTGTGAAGGTACCCTTATAGGACCTCCTAAATATAATTCATACGACTATTTACAATTCTCACACCAACATTTGTTACATTTGTCATTTTTTTCTTTTTCATATATTTAAAGTTCAGAAAAATAAACCACTTTTTGCATTACTTTGGGGGTGTTCCTTATATTCCATTGACCATTGTACAACTAACATCAGCAAAGAAAAAATATCACACTTAAAATTCAACACAACTGAATCATACGGAAAAATTTACGACAAACCACTGACTATGTTCTTTCTTCTACATGTGGGCCAATACACAATTTTGGCCAATTTCTGCAAGGATAATTGATAACGTCTTCAAAAATCTGCCAGGTCGAATAAGTGATGATTCATTTGTCAAACAATGTGCAAAATGACAGATCATTTCAGTTGGAATTTTCTGACCAAGTCGAGAGTTTATGAATACCCCTTTATACCCTCAGGTAGTCTCAATGATTTCCTCAGGCTAATCCAGGGCTAATCATAATCCACCTACTATTTGCATATTTGATTTTTGTATGGGAAATGCAAATGGATGCAAACGTTAAAATTTCATTCTATTTTCAATAAATTATTCACAAATAAAAAACAAATTACACACTACAACTTACATAAGTAGCAAAAAAAAATCTCATTTGCAACTGCTACCAAATTGTTTGCTATTCCAAAGATAAATTACAATCAATATACAATTGGAAGAAACAGTGTTTCATGTTTACAGACCTTTGCAGCATGAATAATTCTTTTGCATACATTTGTAAATGAAGGTCTCTCACTATTTCTGTTGGACTTGTGTACAGTAGTTTCCATGGCAAAACTACGAACCAGGGGAATGACAAACTTCTGGAAAATAACATTTGATAGTTCCGACCAATTGAATCATAACAGGTACTCATTCATGGCATTGCTAATCATTAGCAAAGATATATAATCAGATGTTCTATTTTCCCACCAATACTGATTTCCAAATAGGCTGCAGTGCTTGACTCGAAATGCTACAAATTCAACATATACCTTCTACCAACATACAACAAATAATGGTAGTAGACCGATTCTGACTGTCCATCACAAAAACCAGTTTAAGCAATGACAGCATGGTAATCGACACCATGGTAGCCATAAGACCAATGAGAGAGAGGCTGCATGTCTGTCAAATATATGCATTTTCATGATTTTATTTTGCATTTGTATGTTTTGATGAAAGTGGGTGAAGCTATGGCATCAGTCTATAGGCATAATCCACTTATATGTAGTTTCAATATCATATTTTCATGCCCAAGCACATTTTCACTGCAAAGCAGACAACCTTTCTTCAATTTGAAAATTGTGAACATATCTTTGTCACTGTTCACACCAATAATCATATCAGGCTCAAATTTTCTAAAAACGTTTCTACATCAAATTTACAATAATATTTACAATCTTTTCTTCTGCTTTCTCCACACAAACACATCCAAGACAATCGTGACAATCATTTGAAACACACTCCACACCTTTGATATATTCTGGGACATATTACATGTTCTTGGCATGTAACAACATAAAATTGTTCAGCTGCCAGTTTGAAAAATACATTTGATACTTGCTAGATTTCATTGGTTTGCCTAACAGTACGCTTTTTTCCCCGTTCAATCGTTGGGTGCCACGTGTCCCACGAGGTAGATGTTGTCGTAGAGGTGTCCGGCGAATTCGGGGTCAGTTTCTGGGGTGGCGTGGCGTAGGTTCTTGATGAATTCGCGCTTGGACATCTTGTTCTTGACATGTGGACTGCTCAAGTCGACGGACAGGAGGATCAGGGCAAAACATAGCACCTCAATCACTCCTGCAGGAAACAAAACAGAAAACAAATTTAAAACATTCACTGAAACAAAGACATTTCTACATCTAGAAGGAAAATTAATGATATATAGTTAACATAGAACTTTCATTGCAGACTAGATAACTATATCGATTCCCATGTATTTCCATGTACTTGTTTGTCTGCAATTAGCCCTCGGGCATGAACTTGCAATAAAGTTATTATTATGTATTTTATTCAGACATTACAAGAACACATTGCACGTACTGAAGTTAAAACAGAGGGATTGCAGGGGAAAACAACTTAATTAATCACAGAATGATATTACATTGTACATTGTAATTATGGTATCTGTCACAATCATCACAGAACTGGCAATTGTAACACACACAAAAACACACATGCAAACACAGACACAAACAAACAGCACACACACTACACACATGCACTTGCAAACACCCACACGTCCAAACATGGACACTACACACATAACATGCACACTACACATACAAATACAACACACACACGGCACAAAAAAATCACACACACACCCATTCAGGACATACCTGGTGACAATCCACAGTCTGGGTTACATTGACAGAATCTGTGGGAGAATTTCTCCACTAGTTTCTGTAGATAATCCCCCCTCTCCTCGGGCGCATGGATCGTCAGGAAGAACTTTCGGAGGGCGTTGGGAAGGAACTGGTTCCTGTAGTTCTGACGAATGACTAGCTCGTCCAGAACATCTGGCCTTTTATGGGGGAAAAAAAGAAAACCGACATTCGAAAATGGCAAACGTTATACACTGACCTCAGAGTGCAGTCAGAGTTCAAAACACTTATACATATATAAAAAGAACTATTGCTTTCTTTACTAAAAACTAGGGAGTGAAGTATTGTTTTTGGTTTGTCTGTGTGTCTGTCTATCTCTGTGTGTTTCTGATGTCATAACCACAAAGTAGTATGGGTTATTACATCATGGGCTCTTATTGTGTAAATGGGGCGAAGGCTGCCATGGCCATCTCTGCATACCTTGGCCAATGGTGTGTAACTTGGATATACCTTTCACTGCATTTCTTTACATTCAATAAGCTGTGTTTGAAAGATTGCCATGCAGTGGAAAATGCTACACATACCTGTTTTCTAGGAAGATTCGGAGGGGTTTCCATCTGAGGGTTTGTGTGCCGTGGATAAAAGCTGCCAACTCTCGGGGGTGGTTGTCCAACACACCCTGGGCCACCAGGTACTCAATACCCTAGGAACAAAAGTAATCATATTCATAAGATTCTTGTACATGCAATACACCCTCTACCACCCCAGCCCAACAATGAGCGCACCCACTGTCTATAGTACAAACATAGAAGATTTAGAAGCAGCTAAACTGTTACAGTCTGATCCCACTTCTGACACCATGTTGTATCACGTTGTGGAATCAGATGGAGAAGGTAGATGATGTTAAACCTTGTCTAGGATTTGTGTTAGTACTATAGACAGTAGGTGTGCTCGTTCCAGAGCTGGTGGTATTACTTCTTACACACCGTCTTGCAGCAAACCACATACTTCATATTCATGATGGACTATACCAAGTTACATAGATCGGAGGGGTGCTATCAGCTATATTACACACAAATATACCCAACATGATAAACAACCAAATTCTATACCACAGTCATGAAGATTTTTTTTTAAACTTAAGATTCATAATAGCATTCGTTATAAAGTATAAGCTACTTCAAGCCAACCTTCAACTTTGACATGTTACCAACAGTGCATCACGCTGCACATGCTCACTTTAAACCGTAAAATAACTTATTGGGTAGAATCATCCACTTACTGACTCAGGGTCTGCATTAAAGGTGAGAGAACCTTCATCTAAGATAAGGTACAGTCTCCTGAAGGAAAAGTTGCTGTCTCTCTGCTTTCTGTACACGGTGGCATAGCTCCATGTGGCTTTGCAAAGTCTAGTATAAGAAACAAGACATGATATCATCACAATTCCTACATTTACTGTCAATTGGTCAACACTGAATATCTCAACATGAAAGAACTTTTAACAGTCAAGCCCTCATCATAGGGTAAAAACTTACTAAGTTCAAGCTTTGATCAAAGCCATGTAAATCTCTGATCTAAAAGTAAAACTTATACCTAAAATTCTATTTTGTCCACCTTAATTTCGACATACTAGTATAACCCTCAATGCACCTGGCCGTGCATGCACAGTTTGAACCGTGAAACAGCTTATCGTTAACCTTCTCCCTGCAGCCTAACTCTGTAACCAATAGAGAATTGGGTGCCAAACGGATACTTCAGTGTGCCAAAGGTTAAAAACCCACCCCATCCACAGGACGTCATCATTGGCCATGTTCCAGACACAGGAGGCTAGACACAGGTCTGTTGCATTCAGGTGCTTCAGGACGGCCATGCCCACTTCCGGAGGGAGGGTCTCCAGGTCTGGGAACTTCTGCTGATCCCGGTGGTGGTGCCTCCCCCTCCGGAGCCTTAACCTCTCAGCATGCAGCATGTGGCCCAGAGAATGTCCCATTGCCTGTTGTTGTTTGCTACTTGGTTTTGCACAAATGTGTGGCTACATGAAGGAAAAAATAAAGCAAAAGTGTATAATGACCACTGCCAAACATTCTGACTTGACTAGTGCTGCATACCTAAACTCATGTTCAGTTTCAGGTCTGGATTCAAGTGCAGGGGTTCAGGTTCAGTACTGAACCCATGGCATATGTAAAATTCCATGTTATAATCCCACCCTCAACAGGAAAGGAGGTCTACGCATCAAACTTTCAGGCACTTGGGTTAACACGCTACCCCCCACTACCCCCCCCCCCCCCCCCTGCTATTTCAAGAGGCCCTAACTGTATTTGATGACAACCGGTTCCACTCTGCAATGGTTTCATAGTCATAACAGTCCTGCATTGTACAATCATAACAGTCACGCATGTAGCATTCCAACTAGATTAGCCCTCAAACCATCTTGAGACTTATATAGGCCATATATTGATTTTTTTATTTTTAATGACCCTCGACATATAATAAAAACAAGTTGAATTTTCACAGTAGGCATAATGAACAAGACTTATCTTGTATTTAAAAGTCACTGTTAAAAGGGCTTTAACGTTTACATGTTAGCTTGTTTGAACACGATGCAATTTTGTTTTATTTATGGGGTCTCTTCTGCATTGTGTGGAGCAAACCTAAAATAGTGTATTGAAGCAAAAAGCGTATAAAGATGAAGTCACAATTTCTGACCTTGGAGAATGCTGTGACAACATAACGATCAAAAATAAGACTACCATTAATACTCTATGCGTGAAGTATCCATGAAATAGCCGTAGGGCAGGATTCTAAAGAAAACAACAATCACAAACTGAAGAAAAGGTGGGAGGGTCACGTTATATGGCTCCAGCAAACCTAAACCTGACGTTGGCATTGTTGATATCCAGCAAAAAAAGTCACTATGTGACGATTCATACTTATCAAGGAGCAAATTGTTACGATCATGTCAAATTATGATACGACTAGAACAGTTTGTATGTTGTAGAATGGATCATAACGTTAACACTACAGCAGTTAAAACGTTTACGAAGCAAAGGAATGTGACTTTCTCACCATAAACGAAACAATGAAGGCTTGACTTACCTCTGTAGTTATGCCATGGGTGTCTATGGTCCCTCTGCTACGAGGTGGCAACTTTATGTATCTTCTACATGATAATACTGGGGGTAAATAAATAAAGATGATGATTCATTTTTACACGACCTCGATTCTGACGTATTTCAGGACAGCTCAGCTCAGACTGCACCACAGACAAACGCAAAAATCAAACTGTACAGTGAAGAGTGTCTTCCGAATTTATTATATTTTTTCCTAAGAGACAACAATTACATTTCTATACATTACCTTACAGTTAATTTGTAGATATTAAGAGTTGCTGAATATACGTGTTTCTGTGAGGAAAAGGACTTTATGGTGAAAATACATGTACTGCTTACGTTAGGTTGCGAGCATAGGAAAACTACACGGTACTGCAGCGACATCTAGTAATTTAGGATGGTACCTCAGCCAAGCAAATTACAGTGTGGACCAGATGGAGATTGCTCACAAGTGTTTCCAGGTGATTATTATCTCCGGCGAGGAGGTTGACCCCCGACGGGAGGTGTTGTCTTTGATTGTGTATGTGTGTTTGCATCTGTATAAATCCTACATTTATTTGGGAAATACTCCATAAAACTTCCACAAAACCAAGTTGAAGGCCCACTATGTAGGATTTTGGCGCACAAATTGAAAATATTCTTGTGAACAAATCTTAATGTTAATAGCAGGTACTGACATGTACAACCCCTTTTCAGCATATTTTCTTCATTATTTCTTCTATTTTTGGTATTTGTGAACTGTACAAAAACAAAACAAAAACTCCCGGACACCACCTCAATAGTAGATAAACAACAGCATCCCAGTGCACTGAAGGACCCCCATGGTGGTCTAATCACTTAGGCACACGTTAGACTGCCAGATGCCATGAAGCTCTTCTTCTTTGGAAACACTCATATCTTTTTTCTAAGAGGGTAGAATACAACTATTGATTTATTCTATAGAGTACTTTGAAGGGTATCAATAAAGTGTGGTTATTTTCCCTTCAAAACTGCAAGAACTCTGGTAAGGATGATTTTTTACAGAAACAAGTGAACTGTAAACAGGCCCCCCATTGGGCGGTCAGCCTGATAAGAAGTACAGAAGCCATGTGTGGCCATGTGTTAGTTTCACACTGTGTGTTGTTTTGGATGGAGGATAACAGTTTTCTAAAGTTGTTTGTATGGTGCAGTAATGTTGTAACCCCCCTTCCTGAATATCTGTAAGAAATTCTATAGAGTTGATAAAGCTTGCTATGCAAAGAAACTGTAGGAAAATTTACTTTCTGTATTGGCCTAAAACTACATAGTGGGTCTTTGACACATAAAAGTGAGGAATGCATCCTCTCAATCTAGCCTCTGTCACTGGTTCATTTTGGAAGTGCTCAAATACCGCCACTTGGCAGAATAAAGATGCAGTACGAAAGAGCGAACTGTCTCATTGAGTTTTAGAATGGAGCAATAAGCTCTGCCATGTACCTATGATGATGAATGGCAAGGAAATCACAGGTACTAGTATATTGCTGAAGCACACATTGTTACACATTATCAGTCCAAATATTTGATTCACCATTTCATAATTGGAAGCTTCCATGTCCTGTCGTCAATACTAGATTCGTCAGAGAAGAGAAAAACAAGAATGACAGGAAATAATGGAAGGCAGAGATTGATACAGAGCTCAATTTATTTGGTTCGATGCAGACTTTGAAATGGGATAGATGAGAGCATTTGGCAACATTTAACTGAGATGTGCTCATACTATACAGTCATATCATTGAGTTTTTTTCTTCCCCCTTCAAAGATTGGAAATATTGCATTGAAAACCATAACAGACAATATGAAAAGACTAAGCTTTACTTTCCAAAACAGCTATGATAATCTGTACTACAGATAAGCATTCACACAAATGGAAAATGTTAGTGTTATCTAACATCAAACAATATAAATACAAATATGGCATAAACTGGATCTATATAGCTAAAAATACCACACTCAACTTGACTTCAATCCCTAATATGTGGTGCCAAATAAGAAAAATTATCAATTGTGCTAATTCAACTTTACAGATGTGAATCATCCTATATCATTCCTTATGTTAGTACATTGTACTTGAGTAGTAAGCCTAGAAGAGCTATGTTTACCACATCAATCTTTGGCTATGGTTACAGAACAGTGTCTGGCTAGTTGAAATGGCAGATCCTTTTCCCTCATCATGGTATCATTGCTTGTGTTGTAACACTGAAGTGTAGCCAGGAGTGTATTGTAAAATTTGTCTTCTGATGTGGTCTGTGGATTCCAACCCCCAGAGGGCAGCCTTCGCCGCCCACCGGTGATGAAGATCTCTGAGCCAAGCACAGTGGCACTGCAGTAACGCCATGGGACTTGTCGTTTTGCCAACTCCTCATAAATATTTTCTTCATGATTGTACCGCAGGACACACCCTAACTTACCACCAACAAGATAGATCCTAGAGTCCACTGCGCATGCCCTTATTCCTCTCATCAACTTGGGCAAGGGCATTTTGAAAGACCACTCATTTTCGATGGGGTCATAGCACTCCACTGATTGCAAAGTGTTCATGCAATCCTCACAGAGAAAAGTCACACCACCAAATACGTAGATCTTTCCTCGACATGTAGTTATACCAAAATCCTCTGCTGACTGTAGTAGCGGTGCTCTCTCTCTCCAACTGTTTGCGCTCTTGTTGTATACTTCTACAGAAGTCTGAGCCATGTTGCTGGGAGTGCCACGACCACCAAGAACGTACACCTCTCCATTCACAGACGCCATCCCATGGAAACTTCGACCGTTCTGTATGGACCCCAGCTTAGTCCAAGAATCCTGAGACGGCCTGTACCTCCATGCCTGATGCTCAGACTCGTCTCCCCCTGTCACAATCACGTCATTCTCCACGACACATGCTGCAATTCCCTTACTCTTCTGAAAGGAGTGCTGCAGTGCACTTTTGCCCACACAGATGCCATTGAGATCAAGTCTGTACATGGCACAATCTATACCGTCCTCTTCCTCACACAACTTACCACCAAGAACCAGAATTTCTTCTCTGCGAATTTTACGAGGTCTTGCATGTGCAGACTGGTTCCTGATTACTTTCCTGATTTCGCGAACTCCTGCAAACACTTTGTCGTTCTTCAGTATGTTCTCCAGATAGTTTTGGTCCACATTTGCAAAATCAACACACTCCATAAGCTCTGTAAGGTGTCTTTGCCGTTCTTCGTGATCATGTCTGGCCCAAAGCACGATTGCCTCCAACACCCGTTCCTCTTTCTTGGCATGAAGGCCATCGTCTGATAGGTACGTCTTCAGAAAGTCTACAGGTAGCTGAAGGAACTCCTCAGTCATGCATACTTCTTCAAAACTTTTCAGGGCAATGTCTCTTGCCATCTCAGACAACGTTGTACGTGACACTAGGTCTGCCAATGCCCAAATTCTTAAACAGGAGTCAGATTTTAGTCGCTTCTTTAGGAAAACTTCACAAGCCTTCGTGATATGAGAAATCTGCAGCATGTTGGCTGCTTTGAGCAGGGGCTGTACATTGTCAGTAGTGATGGCTATCTTGGAAGTGTAGGCAAAGTCCACCAACAGTTGTAGAGCCTCTGCACTCACCCCTCCTATCTCTATCTTGTCCTTCTTACTCTCACTGTGGGATCCGTTGAACATGGCGTGGAAGTAGTCGGAGTAAGCGGCCAGGACCAAGCGGTGGCAGGCAATCTCCTTCCCTTCAGCGCACAGCGTCACGTCTACCATGTATCGTTCTGACCGTAGCTCCGACAACCGCTCCAGCAACGTGACTGGATACAACTTGTCCACATCAGAACCATTGAAACTGTCATCCATTCCTAGAAGAAGGAAAAGGGAACTTTAGACAAAACACAGATGCAATTTTGGAATGTTATATGTTTATATAGAAAAATGTCTAATTAAGGTACTTGAGGAAACAGGAATAGCCATGCGCTAACCACCTCCTGGGCGTGTGATCATAACCAAGGGGCGTTGCCCAGTACACAACCAGAACCAGAGAAGAGAACTCGGTAGATTGTAGTCAACATCCACTATGCCATGAGTTATTATAAACTGTATATGTACACAATTGACCTTGTGGCATGTAGACTAGCATAAGCAGCAGGCCATGATAAACTAAACTACATTGTTGTATTGTAGACAATAAGGAGGTTCACGATTCTAAGTACGAATGCGCAGTAAAATGCACTGTTAATATGTCAAAGGTGAAGGGCCCTAACTTGCCAACAGTTCTTGTCTCAACCATTGTTTCGATTTGCATAACACTGTCCAGACGTGTTTTGTTTATGTCTCAGGGCCGCGTATGTAATAAAGTGAAACTACATCTATTAGTCACATCCTAGTTAGTATTCCTACACTACAAAGTCTCTCAGCAAGAGTAGATGAGTCTCCTGAAATTGTTTTAACAAATTTTAGAAGTTGCCATACATGTGTATCCTAAAGTGGGCTAGTCGTGGTGGCTAACGAAGGGTGTTTTTGCTTGATATTACATATACTATCCCTATATGTAATATCAAGCAAAAACTCCCTTCGTTAGTCGCCACGGCTAGGCTAAATGAATTATCGCTGTGATCGTAACAACATTTTTTGCAAAATTATGGAACAAATCATCTTAGAACCAGTTAAGTTACATCGTACATATATGACGGCATGGGGTCCGCTTGAGTAGTTATACTCACTGTCAATTACTCCATATGCAAACAAGCCGACGGAAAACAGAAATGAAGGAGCAAAACGACGTGCACGCAAGATCAGACCGGACACGTTTGCTCCCTTGAGAGTATTGACTTCTAACCCTTAACCTCGCGACCGTAATCCATTTGTCAGTGAGGACCCCTAGCGATCCATGTTATTTTTGCCGCTACTGGGTGTAAATAGTTAACTTTAATACGGTACATAAAATACTTCAACTAGCTCAAAAGTCATTGCCAATGTCTGCAAGTGTTCTGGTCATATTCCAACAATGAAGTTGTAAAGGATCTCGTTGAACTGATAAAATTGTATACTTACTGGTCGCGAGGTCAAGGGTTAGAGGCCATATGTCAATACTCTCAAGGGAGCAAACGTGTCCGGTCTGATCTTGCGTGCACGTCGTTTTGCTCCTTCATTTCTGTTTTTCGTCGGCTTGTTTGCATCTGGAGTAATTAACAGTGAGTATAACAACTCAAGCGGTCCCCTTCCCTCCATATATGTTGTACGATGTAACATGAAATGTCTTCAAATGATTTGTTTCATTTGCACAAAAATTTTGCAAATGAAACAAATCATTTGAAGACTGATCACAGCGATGAATTTGTGTAGGATACACATGTATACTATGGACACTACTAAAATTTGTTAAAACAATTTCAGGAGACTCATCTACTCTTGCAGAGAGACTTTGTAGTGCAGGAATACTAGGAGGAGACTAGGAAATTATAGATGTGGTTTCACTTTATTGCATACGCGGCCCTGAGACATAAACAAAACACATCTGGACATTGTTATGCAAATCGAAACAATGGTCGAGACAAGAACTGCAAGTTTAATAGGGCCCTTCATGTTTGACGTATTTATTGACAGTGCATTTGACTGCTCATTCGAACTTAGAATCATGAACCTCGTTATTGTATACAGTGCAAAATTGTTTTGTTCATTGTCACAAGATACAGAACCTGAGAATTTGGTCTTGTAGAGTAGAGTAGGATAGAGTTGGGACTTTGGTCAGGTAGGATGTACATGTACATCCAGTTTAGACCGCTCCAACATCTAACGTTACTTTGCCATGTACATACTTAACCTCATGGCATGGTAGACTACATGCTATGGGGTCAAGTAGTGGATGTTGACTACAAGACCATGTTCTCAGGTTCTGGATCTGGTTGTGTACTGGACAACACCCCTTGGATAGGACAAGGAGGTTAAATACTGTATTTAACCTCCTTGGATATGATCACACGCCCAGGAGGTGGTAGTGTGTGGCTATTCCTGTTTCCTCAAGAACCTTAATTAGACATTTTTCTATATAAATCAGTGATAAGATTCCAAAATTGCATCTGTGTTTTGTCTAAAGTGCCCTTTCTCCTCTTGTAGAAATGGACGACAGTTTAAATGGTTCCGATGTGGAAGTTGGTTCCGATGATGCTATGGACAAGTTGTATCCAGTCACGTTGCTGGAGCGGTTGTCGGAGCTACGGTCAGAACGATACATGGTAGACGTGACGCTGTGCGCTGAAGGGAAGGAGATTGCCTGTCACCGTTTGGTCCTGGCCGCCTACTCCGACTACTTCCACGCCATGTTCAATGGAGCCCACAGTGAGAGTAAGAAGGACAAGATAGAGATAGGAGGGGTGAGTGCAGAGGCTCTACAACTGTTGGTGGACTTTGCCTACACTTCCAAGATAGCCATCACTACTGATAATGTACAGCCCCTGCTCAAAGCAGCCAACATGCTGCAGGTTTCACATATCACAAAGGCTTGTGAAGTGTTCCTAAGGAACCGTCTGAAGACCGAGTCCTGTTTAGGAATTTGGGCATTGGCAGACCTAGTGTCGAGTACAACGTTGTCTGAGATGGCAAGAGACATTGCCCTGAAAAGTTTTGAAGAAGTGCACATGACTGAGGAGTTCCTTCAGCTACCTGTAGACTTCCTGAAGACGTACCTATCAGACGATGGCCTTCATGCCAAGAAAGAGGAACGGGTGTTGGAGGCAATCGTGCTTTGGGCCAGACATGATCTTGAGGAACGGCAAAGACACCTAACAGAGCTTATGGAGTGTGTTGATTTCGCAAATGTGGACCAAAACTATCTGGAGAACATACTGAAGAACGACAAAGTGTTGGCAGGAGTTCGCGAAATCAGGAAATGTAAACTAATCAGGAATCAGTCTGCACATGCGAGACCTCGTAAAATTCGTAGAGAAGAAATTCTGGTTCTTGGTGGTGAATCACAGGAGGAAGAGGACGGTATAAACCATACCATGTACAGACTTGATCTCAATGGCATCTGTGTGGGCAAAAGTGCACTGCAGCACTCCTTTCAGAAGAGTAAGGGAATTGCAGCATGTGTTGTGGAGAATGACGTGATTGTGACAGGGGGAGACGAGTCTGAGCATCAAGCATGGAGGTACAGGCCGTCTCAGGATTCTTGGACTAAGCTGGGGTCCATAAGAAACGGTCGAAGTTTCCATGGGATGACGTCTGTGAATGGACAGGTGTACGTTGTTGGTGGTTATGACAAAACTCGCAACAACATGCCTCGGACTTCTGTAGAAGTATACAACAAGAGCGCAAACAGTTGGAGAAAGAGAGCACCATTAATACAGGCAGTGGTCGATTTTGGTATAACTACATGTCAAGAAAAGATCTACGTATTCGGTGGCGAGACATTTCTCTTTAACGAGTACATGGAGACTCATGCAGTGCAGTGCTATGACCCCATCCAAAATGTGTGGACTAACATGTATAGAACGCACTTGCACAGGCCGATGAGAGGTATAAGGGCATGCACAGTGGACTCTAAGATCTATCTTGTTGGTGGCAAGCTAGATTGTGTCCTGCGGTTCAATCATGAAGAAAACATTTATGAGGAGTTGGTAGAAGGACTAGTCCCATGGCGTTACTGCAGTGCCACTGTGCGAGGCTCAGAGATCTTCATCACAGGCGGGCAGCCCTATGGGGCTTGGGATCCACAGGCCACATTAGAAGACGAATATGTCTTTTACCGCACGAGCCTGGCTACAATTCAGTGTTACAACACAAGCAATGATACCATGATCAGGGAAAAGGATGCGCCATTTAAACAAGTCAGGCACTGTACTGTAACTATAGCCAAAGACTGATATGGTAAACATCTTGGCTTACTACTGGTACACAAGGAATGATATAGGTACTTTCCAAGCAGAGGTTGGGTTTCGGCTTGTTTTTGAAGTCTTTTTATGCGTTTTTGTCGGGCTTTCTGTCAACAGAAAGAAACTGTGACAAAAACAAGCCAAAACCCAACCTCTGCTTGGAGAGTATGATATAGGATTGTGTCCATCTGCAAAGTTAAAGTTGTCAAACGAAAATCATCCTTTTGTTAAGTTGACCTTGCTGTAATGATGGACATATGAACAAGTGTCTTGATACTTCGATAGCACAGAAGTCATGTCATGCCCCTAATGGATTAGGGTTTGCATTCTACTACTACTGGTACTAGCAAATTCAGTTTTAATCACAGTATTGGTGCACACACTACACAGCTAGGTAGGTTGCTGACATTCCTTTTTATACATTACTTTTGTGGTAAGAAAATATCAGGAAGACTTTAATCAGAAGCATACTTTCCACTTAAATAGTAATAAGCACAATTAATGTTTTTTATTTACTTATTTTGCACAACATGTTGTTATATCATTAAGGGTTGAGCCAGACTTTAGATCTTATTTGTATTTTTACATTTTTTGATGTTAGATATAGCACTAACATTCCAATTTTCTTTTTGGTATGAATGCTTATCTGCAGTACAGATAGCTTGTTTCGAAAAAGAAATCTTAGTCTGTGCACCTTTTCTGTTATGGTTTTCAATGCCATATTTCTAATCTTTGAAGCTGGGAAAACCTGTGGGAAAACCTGTATATTGTGGGCACATCTCATTTAGGTGTACCCAAATGCTATCATCTACACCAACTGCATAATAAAATGAACTCTGTATTCATCAGTGTGTGTAATCTCTGCCTTCTACTACTTCATACATTCTTGTTCGTCTCTGCACTGACCAAACCAGAATTAACAAGAGTTCAGGGACCCCATACCTCCATGAAACATTTTTATCATGCAAATGACTCACACATTCACATAATCTATGCATGGTTATGTACTACATAACCATGCATAGATTATTTGAATGTAATATGTACACCTTTAACTTACTTAAACATATCGCAAGTGTGAAATCATGAACTACATAGATAAGGCAGGTATCTCATTGGGGTGCACCTGTTTGAGAAAGACATTAGTCAACGGGTGCCAATTAGTTGCCTGAAATGGCGATTTTTAAAGATAAGTTTCAAAACCAATTGCAATTGGCAAAATGGCGTGAATGGGCACAAACTAGATACCAGAAATAGATGTCAGTCAAAAAGGTAATTAACAACATTTTGCAAATGTGTCGTTGAGTTTATTGATGAAAATATAACAAAACTACCCGAAAGTGACATTGTAGAAAAACTGTATACTACACAAGTTAGCATATGCAAAATAAAATATTTCTGACTACGCAAAACAGCTACATTTTAGCTGAAACTCTTTGTACATTATCTACAAATAGATTACAATGCAAAAAGCATGCTTAGTGACTTGGAAGGCTTGGTAAAAAAATCAAGTATTATTAAAGATAGTCTTATAAGAATATTAGGTTATCAGGTCTCGAGCAATTGAGCTGCAGTTCCATTCAGCATTGCTAGGCGACTGGATTCCTGGGAACCATTTCTGTTGCAACAAGGGAGTCCTCTGGGTCATAAAGATGCTCTGCAACAAACACATGAACTGATTTAGGGATACTGAACTTAATTCCTTTCAAATACCAAAGATATAGGTAGAATCTCCTGAAATTCAATATGGGTACCAAATTTTTCCCCATGGTCTAAATAAGTACATGCCCTTTGCAAGGAATAGCGAATGCATCAAATCCTACCAACACAAATTCTTTTGCACTTTAAACAATAAGTAATTGATACCGAGAAGTTCAACTTAATCTCAAAGTAACCTTTTAGGGTATAAAGACATCAGCATGTCTAAAGGTCACAATGGACTCTTTAGCTCACAAAACTTGCTGTAGAGCCTTCTTAGCTCTAAGGTGGATTTTAACAGACCTCCACTTGAGCATTTCCAGACACAGTTAAAATTTTTACTACAGCTGCCAGCTGCTAATAAAGATGAATTCACCCAAGACGTTTAACTCTAATTTGATTGTGATTGACAATTGCAATCCGCAAAAAAACAGGAAGAAATTGTCAATTTAGCTGGAAAGCTCATCTGTGCTGATAGAATTCATTCTGTAGTAGGTTCAAACTATAATTTAAAACATAACCTTTTTTAGAAGTAAAAGAAGTCGTATACATCAGGGCCTTACAACCATCGCTGAACAAAGACGGCAGACGCTATAAACTTTCTGCAATATTTGTTTCATTGAGTGGACAAATACCTGACGTGCTGTTTAGTTGAACAGTTACATTTTTGTCCTTTTTGTTGGAAATTCAGTTCAATCCTGCTATAGAAAATTATACTGCATAAATGAAGTACCTGAGGTGTGATCTACTGTCGGGTTGAGTGCCACGATGAGCCAGCCCAGTATGGCCCCTCCTACCCTCATGGTGTTGATGATTCTCCAGATGTACAGTCTGTTGGCCGCGTCTGAATCAGTCCTGTAAGGAACCAAGCAAGTCAAGTTGGCAAACAGATTAAAGCACACATAAAAGAGTGATTTTGTACCTTGTTATGGTCACATACTAAATACAAATGTACAGTAATATAAAACCTGTACAAGTTACCACCTCGACCTCTACATAAGGACCACCTGGCCAATGTGACCACTTTTTGCTGGTCTCTTGGAAAATTTTTCCCATTGATACAAGCATTAAGACTCCCGTCTATAGTGACCACCTGTCAACATAGACCAGATTTCTTGAGCAGTTTGACAAGCTTGCTAAAGTCATGATGCATTCTGTTCCCTGAAACTAGACACAACTGCACGCATGTTTCAATGACAACAATGAGAATAGCAATATAATGGACAGAAATACTTTCTTAACCTTTTAATTGTATGTTAGGCTTACATAGAAAATGATTTCTACGATAATAAATGTCTGCCAAATGTGTTGAGGAAGCTGGTAAGAACCGTGGTCTCACCAGAGGTCCTGGTTGGTGGTTGCCACGGTTACTGTACTGACGTCTGACGGCAGGACAGTGGGAGTGGCCTCCACAAACAGGCCGATCCTGTCGTCTATACTGGCTATACTCACACTGAAGATGATGGAGATCAGATAAACTGGGGGTAAAATTGAGAAAAAAAATCACCTTGGGACAAATCAAGGAATGACTGTCAGAGGTTGTGTACAATAGATTCATCCCATAACCCTGCCCACCTCAATTAAAACATAGAAATGCAAAATAAAAACATAGAAATTCAAATATTTAACGGACATGCAGCTATTCTCTCATTGGTTGGACTGCTTATTGCCATTCTCTCATTGGCTGAACTCCTAATTGTGATGGACAGTGAGGATATTGTAGGATGGAATTTCTTTTCGGAGAGAGGAAAACTCATTGTACATTTCACCCCCTTTCATCCTCATCATTCCTTTGCAATATTTCATAACATGTGAAAATACATAGGAATCATACATCATTGCCTGCTCATACACTTTTGTTCCTCTCTTTGGCAAGAAAAAAATTCTACCTACGGTAAATCTTTATTCTATTTTCACAGTTTTGGCAGAGACCGCTCACAACAGTATCAGAACACTGCAAATATGTGTTTTGTAATTCTACTGTACTACAGAATTGTTCCAGTTGGGAACTTCAAACAATGCAAAAACTTCCTTTTCCCCCCTACCACAAAATAAGACCACCCCAAAAGTAAATGCCTTTACAGTACCTAGAATAGAGATAGCACCAGACTGAGGCGTGAGAAGGCTTCGGAAGAACCTGCGGTTGGGACGGGCCACGTCATAACTGTAGGAAGCATAAAACCATAAAAATGATCAAAAATCACACAATATTTCAGTTTTCCCCACAAATTAGATTTGAGAAACCTTAGTATCAATTCAAGACATGAATATTACAAAAAAATTACACAAAGTCAGCTTTGATTAGGGACGTCCCCTTGGATGGAATGAAAGGCCAAAACTTTCAGGTTTGATAAGGAGAGCCATACCTCAAACACTCATCGAAAAGAGAAGGGGTCCTTCCTGGTGTGAGTGGATCAAACCTTACTACAGTCTAGTTTTATGTAGCTAGTGGATATTCTTTTCTTTTTTTGATACATGTGTTTTGTAAATACTGTATGGGTTGTCTAGCCTGAGACAAACAAACAGAAAATAAATAATTCACCTGTCGAACACAGAGACTGTACAGATGGCCAGTAGTATGTAGAACAGTGACTGTGCAGGCTGGGCCAGTCGGCTGTACTGCTGGAGGAAGTTCAGGTCTCCCTTCTCCGTCAACAGGAAGACCACGATGCAGTGCCACAGCGAGTAACCAGCCAGGATCCCATGGCAGAACAGCGCAAACTTCTTAAACCCTCTATGAGTCGACTGCAGGGGAGAGATTATAATAACCCTTAGCAGGCCAAACTACAGTGTGTACCATAATACTATACGCAGCAGTTTGCCTGTGTTATGGTAACCCATTGCATTCTACAGGTTAGAGACAAACCTGTCTTCATGGATAACATTGATTGTCAGTTTTTACTCGGCAAATTTTTTGTCTTGGAATATCATGGAAACTTTATGGACACAACAAAAGTAGACATACTTTCGTAAGGTCATGTAAAAAGTACTTATACACAAAAAGGAAATACAATGATTTTAACATTATGATAGTATTTATAAGGTATTGGAGTATGAATGTATCACAAAGAAATCTGGTTTCCTTTTTTGCAGTTTGTATGGTGACCTCTCCACCACAAATTTAGCATTTCCACTACAAACATGTGTCTGCAATGAATTACTATATATAATTGTACTACAAAAACGCAGCAAAAACCTTCCTTTCCCTCCTACCACAAAATAAAACCACTGCAAAAGTAAATGAATATACAGTATTTGTAGACAGTAGGGTTTAGTTACCAGTGCCAGTTCCCCTGTAGTCCTGTCTGCCTTGTCCTGCTCTGCATATTCCTCGTCCGTCTCCTGTAACCGTGACAACCGTCGCCGCTGCTCCACCCGGAAACCACCTCATTTGGTGCAAGGTCAACATTTAATTTTTGGCAACACCTCAGGGGCAGAGCAAATCCATGCAATTGGGAGGCAAATATCTAATCATGCAAATGTAGTCGGAAACACTTCCCCAATGGGCTCTATGGATTAGCAATTATCTGGTAGTTTTGTATGTCAATCATTGTACATGATGTCTCCGGGTCTGGTAGGAGGAAAAAACACTACTGGTAATGTGTGGTGGGTGTGGGTGGAACCCATGGACATGTCTTTGTAACGACCAGAGGGAAACAGGGAGTCCTCTTGACATCTTCTGCAAAAAAATTCTTTGTTTTCTTAGTGGAGGGCGTTCTCTTGCCCTTATAAGCTAATAGCCCGATGTGCACACACCTAGGAATATTGAATACTGCACATACTTTTGGTTTCCACAAAGAGCGGCCCTACAGGCTGGCTGGTCATGGAGGAGACCTTGTGGGGTTTCTGCATGTCTGTGGTCTTGTCACCAACGATGATGTCTTCATCTGCCACCATGAAGTCTACCGAAACTGTAAACACACGAAATAAACAATTTTCTGTATTTCCTGGAGCACAATCGAGACACATAACATGGTGCATTTCCTGGAACACTGCCAATCCAGCCCTGGCAAACTGTACATTGTTTAATTTTCGCAGAGCTTTTAAGTTCTCGTTTCTTTCTTCCATTACTTAAGTTAGTTCAACTGTGAACTCAAAGACAATGCACACTCTTGATTTTCACTAGTACTATACCGCGCAATTTGAGTGCAGCAAATTCAAATCACTCTAATTTGCAGTATACACACCTTCTCCATCTGCTTGGTAGGCCTCATCAGCTGAAGTCAGGTTAGTCCTAAAACGAGGAAAGTACTGTAAGTCTTCAAACTTTCACAGTGCTTTTATTTTTGTGGTGACCTCTCTGCCTTGAATTTGTGACACCACAAATGTGCGTTTCCATTGAATTACTACGGTACTACAGAATTGTTTCAACAATGATTTCAAAACACAGCAAAAACCTCCTTTTCCCTCCACAAAATAAAACCACCACAAAAGTAAATGAATTTACAGTAATCATTGATGACATTTGTTTCATTAAGTCCTTTTTTGTTAGACCCCCCCAGCTTAATGTGATCAGCTGTTTTCTCAGATCTTTCATGACAAAGACATGTAAGAACAACATGAAACAGAACTTTGGAGTAGTAGAAGAATCGAAATAATGGTTTTATGAACTTCTATACAACTTCAATAAGCAATAATAAGGTTTGTTAATGATCACACATTTCTTTACAACTACTTCTTAACATGCTTGAATCCCAAGCAAGTCAATTGATATTACATCAAAGCACAAGTCAAGGGACAAGGCAAGCAGTAGTTTTTTTACCTGGCATTTTTCTTCTTTTTCTTCTTCCCAGGCTGGGGACGAGGGGGTCGGGCCTTCTCACCTCCCTCCCCCTCCCCCTCCGCACTCCCTTCCCCCTCCCCCTCTGGAACAACATTAGACATGTCCATTCAAAGTCTTTACCAACTAAAACTACACCACACAGTATGGGTTTTCAACGGATTGGATTAAGATAATGACAAAATATAAAAATCAAATACTGTAGTTCTTGTTTCTTTCACTGTTTTCACTGTCACCGCTGGACCGTGAACTTATCATCACAGTGAAAAACCTACTTATGATTCCTTCACACATCCTTTCTGCAAGTCACTTGCTACCACCGTGAAGTTAAAGTTCGGTGAAAATGTCAATTTTTCTTACACCTTGAAATTTTGCTACCGTGAACTTAAAGTGAACTACAGTATACAAACTTCAAGTTTTTTTGCGAGGCTTAGGGGCAGAGCCAATAGCCTTCCTTTGTCATTTTCTATCAAACAAAATCTAATCTGAAGGAAGTATATGATGATGTACCAGGTCTGGGTTTGGGTTTCCTACGCTTCTTTCCGGAATCTGGTATCTCATCGATTCCTTCCTCGCTCACCGACCTCCGCACACGTGGGGACTTTGTGACGGCTGAAAGAACGAAACCTTAGTATCAGATTCGGTAACTTAAATACAATTACATGTACCTTCATTGCCATGATACTTGTTGAACAAGAAACCATCAGAATGTTTATATCATAAATCATGACTACTACAAAATAATCTTATATACTCAGTCTGGCACATGTAAATATCTAGACCCGGAAAGCTTCCTCATGTACATATATGTGATGCACTGAAAGAAAAACTAAATCTGTACATGTCAAATAAGAATTTTCCGACACACACAATCGGCATACAAAAAATGTCTGAAAACCAAATATCTTGAGAAAGTTCCTTGTTCACATTTGCATGTATACACGAATACATACTTTGATGGAAACATGCATGCATGACTATGGCCTGTAAAAGAAATTTTACTACATGTAATATAGATACTGTGCAGGGGACCCAAGATTACCCTTGAGGTACCCGTTTGTTGCAAGGAAGTTCAACAAAAACATACACAAAGAAGTGACATGAACACTCAAGATATGATTTCCTTATAAATATGTGTTCACGGCTAATGATATGTTTTGTTTATGAAAATGTGCATATGGCTTATGACATGTATCGTTTGTGAAAACGTTTATGTGTTTGTAGCTTACACTTGATCTGGGCCTTCCTGGCAGTACGAGGGGAGGGAGTGACTCCACTACTCTCACTGGTTTGTGTGAGGAAGGTGGTCACACCTTTATCAAAGTACACAGAGAGAGGGACAGGAAGGAGATAGTAGTAGTCAAGTAGAGAAAACATACAGAAAAACAACATGTAGGGTGGACAGAAAGATCTAGTACCGCTTTCAAAACTTTTGAAACTACCATTTTCAAAACTACTATTTCTGAATGTTGTAAAATTTCAACTGTTAGCATTTTACCAATTGCACAATGCAATGGTTATAGTAAAAAGCTTCTTGTACAATTTTGTAAGTACATACAACTTGAATGTAACACTGATATTTCTGTTACAAACAACCTTATTGTACACATCAAGACAACAGAAAATATCCAGCATATCTGAAACTTGCACAAATCTTAACCTTCTCCCTGCTGAAATAGCCTCTGGGCACCAATTTTGTTTTGATTAGAGTTAGGCAGCAGGGAGAAGGCTACAGTTCAATAGAAGCTTACACTATCAACTTTGTAATCAACTTCTCAACATGCTCTACAGTGTGTCATATTCCATAGTGCATCTGACATGCCAAACTTCTGCAATTTACAGAACTGACCCTGCCGAGAAATGTTACGCTTGGTTTTTGGAGAGGCTGCTGGATTTCTGCCATTTTCCCCTCGTCTGCCTAAACCATTATCAAGAATGGAGTATGGTTACGAGAAGGGGGAGGGGGGCAGCAGAAAAACATTAAAAAAAGTACAGAATAGAAATGTAGCATGTTGTATTGTAAGTGGGAAAAGTAATCATTATCACATGATAGAAAAACAAAGATAAAAGGGATGTAGCTTTAATGATATATGACAAAGAGTTGAGGACAAACATAAACACTGAATGCATGATATATACATTGTACATGCATTTATATGTAATAATATTAAATACTATGTACAATGAAAAATAATTTCAAAAAAGCAAAATGTGATGCACTACGAACGCGGAAAAGCGACAAATGGACAAAATCGGTTACATTTTGGGCAATAAATTAGTGTTGGTTACAATTCTAAAATTGTCGCCGTTTAGATTGCCCCCAATTAGCGACATTTTCGGTTTATGGACCCAGCCCGAGTTCCATGGAAGTGGAAAGGTTACAATTTCTGGGAGAACGGCGACAAATGCCGGTTTATGGTCCCACCCGGCGGGCTAATGAACTGCGCTGTGAAAATGTCGCCGTTTGAATTGCCCCTCCCGCACTTGGGCCGGTCAACGCACACTTCACACCTACATGTTTCCCCTCCTACCGATAATTCCTATTGTGTATACTAATCTGTGAGGCAAATCTGCCCGCGTGGTTGTGAATAGATCGTCGATCTCGGCCGTGAAACACGAAAGACGGCCGAGATCGGCCGCTGCGCCCCGCGACATGCAAGCGGCAAGCCGGGTCAAAGGTCATTCAGAGACGAAACAACAACACGGCGAGCGGCAAAACTCTCCGTATTTGCAACATCGCGGCGCGGTCTAATTTTGCAGCCGTGTTTTAGTATTGAAAAATACCCTTCTGGCCGTCGGTGGAACCGTCAACCCCATTTTCCCAGCGTCGTCGCGGACATGTTGTAAAGTAAACACTGGAAGTTCTGTGATCTTCTGTGGGGCACTATAGCCTGCTCGAACACGCGCGCGCTAGAATCAAGCGAAAGTAACCCGAGACAATTTACGTGACTCTGGCTTTCCAAATATGGAAAATTTATGCAAATGTCACGTGCAATCCGCCCGAAAGTGTGCTATGGCCTCGGCCGGTTGCTATGCAGTGATGAATGCCGGCGCCTTTGATGAACTGCTTGGAAGTTTTGCGGTGGGCGTGGCCTATCGCATGCGAATTTGATTTTCTCAAGAGTTCTCACGACTTGCCGGCCGGCGCGGGGATAGCTGGCGGGATTCCCCACCGTTACAAATGCAACAATGTTCTTTTTGCTGGTATTTCTACCAATAGTGCTACATATGTGGCATGAATGTCAATGCCGCTACCACTAAAAATCGGAGGATACCTAGTCCTGGATATTTGGATATGATGCAAGTCGTTGTCGTAGGGTGAGGATGGCTACGATGCCTCGGCCGAGAGATTACGTAACGATGGATAGCTGTTGGCCATCCGGGCACGTGAGCAAGTTTGTATCACACCGGGAACTTTGAAATAAGAAATATTCTGCCCCTGAAATCGTGAGCGGCCGGACATGATTTTCGCTCTTTAGTGAAATATCTAACATCCTTCTTGTTCAGATTAGTTTTTTACGACTTTATTTTGTTAAAAGGAGTTTAAATCTGTTGGCAAAATTTCCGATTTGTAACATAGAAAAATCTAAAAACCGTGTCTTGGTTCAAAGGACCGTCGAACAGTGGCGCTTTAAACTAGCCTGGAATCCATCCTATTTAGCTTCCGGCCGCTACCCAAGCTCCGCTGCCTGACCAATTAATTGGCTAGGCAGCGGAGCTTGGGCAGCGGCCGGAAGCTAAATAGGATGGATTCCAGGCTACTTTAAACAAGGTTAAAATCCTAAAACGAGAAAATAAACATCCATCTCTCCACCGGTCATTCCTAACCTACAAGTCCAAGCAGATGTTAGAATCCGGCTGAGTTTGTGTGTGTTTTGCAAGACTTATAAAGTTTTCTTGTAGTAGCGAGAGAATGGTTAAAAAGGAGCACTCGTAAATCCTAACATCTGCTTGGAGATTTGGTCCCACCGACGGCTTTTGTTTGTTTGCTGTTGTTTGTATTAGCCTTCGGGCATGAACTTGCAATAAAGTTATTATTATTGTATTGCATACCCGGTAAACCGCATCAAGGCGTAACACATCAGGTTAATTCGGCTAGTAAGATATCTCGTTTGAAGCACCGCCCACTTTAAAAAAGTTAATGAACATAAGATCTGCTCGTGATAAAAGATTAAGGTACTTACCGAACATGACAAAGTCTCCGGTAAACCGTAAATATAGATTTGCCACCCAAGCGGGGAAAGTTGGACGGCTGAAATCCGGGTGAAATCGGTCTAAAGAAAGTTCCTTGGTGCGCATGATCAATCAACTTGTCCCTTGCAGTTCTTCCTTCTTTTTGCATTTTGCAAGTAGTGAAAACTTAAAGTGTTTCTCTTTTAACCTTTTAAACAAAGATCGCAGGTCAAAATGCAGGATTCTTTCACAGCCTTTTCCCGCCATATTCAGACCATGCACGTAATCTTGGCATATCCACCTTGGTCTATCAGACGCAAATGTCCGGAAAGTGACATTCAGTAGTCCATAGCAATAGGACAAGTGAGGTCCGGTCCGGTCTGCTAGTTCGTAGCGAGCTTTTCATGTTGCTATACTCAGGAATTGGACATTGAATATGCCCCCCTCCCAATATTTGCAACAAGAAGGAGGTTCAATCACTAATCAGTGCCTGACTGTGCTGTAAAAGCTTCCCTAACTGAACAAGATTACACGTACCTCCCCATTGGTATCGCCTTGTTTCTTCGAGAGTCAAATCTCCACCGTAGGTGTAGTACGTCGTACTCCTGCAGTCCAATGTCGGGATCTTTCCCAGCCATGCATCTCCAAGCCTGGACTAATTTTCCCGCCAGATAACACTGAACTCTGACACCGATGTGTTACTACAGTAACTATTATTCATGAGCTGGTCTCAAGAGGAAATGTGAAACAATACACAGGAAGTAGTCGTCCCAGCATTTGAATGACAACGTTGACGATCCATTGATCTGTGTGTTGTGTTGTGTTGTGTTGTGCAAATCCCTTCTCGATGCCAGATCGCGTCCGATTTGAACTATTTTTGTAGCGAATGTGATGTGTAACTTCAATGGGCTGTCACAAGCATTCATACTTGAAAGTTGCAGAATTTGATGTCTTTATTTGAAATGATATTAAACATCAAGGAGGTGATACCATTCCACAGATCGATGTTTGTTATGTTTGCAGATTATATAGAATAGGAGGCATATGATTCATTCTTCAAGCTCCCAAAAAATGTATCCACTTCTTTGAGAGTTGAAGTAAGGAGCCTTGCTTCAAGAAAAGGTATCCATGGTTGAAACAATCGTAACACTAACAGTGCCCTCATGAATACTCCGAAAATATGTAGATGAAAAAGTAATGCACATTCCTGCTGGTGTGTTTATCCAGAGGGGCGGTTTAATATACCGGCTATACAGATACAGACTCCATACTTACAATGATACTTAGCAAACATAGCGAATGTGACAGTGACAATTGAATGCGTTAAAGGCTAGAAAAGCAATGTTGTATATATATAGTGGCCGGTATGAGATGCTGTTTGCGGAGGTTTCAGGACAGTATATACGTCCAGGCAAGGAGGTTATATATAAAACCTCCTTGGTCCAGGCAAGGAGGTATTAAATTTAACCTCCTTGGTCAGGGTCCAAAGAATCTTCTCCCAAAAGATCGCCTGCTGACAAATTAGTACGGTTTTGCATGACAAAAGGAAACTTTGGGTTACGGGTTTGCCGGCCGATGACGGTCCCCAGGGAAAGCACAATCCCATTATCATGGAGACGATAAACTCTTGTTCCCCCTTGCAAGAGAAAGGCCCATTAGAAAGGCCCTGTAACACTAGCCTCCGTTGCAGTCCTTTTCCCCGCAGCTTTTTTTTTTTTCCAATTTTTTTTTGGGGGGGGGGGGCGCCACGTATCTGCTTGGGATCCCGTATCCGCCGTGCCTCTGTGTCCGCTATAGACCCTGTGTCCGCTGCTGGGGAAGGACTGCGTTTTGTCGCTTCCAGCAAAGGCCCATCAAAAATCACTTATCACCATTGCCATGGATGTGCGAACTTCCCGTAATAAACACGGCCAGCGCGGGGAAATCTTCATGCCCCTTTGAGCAGCGACAACGTTCTAACGTTTGCCGGGATGTCTTTTCAAAACACGACGGACGGACACCTAAATGAACGAACCTTTCGCATTTTTTCCTTCGTACATCCATCGAAGTTGCTATAATGATTTTGTGCTTTTCGTGCAAGGAAACGTGGCTCAAACATGTCTCACAAAGCGTGAGAAAGCTGCAATACTTTCTCCGCGCACGCTGCGCTAGACAATGGCCGATCATAATCTAACCCCTGACCCTTTGTTGTCTTCTCTGTCGTATAAGAAACACTCTAATTATAAGATCTCTTAGCTACGACGGCTGAATCCACAGAAGATATCAGCAATAGAAAGAAACATCAGGCCACATTTCAGACAATTTGTAACTCGACTTTGAAGACAACATGATAATCATTTGCAAGGTAGCATGCGTCACTTCACGTGGGCTTTGTGCAACGTAACATTTGAATTGCTTCTCGTGGTAGTGTGAATTACTTCTCCCGGTAGTGTTAATTACTTCTCGCGGATACATTAATTGCCTTTGCTGGAAGCGACAAAACGCAGTCCTTCCCCAGCAGCGGACACAGGGTCTATAGCGGACACAGAGGCACGGCGGATACGGGATCCCAAGCAGATACGTGGCGCCCCCCCCAAAAAAAAAAATTGAAAAAAAAAACACGCTGCGGGGAAAAGGACTGCAACGGAGGCTACTGTAACACAGCCACTCACCAGTAGAATCGATCAGCAGATGAGTCTTAGACTCTACGACTTCTGCGAGCCCAGCCACTACAGGCCGTGGCCGCGTTGCGAACGCTGAGAGACCAAGGAGTCGTTGAAGGACATTATCCTATATAATGTCCGTTGACAGACCAACTTTAAAAGCAGAGGTTGATGGGGAAGATTGTGATCCCAACCGGCATATGATATTGAAGAAGGTCACTATCTTCTTCTTTAACCAACCTCTGCTTTGTTCGAGAGTAGAGCGTCAACGGTTTGATAGATCGCTCAACGAATTTCATAGATAAGAGACAATTTATATTCATGTTTTGAGTTTTGTTGTCTTCCAATGAATCATACCTTTTCATCTTGCATTATATTCCAGTTATGAAATCCATTTTGGAAGCTTGGCAATCGCCAGAGAGCGGGGCCCAAATGACACTTTCGGCAGTAAAAAAAAATCAAGGATGTTTTGTAAAATACGCCCAGTGATGTCTCGATAATCCTGCGATTTTGAAGGATCGGTCACGGTGGCAGGTCAAAAATAGTTATCATGAGCATACTTAATGTATATTTCTTGACATACACTTTCATTTTTTGCTCCCGCAAACCGGGCCCCGATTTGGAAATGTGACCGTACCACAAGCAAGAGACAGCCAATGGAGAATAGACGCAAAATGCATCAGGGTCACATCTATTACCAGAACACTCCCTTTTTCTGCAAATTAATATCAAGTTTGTCTTTTTTCATATTTTCCAGGTTCGTCCTCTTTTATCAACTTTTGATCATGCTGTGCAAGAATTCGAAAACAGGATGGACAGACTTACTTGAACGTTTTGTTTTTTTGTTTTGTTCCGTTTTGACGTTTTGTTGTCGAGTTCTGTTGACCCCAATTTGTTATGTTACGTTTTTGTCAGTTCGATTTCATTGAAGTGTCTACCGGCAAAGAAACATACTAACAATTAGCTTTCGCACAACTAACAACTCATGGAATTCAGGCTAATACGTGTATTTGAAAATGCTAGTCTCCTTCGCAGACTTTTTAGAGCGCCGGCGTTTATTTCTTTGGGCGAGCGCTGATCAATTCGATTCGTGACTTTCAAGGGAGCGGATGCTGTCCTAAACTTCTGACTGTTTCAAAATTTTATCCAGTTGCTTGAGTAACTATTTTTGGCGTAACCGTAAAGATTTGCTGGCAGAGCTAGAAAGGGCGCTGCAAGAAGTCTACGAAGGAGGCTAAGGAAATGCAATGTTTTTAAACGTATTCTTACGATACCTAGGCAAGAAACGAAACAAATACGTGTAATCATATTTTCATTAATCTGGGAAAACCGTGTCTTAAGCAAACCCTAAGCATTAGTTCACTAAGAAAAAAGTGTCCCTAGAGATAAGGATACTAATTGAAAAATCCTTCAAGTTACATCCGACGAAAATGCATGGTGTGAAGCAGGTGAGTTTGAAAACAACATCTATCTAATATGCATGCAAAGATATGGTGGAGAACATTTGTGACGAAGGAAGTTGACATTTACATTAAGACATGGTATGTAGGTGGGGTTCACAGACGAGTACCTACATGGACATAGCATAGGGTAGTGAGGGGATTTTGTCGTCTGCTGTTTTGTGTACATTTTTACCGAAATGTGACATTCTCCACACAGCGCGCAACTCTGCTAATGAAACTTGCGCTCCAGATGTAATATAATGTTACAGAATCTTTTCGAGTTTAAGCATCGGTCCTGTCATAAAAAGAGTCAACGGGTCTTAAAATATGAAGATTTATTCCTGGCCATGGGAGGTCTTGTCGAGTTACCGGTACCAGGAAAGTACCAATACGTACCGTACTTCAAATTCGATATCGCTATGTTGAGAATCGTTTTATTATTGCTTTACATGTTTCGAACGTCTGTCGTCCTCCCAACTTCACGACAAGACTTACCATTACTTGTGAATTGTGTTTACTTAAAGGTCTTCTTTTCATTTACTTGTCTTACTTTAAAATCATCACGCACATTTTAAGTGGAAACGTAGCACGAAACGAACCATCTGTCGGGCTTTCTGCCCACCCGTATTTCTACAACCAAACTCTAAATATTTTATTTCCCAAGTTTACGGACAAGTTTCATAAGATTCTAAAAAATGAACATATGCGAGGAAATTTTTGTAAACGCTTGTGTAAATGCTTTTCAGTACTAATATTCTCATGCAGCAAATATTCTCGTCTCTGCTGTCCAACCGGAACCAAAGAAAAAAATGATGCGAATTGATAGATCAAATCTGACAAATGTTGCAGCAAACCGTTATAGATCTTGACAGCACTCCGGTACACCTGTGGAATATAAGTAGAATTAGACTTTCTTTTCCATTTTTTATAACAATTGAAACTCCAATGTAATCCTCATTCTGACATGTTGCTATAGCTCTACTGCCGGGCACTCCACATACGGCATGCGGTAGCCAGGCCTTTTGCTGTTGTGTCAGCGAATCATCAATCATTTGTTTGGAAGTATTGACGCATTGTATTTGAAGAGTTGAACCTGTAACACCCACCGACCCCACATGAGCACCACACACACAAAAAACACAAGTGAAACCTATCAACCTTCCACTCATGTGCGACACGATATTACAGTAGCGCCACATGTACCAGTTAGTCTTCCTGTACGGTAGGTATTGTTGCAGAAGGAAATGTTGAGAATTGTTTGAGGATTGTTTTTACATTTCCAAATGCCTGTTATCCTCTCAACTTAACAACATCACTTAACAGCACTTGTGAATTGTGTTTATCTAACGATCCGATGCTTTGTTGGACGTTTTAGAACCTATGAAGGGTACCTCTGTGTCCAATTATTAGCTGGAAATATAGCCCACACCACCTGTCAGATCGGACAACCTCGACTACTGCTAGATCTAATGACGCTTCAAATACTAGTCACTTTGGGTTATTTGTTATATATTTCATATATGTTGTCCATGTCAATTATCATTCGAATTGTACAAGGAAACCGTCGTGCAACACCGGAGCATATGGTAGAAACTGCACAGTACCGCATGGACGATGTCTTTATCTCAACATAGAAGTCAGTATAGAATGAAGACTGTAGGAACACCCGACAGGTAGTCTAGGTACCTCCCTATATTTCCAGCCAACACTTGCGTGGTTATTTCAAATTCCAATGCGCATCTTATAAAACCTAAAACTAAGTTAAAACAGATGACGTTTAGTTATCGATGAATGTGACAAAAGTGTAAGATCGAAAACGACTCTCCATGTTGTATAACCATGGCCTGTTTTAATATCGCAAGATTTACAGGATATTCTCATATCATCTTTAGAAACGGGGTACTGATACTAAATCATAGACAACTAAAGTACTAGTATTGAGAGCACCGTTTGAAGGGTTTTCATACACTCCCCGATAGACCGGCTAAACGGTAATTGGAAAATTGATAGTTCCGTGTTGTTTTCTAAAGTTCAGGACACTCTTGGACCGTGAAAATGGCTTTTTGATATATCATAAGATATACAGGAGTCTCGTATATTATTGTCTAATGTGTAACTTGTAGAGCGTTATTTGCACAAGACGACGAAACAGAAATATTAACAGCGCCGTTTGAAGGGTTTTCATACACGCCCCGATAGACCGGCTTAACGGTGATTGGAAAATTGATACTAGTAGTTCCGTGTTGTTTTCTAAAGTTCAGGACACCCTTGGACCGTGAAAAAGCTTTTTTTTTTAAATTATAAGATATATAGGAGTCTCGTATATTATTGTCTAATGTGTAACTTGTAGAGCGTTATTTGCGAGAGAGGTCGAATCAGAAATATTAAGAGCGCCGTTTGAATGGTTTTCATACACGCCCCGATAGACCGGCTGAACGGTTTGAAAAAAAATGATAGTTCCGTGTTGTTTTCTTAGGTTCAAGACGCTGTAAGGCCATGAAAACGCTTGTCCTTAAACAACAAGATATACAGGAGTCTCGTGTATCATATACTAACGAATGACTTGTCGGAGTGTTTGAAAAAGACCTCCAAAGAGAAATACTGAGAGCGCAATTGGCAGGGTTTTCATACACGCACGCCGTATAGACTTGTGCTCAACGGTGATTAGAAAATTTATAGTTCCGTATTGTTTTCTATGGTTCAGGACACTCTTGGACCACGAAAAAGCTTTTTAATATATCACAAGATATACAGGAGTTTCCGTATATTATTGACTAATGGTTACTTAACTTGTAGAGCGTTTGCAGAAGACGTCGAATCAGAAATATTGAGAGCGCCGGTTGAAGGGTTTTCAAACACGCACCAGTAGACTTTGGCTGAACAGTGATTGGAAAATTGATAGTTTCGTGTTGTTTTCTGCGGTTCAGGAGACTGTAGGACCATGAAAAAGCTTTTTATCATATCACAATACAAACAGGAGTCTCGTATATTATTGACTAATGGGCGACTTGTAGAGCACAAGTGTTTTTAAACATTTTACAAAGCATACTACGCCATATTCAAGTAAACACAACTAACACATACTGCTAGGTCATCTCGTTAATCTAAGAGGACGACGGAGGTTTATCTATGATGGTTTTGAGAACATACGGGAAACGATTGTCAACATTTCCTCTTTCATTTTCGGATGTATTGAGAGGTAACATTTTACTTCAGGATAAAGGGTACGATATGCTAAAGCAGCACAGCATTGGTCTCGTTAGAAAGTACTTCCCGCGGTATTACTGCTCTAAATTAGTTTTCACATATCGCCCTGCATGAGCCACTAGTGAAGTTCTTGCAGAACGATGATTATGTCAACGCCGTGTTATTGCAGCCTAAAAGCCGAGTGAAGCGCAGGTGCCTCCACACACTGGGCACGCGACAGTAATGCTGGGGTCGGGTTTCTTTTCCTTCTTGGCTTGCCGCTTGCGATTCAGCTCGTCGCGTCTGTTCTCCTCGAAGGATAGAAAGGGTGTTCAAATTGTTAAGTTGTCCCTATTGTTTAATTTAATCATTAGAAAAAAAACTTGCACTCAGTAGTTCTGAGCTGAAAAATGTTTTCAAACATTGTGTTGCATCAGAAAGTTACGCATGTCCATCTAAGTATGGACAGGTTAGGGTTAGAGTTAGGGTTAGGGTAATGCCACATGCTGGTAGGTATCTTGTAACACTACACAGATGTTTATGAGTGTTGTCATTTACGTGATTAAGATTTGAATACGCTGCAACATTTATTTGGTTCAATATCAATTCGCAACATTTCTTGGAAGCGGGGATTACCGAGTACCACTCGAATAGCAGTGCGTCAGGCAAGGGGTGGAGTTAAAGTTTCAAAGGTTGGTTTAAGCAAAAAAAGAACTAACAATTCTTATTTTGTAACACTACACAGGTGTTTATGAGTGTCGTCTTTTACGTGATTAAGATCTGAATAAGCTGCGACATTTATCAGATTCAATATCAATTCGCAACATTTCTTGGATAATGGAGGCGTAAGATCGCTTAGCGCTATCGGTACGGTATTTTGGGGGTACCGTACTCCGACGTGTGGCGCAACACTAGAGTTTTTAAACTTTTCTAAGTCCTTCTTTTGTGATCTAATGCCAAGGGCATCATTAGAAGAAAAAAAAAAACTTGCACTCAGTAGTTCTGAGCTGAAAAATGTTTTCAAACACTGTGTTGCATCAGAAAGTTACGCATGTTCAACATCTAAGTATGGACAGGTTAGGGTTAGGGTTAGGGTAATGCCACATGCTGGTAGGTATCTTGTAACGCTACACAGATGTTTATGAGTGTTGTCATTTACGTGATCAAGATTTGAATACGCTGCAACATTTATTGGGTTCAATATCAATTCGCAACATTTCTTGGAAGCGGGGATTACCGAGCACCACTCGAATAGCAGTGCGTCAGGCAAGGGGTGGAGTTAAAGTTTCAAAGGTTGGTTTAAGCAAAAAAAGAACTAACAATTCTTATTTTGTAACACTACACAGGTGTTTATGAGTGTCGTCTTTTACGTGATTAAGATCTGAATAAGCTGCGACATTTATCAGATTCAATATCAATTCGCAACATTTCTTGGACAATGGAGGCGTAAGATCGCTTAGCGCTATCGGTACGGTATTTTGGGGGTACCGTACTCCGACGTGTGGCGCAACACTAAAGTTTTTAACTTTTCTAAGTCCTTCTTTTGTGATCTAATGCCAAGGGCATCATTAGAAGAAAAAAAAACTTGCACTCAGTAGTTCTGAGCTGAAAAATGTTTTCAAACATTGTGTTGCATCAGAAAGTTACGCATGTTCAACATCTAAGTATGGACAGGTTAGGGTTAGGGTTAGGGTTAGGGTAATGCCACATGCTGGTAGGTATCTTGTAACACTACACAGATGTTTATGAGTGTTGTCATTTACGTGATCAAGATTTGAATACGCTGCAACATTTATTGGGTTCAATATCAATTCGCAACATTTCTTGGAGGCGGGGATTACCGAGTACACTCGAATAGCAGTGCGTCAGGCAAGGGGTGGAGTGAAAGTTTCAAAGGTTGGTTTAAGCAAAAAAAGAACTAACAATTCTTATTTTGTAACACTACACAGATGTTTATGAGTGTCGTCTTTTACGTGATTAAGATCTGAATAAGCTGCGACATTTATCAGATTCAATATCAATTCGCAACATTTCTTGGAGGATGGAGGCGTAAGATCGCTTAGCGCTATCGGTACGGTATTTTGGGGGTACCGTACTCCGACGTGTGGCGCAACACTAGAGTTTTTAAACTTTTCTAAGTCCTTCTTTTGTGATTTAATGCCAAGGGCTATGTACAGCTGGTTACACCCCACGCGGTTTAGGTATGTTCAGACGATCCAACCTCCTTGTTTGAAGTATCGCTATGAAATTACCGAAAGCCAGCAATGTCGTCAACAGGTGGTCCACCTCGTACCGTTCTGAAAAAAATCATTTCCGGCTAAAGCCTGTGCTTTGATTTTAAAAGAATCATTCAAAATATCGCACTTCACATATCATATTAAACATTATCAACAAGGCAAGGCGATGCCAGACGCCAAGAAAGGCAAAAGGGTATCCTAAATACATTTTCACCCGTTTTATTTGCACATCTATACGGAACCACAGGCGGTGGTTCCGTGACGCCTACTAACGTGACAGTCGCAGGAGACGTAGCGCTAACCATTATCGTCCGATTTGTTCAAAACGCCATTGTCACCAACAGAGCCAAATATTAACCCATGGGAAGAAAGATCAGCTCTTCCACATAAAATGCATGGTTTGTAGCTTTTATCCATCTGTTTTAAAGCCACGTGAGCATGATTTGAACTGAAGTCTGTAGTAAAGAAGTGTGCCATGGTGACCAATCGTCGTTCATTATCCTTCTAGTCAAGGTCCTTGTTCTAGTGCAGTCCGCTTCAAAGACTCGGCAAATTTCTCCATAGGTGGACAAAGTAGTCTTCACATCAAACTTGAGGGATAATATATCGCGTTTGTGCGATTTAGATGAATTACGGAGTTCCGAATTCCATGTCAAATATTTAAGATGTTTATTCTCCCCTATGGGAAAAATATTCAGACAAACGTTCCTAAGGATTACGGTTTATCGATAAATCTTAATTCATAACGAGAACGGTTTTTTTTGTAAAAATACAACGTCAACGTGTATACCGTTGGTCAGTGCATGAGATAGAGCAGCGCTATGTTAGAAAGTCTCAGACTGGTACTTCATTATCGACACATACTGGTATCATTTTTTAATAGTATTGAGCATTTTTTATAAACCTTCATGAGGATTGGCGGTAGGCCTAAACCAACCAAACCTTACCATCACGAGTACAAATGTATTTGTTAATACTTCCATGTGACCAAAATAGTTCCTCCTTGATTTCAACGACCAGTATGATTTTATATGATAATCGCAACTGCAAAACGTCTATAGGCATGTGGGCTAATTCGATGGAGCTTTCATATGTCGAAACGAGTCCAAGAAAGTATAGAATCATCTCAGTAAACACGGTTCACAACTGATGTAAGTATCGTTGTTTAGTCGAGAGGATATCAAACTTTTGGAAATGTAAAAATAATTCACAACGATTCTCAATATTTTTCGTCTTCAAAAACAGCAACCGCTATAGACGGGCAATGACGCGATGTTATCGTGCTGCGCACATGTAAGCAGTTGCTTGCTAAAGTTAACTGGTGTATGTGTGTGTGTGTGTGTGTGTGTGTGTGTGTGTGTGTGTGTGTGTGTGTGTGTGTGTGTGTGTGTGTGTTTGTTTGTGTTTCAAAGACGATGTGTCAGTACCTCAGTGTGCCTGATTTATAAGAATTGTTTCGCGAACATGTGCGGTATGCGGAGTACAGGATACCGGCACCACTTCAATATAGCAGTTCCAGACAAAGGATTACGTTGGACTTTCAAGGTTGCTTTTAGAAAAAAAAATGGTAACTGTTTATTTCATAACGCTACGCAGATTTCTATGAGTGTTGTCTTTTGACGCGATCAAGATATAAATACTATGCAACATTTGTCAGACCTAATATCAATTCGCAACATTCCCACAATTACAATCTGAACTCTAAATATAATGAATCGAACTGTTGCCCTTAGTAATACATACAACTACAGTTTCGGACAAACTGACATGAGACCCAATTATTATATCGGAGACCTAGTCTTAATTGATCGCCAAGTAAACGTCATACCTGGGGAATGGGCTAATCGTGCAAACGTAACGTAATCAAAACCATTTTTGTCAAAATAGTAACAGTTCCATCACTGAGTTTGGTAAATGATGTGGCTCGTACATGTAACATGACGAAATCAAAAAGTTGACATCTTAAACACTGTAGCATGGCGTTCCGTCGGGCGAAGCTATGAATACACTTGCTCACGTGCCGGTGGGCGCGGCCGACAGCTATCGAGTTGAACACAATCTCTACTCTACTCTACTCTACCCTTCTCTGAATCTCGCTTGTCGCTATCCGGAACCGGTCTTTGTTTGCTGCAATCGACAACATCGAAGTTCTGGACGGAGTTGTAACACATATCAGTAGAAATACTATTTTGGCGTAACTCTCGTTACCTTACCACCTGCAAGCCGTATAAACGCTTGGAAAGGAAAACAACACATTCACATGCGATAGGCCACGCCCATCGCAAAACTCCCAAGCAGTTCATCAAAGACAAAGGCGCCACCATTCATCACTGCATAGCAACCGGCCGAGCCCATAGCACACTTTCGGGCGGATTGCACGTGACATTTGCATAAATTTTCCATATTTGGAAAGCCAGAGTCACGTAAATTGTCTCGGGTTACTTTCGCTTGATTCTAGCGCGCGCGTGTTCGAGCAGGCTATAGTGCCCCACAGAAGATCACAGAACTTCCAGTGTTTACTTTACAACATGTCCGCGACGACGCTGGGAAAATGGGGTTGACGGTTCCACCGACGGCCAGAAGGGTATTTTTCAATACTAAAACACGGCTGCAAAATTAGACCGCGCCGCGATGTTGCAAATACGGAGAGTTTTGCCGCTCGCCGTGTTGTTGTTTTGTCTCTGAATGACCTTTGACCCGGCTTGCCGCTTGCATGTCGCGGGGCGCAGCGGCCGATCTCGGCCGTCTTTCGTGTTTCACGGCCGAGATCGACGATCTATTCACAACCACGCGGGCAGATTTGCCTCACAGATTAGTATACACAATAGGAATTATCGGTAGGAGGGGAAACATGTAGGTGTGAAGTGTGCATTGACCGGCCCAAGTGCGGGAGGGGCAATTCAAACGGCGACATTTTCACAGCGCAGTTCATTAGCCCGCCGGGTGGGACCATAAACCGGCATTTGTCGCCGTTCTCCCAGAAATTGTAACCTTTCCACTTCCATGGAACTCGGGCTGGGTCCATAAACCGAAAATGTCGCTAATTGGGGGCAATCTAAACGGCGACAATTTTAGAATTGTAACCAACACTAATTTATTGCCCAAAATGTAACCGATTTTGTCCATTTGTCGCTTTTCCGCGTTCGTAGTGATGTATGCATCAAGAAAATCCATTGGTTTATCGATATATGTGGCATACTTGTATTGTAAGTACAGTAAAGTACTGCTTGTAAGCTAATTGTTTTTCCTCTGGAGTTTCTTTGAAACCTATTTTGGGTATTATCAATATCAAATTTCATCACATTCAACATTCTTACAAAGCAGCAAATGTCCAATATAACCTGATACAAAATATCATCAACAAACATAGCAGGCTAGCTAGACAAAGGATGGAGGTATCAAAAGACATAGCCTGGAATCCATCCTACTTAAGCTCCAGCCTGTTCTCCGATCGCTTCCCTGAAGAATAGTCTGGCACTTGTACCCTTGAAATGTTTGGCCCTTATATAATCGTTGACATTCCATTTTAAAGGACCACGCAACACAAAGCCAATCAGAGCTCTCGCTTACATTTCAGATGAACATTCAAATGTCAAATGATCGTCTATCAACTGTTGCTGGATACTGTAAATGTATTTAATTTTGCCAGGTTTAATTCTACTGTAGGGATAAAATGGAGGTATTTGCGATAGTTTTTAGGTCGCAGCTGAAACAAGGGGATAGGCAAGCAGAAGACAAAACAAGATTTTGGCAGTGGTTTTAATCTTTTTTGCTAGGTCACCGCGAAAACTGTGAACATTGATTAAATAATCACAAAAATCGACAGTAGCTCGAATAGGACGAGTTCCAGGCTATGAAAGGCATGCAGTAGCAGGAAAAGAAGGGAAGGTGCCGGAGAAGAGTACCTCTGTGGTGCCGCCGCCTTTGCCGAGGAGAGACCGCCACCTTGTCTTTCCCTTCCTCGTCATCCAAAGCTTTGTGCAAGCGTGAGGAAGGGTGGAAGAAGAGAGGCAGAAACGTAGGACAAGTGGTCAAACCCACAGTGAGTGAATACCAACTTTGGTGTGAAAAGAGACGGGTGCAATTATAGCAAACTTACTACAGCTTCAGTGCAGATGTTCATAGCACAAAATGACTGAGTTGAAACTTGAAAGATTCAAGGAAGGCCATTATATAGGGAATAATGTCCTTGATTCAAGCAAGCTGCCTAACAGAAACATGCATGTACGTACATGTGTAGATAGTAGTCATATACATGTATAACACAAGTTGAATGCTATGTTTGTATTGTTTTCTCTAACCTTGACGCCAGGCCTTCAATCCTTGTCCATATTGTAAAAAATCATACCTAGTACATGTATATTATGATTCTATTTGAAACAGCTATAACCTTCATGCATGAATAACACAGTTAACTGTTAGCTTTTTCTTAAACTATATGAAGAAGAGTTAAATGGGAAATAGAACAAAGGACCTAAATGTACAAGCAGTACTAAATGTACATGTCCTTTGTACATGTAAATGTACCTATATTACACATGAACCTACATGTATATTACACAGCCATTGACATACATGTAGATTTTATTGAAACCATGCAAAAAGTACAAGGACTTAGCAGTAGAAGTCTCTACACGGTATACTACAACTAAAACATTAAATACATGCTTAGACACATACAGGCTGTTCCAAGGATGATTTCCATAGGTAAATGTTACAGTATAGTTTCTTCATTTTCCCCAATGAAAGATCTCTCTGTCACTATAAGCTGGCTCACAGTTTGAAATGCACATGGGCGAGGTCAAAGGTGAAGGCCCTTAATTTGTAAATAGTTCTTGTCTAGACCTGTTTTGTTTTTGTCACAGGGGCTTTCAACTTTCACAAATAACCTACAATGTATCACACTGCACAAGTGCATTTCAAACCATGAACTGGCTGATAGATCATGAGGTTGCTTAGAATACCCCAGAATCATTTTTGGAAGAGCCCTCACTACAGCAGGATTGGACAAAGGATGGGATCAGTACACTACATGTATGTTTGTGGGTTAAGTTCTGCAAGCAGCTCTAAATCTGTGGACAGATGTTAGTAAGGCAGGTGAGGGATGTTAATCATTAGTGCCTTCACCTTTGCTTTGTCTCTTGCTCTTTTCTGACAGGTCAGTGCCAGCACCTGCAAGGAAACTTACAACTTTAGTTCACCCGCAAAGCATAACAGTACACCTATCAAGCGTTTTCATGTGACGTCATTGCTGTGTTAGAACACCATGTTAGTGTCTTTTTTTGCATTTCAGTGAATCATAGCTCTAGGGCATTTTTGGACATTCAAAGATCTTCTGACCCTCTCAAATAACCACTATTTGCGTCTCTAATTCCTTACATGTTGAATGTATCTTACCGTTACAGTATAAACATGTAGTAGTCACTACTGATGCACACACACACAAACGCATGCATGCACACACACACACACAAACAAACACAAACACATTGTTTTATAGACAGATCCTATAGCCCCAGCCACCTCCGTCAAAACGTAGACGTGCAAAATAAAAATACAAAAGTGCAAATGCTTTGGGGATGTGCAGCCACTCTGTCATTGGTCGAATCGCTTATTGCCATTCTCTCATTGGCTTAACTTCTAATTATGATGGACAGTCAGGATCAGTCTATTACCTTCTTCCTCCACATTTCTGGACTGTCTCTTCTTCCTCTGCCTGGCCTTCCTCTCCTGTCGGTCCTGCTGTGGTTCCCAGACGTTGTCCACGCTGCCGTTGGCCGACGCCCCATCCTCCACCCCGTCTACCCCGCCCCGAGACGCCAACGCAGACGACGACAGCTGAGAATCACTCCCGGTGATCCCTAGGACAATGTAGGAGAAAGATTGAAGACGTTATCAAATAACATCAAGAAATTGAAAAATGTATCTAAAATACTGTTTTAGATCACAGGAAAGCTACACTTTCACTGGTCATAAGTCATATAATACTGAAATATGCTATTGAAAAGTGTATGCAAACTTATGAAGGATACTACATGTACTATACAGAAAAGAAAACACACAAAATCAAACCACGACAATATCTAATGACTAATGAAAATGACATATTTACACAGAAATGCACCACAAAATTGTATCGACAATCTAACCTTTATCATACAATATAGGTGTAGTTGATTTACGCTACATTATAAGTACTGTAAATCATAAAATATTTGCTGTAGTTTTATTTTTGCAGTGAGAGGCCTAGGTCATCGCGACTTCATCCCACTATGAACATGTACTCTTTCGTTCACTGTGTAACTGTTACTACTACTAAATTCTATAATTAGTATAAATATGGTGTGTTTCAACAACAAACTTAAACCATTACAACTCACTGCAAATTTAAGTCCCTGCAAACTTAAAATTATTCACAATACCTCAGCATTGTTTAACTTAAAGACTAAGTGGCCAAGTGCATAAGTAAATACCTGCTGACAATCTTTTCTTTTTCTTGGACGTGGTTGCCAAGAGATCTATGTGTGAATGAAAAAAAGGTATTATACTCAAGTGTACATATGCAATGGAAAATAAATCAAATAAACAAAGAAAAGCTAGATACAAGTGCATGATAAGTGAAAGCCTAGTAGTAGAAGTATGATACATTGATTAAATTGGAAGCATTGACCAATGAGAAGGGCAATATATTTAATTACTAGATGTACCCTTACCTGGTCCTTCAGTGATTGTGCTGTCCAATGCAAGGGAGGAAGACACAAGGATATGTGATTATGATATTTGAATATTCAACGAATACAAATTCAAATTTCATGTAAGAAAATGACAAATCAGCAGGAAGACTATTTGGGACTATTTTAGTTACGTACAGCGAAATCAGTCGTTTTATTAAGGCCTAATTCATAGCCTGACCCCTCGAGTTTGACGAACATTGTAATCTGTGCATTTTTACACAAAGAAAAATTGGCACCTGAATTTACCATGAAGCAAAGTAAGCCTGCAGAATTTATTTTTACGTAGCTGCATTCCTGAATTTATCATACAGAGTTGATGGTACCCCCCATGCAGGCCCCTATATATAAGTATTATAACCCCCAAATAAGCAATGGGAACTCACCTTGGACCTGGTAGGGGAGGAAGATTTCTTGGAGGGAGGTCCTATCAGAGAACAGGACAGGAATATGATTCATAAAACCATTTCAAAACATCAGTGCTTTAATTTAAAAAAATATTTTTCTGTTATATTCATAATTTTGACCTTTCCCTGAGTACTTAAGCTAAAGGATCAGCAAATATGGTCAGTTCGATATCAAACAACATGAATGAAAACAAACTGTCCAATATCTATAATCCTTTACTAGTTTATGAATATGATGAAGTCAATGAAATCATCTGTTTTTCCAGTCAACAAAAAAACAACATATTTCATAATTTTTGAGATCATCCTAATTTTCATGCGTTTATAGAAAAAACTGAAGGCTTTGTAAACTGTAAATTTGCAAGTCTCTGCTGGATCTGTGGTTCAGAATATCTGTTCTGCTGACCTACGTGTAAACCGTCACGTTCCTCTGAGAAATCTTGTCAACATCCTTGACACAAATTCACCAAATATTTCAACTCACCTGATGAGCGGCCATTTTGAATTTCAATGACATCTCGGGAGATCTCGCGAGATGTCAGAATTGAGGGCTACCATGTAAGGTATAAGTATACTAAATATTTTTATCAATCGTAATTTTACCGCTAGAAATAGAGATAGATTTCAATATTATTAATCTAACTTATACTCATAATCAAATCCAAAATAGTGCTTTACGGCATGATGTGATATAAGCGAGTTATACCGTTGGAAGATCCAGATGAGATATTAATAAACTCTTCAGTAGCCTCTCAGCAGAAACAAGAAGGTGGTTGTGGTTTTAGTTCTCAGGTTGTTGTTGTTGTGGTTCAATTATAAGGAGGAAGGGGATAGTTTTTCGGCCAAGATCTCTTCTTACTCGAGCCCAGGACTACGATAGAGCGTTCGGGATGACCAAAGGGTCATGTAAGTACTGTAAAGAGCTTTCCTTATGGGAAGTTTACTAGAACGACGTTCGATGAACTGAAGCACTTTTTGTTCACATTTGCGTGGGGGAGGGGGGCACGTACGTTTGATTTTTCCTAGAAACTTGACAATCGTTAGCCATTTTTGATAGATCATGTTCGTATTTAAGGATAGCAATGTAAGATCGCGTCCGTAACTCTCAGTTTATCGTACGGAAAGCCAACGGTACTGCGGTGTTTGACAGAAAAAAGATTCATGTCTCGCTGAAGGGCTTGAAAATTATGAATTCAAATTTTTTTTTCAATCCATACGGGTTTAAAGTTGTGGCCTTGTGAGGTCAATTCAAAGTTGTGACCCTCGTATACAGTTATTTTCGCACTAGAATGTACTGTATCGTCCACAAATTGTCCAAGTCTTGGACAGCGCAATTGCTTTTTAAGTTCATAAGCAGTTTATGGCTTGGTGGTAACTGGTTTTTGCTGTCCCAGGTTTGAGGTCTCATAAATGAGTTCTTACCTTTGGTTTCAATGAGAAAACACCCACCTTACATGGGCATATAACTAATTTAATCGACATAAAATGTTTTGATGATATTCAGTATGCCCATTCTCCATACATGTACATTATGTGATAAAAGATTGCGCCGAAAAATAACGTGCACGCGCAAACTGCGCTTATTATATGAGGCACTTTTGCACTGCTAGCGAAAAACTGCCCCACTCCAAACGTCAGACAGCGCACCCAAATTCACCGTGTTGTATTTTATTTATGTCATACCCACCCGAAAAAACACACATTTCAATGTGAAATGCGTCGGAAGTTGAGAGATATTGTGTCCTTGAACCAAAAAAATCATAACAACATTGATTCCAAGGTCCAAATCCGGTACTCAAATCTTTAACAGCAGCGCAACCGGTGCACTGAAAGTAAGTTGGAATTGCTCAAATTGAACTATCCAGTAGGGAAGCCTGGGCCATACTGTAAAGTATGGACCAGTCCAAACACCCGTATCAAAGGTTATCGCAGCCCGGGTATGATCATAATGATGTAAATGAGATGGAACTCCTTTGTAATATGATGAATGACTTGGGGGTTTTAGGACTGATCAATGATCATGTTGACATTTTCATGTTTTTTTCTACAGAGCTTTTTGACGTGTACGTAACGCTCCCACAGTCGCCACTATGTATCGCAGCGACAGTGGCGGTGGAGGGGACGTCCCCCATACCATGGACAACCATATGGTCAGTAGTTTAGTCATGTTTGTACTATTAGGAGGGCTACATGTTTGATTTTGTGAAGCATAATCGACCATTTTGATTCAATGTAATCCTTATTCAGGTCCCTCTAAATTAACATAGAGCATATACGCAATCAGTACATTTAAACAGTAATTGGCATCTGATAGCGTGGCTGCTTGAAGTTATCATACTGTAAGTCTACTTAGATCCGCGGCGCCTAAAATCCGCGGATCCGGGAAAATGGGGAATCCTGTGGACAAAAAAAGAAGAAAATATGTTATACTTGGGATAAGAATATGGAAAAGTGTGTATATATCAGTACTTAGACCTGAATAAAATCGTCATGTTTTTCACAATCGCTTTGTTTCTGTCGTTTTTCCCTGAAGTCGCGCTCACTCGTAAATGTGGGGAGGGGGGCACAAGTACGATAAACATATCCGCGGGGAAATTGATTCGCGGTATGAAGGTCTCTGCAGATACCGCGGATCTAAATATACCGCGGATCTAAGTAGACTTACAGTAATACGTATCTGCTACCTTCCTGAATTTACCATTAAGTGTTGTTGGGACCCTTTATGCAGACCCCATATAGCGTATTAAAGACATGCATTCACAAGAAAAATCATGGTGCTCTGATAGTAAACATTTCTAATTTAGTTCATGAGTAATAGTTGTTTGTTTTAAATGTCACGATTTGTTTACAATGTTGGTATATACTTTCTTTCTGATTGGTGTTCTCCAGAATTCCAACAGCAGTCAGAACGGAGCTGTACAGAACTCCAGGCCATTTTTTCCTGCAGAAGGGCAAGGTAAAAACTTCACCATTACACTCGTTTGCAATTGTATAAACTGCCTCAAGGCGTAACAGACGGCCAGTGTTGTGCACAAGCTATGTATACGTAATATGTAAGACTGGACTGCTAGATTTGATCCACTCACACTGGGATCATGTATCCCTACTCTTATAGATAAGTGTTGTGGGATCTTAAAGTTAACCATGCTCAACGTGTCTGTGCCTGTCCTCAAACATGGGACCTCCATTTTATATCCCATTAGGGAAGAGGTCCCTTACCCAGGCTAGTTACTTAATCTATGTCAGTGATGGCCGATTTCTCGGCCGCTGGACATTACCGGAAGAAGAAGAATCATTGTCACCTGATCATGAGTCGAGTGAAAAAATTGCTGTTACGTGCCTTTTCCCAAGGACACAACATTGGGATCTGTTACTAGTATTAGTGTTACTGTTAGGGATTCCAACCCAAAGCCTTTATATTGAACAACCCTTACTACTACAAGGCCACCATAAAATGCGTACATGACCAAATTCTGATATATAATGCTGTTCATCATTGCTATGGTATCAATTAGTATTATAAGTCATCCAACATTGTAATTTCTAACATTTCCTGACTTGCTGAAGTTTATTAATTTTTGTATCTCCACAGCTCCTCCCCAGGAAGCACCAGCTGTGTTGAACAACTTCTCCTCTCTCTCAATCTCTTCAAACAAAGGTGGCAAGGTAACGGAACATCCAACTTTGTCATAAAAACAGCACCATTTTTCCATAAGGGCTTTCAAACGTTGTCTCCCTGAAAGAGAGATATTGTTTCCGGTGTGTCTGTTTTTCTGCATTATGTATTTTCCATATGCAAGTCACTGCAGAATGACAGGGAGTAAAGGTCACAGTTCATCATCATTTGCCAGAAGGTCATAGTTGCCAGAAGTAGTAAATTATCAACCTTGTGTGACAACTGACAGACATTCCAGGTCATGAGGTCAATGAAAGAGCCTACTAGTTCATGTGGAGGTATTTTTTTGGTCTGTCCGTTGGTTCTTTTTTTTTGCAGTTTCTTATTTTCCATATGCAAGTCACCTTTACTGTATAATGACAGGAAGTGGTCGATGGACACAATAGTAATCAAAACCTTATTTGCATAAAGACATTTAAGAAACTCTAATTAGATCTTTGTTCTTTGGGATGATTTATCAGGTGTACATTGTTTACCTGCTATACTGCAAAATACTTGCTTTTGTAGGAGTAAGATCACCTGATACCTGATCATTCTTGCATATAATTGTGTCTAATCTGTTTTAATCCCTTTGTTCCAGATTAAGGGAGTGGACGCCCATGAGTTCATCCCTGGAAACAGGATGTCGGCAGCCAGCTCGGTGCCGTCGATGACAGGGCTGGGCGTCAGCATGTCCAGCCCCTCGCTGTCCACCATGCTGTTCACAGCACAGCCACACACGCCTGCTGCTGGAGCAGCAGTGCCATCTGGTGAGTGTCATTGGTACTGCAGTGTCACAAACATATATGCCAAAGTGAATGATTTATTATACATATACTTAGTAAGGCAGTTGGTAAGTAAATGCAAAATCATACATATGAAAAAGTCTCAATTATGATGTTTGCCAGTTATCTACTTGCAATATCCCTTCTTCGTTTGAACTATAGCAGAAAATGTTACTGTAAATCGAAGAATATTTGCAAAGGTGTTATGTTTGCAGTTTCCGCGGTGACTTGACAATAAGAAGCAGTTTCCGCGGTGACTTCTTATTGTAAACTCATCACAAACAAAGACATGCTCTGTCTTGCATTACATTACAGTTGTTTCAACCACAAACCCATGTAGACACCACACTCTTAATTTTCACTGTGCTGCGAAATTTAGATGCCATGAACTTAGATGAACTTACAGTATCCTTTTCGTTCCTTCCCAACGAAGGTGCTTCCCTGTCGGCGGGTGCCTCTCCCCTGGGGTCCCCCCTGAGCTCCCCCGGAGCGAACAGGCGCAAGCCTCCGTACTCCGGTAGTTATGACTTCATCCCCGGCCAGACCAGCACTCCTGGTGGCACCATGCAGCAGCAGGCAATGGGACCGGCATCCAGCGCACCTGCCATGGTAGGGCATGCATGTTCTTTTACTTTTTTGTTTGTCTGTTTCTTTGTCTGTTTGTTTGTTTGTTTGACTCTTAAGCTTTTTGATAGTTTTTAGATGAAATTCGCCTCTGAAAATACAGGAAATAGCATTATTGGGGAGTAAGTAGTTCTAAAATTTCCTGGGGGAACATGTCTTCTGTGCTTGCCACTGTAAATCTTGACATTTTGCAGTGGTTTTCTTTTGCAGTTTTCGTAGTAACCTCTCCACTGCAAATTCATGACACCGCAAACATGTGCTTCTAATGTCCTACTACTACAGAATTGTTCCAACTACAAACTTAAAAATCTGACTTCCTTTCCTTTCTTTGCAAAATTAAATGAACTTACAGTACATGTACTTTGCTTTGGTTTTTCCAATATGGCGGGAATCAGGAGCATTTACAAAGCCTTGTATCCAGTTACAAGTTACCCATTGATTTTTATAAAGTCTTGAGGGTAGAATTTTTAAATTTTGACCTTGTGCCAAGAGTTATTAACAGCGTAAACCTGCTTCCAGCACGATTTTGGTGGCACGATGTACTTCTACACGGGCTCCCAGCATGCCAGACACAGTCCGTTGCCAGCTGCGCTGCTGCCAGGTGGCCACCTGTTCCACCTGCCCCACACGGCGCTCATGAAGCCCAAGGCCAACCAGCCGTCTTTCTTCATGCAGGACGAGCTACGCCTGGTCAGACTTGTTTGTTTGTTTGTTTGATCTTCATGCAGTAGTCACACTACCTAACAACATTTAATACTCGTCATCATGCTCTTAGAATACACACATTTTTACCCTAATACTGTTTTATATATTTGAATCATACACATGTATATGGGAACCAACTATTATCAGTGCTGTTGCTACTTTACAATTAAAAGTGAACGTTGACAGTTGACGTTTCCTGCCTCAAAGCTACCATCATTATGATTTCTAAATGAAAAAGATATGTATCCTTGTAAAAAGAAAGTATCTTGTAAGTATCTTTGCATATTTCCACCAAAATTTAAAAGTTTAACCTATGTGGGGGTAAAACAACAACAAAAACCATACAGATTTTTGTAAGAGGTTTTGTAGATTTGCAGCAGAATTTAGAAGCTTAACCAATGTGGGGGTAAAATGACAATAAAACTAAGTATTTTAAAGAGCTATGAGTGTTTACAATATGTAACCCTGAGCTCTCTGTCCCAGGACACCCTGCGGAGACAGTACCTACTGGCTGCGCAGATCGATCCAGTTCAGCACCCAGGTCAGAAACTCATCTTTACTTGTATCTTGTTTGTCTCTTGTTGTTGTTGATGATGACAAGTGAATTCGTGTATACATTTGTTTGTTCATTTCGCCGAACTGGTAAACCAATTTTTTGTTTACCCTAAGTACAAGCTGCGTAAGACTGGACTGTAAGGTTTGATCCACTTACACCGGGAATGAACTTTACTCTTTTCGATAAGTGTGGTGTGATCTTAAATGCGTTAATGCGTGTAGTGTGGCTCTCCTCAAATAGGACCTCCACATTACATGTATGTCCCTACCGAGAGGAAATCCCTGACTTAATCTAGTTACTAATTTTCACCTAAGTCAACTGAGAACATAGGTGTAAAGTTGTTTTCCCAAGGGCACAACTTTTTGCCTGCCGTTGATTTGAACTCAGAACATTTAGATTGTAAGTCTGCAACCAGAAGACCACCTATAATACCATTACTGTGTTTTTGATAAAGTTAGACTTAGACTTAGAGGCTCCTACGTCATGTGACGCATGAGGCAGTTAGGGAATTCCAACGCGCATGATACAGTTACCTGTTTTGAATATAGAACTTTTTCAATTATTCTGCAGACATTCCTAGTGAGGTAGACAACTACCACACCCTGTACCCCCTGGAGCCAGTACCGCGGGACCCCAAACACAGGTCCAGTACCTTCGGTTTCATCACCTCCTGCTACAAGGGCATCAGTGCCAAGGATGCCATGGCTTACTGCCTTACCAGAATACATGGTAGGACACCATTCCATATATCTTATGAAGATCCACAACTTTCATCACCTATGTAAAACATTTCTTTGCCCATGTAGAACAGTTTTGCCTAGAAAAACTATTGCTTTGCCTACGCAAAGTATTGTGTCGCTGACAAAATTTTCCTGCACATGGGGAACAAAATGGTTTGCATAGGTGAAGAAATTTGTCATTGTGGGCCTTTGTACATGTACTGTCTGTCTTTGTGTAACTGTTATTTTGTGTAATGTTGCCAGTTAAACAGGCTTGTTGTATTTCTTTAACACAGAACAGACCAGAAAAAATAAATCTGTATAATTCAAAACATTTGTAAGATGCAGGTGATACAGGTTTTTTTTTTCTGTCCCCAGGTTTCCACATGGTGAACTCCAAGTGCATGCTGTTTACTGACATGTGGAAGAAGATCCAACATTCCAACATTGTGCAGCTGAGGGAGGTGTTCACTACAAAGGCGTTTGGGGAACACTGTGAGTTTATCCTATCAGAAGTCACTTTATCGGTACTGTAAATTGCAACATTTTTGCTGTGTTTTTAAGTTTACAGTTATCGCCATAGATTATACGATTCGTACCTTTGGCGTCGAGCCTCGTTCTGTTTAACTGATAGGACGGACAAAAATCAATAGATGATTATATGTCTATCATCTGTGAATGAGTCCGTAGATCCCATTTGTACCAGGATTTGCAAATCTGGATTCACAAAGGTACAAGATTGATCCAAATTCGCGAATCCTGGTATGAGTGGTCTTGATCTGACTCTGATCAGAAGATGGATTCGGCAGATCAAATCAGGTTAAATCCCGTGCCTTTATGAATCCTGATTCACAAATCCTGGTATGAACGAGGTTGATAACTCGACTGCTACTTCCTGTCCTTTGTGCAGCCCTGGTGTTTGTACATGACTACCACCCCGGGGCTGAGACCCTCATGGCTCACCACTTCAACAACCCGCAACAGAACAAGGACTTCTTCGAGGGGGCGGCTACTGGCAAAGGTAACAGAACAAAACCTAAGCTCAAAGTTAAACTATGAGTATGAGAAGATTTCGAACATTCTATGATAGCTAAACTGATGATTTTCAAGCGCTGGGTTATTGTATATGAATAAAATTTGCTGTGATTTTTACCCTTTATGACTTCTTGGCACATTGACGGAAATACACGAATGACACTCTTTGGATACATATATTGGTTCAGTATACATTGTACACATCAAGTCACTTTCATTTTGCAACATAGAGTTAGGAAACTGACATTTGGGTGGTTTTATTTTGGCAGTGACCTCTCCATTGTTAATTCATGACAGCAAAAATATATGTTTCCAATGTACATAACTGTATTAGAGATTTATTTCAGCTGCAAATCTAAAAAAACCTCTTACCATAAAATGAAACAACCTCAATAGTAAATGAATTTACAGTTTGATATAGTCTAATCAAAGTAAGACATTTGTAAAGGTTGTGTCAGCTCATTAATATGTGTTATTATCTCGAAACAGTATCAACTTCATGTTAGCTTTGTTTGTTTGCATAATTGGTAAACTTCGTAGCACCAGGCTGATAGGTTTGATCAACTGAAGGACCCCTATACTCATCAGTGTGGTGGGTTCTTAAATGTGCTCGAGTTGTGGCTTGAGAGTTTCAGATTTCTACACAAGTGTCTGTGTTCGTGTAGGGATGGTGAACGGACCGCGGCAGCACGCTGGCCTGCTCCCTGAGAGCCTGATCTGGTGTTACGTGGTTCAGCTCAGCTCGGCGCTGAGGACGATCCACGCGGCGGGGCTGGCCTGTCGTGTCATGGACCCCACCAAGATCCTCATCACTGGAAAGTCAAGGTCAGGACACCTCCATAGTTTACCTTCACCAAGACAGTTACAATAACTTACATGTATGTCTTATGTAACAGTGAACAGTTTAACTAAAAAAGGTATGGATGGATCGTTATGTAATTTGGAAATGTGGTTAGGTGTTGACCTATTGAAAAAAGGATTCAATTTTGGGGCCTCTGGTGGCTTTCCCTGGTACTGCAGCAGAACTTGACAACTTATCTGGATAATTCTTCATTTGTGTATCAAATATAGACTACTTTGGGTACTGATTGCTCATGCTCTGCCACCTTGCAGGTTACGTGTGAACTGCGTTGGCATTTTTGATGTGCTGACATTCGATGTCAACCAGAGCAATCCAATGGCTCTCATTCCACAGTTCCAGGTAAAGAATTTAAAGCTTTTTTTTTCTAAGAAATGACATAATTTTCACAGGCAAAAAGATTAGAAATGCAGGTATAAACTTTATATCCACATAAAAATTACTTCTGCTTGGTTTAGAGACTGTAAGAAATGTAAGGTAGCAAAATGTTGCCAGCCAATGTACAGCATTTAAAGATTTACGCACACAGTATGCAAAATGACTGTCAAAGCAGACATTAGGTAGTAATTACATTTGAATCTTTTGCACACTGAAGTAGCCATTTGGCTACCAATTCTCTATTGGCAATGGGGTTAAGCAGCAGGAAGATGGTTAAGAACTGGTTTAGTATTTTATAGACATCTTACATGTTTTTCTAACTACTATTTTTCCCCACCTCAGCAAGAGGACCTGTTGTCCCTGGGCAAAGTTGTGCTGGCCCTGGCCTGCAATTCCGTGGCTGGCATCCAGAGGGAGTTTCTGCAAAAGGCCATGGAGCTGGTGACCTTGAACTACTCCAGCGATTTGAAAAATCTCATACTGTGAGAACTAAATTTTTTCTATTATACCAGTTAAAAGGAATGCAATGGTTTTTTTTCATGATTTACAGCAAACATGAAAAGTGCAATTATGTTGGTCCATAAATTATGTTGTAAGACTATGTGAGATGATTTTGAATACCGTATTTCTTCTAATAAAGGACGCACCCCAAATAAAGTGCGCACCCCCGATTTGGGCTTCACAGCAACCCCAATCACGCCAGCTGAGATACTTCACAGAAAAACCTTAATAAAGTGCGCACCCCCGATCTGCTGCTGTCGCTCGGCGCGTGTCTCCAAGATGTCACCACGCCCCGGTATTCGGCACGCTATGAAGTCCTGGTGTCTTTCTTAATCGTTCCATTTTCAAGGAATTTTCGGGAAAACATTACCATTATTTGGGGTCAACACTTAACCCTCTACTCCGCTCAAATTTTGAGTAAAAAGTTTTGAAGTTTAAACGTCACGCTGAGAACCTCGCGCCAGGATATCTGACAAACTTCCTTGATATTGAAGGACCAGACGACGATCCGCTTGATTTCTACCGGGCTAGTCAAAGACAAACGTGTAAAACGCATTTTGAGATAAAATAAAAGTTCGTCTCTCGGCATTTATGCCGCAAAATACAGCGTTGCATTGACAAATCATTTCATTTCGCCGATCGCCCGCCGCCATATTGTTTAAATTCTGCTGCCCCAAGATGCATTTCGCGTGTTACGTAATCCTCATCACATGATCGTATTACGCGTCTCTGATTGGTTGATGCTGCAGCTAAAGGCGGGAAGACGAAGTGCATCATGGGGCAGCAGAATCGCGGTCCAAGTTTTTTCTTTGTCTGAAATGTTACACATGAAAACGCAATAAAAACGCGGTTTTATCGACTACATAGCAACATTATGGTGAAGAAAATGCAAAACCGAAAGATGTTTTCGGGAAAGCATACATTTATTTGCGGATTGATGGTGGCTTTTGCGTAATTTTAGCGATCAATTAACCCGGAAGTGTGCCGAAAGCGGCGTGGGTTTTCGCGTTTTATCAGTCAAAACAAAAACAAAACTCCCACTGAAACGAACTCTGGAACATTTCAGATTCTAGCTATTACGTTTTTGATAGATAATATCTACAGATACGCACGATGTGCCCATATTTGCAGCCGTGTGGGTGGTTAGGAAATTATTGACGTCGCAAGCGGCGTAGGGTACGAAATTATGGCCGGCCCGACACACTGAAATAGTCGCGCGGTTGAAAACACCCAGCGTTATTTGGTGTCTCATAATTTGATATTTGATATCGCTAAATCAATTATTTTTATATGTAGAATACCTTTTCAAAAATATACGTATGGTGTAGCATCGTTATCCTGTAAACATAAGAACATGAATAAGAACAGAACATGCATAAATTATCGTTGCGTGTCGGCGAAGTGACGGGGCTAGCCTGCTGGGGTAATAATCGGTGACTTCCTGACTTACGTCGCGACTTTTCTCGAGAGAAAACCTAAATAAAGTGCGCACCCCGACTTTGGCTTTGACCTGAAGCCTCATCTTGAAGGTTGAAATGTCAAAAAAGTGCGTCCTTTATTAAAAGAAATACGGTATTCCTATACTTTTATCTAGGCAATGGACCATTTTTATCTGAATTGCGACAGATTTAATTGTATACATATCTATGTACATGATAGGTTTGGAAAAGCATGTATTATGTACATAGATATGTATACTTCTGAAGTTCACAATCGAAGCAGCATTTCATCAATGATTGTTTTTTTCTGAAATGGATGTTTCTTTTCTATAGCTATCTGTTGACCAATCAGGGGAGGCCGAAGAGCGTGAATGACATCATGCCGATGATTGGCGCTCGATTCTACACACAGTTGGACGCAGCTCACATGCGGTGTGACGTCATTGAGTCAGAACTGGCTAAGGTTCGTCGATTTGCAGTTGTTTCTGTTTCCTCATAGCTGTTAGGAACACAAACACTCTGTAGAAAGAATTCCTCTATCTTTGTTCTTTCATCAGGGTTTATAGGTATGCCTGTCTTCAGCTTTTTATTCCTAACTGAACAAGCTAATTTTGGCTTTAACAAATTTCTAACTGATATCCATGCTCATCTTCGTTGTAATGTTTATGCAAGTTAAGTGTGACAGGTTGTTCAATGTAATATAACCAGCTGCTGCCACGTGCCTGTGAAGCTGGTGTGTAACGCCGATGGGCGGTTATGCCAGCTGTACAGATACAGATACAAAAGTGTTTGTATACATACTACTTGTTAGTTCTTTTCACCCTACAACTACTGTATTCACGTATACTTTGGCATTACAAATTTAGTGTAACTGACAATTTGCATTTCTAAGAAGAGATTCAGAGAAATCTAGTTCAGACATATACCACTTTATGACTCACCAGAATTGTGTTGTTTTTGTTCACAGGAGGTTGAGAATGGTCGTCTGTTCCGGCTTTTGTGCAAACTGGGCATCATCAATGACAGGCCAGGGTAAGTCCACTCTCAAACATGCATGATTGTTGTAACAAGGGTGCTACGCCTTCCTACTCTTGCCATGCGCCCTTTTATCATTGGGCACAAATCGACCGCACCCATACCCTGCCCACCTCTGTCAAAACACAGAGAGGTGACATATAAATGTCAAAATTCAACATTTGACGGATGTGCATCCATGTTCTCTAGGCAGTAGTAGTGGTCAACCTCAAGCCAACCGTACACGCTCTCGCCGTATCTTCAGAAAAGACGCTATAGCCGCATAGTCCCTGTAGAACTTTATTCAAGCCCACATCCAGACTATTTTTGCCTTGGTGTGGCTTTCTTGATGGTATAAGGCTCGAATGAGCCAAGTACAGTGTGTCCTGTATGATGTGCAGCCATGTTGTCTTTAGATGAACTGCTGATTGATTGTGATTGTGATGGAGTCAGGATTGGTCATTTTTTGTATAAGGTTAACAGTAATTTAGGTTGTGTGTGTAAAATTCTTTCTACAAATGACATGAGTGCTTAAAGGTTGCCATTACAGACCCTTGCAACTTATCCCCGCTAATTGTAAGCTCCTCACAATTTATGCCCCGCGAAGAGAGTGTAGTCGGCCCACCCAATGACAATAACAATCCTCCCTTCCTCTTGTTTCTGTGTGTTAGACTGGGTCTGGACTCTGACTGGTCGGAGACAGGTGACCGTTACCTGCTGAAGCTGTTCAGGGACTACCTGTTCCATCAGGTGTCGGAGTCGGGCGAACCGTGGATTGACATGGCACACGTGGTGCAGTGCTTAAACAAGGTACAGCTCAACAGCAACCTTAAGGCCACACCAATTTTAATGGAATAAAAATTTTTTTTTTAAATGCTAGATTGGAAAAACAACATGAAAACAGAATCTCAGAGGAATGTTTTTACTTTGGTGCACACAGTATCAGGGAGTGAGGGTCAGGTGCAAGTTTTCACCCCAGCATTCTGTTTTCATGATTTTTTGTTGTTGCTAAAATTAAAAATAATAACTAAGAAATGAAATTGGTGTGGCCTAAACGGTACGTTATACCGTTTCAATGACTTCTCACATTGCGCACATATCCTAGTACTTGAGCCCTGGGAAAATGCATAGAAAGGAGATGGCATTTTAACTTTGACATTATGCATGCTCCATTTAATGCTTTTAGTGCCTTTTTTTTCTTGACTGACCATAATAGTCACCTGCAAAGATTGTGAAAAGTTAAGGATAAGACTAAATGTAGAAATACGTCAATGAAGGTTAAACATCTAGGTAATAGGATATGCAAGAAAACACTAACTGTTACTCTAGCAACTGGATAGTTTTGCCAAAATCTAGCCAGTACCTTGAGTGACTGTTGTCTCTCATATATATATAGAAATAGTTGTTCTTTTGACATTGTTGTAAGGGGTATGATTCACACTACAAAATTAGGTTAGTATGTTGTGTATAGTTATAGTATCTCATAGTTGTCCTATGTCATTTCTAAACAAAAGTTTTATACTATTGATAAGAGGTGAGAATTCTCTCCCTTTGTTTCAGCTGGACACGGGAGTGCCGGAGAAGCTGTGTCTGGTGTCGCGCGACGAGCAGAGCGTTCTCGTGCTAAACTACCACGACCTGAAGCGCTGCTTCGAGCAGGCCTTCCAGGAGGTCCTGACCGCCAGCCAGCCGCCCGGCGAGCAACCGCCCACCTCCCTCCACCAGTAGCTGTGGACCGGGGGCGGGCTTCTACTTACCAACAACAGAGTCGGTACTACTAACAGGAGTCACCACCTTCACATGTAACCCTGCAGTTCCGACAATAACCTGCAGGGGTCCTTCCAGTACGTGCCCGGTGGATAGTGGACCACAGAGTTGGGGAGATCACCAGATGTAAATACCCACTTTGGACGCCAGGTGATCAACAGTAAACGTTTAATATCGTTGCAGCTAAACATGAAAAATCTTACTCCGTAACCGAGATCACAGTGGTAATGATAATGATAACGGAGTCAGCTAGTCAGGAAGGGGACTTTTCCCAGTCCAGAATCTCCCAGAATGTGTACGTAAAAAAAGGTGAGAGTCCTGTCAGCAGGTATGTGGAATAGCGAGGCAAGTATTATGTGAGGTCTGGCAAGCTCTGTAATTGCTAGATTGAAAGTTGTGGGACTTATCACTCGAAGCAGCTTACTACCAGACTTAGTGGCGTATTGCTGACATTGTACAGTCAGGTGGGCAGAACCACTCTTATTCCTACAGAGAAATGTTTATCTTTTGTTTCTGTGTACATGTCTTTTGCCATCAGAGGTAAATAAAATGAACATTTTGAGAGTATTGTTCTCTGCGTCGTTTTTGTGTAAACAATATTTTAGTACATACACATGAGGGGGGGATGTTTCAAAAATTCTGTCCATCAACAATACCTTGAACATTCTCCATCTGTAGCGCCCTTACCCCCATTTGTAGCCTTCGTAGCCCATCTGTACCGTCCGCACCTGTTTCCAAAGCAGTCTCAAGGTAGTTCAGATGCTACTCTTGCAACATACTAAAACACAATTCAAACCATTACTCTCATATGCGCATACAAAAGACTACAATACTTTTACTCAGTTTTAGATCGGTACATCTTTATTTCGTTCAGAAACACAATGTACCAACACAATGCACCACAGTATTGTTGTAGTACATGCTTGTATTTCTTTAGGTCTGCCTTCTTGTATCTACATGTAATAGTTGTAACAACCGGTACCCATAAAATTGCTATCAAAATAGACAGTCCCAATGTTTTTTTCTTTCATTTTGCGATACAAGACTATAATATCAAAATACATGGTGCTTGAACATGGGACATACGCAATAGGGCCGGCCACCCTGTAATTACAATAATCTGGTACATATATATGTTAGACGTTGCTCGGACATAACATATAAATATAGTACTCAAAACACTTCTTCTTTTCATCCTCTCCCTCCTCCTTCTCTTTCTCCTCCTCCTTTTCTATCTCGTCTTCCTTCAGCTTCCCTCAGCTGATATGACTCAATCATTTCTGGCCATGAACCACGTGGCCTCTAACCTGCCCTTCTAGCATCTTTGCCACCTGTCAAAATCAGGGGAAAGTCACGGGTCTCCATACGGTTTGCATGTCGACAAATCTTATGGGTTTTTCTTTGATGGGTTGATTTCTCTTGTTTTAACACAAGTGAAAAATTAGTCAGGACAGACATTTATATATAGGGGTCGCATCGGGGTTGAGTTCGTCGGAGCGGGAAGACAGATATAGAGGGGGTGGACTGGGAAGGGTGTTGTTGGAGGGGCCTTAAGTTTGTGTTGACCACTGGGGGTACTCGGGGAGGGGGGTGTACGGCAGGGGAGGGTTGGTGTTATCAATGAGGAACAGTGAGGTTGGTTTTGAAGGGACGTTGTATGTGCTGGGGTAATAGGGTGTGGCGGCGGGGTTGAGTGTACTGAGGGGGGTGACAGGGACCTGGGAAGAGTCAGAGCTGGGATGATATGGGGCTGCAGCAGGATTCAGTTTACTGACCGGGATGGAGGGGGTGGGCAGGGGAGGTGTGGCGGCAGGTAGCGGGAGCGGTGGGGTGACAGGTGGTAGGATCTGTGCAAGGTCTGTTGAAAAGCAAGAACGTCATCAATCAGCAGTGAAAAAGACACAATGAAAATTGATATGAAAAACTAATAAGTCTTCAATGAACTCATAGACATTGCGCTATATATTGCTTTTCAGCCTCATATGCTCTAAAGTTCCATTAGATTACTTTTATAAACCACCACTGACATCGTTCTGTCTAAACGTATCGGTATTATAGCATTTGTAAGAGCATTGGAAGAACACAATTAGTTCTTATAGCTAAGGCCACACCAAGTTAATCTTATGGATGACATCCGCGCGCGCATTGATTTTCGCCTGTTGTCAAAAAAAAACAAAAAAAATCACCTCCTCCAAGGCTACACAGAACTCCGGAACTTGCCGACTTAGATTGCCGCAAAAGGCTAGCATTGTGCCGGCTTATCGGAAAACTGGGGGCGTATGTGGATTGGTATGCCATCGATGTTGGCTAGGGGGATTTTGCGTTTGCACAGTTGTACGAGAGGATCGCGGCGGCCATGCAGCGAGTATCGCCAAGACAATTTCAAACAAGACCTATCCAGAGTGGCTCTCACACGTTTCTTTTGCAACAATGAGAGACATGGGAGAGGAATTGAGGGATTGGCAGAGGGATTTGTGAGCGTAAACCATGGAATGCTTAATATGGAGTTCAATGCCATGTATGTTGAAACTGCCCTTATGGGTGTATACGAGTATTCTCATCACAGTCATATATCATCCACAGTCTTCGGAGCCAAATACCTTCTAATAGTCTGCTATGATGAACAAGACAACCTACATGTACCTCCTACAAACAAACTGTGTTCTGTGGTTCAATTCGCAATACCAGCTTTGTACTAGTACTAGTAGCCCTGTGGTTTAGCAGCATTTTTTTTTTTTTTGCTGGATTTTTCTTTTTTTCGCCCGCGCGCATTAGTTTTGGGGTCTCCAGAGGATGTCATCCATAAAATCAAGTTGGTGTGGCCTAATATTGGCAAATGGATGCCCTATTTCAGAATGGTATTATGGACATTGACAGTTAAAATGTACATCATCTTCCACTGCTTCCCTGTACTGTATTTACATGCTCTCTCGACAGTTAAGAGCAATATTCCTACCGTTTAGCTGGAAGCCTGTGGTGATGTTGATATCAACTTTCGCCGTCACCTTTTGCAGAAGGTTTTCCAGTGCTTCTGCATGTGAAATAAGAAAAACAAGTGTGCTTTGGAGTGTTTACTAGTACAAAATGTATATTGACTTGCACTTAATTTGCCTTATTCAAAACACACAAAGATTCGTTTTAGTCGATGAAATTCGTTGAGATCTTGGCCAATTCGGTCTGCCGCAGCGACGCCGCCAGCGTGCCGCGGGTCTTGTGAGAGGGGGGGGGGCTTAATCTGAGCACTTCTCAGTTCATACCTGACACATCGGCAGAGCATGCAGAGGAGACGTCCGGTCCCGAGCATCGGACAGCAATGGAGGATGGCTCTGGGGGCTCGGCGGGGATAACCACATCAAGGGGGGATGATGGTGGATTCGGCGTGCTGGAGTTGTCATTGGATTTTGAGGTCACTGTGAAAAGTGGTATTGAGGAACATTGTCAAAGGTACAGTCAGGTCGGATTCACCTTGAGTTATAGACCTACAGTTTTGACTTTTCCTCGAAGCCTGCATTGGGAGGCTCAACCGCTCACAATGTGGCGAACACATTGGGATATAACATTAATAGTAACGTACGGATATAACGTTAGCAACCGGTAACTGAACAAAACATAAGTATAGCTATCCTTCACAAGATGCACTTACATGTCTAGTCAACAGACATTTTTACAAAACTCTTTGTCGGATCCGGACTACTATGCCTTGTAGACGAAAGTCTACCCAGAGCCAAACTCCACATCACTAGATCTAGTTGAGGCAGTTTGTTAATCTGATAAGAAAACATCTTTGATCTGAGATCACCGGTGACCTGGAGATACTACCAGCATTTAATCTTGGCATATAATCTCGTGTATTCACTTAAAAGTTTCTAATGCTTTAGAAATGTACGTCGGCGAGCACACTAAAAATCAGGTCCTTAGTAGCATAGCTCATGCTTAAGTTTACCTTTTCTGTATACCTCTTCATCGTCTTTTTCGCTCTTACGGCTGATTATACCGCAAGTCAAGACAGTCAACACCACTGACAGGAACCTAGAAGCTTTTCCAGGGTTCTTCTTCTTCAACTTATTTTCCTTTGTAGCCGTAGCAGAAGACGGCTTCCGTCCGGATTCGTCGGTAGCCATGGCTGAGAATTCGAAGAAGTGAGCGATACAGGCGGGGCATTCTCGAACGTCATATTTGAAGTCACGACAAAGAGAGAACGTCGGACCAATCAGGTTGCGATTTGAAATGTTCTAGAAACCGTTGAATTAGTATTGTGGGACCTGACGCCAGCCTCCAAAAACGAAAGGTGTTTTCACAGCATAGTTAAATTTTGTTAAATCATGTGCTATATAAATACATGGAAAGTAGATCATACAAATCGTCATCATATAATTCCCGTCTCTTCGTTTTCATATCTACCACATTTTTCATACTCTGTCACAAAATCTTATTCCGGACTTCAGAAAGACCTCATGTACCGTACATCCAAATTTCACGCGCGCGATGATCACAGTTTTCCCGCAGGACAAGCCTCAATCCATGTAAAAATACAGTGTTATACGCTATGTTTCAAACGATCCAAACCCTCATAGAACGATGACATTACGTCACTAAGGGGAAACTAAACATTAAAACTGTGCTTTACTTAAAACATACAAAACATCCACAGGCTTAAATTTCAATTTCGTGTATATTTTCCCAGTTTAACAAGTCTGGACACTATAAGACACTAAACTGCAGTACCGCTGCTGGCCGCCTCCACAAAAGTGGCTAAAACGAACGTCGAATTTGCCAAATTTCTCTTCTTTCGTAAATGGTGAAATCACGAAAGGTTTGCGTTTGCAAAGGGCTTTGACATTTGGAGGCATATTTGGCATTGTTTCCGAAAATAAGACGATCTAAAATCAATATGAGTAGATGCTGAGGAGAATGAAGAATGAAATTGGATCAGTTGCCTCTGGATTACCGCACTTAATTTTCAGACGTTTCAAGTGTACATCTAACACTTTTCGTCCCTTTTTTTCCTCACTGACGATACGTATTAACACTTCAAATGTCTGAAAATAAGATGCGGTAATCCAGGGGTAAAGATTCCATTTTAGTCTTCATTTCGAGTGCGCGAGCGAATATGTCATCCATAAAATCAAATCGACAAGACCTAACGTTAATATACAACAATGCTTGGTTTTCATAAAGGTACACTGTCGGTCTTATAACTGTGGCGGTAAGGACTTCAATGTCGAAATAGCGTTAGTGAAAGAAGTAACACGTCATAGACATTTTTAATGTCACGTGACGCCTCTTTCTTTAATCGTCACCAGCACAATCACGTCACCCATGTTTTTGGTTACTTTTTGTGACGTCATAATTGTACTCACAGTTCTGAATAAACAAGCCATGGATTCAAACGTATCTTTTGTATCTTCTTGGGTCCGCTGGTTATTTTCCACAGTAACATCGACTTCAATCGTGAATATGATGTTTGGAGTATTGCTGCAGTTTTTCGAGTTAATCTTCCAATTTGTGATGAAGGTTGTTGTCTTCGTCGCGAAAGGTGAGAGCACGTTTCCTGCATCTCAAAATCAGAGCTAGCTGTAGTTTCTGTCCGCCGTGTTCGATAGGTGAAGTAGAGAGTCGGTGATGTTCCAAGAACCCGCCTGTAATCGAAATTTTTCATCTCCACAGCCTTGAAGGTGCCGTTTGGACGCGAGACATGTGAGGCCTCTCCATCCGATAAGAAGCCACCTACAGTGCCGCTGCACAGAAAGCCGTCCGAAGCTGTGAAGATCAAAGCTCGGAGAAGCGATTTGAACGGTGCCAAAGGCACCAACGTCAAAGCCAACGTTCCACCATCTCCCAGTACTGGTGAGGCCAACAACACCGAAACGGCCGGCTCCAAGGCGTCTTTTGCCGGCCTTAAACCTGGCTTCCTACTCACTCCCAAGAAGGCAGCCACTGCTGAGGGTGAAAAGAAAAGCGCCACTTCTAAGAAGCAGAAGGACACTGCCGAGGGCGAGGCCGGGAAAGGCACCACCTCTCAGAAGCAGAAGGGCATTGATAAGGCCGCCAACAACGCCACCACCCCTCAGAAGCAGGGCACTGCTCAGGCCGACAACAACAACGCCACCACCCCTCAGAAGCAGGGCGCTGCTGAGGCCGATGAGAAGTCGACCACTTCTCCCCGCGAGCACCCGGAGGAGGACACCCCGCGCCCCACCATCCCAATCTGCCCGGTCCTGGCGCAGGTTCGGCCCGTGGTGCTGCCGATCCCAGGCACCAACTACTTCGCACCTGTGTGGGACGGGAGCGAGAAGGCGCAGATGATGCTGCAGATGATCATGGCAGCGAGGAGGCAAGCTGGACTCTATTAGATAAAGTGCATAGTACTAGTACTATCATGCAGCTTTAACATGACATTTGATGTGGGAAGGGGAAATGTTTATGTGTTCATTAATAGTATTGTTTTTGACAAGTGGCTCAGTTGGCTTTCAAAGTACAGCGCTGACTTTATTAGGATCCAAACAATATTCAGTAATGATACCCCTATGCTATAGTGAGATACTTTTACAAAATCTGTTCTTCACACCTTCACCTCATCATCTTAAGGGTCGGGGACTATGGTCCCTTACAACACCAGCTTCCTCCATTCTTCCCTGTCCTGGCCCTCTGTTTGCATTTAGCCAGAACTTTTTTGCGTCTAAAGTTTGCCGAGCTTGAAGCAATGTCTTCGTCTTGTGTAGTTGTTAGCGCCGATGCCACTTTGGAGTAGTGTAACCTTATAAATATGCGATCTTGCAATTGCGAAGAGCTCATGTTGCAGTAATTCAGTCAGCCGTAGGAAGTCTCTTTTGGAACGCGAGGACTGTGCATTACACCTGGTTGGAGTACCAACTCCATTCACTAAGCGGCGTTTCAGGACCGCAATCCGTGTATTCTACAACAGGGACAATGTTTTTAACACCCTACCTGATAAAGCTGCCAGTAGCCTTTCTTGTTGAAATGCATTACACCAATATCCCGCATTTTTGTCTGATGTGGATTGGTTCTTACGCCTTAGCTTGAACATAAAGCAGCAATCACAAGCTTGTACATTGTAACTCGACCACATCACAAAATAAAACAAGGCTTTTAAGAGTTCACACCTCCGGCTTTGTTTCCGAAAATAAGAAACGGCCAGTTACGGCCCCGAAAAAAATATGTAGGAAATTTTCTTTTTCTTCTTTTTATTTCTCAGAATTTGGCCTTAGTGATCTAACTAGTGATTTAGCACTCCGAGTTAAAATATCCCAGGGGCCCGGCCGTGGCCAAAGATAGCTCGATAGCCACATTGTGTCCCACGGGTCCACTCAGGGGCCATGCCCGAAAGTGTTAAAAAGCAGCCCCTAAACTGCCTGGCAGGGCCCCTTTTTCAAATTATGACCGTAGCAAAAATACAACTTTAACGCCACCTTACTACCTGTATTCTTGTTTTTGGTAGGGACATGTATACATACTTACTGAATTTTGGATTGAGACCGTAGGGATTTCCCGTTTTTCCTTGTTTATCATACATTGAACTGTAAAGCATCTATGCACAGTAAATATCCTATCTCCCAAGCCTCACTGACAGAAGTAAAATGTACTAGTAGTAGTTGTACATGTAGTTGTAATAGTGAAAATCAAAGAAAAGAGACAACTGTTAGAGATGAGCAAACTATAGAATATTTATTGTACAACAGGCACCTGCATATTAAGTTCCCAAGTTGTTTAAGACACAAACATATGTAAAGCTATCAGTCCTTGCAAAGATACAGATGCAGAGAGTACTATTTTTTTACTTTATCTGTTATCTGTTCACTAAGATTGCACATTGAGAAGTTCAATGTTGTCACAATAGAGGTTTAATAACATCTCACAAAGGTTATTCCAAGCGGAGCTGAAAGGTCTGACAATTCTATTAACTCTTATCGATGAGCTTGCAAATAGGGCATTTTCACTACTTTCCATGCCATGTTGGTGTCCCTACTTGCATTCCAATGAATCGTAGCTGAAGTACACAGCATTTTGTGTTCTATCAGGAAGTATTTTAGCATTGTTCTTCTCTTTTTAGCTGTAGACATTTAATGGTGTTTTTTTGAGAGGGTCAGAAGATTATTAGATGTCTGAAAACGCTTAAGCTACGATTCACACTGGAATGCAAATAGGGACACCAATATGGTGGCAGACACAGCAATGACGTCGTGTGAAAATGCTGTATACCATGATGTAAGAGCATGTATAAATCATTATGAGGCTTACAGAACTGTTAACCTTCTGTATACTACAGTTGCATCAGTGAGCCACATCAGGGTCTGTGTACAGGTAAAGTACTAAAGGTTAACATTAATAAAGGATAAACAATTGTAAAATATTCAGAACATACAAAACTTCTAGGCTTTATTGTAGTAAAAATTAGAACTGAATGACATTGAAGTTGCACAATGATAGTTTTAGGGTTATTAGTGTATTGTCCTACCTGTGTTCCAATAGTCACCGTTTTAATGTTGTACAACATTTTAAGGTTGCAGCAGCCCTTAAAGAAAGACGTTACATATATGCACACACAAAAACTATATTTCAATCTACTTAAATCACAATAAATCATCAGAGTTATACAATGGAGATGTAAATCCTAAACATTGTCTAAAAATCCTGTAAGCTTTGATTAGGCCATGTTGATTCAATCATATGGATGACATCCTTTGGGAACCCCAAAACTGATGGGAGGGTGCGAAAAAAAAAGCCTTGGCAAAAAAAAGTTGCAGTTACCTTCATTATGAAATCTAAGTGGTCAGGAAGGTTGAACAAATGACTAAACACACAGAGTATGATATACCGAAACAGATTCATTTTTGTTCTTTTACATTCTTCTTCTTTGACTTTGGAATTGACTTTTTTGGCATTCTACAACAAAATTATGTTACATTTCCTGATTTTTTTTACAGTTTAGGGCATTTATTTGCTCATTTCGCAGCTGCTTTGTACAAATTACAGTATGATCAAAAATTTTTTTACTCGTATTCACAGGAACGTGAGGAAACTTGATGCACGCATGGATGTCATCTATATAATCCAATCAACATGGCCTTATAACAGCAAGACCTTGTACAATCAGGTACCTCAAAGGGCTTAAGCAACAGGTTGCATCCAGTATGTGATTATACTGCTGACATGAGTGGACAATAGTCGGCTAGCCTTACACAACGCTTTACACACTTCATTAAAACCATATCAAATTCCCATGATACAGAAAAAAACCCATCTCATGTAACATGACCAAAAGCAAATGTATCACTTAATATCAGAACTTAGGAGGGAAAAAACTAGTGGTCTTTTAATAAACATTGCTGGCCTGAAATTGGTAGCATTCCCTACCTACCAGTACAAACATATCTGTCCAATACTACTCTGGATTAAAATTTTACAACATCTAATGTTACACCCAACTAAGATATATGTACATCAATCTTTTGGGTCATTTCATAGATGCTGTTTGAGATACCTGCCTTACACAAGTAATTTCTACACTATGAGCATAGAGAAGACTTTGATATTAAGAAGCATTTGCACCAATATCTTCATCACCTCACTATATACAAAGCTCTTTATCATAACATTACTAATCTTTGCACTGTGTATACATTCTTGCATACTGCTCATTGAATATTCATTACTGCATTATGCAAATTCCTTTGAAAGCTGCCCTAGCATACAATTATCTACAATACATCTTTACACCTTGTTTCTTCATGACACAAAGTATGCACACCTTGTGGTATCAAATGCAGCGATTTTGCATAATAGCAGCACTCTTTGGTTTCCAATTAGGTCATCATTACTTCCTTTGTGCAATATACAATAAGTCGTTGCAGGCTTTTTTACTCAGAAATAGTAAAGGTGTCAATAGTGCCAAATGGGGCACCGGGTTTTCCGTCCATGTACCGTTGTTTCCATCAGATCACTACACCATTTTTTCCGGACACCCTACACACTTTTCAATGCAGAAGTTCAATGTTGAAGACACAGTCAAATCATTTTCTGTACAATGTGTCACAGTGGGAGAAAAGCAGTTCTGTAGAGCAAACACAAGCATCATACCTGTGTCCTAAGAGCTTCTTTATACTTGCACTAAGGAGTAACATCCAGAATTTGCAAGCAAAATACTTTCCTGACACTTACAGAAATTGGCAAAAATATTTCTTGATTTTTGCTCCAGTGATTTGCACTGTACACTCAATAAAACACATTGCTATTTCCATCTTTGTTCATTGGATGTCTACATTGCAATTTGCGTATCATGATTTAATCAATGGAATGCTAATATAGATGTTCTTTTATAAGATTGTTCTACATAATACAAGCAGAGGTCACCTTGTTTGGTCCAACAAATTGCACATTTGTCACAGTCTTTGCCACATCCTACACTGTTCTAATCTTCCTACCAAACCGTGCCCTATTCTACCTTAGTACACTATGAGTGACTTCTTCCAACTTAAACTACTCTCACCGGTACTCATTAATCTGTAAGTTAAAAGCTGGGGGTGAGGCCTAGGGAAACAAATGTTGACGTGTTTCAGGTTACCCAACCGACCATACCAAAAACCTGCAACCCTGATCAAATTAACCAAGCGACCAATCAACATCTCTGTGCCAAGTTTTCTCCAACACAACAATATCAATGGCCCGATGCTTGGAGTCATCTGCATATTACTTATTGCTGATGTTATAGAGTGGAGGCCGTTAGAAGGGGTTGATCCGAGAGGTGGTGCCCAGTGGAGAGAAGGGGTTCACCTTGGCCCACATCAGAGCCTCGTTCAGCGATATGGCAGTTTTGCCATCCTCGAGGAAGAACGCTGGACCCTGTAAGAAGTCGTTAGATACTTATTTAAAAGACAGTTATCTTTGACCATGGATCCGGTCTAAAAGCATACAATCATAATCTCTGATGATTAGCAATCAGACTACAGTAACTGTTCTAGTATAGTTTCGAATAACAAGCATAAAACATGCATTTTGAGCAGTTTCAAATAAAGAGGTCTGATATACTATGAAGCAAAACGTTTCAAATTGAGAACGATTAGATACTTATTTAATAGACAGTTATCTTTGACCATGGATCCGGCCTAAAAGCATACAATCATAATCTCTGATGATTAGCAATCAGACTACAGTAACTGTTCTAGTATAGTTTCGAATAACAAGCATAAAACATGCATTTTGAGCAGTTTCAAATAAAGAGGTCTGATATACTATGAAGCAAAACGTTTCAAATTGAGAACGATTAGATACTTATTTAATAGACAGTTATCTTTGACCATGGATCCGGCCTAAAAGCATACAATCATAATCTCTGATGATTAGCAATCAGACTACAGTAACTGTTCTAGTATAGTTTCGAATAACAAGCATAAAACATGCATTTTGAGCAGTTTCAAATAAAGAGGTCTGATATACTATGAAGCAAAACGTTTCAAATTGAGAACGATTAGATACTTATTTAATAGACAGTTATCTTTGACCATGGATCCGGCCTAAAAGCATACAATCATAATCTCTGATGATTAGCAATCAGACTACAGTAACTGTTCTAGTATAGTTTCGAATAACAAGCATAAAACATGCATTTTGAGCAGTTTCAAATAAAGAGGTCTAATATACTATGAAGCAAAACGTTTCAAATTAAGAACGATTCAATCCCCACAACTGGATAAGTGATGCTGAAGAAGTTCTGGTGACGCTGAATTCTAGTCTCCGACGAACATCCTACTTTACCTTTCATGCATTTTGAGTAGTTTTAGGAGTTTCTAATAATTGCATAAAACATGCATTTTGAGAAATTCCAAATTCCAAGAAGATTAAATGGAAACATCTGAAAACAATTCAATATCCACATCTGGATAAGACATGGAGATTACTTCCAGATATTTTTAATGACACAGAAGAAGAGTGATGCTGAGGAACTTCTAGTGACGCTAAAGAAGCAATTAAAGTCACTTGGAACATCCGGAAATAATCTCCAGATCTTATCCAGTTGTAGAGATGGAATCGTCTTTGAACATTAAATGCCTAACCTTCATCAATACATAAAGTAAAACATTCATTTTTGGTACTTTTATGAGTTTCAAACAACAAAGCAACCGGCAGTAGTCAATCATACCTGTATTCTAGTCTTGGATAGGAAGGACACATGTACATCAGAGTGGCTGGGGAGATGGGAGCCGGTGCAGTGGTCAGCCCCTGGCTCGATGTCCAGTTCTTCCTCTCCAGCCTTCCTCAGTAGCCTCTGTAGGGCCTTCTGGTACCCTTCTCTCAAGCCGACCTCGCTTGTCTCCGAGGAATCATTCTTTAACTCTCTGTGTGGCATGGAACAAGGGAAGAGTCAGTAAAGTATCCTCTCTGCCAGACAGCATTCCCTGAGCAAACGTTGAGTAACCAAAATTGGATTTGTGTGTCCCTTGGTTTTATGATTGATGCATGATGTTAGTTAAAGTATGATGTAAAAGACAGCAAAAGTTGAAAAGATTCTTTGTCTTTAAAATTTGTTGAGCAACCTGTCAAATTTTCCGTCTCCAGTGGAAAGGAGCTGTGACAGCATTGCCAATCTTCTCCAATTTGGATCAAATCTTGAGACTACGGATACAAGCTTTAGAACCAAATATTTCTTCGTGTTATGCAACATAAAGATCTGGACTAAACCTAATAACTCTGTGACATGATAAAACAATACAAAATGACATGTACATCAATTCACAATGGTCTATTATAATTTATACATATTTTGTACTTATAGTCTTTAAAACATTAGGTTTTGAACTGTTTGTGACATTTCTACTCAGCACCAAGGACAGAGATGGTTCTTGTTATACAAAAAAACAACAACACCATACCATTATTGTATCATTACTGGGGTAGAAACAAAGACAAAGAGTTTGCCGATCTAAAAGTTGTGACCTTTCATTGGATAAGACTTGCTCGGCCTTCCATGCCGTTAATTCCTCCTCCAATTGGTCCTTGCTAAATGGCCAGTTTGAGTTTTCCTTGTCCACAAACATGCTGTAAATCAAAATAACACATAAGAGTCAGTGATGCCAAGTAATTACTTAGGTATGGTACTACATGTCATGGTGATGTATTTGAAGTTTTAGCTCCGCATTTGTATCTATAAAGCTGGTCTAACTGACCTATGACGTAACACATGAGCTTTGCAGGTACACGGTGCGGCGGCAGCTGGTTACATTACACTGAATGACTTGTCACACCTAACCTTTACACATCTAGCTGCAAGCATTGTATACAGCTAGCTAGCAAGGATGCTCTTCGATACATCTAGGAAAAGATAAAGTTTCTTGATATCTCAATCCTAGGTTGATAACTCTGGTACTTGAAAATGTTTGAACTAAATCTTTTAAATTTCTGAATTAAAGTTGAACTGTCAACACAAAAAGATTTTAATGATAAATCACAAAGTTCAAGTAGTAAAGTTACAGGCTCTCAGATGTAGACTGACCTTGTTTGCTGGAAGAGCGCGGGAACAATAGCGCTGTACCCTCGTCTCACGGCTAGCAGAGCTCCGACATAGGCACTGATGGTAAGCAGCTCGGTGCGAAGGCTACAGAAAAACATCAGGAACACACCTTTTCATATCAAAGTACTGTAAATTCATCCATTTTCACAGAAACGTCATTTCGTAGTGGAAGGGAGAGGAAGGTTTTTACTGTGTTTCAAGTTACCCGAACAATGCATTACAGTAGTAATACATTAGAGAGTGACGCAAACATTCCGAGAGTTACAGTACACCAAAGCTCAAATGGCAACAGCATGGTGTTAACGCTTTGAATGACAAAAATGCTTTGACTGAAATCATATCTCCTTTCTACCAATTAAGTCTTATCCCTACATATAATTCCCACAGATGCAAAGAAATGTAAACAAAATGTGTACAACTAATTTTTAACAGTCATGACTTAAGATCTATGACTGTGGCTAGTAAAATCACAAAATCCAAGGAATGTTTCTGTAAGAGCACTCAAGTCGGTTTTGGGTTCAAACAGAGGAAGTTAGGCATCTTTCATTATTGCAAATTTTCCTCTTTTTGTGTACTTGGCTCTTGGGTTGTTAAGATGATGTGGTCCATAAGATGACGTGAGTGTGGCCTTACCTGGTGCACTTTGGACTGTCCAGTTTGTCTGTCCTGGTACAGCCCATGTACTGCACCAGTTCTGCCACATCCTGCACTGTCCAGCCAGCGGTCAACATCCTCTCTGAAGTAACAGGGGAAAATCATCTCAGTAACACACATCATCAAGTTTTCAAATATTGAAAAACTGCTACAGTCAAATGTAAATGACTGGATGCTAAGAATGGACATAATATTTCCTCTACTTTTAGCTAAAAACATGAAATTGTTAACTGCTGGTAAATTGATACACAATTGTTCAAAATGTTGGAAATATCCATTCAGATTATATATAGCTCATTAATCTCTTTGGTATCAAGATCAACCAGAACTCTGACACTATCATGCCTCTTGTTCCTGGGTGAGGTCACAAACTTTTGAACTACCATCAAAGCACTATTACAAGGCTGACTACCGTCAGGTTGCAATCTGCCAGAATCCTTGATTCTGCAAATTAATAGAGATCACAATCAGAGTCTTTGAAATTCCCTTAAAAGCCAGTCAGAACTTTTCTACTTGGATTTAAGTCACTTGCTTTACTTGAAAAAGGAGACAACCCAAACACGTTCCTAGCATCCTTATTGGTCGACAGAGAGTCCAATCAGGATCTCTGCCAGTTCTGCCAGACCGCAATCTCTACCATCACATTTTAGAAACTACTAATTCATAAAAAAACTTTGCTGAAACAGGAAGTCTGACAAAAAAATTACTGACCCTTGGCGACTTTCAGGCCCAGCTCTAAGCCCTGCTCAGGACATGTTGAGAGGAGGTAGTACTTGACGGCCTCCGTCTCTTGCCCCTCCTCCTCCTGTAGAGCCTGGGCCTTGATGTAACACTCTTCCATGTCAGGGAACCCAGCCTTTAAAAACACACACAATGTGTTGGTCTTCAATATGAGAATGAAAAAACTTTAAGCAACTATAATTGTTCGTTGATAATGTAAATGCACTTAAGTTCTCTAGGTTTCTATTTCGCACAAAATGAAGTGTTCGCGGTGTTTTTAAGTTTGCGGCAGCACTATAGTCACATACTGCTACCTTAACAGTATTGGACAAAAAAGTTTGCGGTGAAACGGTCGCCACAAAAACTGCACACATAAAGCCACCGCGAACATTTCTGCATTACAGTTTGACCAGTCGGACAATAATACATTTGGATGTTCATGCCCTTTTATTCCCAACCTCTCTTTGCCTGAACCTCACAGCTTTACTCTTCCTGGCAACCTCCCTTCTCCAGACTAACTCTTCTCTCACATCTGAGGATGTGACATATGGCTCAACATGTTTCATTGACAATGACATTTTTTTACATTTGTTTATTGTTTATTGTTTATTTAGATTTTTCACAAAAGTGAAGGGGAGGGCAAAACAGGTGCTTGCGCACCTTTACAAGTTGCCCTCCCATTTGAGTGTTTTGTTGTCTTTTAAGTCATACTTTTCCATCGTGCATCAAATTCTAATTATGAAATCCAATTTTAGTCGCTGTACAGTCGCTCAGCAATCCATGTCCAGTGGAAAGGGGACCTAACAGTACACGTTTACCTTTGTGTGAAGATCATTGATTTCTGCGGCTCCCCCAGAACAGCTGATACAAAACCTGGCCAGTGCCGCCTCACTGTTGGGTAAACGCTGCAACATCTCCACTGCCAGGTCCCTAGGGAAAAAGCATTACGGGTAAGCTGACAGAGTCTTATGAATCTAGGGCTGTATACAGGTGCGGGTACAGCAGTTTACTTACAGTGATTCATCAAAAATTGTGTCCACTAGTAATTCAGTTTATTCAAGTACAGGTACATGTATACTTGATGTTCAGGTCCTACCCTGAGCCTAAAGAATTTATAGGTACAGGCTTTAAGGACATAAAAAATGGTTTACTTAATGTATTGTTTTGACCTAGAAAAGCCAAGAAATACACATGCATCCATTAGATGAATGTTTGACATCCAGGTAAACATTACGTCACATTATAATACAACATAAATCAACAAGCAACTGGATAGATTCTCTGAAAAAGTCAGACATTTCAGATAGCATCCACGATCTTTCTTCGATGACTGATAGTCACTGATAGTCCCAGTTGCTGATGAAGGATAGTAGATACTCTGAAACGTCTGACTCTTTAGAATACACGTAAACATGTTTTGGTGAAGCATTTTGATCAGATTAAAGACTCAAAGGTAAGATTTTCGGTGGCATTACAATTTCATTGTGTATGATGTTCTGACAGAGAAGCCAAGATACATACAACATGTTTTTGTGATACATTTTGATTAGATTAAAGTGTCATGATACCATTCCCCACAAGGATAAATAAATCATAGTCAATGCCTGCATCATATATCTAAATGGCTGGTCACAGAATGAGATATCATATATATCTGGTATTGATGTTGGAATAGATACCAGATGACAGACATATAGATACTCAGGCCAGTTCAATTCATTGTCTTGGTTCTCAGACATTAAAAAAAATCAGCATGGGACCAAGATGAACGTCTGGAAGCAAAACTTGAATAACACATATATTTAAACCCTGATACTGTATGAACCAAGGTGCAGACTTTCCAGTCAGAAATCTGTTTTGATGTTGATATTACGGTGTAACATTGTTTCTCAAATCTAAGAACCAAGAAATTAAATTGGTGTGGCCTCAATGAAGGATATGCAGAGCAAAGGAGAGATGACAAACCTGTACCCCAAAGATGGTATGCTAGTCATGAAAGGTGACAAAAATGAGTAGGAGTTAGATCCGTGCCATGAAGTAAGAAGAATACACCACTATGAAATCCTTTGCATGTTAAGAAGGAAATTTCAACACATTGATGTCTTGAAGTAAAAAGATAAGAATTCTTTAATTCTTAAAGGCCCCTAATGTAGAATTTTGAAGCCAAAGCTGGAAATATTCTCCAGCACAAACTTTTGCTTAAATTGTTTCCTTTCAAAACAACTGCACAAACATGCACATTTTTTCAAGTGTTAATCTACAGCCAAAACAAGACCCATATACATTTTGTATTATGCGTTGAACTAAGTCTGAACAGTCCAAAACAAATCCCACATTTTCATGCCAACTATTATGACTTTGTACTCTGCAAACATCACTAGATAATGTTATAACATAAAGGTACATAGAATTTATCATGTAAATGTACAGAACCTTTTGAAACATTAACCTTTTGCTTGTTCCAATCTTATAGTAGGGGCCTTTAAATAAGGATGAACATTGTTAGGTACGAATCGTGCAAATGTTGGTGTATACTATAGATTCTCCTAACATGCAACAAAGTTTATCCCTACCATCTGTTGATGCGCGTGCATCGCTGTGCCAGTAGTTCGGTGGCCAGGTAGGTGAGACGAGGGGTTTTGCCTATAGTCGTGCCCAGACTGATGGCCAGTTCCAGCTCATTCCCACGGATCAACTTGGACATGGCAAGCTAGAAACAGAACAAAATTTGTCAATATATGGTGATCATGCCCCCGTATAATACAAATACAATCTTATAGAGCTTTCAAACTTTGCCTGCTTCGTCTATAACAACTCACAAGATTAAGGCACATTAAGCACTACAAATTCCACAATCATCCTTAAAAGATTTTTGTCACAGAGTGGGAGGATGTAAAAATGATTTCGGAAATATTTTAGTCCTTTTTCCCTTCAAACTACATATATTTCAAATAACGATTCACTAAATTCATCCCCGCCCCCTGTAAACCCCTCTGTCCTTGATTCCCCAATAACCATTGGGGAATTAACCACTGCCATTTCTAATCTTAAGAATAATAAATCTAGTGGAAATGACATGATTCTAAACGAAATGTTGAAATCTGGTAAAATGATATTGAAAAAGCCACTCCTCCAGGTATTTAATATGTGTTTACAAAATGAATATTTTCCCGAGGAATGGTCTCTCAGCCATATCGTGCCAATTCACAAGTCAGGGGACCCGTCCATCCCAGACAACTATCGAGGAATCTCTATTATGAGCTGTCTAGGTAAACTATTTTCTTCCATATTGAATACTCGTTTAGTAAATTATGCAGAAAACAATACATTATTCAAACCCCATCAGGCAGGCTTTAGAAAAAACTTTAGAACAACAGATAATCTTTTCGTAGTTAGCACCCTAGTTAGGAAATACATTAGTCAGAACTCTCGCCTCTTTGCATGTTTTGTAGATTTTAGTAAGGCCTTTGATTCAGTTTGGAGAAATGGCCTCATATTTAAATTGAACAAGCTTGGTATAGGTGGTAAGTTTCTTCAAACTATCAAAGACATGTACTCTAAAACTACAAATTGTGTCAAACATAGTCATGGTCTCACTGAATCATATGTTACGCATAGCGGTGTCAAACAAGGTTGTAATTTAAGCCCAACGTTATTCAACTTATTTATTAGTGATATTACAACCATCTTTGACAATGAATGTGAACCACCAATTATGCATGATAAGTACATTCCCTGTTTATTATACGCAGATGACTTAGTTATTTTTTCTGAGTCTAAGCAAGGGTTACAAACTTCTTTGAATAAGCTAGAAAACTATTGTAATACATGGAGACTGAATGTAAACCTTAGGAAAACAAAAGTTGTTGTTTTCTCTAAAGGTGGTCGTCTTCCAAAAGACTGCTTGTTTACATACCAGAAAAACCCTGTTGAATTAGTTACATCCTATTGTTACTTAGGTATCATTGTCAACTCTGCTGGCACATTCAAGGTGAATCACAAACACCTCTACCGGAAAGGTCTAAAAGCTTTGTTCGGCATCAACCAATCTCTAGACAATGCCGACGCCCCAATTTCTGTGAGAAACAAACTTTTTGATGCGTGCGTTAAACCCATTATTCTCTACGGCTCTGAAATATGGGGTTCATTCAAAAGTTCAAATACCTGTCCAATTGAATCAGTTCATTTAAAATTCTGCAAACAATCATTACGTGTACCTAGGTCTGCTTGCAGCCTAGCTGCAAGGGCGGAATTAGGAAGATACCCAATACAAGTGGATGCTTCGCTAAATGCCGTCAAATATTTCCTTAGACTTCGCCAGAATGTGCCAGCCGACAGTTTTCAAGCAGATGCTTTCTGCTGTCAGTTAGATCTAGACAAATCTGGTGTGAAATGTTGGGCGACAGGAATACGTAAGTCTTTAGAGGAGAGCGGGTTTGCTTTCTTATGGCACCTACCAATTTCATATAATTCAAATACGTTACAAATTGTTAGTTCCATTGGCCAGCGGATAAAAGACATTTATTTCCAAACGTTTCTGAAAGAAATACATAACGACAACAAAGGTGGAGCTTCCAAAAATAAGTTAAGATCATATAGATTATTCAAAACTACTTATAATGAAGAAAAATATCTAAGTAATTCAAATATGAGGGTCAGGAATGCAGTCACAAGACTAAGAATCAGCTGCCACAAACTACATATTGAAACGGGAAGACATACCCGCACTCCTCTAGAACAACGATTATGTAAACATTGTACTTTGAATAGAGTAGAAGACGAATGTCATTTTGTGGTAGAATGTGTATTATATACCAAAGAAAGAAATGAACTGTATAAACTTGTAGAAAACCTATTTCCCTACTTCACACATTTAAGTACTGTTCAAAAATTCATATTTCTAATGCGACTAGACAAACCTCCCATTGAAAAACACGTCTGTTCTTTTATATCTACTATAACCGAAAAGCGAGGAGAAGTAGAATTTATTTAATGATAGTCATATTCTTTTGTATCCGTTAACTGTACTTGTATTATCTTTTGTTGTGACCTGTACTTAGCCAAGTGTGGCAGAAATGTGCAATAAAGGTCTTCATTCATTAAAGATTGAAGTACACAGTGACATGGATATCATGTATAAATAGGGCTCCTCCGAATGTCTGCTTATGAAATGCCAACTAACTGACAACAATACTGTAAATGCATTCACTTTGCAGTTCTTTTATTCCGCTGAAGGAGGGGAAAGGAGGTTTTTGCAATGTTTCAAATTCGTGGTTGAAACAATTCTGTAGTACATTAGTGATAAATTGCCAAGGCATACTCATAAAGGGGGTTATAACGTCGGGATGGAGAGGTCATTGTGAAAGCAAAACTCTGAAAGTTTCAAGATTTACAGTATCACTGTATTAGATATATGAATCTCAGGCATCCTTACTTTGTAGTCTTCCACAGCTAGATGACAGCAGGCTGCCTTCATGGGCTGTCCGTCCTGGAAGTACCAGTCTGCCAGCCGTCTGCTGGCCTTGTGCAGGAGCGGCCAGCTGTCCTCACTCTCTTCCCCCACACCGTTGTACGCAGCATTAGTAACTGTGTGTCAAAATCAAAATTTATCACCAAATGTCCCTCTTACGATCAGAAAAGAACTATAAAAAGGAGCCAACAATTCTAATCCAAACATTTACAGAATATGATACAAAGAAATCTACAACTTTGTTACCTACATTAAAAGTGGGACACTTGGTCTTCCATTGCTTTCTAAAAAAAGTCAAACCTAAAACTAGCTTAAATCGTGGTAGGCGGACAGAAGACAAAACTTTTTGCAGTGGTTTTAAGTTCATGGTGAAGACTGTGAAAACTGCAAACATAAAGCCACCGCAAACATTTTCCCTTTTACAGAAGTCCCTTCATTCTACTTCTCACTATTGTTATCCCGCACTGTCTGTATACTTTATCTAACTTCTGTTACAGGTTGCAATGAACCCTCGGGCAAGAACTTGCAAATAAAACTGTGAAACATAATCAATTACCCTCCGTCGCCTGGCCAAACTTTATCGTCCCCTCCTGCGCCGCCTGCGCGACCAGCATGGCGTCCTGGAGCTCTCCCCGGGAGGTGTAGAAGTCCACCACGGCCTGGATGTCTCCGACGGCGATGCAGAACGGCGCCGCTTCCCGTTTGTCCTCCAGGGCCTGCTGTTTGGCCCATCTTAAAGGAAAGAAAACAACTTTCAATTTTTGAACCCAAAGTTCTGTTATCTTTTAGTGTAAACCATCCCTTTTTGGTAGAAATGGAGCAATATGAATGAAAAATGCAAATATTATTCACTTCTCAACTTCATGATAAATTGGGAAATCCATGATATACAATTACAAAATACATATAAAAAATTATATGTTAGCTGTAAAAATCTGCTGACAGTCCTAAATTATATTGATATGTGAATCTTGTTGAATACTGCAAATTAAAGAAACATGATTCATTTTTAAGCAAATCATGATCAGGGCACACACACATAGAGATGGTAACCTTGAAATTGATTTTGCACAGCCTGAACAAAGAACTCCTCAGCATTCGAATTACATGTAACTAGAAAAATACCTTCTTGCCAGGGACCTCCAATACTCCATGGACACACCAGGAGCAACAGCCAGGGCTTTCTCCCACTGCAAAATAAACCATGCAAAGTAAGGATAGTGCTTACTACTAGTGCAGTCCTTTCTTTACTGAAGTGAGGAAAATTATTTTTAAAAACCACCTGTTGATCCACATGTACGTAAATAAGAAACAGGATAGAATTGACAACATGCCAGAAAAACTACACATTATATATAGTTTCTGACAGACATGAAATAAGAAACTTCATATAAAAAGGTATCATTTATCTTTAAAGACTGTGGATTGGAGTTGGCACAATGGCTATGGAATACATAAATGCATGTACATACATAACAAGATTGGCAACATAAAAAGATGTTGCCATGGCGACGGTGGTCTCTGTTAACGTTTTCGTTTTTAACCCACATGCAAATAAGGACCTCGCATCATATCAGTCGATCACCTTCTCTACCAAAATAACACAAGTTGTCCAATGTATGAAAATCTTGTTTTCACAAAAAAAGATATTGTACCATTTCCTCATAAATTATGTAAATGAGGCCCTCTATGCAAGATTTGTGTCTAATAGTGGCCACATTTACTTAACTTCCAAATGGTGCAAAAATGAAATCCCCATCATTTACCACTATGGATTTATAGTATTTTGTCATTAATTATGCAAATTAAGTATCAATTTGCATAATTGATATCTATCGATATTTATCTCTTTCTCATGTGTTTGAGAGTCCTATGATAAGGTTCCGGGTCGGAGTTCAATTGTGACCGGGGGTTGGGTCATGACCCGGTAATCTGCCGGAAGTGCGTGGTCGTCACCCTGATTTCTGCCCGAGATTGCTTGGTGATGGTTTTAGCTGTGCATGAATATTTTGAATCTTCTGAAAAGCCCGTGAGTTGTAGTATTTTTGGGCGCGGTGCAGTTGGTTCGCTATCGAAGCCTTTTTTGTATTAGTCCGCGGCAACGGTGATGCGGTTTTCTCGCCTGATGACCCAAATAGCATCGATTTTAATGCATTTTCACCGAATTTGCGTCATCGGAGATTGCGAAAAAGTTATCACATGACTTTTTTATTTTTTTCATTTTTCAGAGACACCATTTACTAAGCTTTCTCAGCATATATACCGTGACCCCAGGAAAACTCGTTTTTCCGAGCAGGTTCGATCAAAAAAGTGTAAAAAAATGACAATTTTCGGGTGCCAAATTTACATTTTACTATGGTTTCTACCCAAAATAAAGGGACAACGGACAAAACCGATAAATACATCGGAAAACAGCAGAAAACCGCTTTTCGACCATGTGATTACATTTTCCGTCCTACTTTTCTCGGCGGAATTGTAGCCCGTCGACCTGAGGGTGTCGGCCTACATACGAAATCGCAAAAAAAACTCCGGTCCGAGACCTTAAAATGCAGCTGATTTATTAACTGTCCTCATTAATTATGCAAATCAGGTATTGATTTGCATAATTGGCATATGATTATGTAAATCATCACTTAAGCTATCTACACACCAAAAATTATGATGTTCCGTCATCCCCTTCTTGCGATATTCTCTTTCAAAGTTTGAGTCAAAATCAGCTCCTACAGTTCCAAAAAAGCCGCTAGGGGGTCCAAATCTACAGGACATATTTTCCTAACAAAGAGCTATCCCCCACTAAAAAATCATGACTATAGCATGTTCAGAAGACGAGATTTGAAAAGTGAAAGTTCCCCTGCAGTACCATAGAAAGTCGCTAGGGGGCTCAAAATCCAATCATTACAAGGTCTCCCACAGACCTACCCACCTACAAAATATGACGACAATACATCCAGGCATTCTTGAGTTATCGTTCCATGGACTTTCACATTCCTGTACAATTCCTAGAATTCTTGCAATCTGCACACAATATAGTAAAAATTTGGCTCGCCCCTGAGGCGTCGCCAAAAACAGGATAGTATTGAAAACATGCCAGAAAAACTACACATTCAAGTAATTATATATATAGTTTCTGACATGAAATAAGAAACTTCATATAAAAAGGTATCATTTTTCTTTAAAGATTGTGGATGGGAGTTGGCACAATGGCTATGGAAGCAAGCAAGAGACACTGAAGGATAATAACAGCCTACTTTAATTGGTAGATATAGTTAGTGATATGCAGCAACAATGATGATGACCATTGTAATACTATGTTATTCTTACAGTTTGGACTGTGAATCGGTGATGTCAAAGGTGAAGACCCTGAACTTAATATATTAAAGTTCTTGTCTAGACTGTGCTTGATACCATGTCCAGACATGTTTTAATTATACAGTCTGTATCTCTGGGGCCTTCAAATTGTACCCATTACCCACAATGTATTACACAACACATGTTCAGTTTAAACTGTGAACAAGCTTATTGCTCAGTAGACTTCATCCTCACTCACCTCTCCGACCTCCACCATCAGCTCGCAGTACCTCTGCAGGTTGCCCAGCTTGATGTGTATGAGCGCCGCCTGGCGGAGCCTGTCCTCCCTGCTCTGGGCTCCGACACCGGCGCCAAACTTTGACATGCGCACAACCTCCAGCTCCTGAGCCTCTGACTGAAATTGCAAGCACATACATCGCAGTAATCAGAACACCACAACTCTATTGCATAATGAACAAAAACATGTTTTCAAATACATCACAATTACAAGTCTTAATTAGATGATTGTATTAAAATCTGGGAGGAGGGGTCGGCACAAGGTTAAAAAGTGGTTCGTCGGATGTATAGCTCTAGATCTTGGAAATAAAGGAGTTGAAGGGTACTCACAGCCTTGTAACTGGTGAGGTGCTTCATGTGCATGATGCCCTTACTGTAGACCTGGGGGTTCAGCCCCTCCTCCTCCCCTCGGATCACTGACACCAGGTCCCACAGGTTCTTGGTTCCATTAGGAGGCTACAGTAGGGAAGGCATGGTACAGAAGTTAGAACCTGTAGCGCCAACATCTGATTGTAACACAGACTCTGGTGGTACGGGTACATTGAATGAGCCAGTGGCTGCATCAACACCATCACTAAATTGTTAACATGCAACAGAGGTCATGGTAGACCAAGGAAATTTCGATGGAGTGTGTAAATAAGGACATCAAAGTCTATTTTGCAGCATGCAACCGCTGTACAGAGCCGCCTAGAAACGCAGTGTGAAGACTAGCCAACTGCTGCCCACCCATGTCAGGGACACCCACAGCAGCATAATCAAACACTGGTTACTACTAAATACTTACGTAACTACTCAGTGACTTGAACAGTTGCATGCACAGTAAAAACTTACACTGAAGAACTCAGCAAACATCTGCAGCCCCCTGATGTACTGCTCCTGGGCAGGGAGGGCCTCAACGCGCTGTCTGAGATCACGAGACACCCTACCAGACAGCAGTGGAGGTGCACCAGCCGCCATCGCTTGTTCTGTGAACAACATAGACCAGCATCACCAGCTTTGAAATCATAAACCTGTGAGTGATTGGTTGGTTGGTTGTCAAGTGCAAGCTATATAAAACACTGACTCACATACAGGCGGATTTACATACACACTGATCCTAACGAGTTATCTATGAAAATAATCAATTCATTTGGTGCAGTGCTTTTTGACCAGGGAACATTTCCACCACGTGACTGCTCAAGGCTAGTCTGGGTACCATCCTGAGTTAGGCCTAGGATGTTGTGTTTCTGGTTACTCAATGGACCCTATCCTTTTCTGGCTTCCTATACTCCCCCCTCATAGGAGAAGCATAGGAGCCCCCTGTATACTAACTAGGATGGCACTCAGACTAGCTCAGGGTGTTGTGAGCAAAAAAATGTCTACACCTAAACCACCAATACCTAAACCACCAATGACAGATCCCCATACATGCACAGACTTGGCCACAATACAGAACTACTGGTTGGTGCATGCGGGGTACATGTAGCAGTATATATAATACATTACCAGCAATCATAGCCTGGCCACACCCTGTAAATGCAAAGACAAGTACCTCAGTATACATTATGGATTTGACCTCAGCTAACATCCACCGGTGAGTGAAACACTTACATCATACCTTGTTTGTGACTCAAACTACATCATGACCAAAACAAATTTTCGCAGTGGTTTTATGTTTGCGGTTTTCACCGTGACTGCTTTACTACAACCTTAAAATCACCTGATCCAGTGTTTCCATTACCGTACAGTATGTGACTATAGCGCTACTGACACATATACTCCATTTTCTCCTTAGTCTCCATTCCGAAATAAATCACCATGAACTTAAAGGCATTCACAGTAGTTTGTTTCAGAATCTGTACATCCATATATCAAGATCTCTACCGGTACAATCACTGATTCTGCCAGTAGAGGTCCTGATCAGAGCCTCTGCAGATGGCAACTCCGATCTCCATCTCTACCGTTTCTACCACCAATTCTACCAGATCGCAAAGTCTATCCTAACATATATCTCCTTTTCTCTGTCTGTGTATCATTCTGAAAAAAAATGTACTTCTAACATCCTCATAGTTATACATCATGCACTGAAGCTTGATTGAGATTGAGGATTTAAGTATAATGGGTGACTCACCTTGGGTCATGGCGAAGATTTCTGTCCACGGCCTCTTGGCGATGACGCTGATCTGCAGCGTACTGACCAGAGGTGTCAACGACCAGATCCTAACTGTGGAGTCTCTGGAGCAGGACGCCACGGTGAAGGGTCGCAGGGGGTGACATGTCAATCCTACAAACACAATAGCACACAGCAATTCAATTGGTCAAGCCCATATTATGTAGTAATTCGGGTAAAATAAATGGTAAAACCACAGTGTTATAATATTTGGACTATCAGGTGTAGCATTGGCCAGAATGTTCCCCCAGTTACAATACACCCGGTATATTCTGACTATGGGTATGTTCCAACCTCCAACACCTGTATCATTTTCATCTGAGATGATTCCTGGTCTGCTTGTTTCTTCATCTTCATTGCACTAAGCATATACTATCATCATAATGATATTATAGTACAAGTATCTAGATTTTGTTTGTATGGCAGCATTTCTAAAGGTTGCTAAATGTAACTCTAGAAGGCACAATTCAGCTTTAGGCTAAACCAATGCTGTAACAATAAACACTTTTCGATTCTCATACATATGTGGTAACAATACTACTAACTGCAAGATACATAGAGATAGAAGTTGTGAAAACTTTTGATATCCTTACTGTTCACAAGTACTGTACATGCCAAAGTAAAAATGACATCCACTCTTACCATAGTTCTGAAGCTGTATCGGACTTACCGTAGACATCTGCACCGTGGTCGTACACAGTATCGATGCAGGCACCATCCCGTGTGTCCCAGACGCGGATCGTGTAGTCCCAGCTGCCGGACAGGAGCAGGTATGGGATCTCCGGGTTCCACAGGAGCCCTCTGACCGGCGCAGTGTGTCCGCTCAGCACCATCGCACACGAGTCCTGCGTGTAGTCCCAGATACGGATGGTCCTGCACCGGCATTGCAATGGAGAACTTAGAATATGCAGTAGACGAATTTGAACCACACAAACTGGTGTCATTATAGGGGGGATTTTGCTCACAAACTGTCATCGCGCATGTTCGTAAAGAATAGCACACGTTCGAATGACATTCCCAGAACCTGACCATTGTCACAGAGCCTTGTGTCTCGTGGGTATTCACTTCCCGCGGGCGGCCCGGTGTTCACATACATGCTGTCAAACTTTCCCGGATAATTCTATACAATGTCGGTGGCTAATCCCCTTCCTCACTTGCATAAAATTACTTGAATGTTTTGTTCTTATCTGTCGTGAAACAGTCAGATTGTAATCGAACACCTGCCTCCTCCGGGTTTGGGGAATGTCGTTTGAACGTGTTCAAAAGTGTGCATTGACGTGGCAGATTGGGTTTAAAATCAAAGAGACCACATGACTATCTATACCAACAAAGCATTCTGCTCGGTCTTGCACTTTGCCTGAAATCTGCTAGAGGGAGTGGTGAAAAGTAGTCATTTCTTTCTTTGGCCAAGGACTATCCCCCTAACATCACCATCCAAAATCTCAACAAAAAAATCATGTAAATCCATAATCACTAGCAGCTGATCAGCAGACAAAAGTGTACATGACAGTTGTACAGATTTCAAAGAAAAGATTTTCAAAGAAAAGCAGAAAATATGGCAGAAAGTTTAGGTACCTAGTACATATTGTTGACTACAGAACATACACTGAAGGTGATGTCTTCAACTGAAGTCAGACAGAAAAACAATAGATAAGATAGAAGAAGTAAAAGTTGAAATAACAAAGGACATGGCTGAAAAAAATGATGAATGGACATATTATTAGCTAATACTTTAATGCATCAAACCATTACATGTTGTATTCAACAGAATACTCATTGTGAAGAAATCTTCAGTTTGCTAGTTGGATAATGTTGGAGTCTCAATCTCATCCTATGTCATAAACATATGTTGGCTACAATGTTGGACACAGACAAGCAACTACAGGTGTAGCAGGCCAAATTATACATTCAAGTATAACTCCTGGACCAGAGGTTACTGAAGACCTTCCTTACCCATCGTCAGAGCCACTGCACAGTATGCCCTCCCGCAGGGGCGACCATTTCACATGGAAAACCTTGGAGGTGTGCCCTGAAACAACACATCAGAAACAATTTACATCCACTCAACGATACTCATTCCATGAAATATCTTTGCAGAAAAACAGAAGACATCACCTTTATTGCAATGCCGATACTCCATTTATTGTTACAGTACAAATAAACATGCCTAATTTGTGAACCAGATAACATCATAGTAAAACTTAAAAAGAAAGGCATGTAAACATATGTAACCGCTATAGCATGTTTGTTGAACCCATTTAAAAGGAATCTTGTTGACTAAATTGACCTAGCCTGGAGTCCAGCCTTGTCAGCTTTGGCCCACTCCCCAAAACGGCTAACGGATATTGGGGAGCGAGCCAAAGCTAACAAGGCTGGACTCCAGGCTAAAAATTGACCTTCATTCCCCAGATATGCATATAATTTGAAGCCTATATCAAAGGAAATAGCTCTTAAAGTATTTTCCTAAAGTTCAAGAAAGACATGATCAGGAATCGTAATTAAGTCATTAGTGATTCTTCATTCCTCATGAGAATGTATTTTTGAATAATACACAAAGTGGAAAATATACTATTAGGTGCATGAAATTTAGTACCACCTTACATTATGACTTCATCAGAAGAATACCTGAGAAAATTTTGAGTGGTTGGTCCGAGTTTGTTGCTAGGTAGAAGACTCGCACGTTCTTGTCTTCACACCCAGTGGCAAGCATGTCCCTGCAACACAATCAGGCATTACAGTCATGCAGCAATCAGGTCTGATCTGGACATGCATGAGTTTCTCGTGTGTCAAAAAACGACTACATATTGATATTGATATGACACCATCATCTTTGTGGTAAGACCATGAATTTTTATTGATAACAACACTACCTGACGAAGGTCTATGCACCACTGCATGTGGTTCTTAAGTCTTTGAGGAGGGATATCAAAATCATTATAATACAGCCAATGCAAATAGTCTTCCTGTTACAGTCCATGTTTATTGCAATCAAAAGCTAGCTGAAAATGTGTTCATAAAATGTACACCCACCCATAATGTGATAATATGAAGTGTATGGTTATTTGTCATAATTACCAGGGGTTATTCATCATAACCCACACATTATAACCCTCAAAATAATCAAATGGGGGCTCCTGATTGGTCAGCATATATGCTAATGAGTACATACTTGTTGGTGAGACTCCAATCACATCCGAAAACAGGCATGGGATGTTTGTACTTCTTCAACAGCTTACCATCCACTGTTCTGATCACACTGGGTCAGAAAAAATGGTAAACGTTTGTAAATAATGGGTCTTTTCAATAAGATACACAGTAAGGAAGATTTTCAAGCCTTGAATACTGGGACAAGCTTAGTCAATCTTTTAGCTCCACAGAAGTGGAATATAATCTTAAATACATGACATTGTACATGTCAGGCTTACTTAAAAACAGACATCATTTACTCAAATTTCTTGAGGACCCAGACGACGCCACAATTTGTAAAGACATTGCTTTCACAATGAGCAAAGCATATCTAACTTCTAAGACAGCTTATCATCACACTAAGACACTGTTCTAGGAAAGCTTACCAGTGTCCATCAGACCCACAGGTGGCTATTCTTCTGGAGTCTTTGTTGTTCCAGGCTACACAAAATATACTATGCCGCCCATGCTGCAAGAAAGGAAAAGAACCAGTCAAATACCATGTATTACAAAAAACTTCTACTGCTGCAGTAACAAGACAAGCTGCCAGGTGGCCCATAATCTAACAATTTCTTTCAATGGTCAAGACTTAACCACATATCAAATTTTGCAGCAATCCATCCATAGCTTCTTGAGTAATGCTGTTATACTACATACAGACAGACACAACTACAAACAACTCTACAAAATGGTACCAAAAACATAATCTCCTTGGCACAGGTGATAAGACAGATTGAATGATTGAATATCATATCAGTGAATAAATATTGCGTTTTAAACAAATCTCTGCACACAAACATTTTTTTGCGACTCCTCTGGAGTGGGGGCATTTTTAGACTAAAACTTCCTACCCACCTCGTTAAATCGCTTGATGACCTTGCCCCTCCCTATGTCCCAGATGAACATGCCCTGTTTAGACGTGGAGGCTGCTACACAGTTCAGGTCAGCTGAAATAGGAAAGACAGATCCACGACAAAACTCACATCACAGAGGTGTGTAAACTCGTTTTTCCCTGGAACTATCGTAGAGTGGAACTCGTTGTCAACAAGTATAGCGGGGGCATGCTTAAGGTTAAGTGCTACAATGTCCTTGACATCCTGTAAAAGTAGCCCAGGGCTTGAAATTCATTTTTGGTGCACCCAACCAAAAACATCGGGTGCGCATAAAGAATTTTGGGTGCACTATATAGAATAAATTTGAATGTTAGCAAAAGATAATGACAAAGCTTAATGCTACTGCCTCTTTTGAGAACTTCAATCTGTAATTCTACAGCTAACTTCAAAATTTTAAAGTAATACATCAAATAAAGTATGACAAAAGGTTATATTGCTTTTTCTGATACTCACATTTCAAAAATACTCTGTATACTAGCCCTGTAGCATACAAAAACTATCTAGGCGCACTGGTGCACCCACAGTCAAAAAATTAGGTGCACAGCACCAATTTTGGGTGCAAAAAGATGCACATGCTTCCAGTATTTCTGGCCCTGTAGACTGTATATGTAAGAGTACCTGGTGCCCAGCTAAGTGAGTAGATGACCCCCTCGTTCCCCGGGGACGTGTACACAGCCTGCATGGTGGAGATGTCCCACACTTTGATGGTCCCGTCGAACGACGCCGTGGCCAGCAGGTTAGGATCATCAGGCTTGAACTTACAGTCAAATATGGTCTCTATGTGGCCCTTGGGTAAAACATTGGAAGTTTAAGCATCTAAGATATATTGTAAGAAGTGCAGAAAAAGGCAGAAGGAACCTTAGAAATACCAAAGAATAACCACAGATCACCCTACAAAACATACATGAATCATCTATATATGCCCTCGGTACTGAACACTATCCACACAAACACAGACATGCATGCCTGTCCTTGGTGCTGAACACTATCCACACAGACATGCATGCCTGTCCTTGGTGCTGAACACCATCCACACACAGATATACATGCCTGTCCTTGGTGCTGAACACTATCCACATAGATACACGTGCTTGTCCCTTTGGTGAATACTACCCACATACTCATGCCTGTCCTAGGTGCTGAAAACTATCCACACATCAATACAACTTCCTCTTCTTAGTTCTGAACACTATCCACATAGATATACATGCCTGTGCTTGGTGCTGAACACATCAATACAAATTCCTCTTCTTAGTGCTGAACACTATCTACACATCTATACAAATTCCTCTTCTTGGTGCTGAACACTATCCACACACAGATACGCATGCATGTCCTTCATGTTTTACATCATTTACACACAGATATACATGTCTGTCCTTGGTGCTGAACACTATCCACACACAGATAACCAAGCCTGTCCTTGATGCTGAACACTATCCAGAGATACACATGCCTGTCCTTGGTGTTGAACAATATCTACACACATATACACATGCCTGTCCTTGGTGCTGAACACTATCCACACACAGATACACATGCCTGTCCTTCATGTTTTACATAATCTGCACACAACTATACATGTGTGTTCTTGGTGCTGAAGACTATCCACATAGATATACAATCCTGTCCTTGGTGCTGAATAATATCCACACACAGCTACAAATATCTATCCTTGGTGCAGAACACCATCCACACACAGATACATACATCTGTCCTTGGTGCTGAACACCATTTGCACACTAATCTATTTATTTGATCTATTTACACGTAAACATAACCCATGTATCTCACATGGACATCATCAAACATCCACCATACATACCAAACAAGGTAGTGCTGCGTACCGGTACTGTGTACCGGTACTGCACCGTGAAAATCAATTATATAGGTACAGGTCCAAAATACCAGATCATGAAGTACCGATAGTGTACCGATATAAATCTACACCAAGTCTATGCTTATTTTGTGACTGATTTCTTAACCTCATAGCCCCATGCAACACCAAAGATGACCAGTGACACATTGGAACAGCGTTACTAATATGCAACAGATCATTCAGGAGGGCCAGGAGTTTTGATAGCAAGGCCAAGGCAGTTTGGCGGTAGGAACCTAGTTATATTCTTTGAATAAAGATACTGACAAGTTGTAAACAGATTATTAATGTTTCTGTCATTATTGAAGAAGTTCGGAAGGACACATGTTAATTTGTAAAATTGTTTAGGTACAGGTACAGGTCCGGACCTGTACCTAAACCTGATGTTACGTTTAGGTACGCAGCACTAACACAAGGGATAAAACATAAGCACTTACCAAGTCTCTGAGGAAGTCCCATTTCCTCCTGGCCAGGTTGTACAGGCCCACACCCCCATCCAGGAAGGTACAGACAATGAGGGCAGGAGGCATGGTGGAAGACTCTGTGTTAGTCCTGTGGATGGCTGAGCTTGTGGAGGACGCTTCAACTGGCTCTTCAACTGCAACTTCTGAGGGGGAAACATTGTTAGAAGCAAAAAAGCAGAGGAAAAAAAATAATGTGGTGCTGGTTACGTTACCGAACATAGCAAATACCTGCCTTCCCTAGCCTCTTTCTTTTGATCGACTGCTGGCAAAGGATATAAGATTCTTGATCTGACATTCAGTGATGAAAATGTTGTAGAATTGTTTTGCAACATGTTCTCCTCATTTCTGTTGCAATAGAAAAGCCTATATAAATAGACCCACAAAGCCTACTAGTAGGTACTATAGGAGTATAGGTCCCTTTTATGTTGAAACCCTGCCTGTTGAAAATACTACTGTCCTGATGCATCTCAGTTTTATATTGGATTGGAACTGTATTTGTTCGATACCTTCGGCTGAAATCTAAAAATAAAAGAGAGCATCCCTACCAACCAACCCTAATTTTTTCAGGGCTGTAATCAGAAACAGAACATTAAATTTTCTAGGCCTAAGCTGTTTTTCTTTTACTCACCAGAGCACTTTGGACCAATACTGTTTCACCCTACTATGGAAAATCCCAATAACCAAACAAACAAACAAACAAACAAACTGTACCTCTATGTGAGTTCATTGTGTACAGTCCCAAGACATGAAGTGCATGGAAGCCAGTCTTCTTGACTTTGATGTTCTCAAGTGGTGTGCTTTTAGGAACTGTCCATAGTCTTAACACACCAGCCTGCGTGTCTGCAGAAGAAAAAAATCCAGTATTGTTGATATATATTACTGGAAATGCAGAAATGTTTGCAGTGGTTTTATGTTCGTTGTTTTTGCGGTAAGCTCTTCGCCCCAAACTTAAAACCATAAAATTTTGGGGGCCTCCTATCCCCTTGTCTACTACTGTCTCAAACCACCGCAAACTCTCCCTACATTTTCTCCCTAACGAGAAATCAAAACCATGCGAACTTGAATGCATTTAAAGTACATTCATAAGGTATGCACATTGTATAATTTGAGCAAGCAAGCATTATCATACATTTTCAATATGAACTGTAGTGCTATTTTCACTATAAATTGCATTGAGCTGTCCAAGCAAGTGTGTTAAAGTGCTTAAATTTTCACTAAGAATTGTATTGAGCGGTACAATTTCACATGAAGTGATTGCAGGAGGCAGAAATTTCAGATGGCATTGCACAACAATACATATCTATTTTCATTTCTGTACTCCCTATAGTTTCTCTTTGGTGCCAAGACGAAGTGAAGTGTAATAATGGAACCAATTTCATTTCCAAGGTATCAAAAGACTCATAAGTGTGGCAAGTTTAGTTATTCTCCTATACTCCGAGAAAAGACTCAGAGACTCAAGCAAAGAACAGTCTCACTTCTAGACACGAGGCAGACAGCTTGACAAATTGATTTCTGCTTCAGCCATACAGCCACAACACAGACACATCAAGCCATTGAATTTGAAGCATACAGGAGCACCACCACTTGAATGGCAGCATTTCAAAGCCTGCAGCATTTCAATTTCAGCAGGAGGCATAATTACAGTCGATCAACAGGTGCAGAGGAGAACCATACAGTATCATGTATTATGCAGATCCATTTTTATCCTTATAGAGTTCATATGAATCTTGGTCACAGGTGGTATTAAAGCTGAATGCTAGCAGCATAAAACATCTGTGCATAGTTCCATCAGGTTGGAAGGTCAGTGAATAGAAAGACTCTTTGTACACTACCAAGTATTTTATCTAACCAACGTTTCAATGCAAAGTGCCCCGAGGAAGGTGACAGATGGTCACTGAAACATTGAATAAAACACTTGGTTGTGTTCAGAGTCTTTTTATCCAACATAAAACACTCTTGTCTAAGTGTAGCCATTTGGAAGTTATCGATCTTTGCGATTATTGACTTTTGGCACTATGTATGAATTATAGATGGATTGTAATGAGGGTTAGTTTCTTTTGACATGGCAGCCACAGAAGGGAGGATAAAGGGTCCCGAGGGACATGCAGGTGTAAATACCAGAAGAACGTCGATTATCCTTTGTCCTGTATCAGGCTTTGTGGCTTTTAAAAGTTATTGATCAGTGACCCCGTCTTTTAGCAGTAGACTAGTATTGACATCAGAGAGAAAGAATTCAAAGTGATCTCGATCCAGTTTAGCTCACTGAAGAGCTATTCTTACACTGGTTTTGACAGAGAAGACAGACACTATGCATAATATTTACAGGTTCATTGTACTGGGAAAATTCCCCTTGCTCTTTTCGAAAAAACACAATGAACAGAGGACCATGGCTTTAAGTCCCGTCCTATATAAGGACTGAGACCCTTAAGATTTCTGGTAGCGTGCATGTCGGGTGAGCGACACAGCTGGGATTCAAACTGACACATGACTTCTAGTTCCAGAGGCAGGGCCACTAACCACTGGACTATGTAGACAAATAGAAGTTTGGCAAGTCTGATTTACTCTAAGACATACATCATAACTGAATTTTTGACTTGAAGAAAGAATACGGCAATTACAAACATGGCAATCAGAGATGGCAGAGTCAGAAACAGGCTTACATACATACATATAGACACACGCACACACACACACAAATACAAGCACTCACACATGCACTCACAAACACACAGGCACACACACTTTCAAACTGAGCCCAATACCATAAAGCAGGCTCCATCCCTGAGGCTTCACAAAAAAAAATTCAAACTTTTCTCACCTCCAGTCACAAACATACCGGGCGCAGTGGGAACCCAGGCTAGTGTGTGCACAGACACTGCTGCACTAGGTAACGTATACGTGTTAATAACCGTCAACCCCTCCGTATCCAACAACCGCACGCCGAAGTGGGAGTTAGCCACGAGAAGGTACTCCGTAGACAACGGGTCCCACTCTAGAGCCACTACAGGGTCGTCTTCTTCCGTTTCGTCCACCGTTTCTGGACGCAAGACATGCTTCTGTGGTTTCTGACCTACATTTAGAGGTGGTAGATGGCAAAATACAAGTTACTATACCCCATTCTTCTTGCACCTAGTACATCTACTAAAGAACAGAGCTCGAAATACTTTATTTCTGTTTGCTTAATATCACCTTCTCCTGTAATCCTCTCATAGTCATAAAGTAAATATATAAAAACTTTAATATACCAAAAATGATGATATAGAGAAAATAAAATAAACACATTCTTGGCAAAAAGCACTGAATAAAAAAAAAAGGATAATCTCTTATTGATAAGCAGTTGGATTCTCACTACTTTTATTTCTGGACCAGCAGTAAAATGACTATCAAAACGTAGAAAAGCAAAATTAAAAACATAAAGAGCAAATATTTGACAGACATGTAGCCACACTCTCATTGGTCAAACCGCTAATTGCCATGCTATCATTGGTTGAAATACTAATTGTGATGGAAAGTGAGGATTAGTCTATTACGTAACTGTCACTCTTTAAGAAATATGACACTTGATTTACCAGGTGAGAAGAGTGACAGACTCCCATCCACATGTCCCAGTACTAACTTCCCCACCCTGCGATGATGCCACCTGAACTGGCACACGTCGTACATGAACCCATGAGCCTCCTTGTGATGCGACAGTCCTGCGCTCCCCTGCTTGTAATTCCATATATACAGCGGACCCTTCTGGAATATATACGACAGGCAGTCCGCTTCGTGGAAGAACCAGTCTATACACTGCGGCGTGCCCTTAGGGTTGTCTAAACTCGTGAGAAGTCTTTGTTCCGCCACATGCCAAATGCATATTCTCTGGTCGGCGCTGGCGCTGGCGAGAATGTCGGGGTTCCGCGGGTGCCAGGCCATGGCCGTGATGGTTTTGGTGTGCTCCGACATGATGGAATGTAGCTTGAACTCATTGAACTTCCTGTCAAGCTAGAAGAGAAAAAAAACACTTATATAATAATTCAACAATGTCTCTTAGTTCAGTGCTCTGAATGCTGGGTACATGTGCACTTTTGTGCACCAAAAAGTGGAGCTGTGCACCTAATTTTTGACTGTGGGTTGCATTGTTGCATATACATATTTGTGTAGGACTATAGTGTATGTGAAGGTACATGGAAGGTACACAACACAGGCTATTCTTGACATTCAATTGTCAGATATAATAAAATCTTTGTCGTATTACTTGTTTAGAATTTTGAAGTTAGCTATAGGATATGGGTTTAATCACAATTTTCTGTTTGCACTGTGCATACCAACATTGAGTGCATCACATCGACTTCGGGAATTTGCCTGCAACTCAAGTACATTAAAGGGAAAGGCTAGCAACCCATCCCTGTTAAAAACATACCCTGCTACTTAAACTGCAGGGAAACTAGGTGCCACTAGAGGCAGTACAACTACAAGGGGAACAACAATAACATAAATGTCACCCTGTCCTTGGTGCTGATTTTACATGTAACAACTCTATCTTTTCAATTGATAATTCACTGCATCTATAATTTAGCCCTCGGGGCAACAATATGTTATAAAGTTATTATAGTAGATAGATTTCAGACTTCAAGGATTACTCTGGAGGCTAAAATACTGTAAATGCAGAAATATTCACGGTGGTTTTATGTTTGCGGTTTTCGTACTGAAATCTTTACCACGAACTTAAAACCACCAAGAGAAGCCGTTCCACTGTGTAAATGTAGCACTAATATTGTTCCAAACGTGAACTCAAAACCACCATGAACACTCCATTTTCTCCCTACTGCGAAATTAAATCCGGGAGACCATTTCTGTATTTACAGTATGCCCACACAGAGAAATCTTAGCATCCATTTACAAACATGTGCTTTACTCGAAATCTACAGCTTCTACAACTTCATCCAAACAGATTGTACAACATCATACCAGGCCAAGACCAGAAAGGTCAAATGTGATGAATAATATCCTGCCAAATCAGATCTAAAATATGTTTCGGTTGATATCAATATCGGTATAGTCCCTTGGCATTTTTCTCCATTATGGTAGCAAGCTATCAAAGAGGAAATGGAAACTATTTGACAAACAAAAATATACTACATGCTCTAATGCTGCTGTAGGAATACATAACAATTCATGATCCCAAATGAATTTGCTTTTTATCTATTTTCAAAGAGAAGCCCGAAGGAGATATGAAAGTATGGCGAATACTACATCATTAAGTACTAGAGCTTCAAAGGAGACTTCTTCATTATTGTATCACTTTGATGTATTCATTGCGGACACTACAGTTTGATTTCAACAACATCATTTTGCAGTTTCCCCTTAACCAACAAAATCTTGAATGTGTAACTTCACAAGAGCTCAAACAGGCTTACACGTAGGCAAATACATTAATAATACTTCAACGCAAATGTTAAGCTACCACCATTAAATTGGACAAAAGAAAATATGAATAATTGATTATGTCTGTGGGTCTGCATGTATATTTCATCAAGAGTGTATAATCAAGGCTTTAAAACTGCTGCTGAATCCATTCTTTTTCAATGTCAAGCTCCTTTTGTATGTCAAATTAGAATTCCATTGGGCATACCAACTGTATCCAGACCATCCACTATTAAAATTCAATGTCACTGGCTTTTGCCAATTGTCAATATCAGGACTCAAAGTATTTTATTCTGCAGAAAAGCACTGGTGCACGTAATTGAATATTACTATTACCTGCACCAGACAATTTTACCTGCATCACTTTTTTCTTTGGCTTCAGACAATGGCAAACCATTTTTTTATTACATGTACTATTTCCGCCATACAGTAAACAGGTTACTAACAACGTGGGAATTTTTGCGGCGGTTTTATGCAATGCACTATGCCAGTATTGTCTCCCTTGTGTTATGGGCTGCTTTTGTCATGGACCAGTGCTGGTTAGGTGCAGCTAGACATTAAAAATACCAGCACAGCTCCAATTTTACATTCTAACCTGCAGACTGTTTTTCAAGCCCTGAAAAGACGTTTTGAGGCGCAAAATTGGGAAGCAGCCCAAGCTTAACCTTTATCTTGCCACCAGCCAGTCCATACCTTTTAATTATTAACAGGGTTCACATGCAATTCAGTGCACTATAGAATGAATTATTCAAACCAGTTAAGTTTTTCCATTCCAAAAAGAAACCCTTTCTGTTCCAGATATTAAGTTTGCTATTCTATACGGAAACTTCAAAGTGAAAATGTTGATATCATGAAAAGGAATGTACTGAGGTTTCTTTGCAATGTCAAAGGCTTAATGTGGGGCTTTCCATCTTTTTGATATAACCTTCAGAAATGACAGCAGTTTTTGGCACGGATTAGGAACTTCAAGCTAGCCAGGAATCCATTGTATTCTTCCGAATTTCTAGCACTCATTAACTCTAAGTGCTGAATCTCTGCTAAATACATGTAGTCTTACACCAGTTGATAGATAAACGATTGTCAGTTAGACATTTTGAAACATTGGATATCTTTGAAGTCTGATTGGCTCTGAGTTGTATCAGTAGGTCCTCTGTAACAGGTTCAAGCGGGCATTCGGAAGTTCAATCAGAATTTCGAAATTTGGAGAGGTTTCGGGGTGGTCTTATTTTCATGGTTTTTGTGGTGACATCACCAATTCAAAATCGTGACACCACAAATATGTTTCCAGTATGTTTACTAACTGTACTACTGTACAAAGACCTTCTTTCTCCTCCTCCTACATGTACCATGTAATTAAGTCACAGAGAAAATGAGAAGTTCACAGTATTTCTATTGGGATATCGACTTATTTGGCATTGAATGACCGAGTAGCTATGCTATCGGGCACGAGATCGAGAGGTCACAAGCTCAATTCTTGGCATTCATAGCTAGACATTGTGTACTTTTGAAAGGCACTTCATTCGTTTTCGTTTCAAGGCATCCTCATTTGAGGTGAAGCATGATGCTTTTTCAAGCAGCTAGTGGTAGTGCAATGCGGCTTCGCTACAGCTCGTGTTTTTGGCCAAGCACACTGGGTCACCCCTACTCTTCTCGATAAGTGTGTTGGATTCTTTCACGTGCAGAGGTTTGATGCTTGAGGCTAATGCCTGAAGCTCCCTCATACACGGGGCCGCCGGCTTTATGTCACCATCCAAAATGACGAATGCAATCCCTCACAACATGTCCGAGCTCGAGTCGCCCCTAGGATCGAACGCGGGCCCTAGGATCCACAGAATTTGATCCAGATGGCGAAGCATCGGGGTTGCGTTACCGCTTGCGCCACGAGGACAGCCTCAAAAAGGCTACCTTATCTTTAATACCTATTGGGATTTAAGAGATTGGAAAAACAGCTTACCTGATAGATGTATATGGCTAATGTTGCGCAGTAAGCGAAGCGGTCCCTGCTGGCAGAGCAGACGTTGGTGTTCCAGGGCTGGCAGCCTGCAGCCAGCAGTCCCACCTGCTTCAACATCGCCATTCTGGCCTGGATTCTACAGAAACAACAAACAAGAGTCCTGAAGGCCCAATTTACACACAAGTTTTCGGAGTCGACTGGGGCCTGTGTGCGAGGAGCTTTGGGCAGCTCAAGCGGAGTTTTCCTACCAGAAAACGCTACATCAGCACACCTTCAAAATGGAGTGACGTTCTATAATATTACATTTTCTAGAAATACTGCTACGGTGCCTAAAACTATTGTGCATCATCTCCCCATACTAGCAGACAAAAACATGCCAAAGTACATACAAATATGCATCAAAGGCATCTTGAGTTATAGCTGCGAAAACACAAGCACAATCAACCGCAATACCCCCATATATATAGGAGGTGATAACACATGTATGCCATTATTCTATTCAGTTGAAGGGATACAGTCTTATAAAACATAAGTGTTAAGAAATGGACACACATAAAATCTGAGCGATATCATATAACACTTAATGGACAAGGTCATAACTTAATCTTAACGTTGCCATGTCTAAACTGGGCACTAATGGGAACCACTCCGTGCCAGTAGGCCTAGGAAAGAAATGCTGTGTTTCTGGTTATCCGACCGACCATGGCAAAAACATGCTGACCCTGGTCAACCCCCTGCAAGGGACATGACATTCTTTATCTGACATTTGAGTGATGAAATTGAAAACAGCTACAGACTTCCTGCATTTCAGTGTGAACAATAACAGATTAAAGCTTTGAATTTGAAGAGCTGATGAAAGAATGTGTAGTAAACATTTTGTACTTCAGTCTATCAACAAACTAGTGCTTGTACAATGTATAACATCTGTATGGTTACAATTTATACGAAGTTGAAAATACCTGATGATGAATTTGTAGGATCACTACTTTAGCCCAAAAATGAAAATAGAATCCCTACCAACTGAACATAATCAGAAACACATATATCAATTCTCCTACGCCTTACCACAGTTAATAGATCATATTTAATGTAGTCTAGGTAAAGTAGAAGACGAAGTACATTTTATTGTTGACTGTCCTTTGTATGATAGCGATAGAATAATTCTTTTCAGTTATGTGTTAAGTAAATTCCCTCACTTTAGATACCTGAATAGTAGAGAGAAATTTATATTTCTTGCAGCCTTTGATAGACCAACTCTTACCAATCACACAGCCTCCTACATTTATACAATTACCAAGAAGCGAGAGGAAGTCGAAGATACTAGAGTATGCTAGATGTTTATGTACAGTAATACTCGTGAATATGTATGTATTTGTTAACATGTGACCTGTGCTTAGCCCAGTGGGGCAAACATGTACAATAAAGGTCTTCATTCATTCATTCATTTAATTCCCTCCACGTACCTGTGCTATAGTAACACTGGTTTCTGTGGTTTCTGCCAGTTTACGATCCCTATTTTCCACAACACTGGTTACCAAATTGAGTCAGTGTAATCACCAGTCTATTGTGCAACCAAGGACAATGCCAACGGCTGCAAACAAGCTTCTCTTTGTATATCTATTCAGAGTTTTGGTACAAAACCTGGTTCTGCCAGTTCTTTCCTTAGTCACTGACGAAAGATAGCTGTCTGAAACGTCCGAATGTTTCCAAATTTTATCCAGTTGCTTGAGTAATTAGTTTTGGCGTATCTTATTACTGGGATGTCTAACCTTCATCAACATTCTCTTTGTGTACCCTGATTAATAAACCAGCCTAGTAGTAGTACTTGCATTAACATCCAACAACGTTAACCATGGTGATAAATACAGATTAACACAAAAAACAGTACAAGCTGTGATCTGTATCAACTTGAATGCCAACTTCTCCTTACATCTGTACCATATACCTGAAGGTTGTCAATGGCATGGTTGCCTGGCTGTTGCATTAGTTATTCTTGGTTGCCTTGTTTAGACTGGGATAATTGAAAATCAAATCTATGTAGACGCACCTGTTGATTGAAATTACTAAAAGTACCTTTTTCTTTAAATACGTACATTCACGAAAAAACATATATTAAACGTTGAACATAAAAACATTGACAGACAAAAGCTGAATAAAGGCATTTAATCTGGGCCATTTTGCTATACTGGAAAATTGTAGACTGGATTCATAGTAATGTTACAATAGTGAGTAAAAATTTCCAGGGGTGTTGATTTTTTTATTTTTTTGACTTGGAAAAAATAGGAGCGGGTGGTTTTGAGAATAAAGAAATAAAATTAGCATGGTCTATGCATTTCTCTATTGTAATCACTACTAGTATGTATATTACAATATATATAATGTGTGCTGTTTTTAGTAAACTAAGATGGAACTGCTCGCTGCAAATAAACAATTGAACCCCCGGTACATGCTTCTTTAAAATGAGGGATGACAAAATTGTCTTAAAATCCATTCTTACCTCAGGGTTCTTCCAGCCATATGAAAAGGGCAGACAGTTACACATATAACCTTTGTAGGCCAGATATAGGATAGACTATCCATTTAACTAGTACTACTAACTAGTGTTTCTGAGAATTTGTGCTATCCTGTTTCTTTTATCATATTATGATAGACTGACAGAAAATGTTAGTGTTACTTGCTTCAAATATTGGGCAACATTTGTATTTTCAATTTTGGCATCAAAGTCCTTCAGTAGGGCCCTTGGAAATCACGCAAACCTCAAAATGTATTTTGTGGCCTCTACTAGTAATACCTTGCTTACTAGTTACTACTCTGATACAGTAACTACAACTGTGTATTACTGAACAGCCTGTTGCACACTGAATCTACTGCTTGTACAAGGGGGCCTTCCAAATGTACTTTTGTGTCATCTTTCTTAGCCTGGATGCCAGACCCCCAAACTCTAAAATATCTATAGTGTGGGGATAAATATTTTAGAGTCTGGGGGTCTGGCATCCAGGCTACATCTTTCTTTGAATGGTAATTAATTGGCTGGGACATATCAAAGATCAAAACACTACCGTGTACTGCCTGTAGGTTGATTGATACTCGGATCCTTTGATCATTCAATTTCTTTATGGCTTATTGAATAATAGGATATAAAGGCATTAAGCAAACATGTAATAGTGAAAATCATAGCATGATTTTATTCAAAACGACCCATTATTTGAATGCGAGGTTTAGAAATGGTTGGTGTTACATCCTTTCATGACGATGCTGATTTGCATGAAATCAGTTGACCTTGTTGCAGGATCAATCTCCTTCAGTTTGCAAAACAGAACATAGCTGTGACCAGCATTCCAGCTAGCCATGGTTCACGATCGATCGTGTCCCAAATTACTGTAATTCACTTTATCTTCACGTAGCAACATTTCACGGTGTAAGGAAAATAGACACTTTCACTGAACTTTAACTTCACGGTGGGGACAAGTGATTTACAATTGGTGTGGCCTGAGCATGTTTTCAGCTTATTGACTGTGGGAGGTGTATTTCAGAGGTACATGTTTTATTCAATATCCTCTCTTCCCATTTCCTGCATGCTTTCTTGTGGGACTCAATTGAATTCTGAAGACAATTTCTTTGATCTTTACAATGATCTGTGATAACTAGCTATTTTTGCCTCAATTGATGAAGTCCACAATTTATACACTATCATAATAGTACTCCTTTGATCATTTAATATCTACTTACAGATGACGGATTTATGTAACAGGTATATTTTTGGTGGGGTGGCCCTATACAATATGTACATTGTATATAGGTTAATAGACCGTGAGTTTCTGAGAAGAGAACTAGATGCTAGAACCCTGGCCTTACTGACAAAAAAAGATATGAAATTAAAAGCTGAAGAGCTGTTTTCAGGCTTTTGAGACTAACGCAAATGTATGCTGTTGAGAATCACATATAGTAGAGCCAACCATCAAACAAATGTTGAGAAGTGTATGCTGGGGTGAGTACTAATTACAATTTACATATCACAAACTCTTTGATATCACATACTCAGGTTTACCGCTTATTTACACCTTCAGACTCAATACATTCAGGATTGATAATAGTCTGTTCACAATGTATAATAATAATAATGATAATCATAAGCACAACAAGGAAACCTGTGACGAGGTGTCCAAGATTTAAATTGGATTTGGAGTAGCAGAACCGAAATCTGAACCCACATAAGCAAAAAAATCATTACCATGGTAAAATCAATTAAAAACTTCCTTCAGATACCCTTTTAACGTTACATAATACACTAATAAAATAAACAAGCCGACACAAGAAACTGATCAAGCAAAATTGTACTTTTATTTACCAAAAAAAGTACTTTTGCCTGTCATACAGTGATTGTAATCCAAATGTGGCAATTTGGTCTTGTGGTCATGACTATTGACTTATTTATTATTATTAGAATCTAAAGATTCCGGGTTTGAATCATTAGCACTAGAAGGCCCCAATTTTGTGCACTTGGAAAAGGCACTTAACTGTAGTTAACATCTATTTCTTCACTAGACTTAGTCGAAAATGAGCCTTTGGTCCTGTTGTCACAAAGAGTAGGAGTCCATCCCAGTGTGAGTAGATCAAACCTTACAGTCCGGTCCTACGCAGCTTGTACTTTGCTGGTTATGTGAAACAAACAGAAAAGCAAACAAACTTGCCAACAATTCAGCTGATATCTTACATAACTATAATGCATATGTATGCATGTACAAAAATGCAAGATTCTTAACTTGTATACTTATCATAATAAGAAGTTCTACCTGTGTTGCTGCAACCTCTGCATATTCTTGCTTGCCCAAAAGAAGATTTATAGTTGATCTATAGTAGTCAGCACAATGTATGTACAAAATCTAAAATGTAATTACCTGAACAAAAAGAACTGACCAATCACAAAGCAGGACAAATACCACAGCATTTGTTCAAACCCAGTGCAAGTTCTCTCCTTGTAAGTCTAAACGCGTAGCTTCAAATATCAGTTGAAAGGGGTCATTATCAAGTTAAACGGATTTTCCCACCAAACTTGAATGTGCTCTGTCTGTAACACGTCAAAAAGGATTTTAATTTTCCCACAAGAAATCTTACATTTATAAGGAACAAATACCAACTGTACCTACATGTAGTTTAGCTTTTAGCTATATAGCCTTGGCATAATGATAGGTAACATTTCTAAAGTAAAACCTGGCCCACAAGATATATTTCATTCTTATATAAAATGTACTGGTTCTTGTCTATCTATATTATTATATTATATTATATTACATCGGTTCTACATGTATATCACAATTCTTTATCATGACAGAACACTGTTTGTAATGATCCATAAAAATGACCTTAACCCTATCAATACAAAGGCAGTCAAAACAAGATAAAAACAAGAGCTCCATCTCCAAGCTCGGTTGTTAGGACCTGATCGCCTCTATTGTGCATTGCCATGGTAGCTGTAAACAAACAATTCCTTGAATGTAAGGCTAGGGAGGGTCATTAGTTGCTTTTGAACATGATTTAAGCTGAAAACAGTTGTGAGAACCTTATGTATGGACAGCTTTGCTGAGATTAAGAAAGCATTTTGCCAAATGTAGGCTTGGTGTGAAATTTATATTCATTCTAATATACAGTTTTGCCTCATATGTACTGTACAGCTATACAAAATTATAGCGTGTTGTGGCGAGTGACAGGTTGTTTATGTTAAAACGTGTAAGTCAACATCCAGTCTTACAATAACATGTTAGCACCATGCACGGCAAGGGTACATGTAGGTTGAAGTTAAGCCATTATACTGTAATTCTTGAAATTCTTGCAGCGGTTTTATGTTCACGGTTTTTGCGGTGACCGCTTCACAATGGCCTTGAAATGGGTGTTTCTAATACCGTACGGTATGTGACTAACGTGGCACTGCTAACTGAAATCCACAGTGAACACTGCATATTCTACCTACCCAGGGCTCTAGCCAGCCTGAAATTTTATCCCGTAAGCCCTAAAATTTTGTACAAACCTAACATATCGAGCGCCGAAGGCGCGAGGCGTCGCGCCATAGGCGCGACAATTGTAGGGGGGTCCGGGGGTATTCCCCCCCGGGAAATTTTTAAATCTAGACCCTCTGAAACGCTATCTCCAGCATTTTGAGGGGCAAGTTTGGGTGAAAAATTAATTGGGCCTTCGTTGTATACAATCGGCAAATAAATGAAATTTAGCACCACAAAACTTTCTTATTTATTTGACAAATATACACGTGAATTCAAGTCGGCAGAAATAAAACATTTTCAACACCGGTCAACGCGTCGTACAGGTCCCGTTTGCGCCCTGTACTAAATATAGTAGGAAACGAGACACCCTACTTTGTACAGAACGCCCTAAAGACGTTGAATATTTTCCTTCTGTGTTTTCCATGGTCGATTTCTCCGGTAACTTCCACTTGATTTGATCAAAATTCGTCAATTCAAGCCCCATCTTCGCACCAAATATCAATTTCTGATAAAACCTCGCGGATTCGCGCCTCTCGTGAACCGCGAGACTTGTATGTCATTGGTCGATTTTCCGTGACGCGGCGTGAACGAACGCTGTTATTGGTAGATGATATCTGATTCTGAGGTCTAAAACTATCAACACCAGTTTTCGCGGGAAGAGTGCGTGTAACTCGGCGTAAAACTTTAACAATGTTTACCAAAAAATACGGAAAGCCTGGTAACTACCGGAGTATTTCTTGTGTGGCTATAACTAGCGGTGAACCGGGGAAAACAGCCGAAAAAACGTCAGCCCGATGCGACCGGCCAGAATTGTAGTGGGGCACTAGTAGTGGGGAGGGGGGCACACGATGCTGATTTTCTCTCGGCCCACGAACCACTGGCAACCTCCGCGCCTCCGTTTGTCACCTACCTATAAAGCCACCTTGGGGTTGTCACCTGCCGCCGGCGGAAGATAGAAATGGCCTGAATCGACCTCGCTTCAAACTTCCGCTTCTTTTCTGGAGATCTTTGCAAAAGTTCAAGCCCTGTCTATATCTTTTCTCCCGATTTTTTTCCGTCAAGGTTTACGGATTGGCCTTTAATTTTTTCCGTAACACGCAGCAAAGTTCCGTAAATTTACGGCAAAACTGGCGCTGGCTAGAGCCCTGTACCTACCACAAAATTAAATCACAGCGAACATAAATGCATTTACAGTATTACATTTGCACAGTGCCTTGCAACTTCAGAAGCGAGATCTAGTGCTTAGTAAACATGCCGGCTGTATGATTTGAACAGTCGCCTTAATTCTTTTCACATCAATCATTCTGTGTCAATACTGGAGGATAACTTCCCCTGACCTCTTTATAAATCATATAGACAAGTAACACTTTGAAAAATGTTGGCAAAGCCTTCCAAAACCTATAATTACTTCAATATCTTGTCAGATTAAGACAGCTTACATAATGTTCTGTGTACATCTATAATGTTTAGCCTAGATGCCATTAAGGTTTGGGTAAATCTCGAACACAATTCATTTTCTGTTGAACCAGTCTTCAGGCAATATTTCATGGAGCGTACTGGGATTTGCTTTAAGAAACAGTGTTGTAAATTTCTTGACCTACTAGTAGGGGCCTCCAGTGGCCTGTTGCTGTCCCAGATAAGTCACATTTCCGTTCATCGGAGATCCATTTAATTAGCCCCACATAACCTATTCATAAGTCTTCCTGTGTTTGGTCCCTGACTAGCTGTACAATTACTAGAAGCAGAGAAGGTCTCATTCATGAGTTTTTTCCCCATAGGCTATTCATTTTATATTGAGAACATTTACCCAAGATCATGTAAAAAAATTGCCAACAGTTTCACTACACTACATCTCTTTATAGCAAGTACAATCTGCACTTAGCTACACTCCAAAAATAGGCACTTTCCAGCTGTAAGCGCACGAACGCATCACCTGCACTGTCGGGCTGTGCACGTCCGACCTCGTGCGCGACCGCCATAGCTTACCTGCTAATTTCTTCAGTTACAAACAAGCTTTCATCAGTTTGACGCTTGAGATCAGTTGGGCTGGCTAAAAGGAAATTTCCCACCAATATAAACACACGTTCATGCAGCCGTACATTTTTGGCGTACGGACTTTTTGGGAGTCTACATGCGGAGTAACTCAGGAATGAGACTAGAACATGTAGAGACATACAACATTGCAGAGGAAAGCAGACACACAGATATCGTCACTCTACGTGATGAGAGAAGACCTTTCTGAGGAAATCAACAAGCAGATGTACCTACTGTACATGTTAAGCCTTCTCCCGGTAAATCGAGAGTACGCATGCGCAGAGACTCGGCGATGCGCTCTCCTAGAAACACACAAGCACAAGTCACCAAGAGCTAAATTAAGAGAGACAATTGACTCCTAAATGAACTTTAGTGAAACCCAGCACCAGTCTAGCGATATAATTATTAATAAACATTAAGCAAGGACAACAAAAACAACAACAATTACTGAAATCTATATTCCTACTTGAGTCCAACCTGAACATATTACAGGACTAGTAAACAATTTGAGATTTATGCAGCACCTAGAGTGAATATTGTATGAGGGCATTAGCTAAAAAGACGTCCGTCTGGCACAGCATTACTGTAAATGCAGAAATGTTCGCGGTGGTTTTATGTTCACGGTTTTCACAGTAAGCTCTTTGCCGCAAACTTAAAACCACCGCAAACCTTTTGGCCCTCCTTGTCTACTATTGTTTCAAACCCAAACTTAAAACCAACGCGAATGCTCAATTTTCTCCGCGAAATAAAAAACATGATTGTGAACTTACATGCATCTACAGTACATACTATGGTGGTTTCAGTCACGACCTCAAAGACACAGCAAGCTCTTGATTTATATTTTGCCGCAAACTTTAAGTGCCGTGAACTTAATGTGTTTAGCTAACGTCAGCTCCATATGGGTCATGAGGCTGGATTTTCTCTCGAAGAAGGCCTGCGAATAGTCCATTAGGTTATTCCTTCACGCAAGAATGATTCTGCACTATGCCAGACAAGGTTATTCTTGTATATGCAGGGTGATTTCTAAAGAGGGGAACAGGCCTAGGGCGTATAATAATAATATATGATATAGCACAGGGCATAGGAATATTCCAACCATTTGGAATATTAGATAGGAATACAGAGTCTGATGTACAATCATGTTAGTTTACAATCGTAAAATAATAGCAAAATGCAAGACTTAAATCTGGTTACTAATCAATCATAATTAAAAATTCATTTAAGGGGTTGCTTTTAGAAATTATCCACAACCCTGCAGGATCTTGAATATTGATCACATGTACAGTGACATTTCCATCATATTTCAGTTTGTATACAATTTTGACACTTGAGCATTCAATATTAATTCTATATGTACATGTGGGAAAGGGCATGATAGAAATAACACTACCCTTAGAACTCAAAAGAATTGTTAATTAAACAGACTTTTTGTTCATGACACAAATCTCTCAATGTTTTTCTATCCCAGCGTACCTATTCAGCTCCAATCTTCCATGCATTTGTTCTTCTTATATTATAACCATTTCAAAATTTATAGCATGTTTGAATATTCAAAATGTATATACAACAACTTAGCAAGGCAATATTTCGCAGATCAACCCAAATATGATAGACAATGATAGGCGTTGATGTCTATAATATTCTACTAGTACTCTACAAGAAGAGGTGGGATGGGAAGATTGTGACCTTCTTCTGACAAATCTAATCATTGGAATAGGATTTGAAAACCCCTATTCATATATCTTGGCTGATATTTGGCAACAGTGTCAAAACATATTTACAAATTTTAGTTTGTAATATTTCTTACTAATATTTACATTGTTGCAAAAGCCCATGAGTGGCCATGCCATACAATATAACGTATCTCCATTGTAGCGCATCATCCCATTATCAACATTGGGCAGCCCACTTGATTATTGATAACCTTTTCACTTCAGTCCACAGTGGCCACAGACATGCAATGGGCGACCAAACCTTTTCTACATGCATAGCATGCAAAATTGAGCGGCTGAGTGCTTTAGTTCACTCTCCAGTGATTTGTTGTTATAGCTTAACACTTATCTTCAACCCTTGTGATCAACTGGTATTTTCACACTGTTTAAGTATCTAGGTTACTGAATGGCATGGCAATTATATTGCCTGGTATTGGCATCTCCTGATAACATACAAACTGTGACAGTTACACATTTGAATCCTCCAACACGTGAATGAGTGTCTTTGAGTTCGTAGTCAAAACAACAGTCTGTAATCTATTACAATGAAAGACGGAGCATTTTGTCTGCAGCGTGATGAATTCACATTTAGCGATCATCACAAAAGAACGTGAACATAAAACCATTGCAAATATTTGATGATTTACGGTATTCTGTTTTGCCGACTTGATTGCAGAGGTCATGGTAGCAAGGTTAATCTGCAACGTGCAAATCAACATGAAAACTGCACAATTAAAAATGCTGCAAAAACTTCAAAATGTACAGTACTAAATCCAATGCCCATGGCTTTAAGATGGACACCAACATAAAAGCTTTCACTATCCCATGTGTGGGTGTTCTATTGATGCAGACAATTTTGACAGTCCATCACAATTAGCAGTTTGACCAGTGACAGAGTGGCTGCACGTCCATCAAATATCAGCCTTTTTAAGGTTTTATCTTACATGTCTATGACTTTTGATAGAGGTGGGCAGGGTTAAATGATTGGTCTATTTCTGTGTGATTGTAAAGGATATTTACATCACACATCCAAACTCTCTTTCTCTGAGATGATGTTAAAATGACTGTCGAGTAATTGCATTCTCCCTAAAAGGATACAGGTGGCGATTTAGACAGTGACAGTAAAAGTGACTGGAATTCATGTGTTAGTCTGTATCAACAACAAGTGATACTTCCAATTTCTCCTTTTTTTCATATTTTACTTAGACTTTTAATAAAAAACAACATTGCAAATGCAACCTATAGTATTGTAATCATGGCATACAATGCCTTCAAAATGTGTATGTAGCACGGTTAAAAGCCTTCTAACATGAACAGAACTAAAACTAGTAAAAGGAAGGCATTCATTTTTTTTGTTAATCTGTTCCATTCCCAGCATTTTAGAATTGAATACTATCCCATGTCTAGTCTTAGATGCTTAACGGAATATTCCTAAGTAGGGGGGAGGGATACATGTGAACTGTAAATTCATCTAAGTTCTTAATTTTGCAGAGTTACAAAAACCAACCGATTACCTCCAACAATTATTAAAAAATATTCAATGAAAAACCGCATTGCGAGAAGAGATGTTCCTGTCAAACCGTTTTTAATTCTATAAATTCATTGGGTATCTTTAGTTATGTTGTATGACGTCAAAGCTCATGCTGAAACTCTAACAAAGTTTGGTCCCATACCGAGACAGAAGTGATTCTATCGTCACTAATTGGCAACAAAAATTCAAACAAATGAATTCATGGATGAATATAATTCCATGAAAAGAAGTGTCAGCTTTAGATCCCTTAGATGTTGCTTGTTGCAGCTTGAAATGTTGAAAATTGAAATGGTAAGAAGAATTTGATATTGCTAGCTTGAGAGTTCATCTGCGTTGGACAAGACGGGGGACGCCATAAACTTACTGCAACTTCGTTCTGGTCCAATGCTCACCGAGTCACACGTTCTATGCAGAAAATGCTGTCATAGAACCAGAAGCTGCATAGATTGTTCATTCCTTGGCATTTAAGAACAGTGCTGCTCAATTATAAGTCCCATTTTGCTGTTGTGTTGCCAAACGTAACCTTTAACCAACAATGAAGTAGCCATTTGGCACCCCATGGCGCCATTCTCTATTGATCACAGAGTTAGACAACATGCATCTCGAGGTCAGGGATCTGGACTACCAGACAATAATGTACCTTAAGATGCGCTGAGAGCATGCAACACAATGACTTTTGGACTTAATGTGATCATGATATGCAAAGGGATGGAGGTCAGGACAGAAATTGAAATATTTCCAGGTCCAAAGGTTAGACCATTGTCAAACATACACATGACTGACATGAGTACACCATTGTATCTGTATCTGTATAGCCAGTATAACAACCCTTCGTCCCATGTAAATTTGTAATGCTCAAAGACATCACGTAGTACATGTAGACAAAGATTAAGCGTTCTATCTGAAGAGATTGTATGGTTGATGTCTCTAGTACTGGAAAGCAAATAGTAGATGCAGTTAAGCTGAGAATGATTTTGAAACTAAAAAGTTTAAGTCCTTCCTTATATAAGCTTTCCACGTACTGCAAATCTCAAAATGTTTGCAGCGGCTTTATTTTTGTGGTTTTCATGGTGATCATGACCTCTTACAGCGAAATCATAAAACCCTGAAAATTTTTTGTAATTCTACAGCAGATTGAATAAGACTACAACAGTTGTAGTATGGTAGAAACTACCACAACCTTCTTTTCCCTCCCACCATGAAAAAATATACAAGCAAAAATAAATGCATTTTACAGTACGATCTAAGACATGCGTCTATAAACCCTAATCACACAATACAATAAAATTGATTGGAACAGCTTTCATAAAAAAGGACGTACAGTAACTGCAATAAAATCAAAGATGACAATACCTAGAGCCACCTAAAGAAAAGACACAGTCACATTTATGACAAATTCAAAAATGCACAAAACATTTCTGGATGGATGATTTAAGCAACTGTCTTACCTGATTCTGAACATTCCTTTTTATCTCCATGATAACGTTTTGTTATTTCTTGGTTGAGCAATGTTGCATATGAGCATATCCTGTTCGAGACAGACATCCTACTAGTACATAACTGAGTGTTTATATGCAACAGTGTGTATATCATTACACAAAACACAGCTGGCTAGTAATCGGAGTACCAGTACAGCTCAATGATTTTGTGCATAACACCAGGATATACGTTTTGCAATTGTACATGTAACATGTATGACAGTATTTCAGGTGTTACAGTCAATAACAATATTAATGTCATGCACAAAACAAAGAGTATATATCAATATTATCACCCAGTTAACATGTAGGTCATGAATAGATTCTTTGTAGGTCACATGAAATAACCTCATTCGTAGCCTGAAGCCACATCGAAATATGCAACTGATTGTGTGTACATTAATTGCGGGGAGTGCCAACTTGGTTAGCAAAGTAGGCCTGCCTCTGGACCAAGAAGCCGTGAGTTCAAATCATGGCTGTGTTGCTCACTCAACATGCACGCTACTGGAAAGGGTTGCAGTCCTTAGGATGGATTGTTAAGCCATGGTCCACTGTTTATTGTGCTTGTCGAAAAGAGCTAGGGGCATCTACCCGGTACAATAAATAAATACTCAGTACATACATTAAGTGTCTTGAGACTCTTTCACAACCAGTAGAGGAGTAGCTCTTTAGTGAGCTAAACTGGTTGAGTAGAGACACAGACAAAATTTAGTTCAATGGCAACAAATCTTAATATGAATCTTACTGCCTTTCTTCAGAGCTTTGTTATTTTTTCGGACACCAAAAGTTAAATGTGAAAATATGCTATATAATGTATATAATAGTACCTTTATCACCTAACCCTACAAAAATATCTAGTTGCATCGGTGCCCCCAGTCAAAAATTAGGTGCTTATATATAGCACCAGGACCTGTAATTTTGTGGGCATAAAAAAGTGCACATGCACCCATACTTCAAAGTTCCAGCCCCACCCAGATGTAACGTTACATGTATTTATGCCTTGAGAAGTTGAACAATGCCTTGGCCTTATAGTCTGTACTGTCCAAATATTTGTGTTAAACTAACAAGTCAATTTTCCTTAAGAGTGACCCAAAGGCAATTGACCTTAAGGTAATTGACATCCAGCTTTTTACAAATTGCAACTAATTGACCTTAAGGTAACTGACCTCAAGCTTTTAACATTGCCTAGACTCAAGGAGTTTACAAACAACTTTTTTTCTAATTCATGTGTACACAGGTGGGGATAGAAGTCATGACAGGTGATCTTTAGCAATGCAGTGACCACACCCATCTTATTCATGACACACCCACAAAAGGCACATATTGTAAGAACTAAGATGCATGCATCAATTATCAGGCACTGTCGGTATAGGAATTCAGCTTAATTCAAGGAGGTTATAATCGCCTTGTTTGGATAAAGCATCAGCCTTTTTCTCCTGGGGATTACATTTTTAGGAAAAAGCCAAATCCAACCAGTAAAATCTGTTAAGACGAGCGGCTTTACTTTCCAAATGTTTTCAGATTATTGGGTGTTTTCAGGCAAGGGATCTTAGGGATATACCGTATATACGATCGAAATACCAGCCAACAACCTGTAGTTTTCAGAAACAATTTGGATATCGCACCTAACAAAATATAATTTATATTTTAGTAAGCTACACAAGGGGCTCTACAATATAAAATCAGATATGATGAACTGAACTGAAAACAAACTTTAAAACCAAATTTCACAATCTGTTACATGCACTAGCATGCAAGTCATTAGAATACTTGTAAATATTGAAAAGGATTTAGAAGTCCACTGGCAACGTTCAGCCCACGCGAGACGAATAACTATCAAACAAAGGTCGTTCAGAATTTACGCCCACTTATCCCAACAAAAGGACCATCTACATGTAGGCACTAACTAATCCTTTTTCCCAACCATTTGTGGCTGCAATGTAATTGTTAACAATGTAATAATCAGTAATGTCACAGAGGCGGCGGCACAAAATTTTGTATGGGGGGGGGGGAATATTTGATATGAAATATTCACTATGACAAGTGCAGAAGGCGCGGGGCGTCGCGCTAGGGGGGTCCAGAGGTATGCTCCCCCGGAAAATTTTGAAATCTAGACCCGCTGAAATGCTATTTCCTGCATTCTGAGGGGCAAATTTTCCTGGAAGGGTAACAGTAAGCTAAATTTAATGACATCTCTATTTGTAAAAAGCAATACAGAAGGGTTTCAGTTTGATTTTGGGAGAAAGGTGCCCTCCCGACATATTTTTTCGGACGAGGCACGACATGCTCCCGCGGGAAGAAAAAATTTTTTGACCCATTGAAACACTGTTTCCTGATTTTTGAGGGGCAAATTCTGCGTATAAAGTAAGCTAAGTTTAATGACATCTCTATATGTGAAAAAATACAGACGGGTTTCAGCTTGAGTTTTGGGATGCGACGCCCTCAAGCCCTCCCAACATATTTTAAAGTGAAGAAAATCTCTATTAGTGAAAAGATATAGAAGGGTTTCAGCTTCGCCCCCCAACATATTTTCCGGGGGGGGGGGGGTGTCAGCCGTACCCCCTGCCCCTCCTGTGCCGCCACCACTGTGTCATTGTAATCTGACATGTTTGTTGCTGTGAATGATGAAAAAAAAATGAATTCAGGATACGAAAACATTTTCACATAACATCGAACTATGTGAACAATATTAAAAATGTCTCTGAGTCTGACAATTGAAACACTTTAAGTACCACTACAGCCTTTCTACGTAATTATATTGTAAAATAAAACTCAAGAACCTCGTTCAAGTAGTTGTAAAACTAGTCAAAGACTCTTCGCCTAAATATTGTATCTATTTAGCTATTTGTCAATCTATAAAACTAAAGGGGAATAGAAATTTATTTTATAAGTAACGTTACTTTTCCACCTTTAGCTTTGTAAAGCGACTACAAGAAACTGTTAGCGAAAATGGGGGGTTGTTTGAAGCAAGGAGGCTTAATCCTCCTTGGTTTAAGTCCTTCACTTTTGTTTATGTTGACGTTACACTTAACAATTGTTTCTGTTGAGTCATTCCCATTGGTTAACGCAATAAATCTAATTAAATTACTACAAATGTTGACACCAAGTGCTCACGGTTACCATGTACATACACAAATTGTAGGGTCACTAACGTATGATTACGTTACGGTTGGACAAATAAGATAATGATCATAAACCTTCTTGCAACAACACATATCTAATCCTACTACTATCCCTAGGTGCCTTGACTTAAAATTAACGTTACCTGTCATTGACATTCATTGATTGAGTTCTTAATCTTATTATCCAATCAATCATAGGATTATACTCTAGCTGTTGCACATTTCGCAACAATTATCAATATTGCAAGCTCGCAAACGTAAACAAAGCGTGGAATTTTTGAATACCTACCGGGGTTGCAGAGCTTGAGTTGTGGTTTCTCGGAGATCGGCCGACGTTGTTTACAGGCCTTGCAACGATGATACTTCTGATACGCTTTCCAGACTTCAGTTGATGTGATATGATATCTGTTAAGGCCTTTATGATATTGTCATCGCGACGGTCACGTCAGCAACGTCAACAGTAGCGTTAAGCTGAATGCGAAAGCACCGAGCGTCAAGGATCCTCTAGTCGGCGGTCCGACACGGTCTACAGCCCGCCCACTCGACAAGACAGGGCCCCGGCTCTCGAACGGTGGGAAACGGAAGAAATCGCCTTCCCCTGCGGTGAATTGGAGAAGTAAAATAACTGACCGCCCCAGCAATGGTCTCAAACAAAGACGTCACCGATCGATTGCCCCCGAAGCGCTGAGAAGTTTATTTTAGTTCGAAGAAATGCGCGACTACCTGCAGGAGTCCACCGCCATCTTCGTTTGGAGCGCGAACTCTCGTTGGGTGACAAACAACGCGAGAGTTGGGGGCAGTCCGTTCATCAAAAGTGGGTGTGGCTGCTCCAAAACAGTGATGTGTTATTTTCCCTCCAAACTACAGAGAGCTGTAACTGCGAATCTTATAATAAACGTGTTGAGTTTCAGTTTTCAATAGTTTGAGTCTAATGTTACAGATAGCTACATATATGAAGTACATTACGAACATGACTTTGTAGGGACAAACCACTGAGGGAATCCTGAGGGTGTACCGGGGGTGGGGACTCAAATACTGAAAATAAACACAAAAGGAAGCCAGACAAAAACGACCTAAATTAGTCCCAGACTTATCAAAATATGTAAATAGGAAAAAACGATTAATCAATACATGAAAGAATAGCCAGACACACCTATACAAAGTCCAGTAAGCACATGTTCACAAATTTAAATTTGTCTCTTTGCCGCTAATTTCTCGTTACAAATGTAACGCGGCATGGCAAACTTGTTCTATTGCGTTTCCGATCCGTTCTTTTGTTACAAAGCAGTTACTATAAGATATATTGTGACTATATTATAGCGTCTTCGGCCTTGTTTCTTTAGTAGTCGTAACATGGTAAATGTGGTGTTGTCTGCCAATTTGTCATGACATGTTTTGTGACAGGTGGGACACCGACATGATAAGTTGTGATAACCTTTTCAGTGGGTCAAATCATGTCAGCTTGGATAAAAACTAATGATGTGTCCTTATATCTGAAAAAGTGACATTTGCAAATGGTACCAGGGTTGCCTATTCTGTGTAAAACAGTCCCCAAGTGTCCAACAGGGGCTATATGACTTACACTGAATGGGTGGAGATCGTAATCTTTTGAATGTCCAGCTTTCTATCTGACATATGTGGGGCAATATGGGTGGCGGCTTTCAAAAGAGCGTGCATACTGGTAGCCTACTCTCAAAGTAGAGGTTGGTGGGGAAGATTGGCACCTTTATTTATGTATATTTACGGGGTAGGAGCTAGTCTCGGGCGAAAACAATAAAAATAGCGACGATCTATTTTTTTTTTTTTTGCGCCGGGTCAACTGCAGTTACGGCTAGTAAACAACCGTTCTTGACGATAGATCACACTTTGACACGAGTTGAAGGCCAGTAAAAGAACGTTTATTTTCCTGTTGTTTAAATAATCGTCTTGAGCTGGAAGCACGTGCGATTATTAACGTTATATGCAAATCCAGCGAACAACGTGCGATGACGTGATGATATGCTCTTCCTACGACGCGCCAGCATGTCATGATAAGGGATCGAAAATATTTGACCTCGTCGTCTTCGAATGCCTCGTTATTGATGCCTTTTTTAGAGTGTATCAAACACATTGATGTCTGAAGTGTGCATACCTCGGAAATTACTGTTGCTGCATCAGTAGATCTCTAAAAAATTATCGCTTTTTAGATTTGGCGTTATTATGATTAACGTTAGTAGCGGTAATATGATAATGGATGTTAGTTCCTGTAATCTATTCTTTCATATAGGACACACGTTCCGTTTCCGGCCTGGAATATGACTTTGCAATAGTTCACTTTTAGGCAGATTGTTTTGCCATGGGATGATTTTCGGAGTTAATTTTTGCATTGTGATGGAGAATGAACATGGGTGCCTTGAAAAGCCCATCCATGCATAGGGTTTCAAATTGGGAGAGATTCATTTCTGACTGGTCTTCAATTCAATTCTTTATTCGAATACCAACATTGCAGACATACAACAAACGTTAGCCTGAATCACGTGGATATTTACAATGGTCATTACATGGTCTTATTTTATAATAGTTATCTTGGAATGCTCCATTTTTGCATTAGAACAGTCGCTTTTAGCATGTATGGGGAGGGAAATGGACGATACATGTTGCATTTGCTCGTTCAAATGTTGCCTCTCTAGTGTTGATATGTATTTGTATAGTGTTATTGAAACTTACTATGTGTAGGAATGACTAGAAATGTGAGGGTTTTTTTATTCAAGTTTCAAGCCTCATAAAATGCTCTGGATGCCTTTAATCAGATAACGTTATTGATAAATCCGCCTTGCCTCAAGTGTGCTCGACTCGACTACCAAAACTGCGCTATCAAAAATAGTTACGAGTGAACGGGCATTTCAGGCAAAATAATGATAGTGTACATATAACTTTTTTATAGCGATAGCCGATAAATCTGGGGTCAAAACTAAGGAGAAAACGTATAATCTGCGTCTAACTAGTATTTTCCAGCTATAGCCTATAGGACACCAAAATATAAACTAGTCCGATCAGCTGCAGTACTGCTATCAATCGCTATCAAAGGTCATGCGCTGTTACTTGATTTGATTTGATTTGATTTGATTTGATTGGCACGTGGACCACAGACCATGCTGGTAGTGACCCACACATAAAACAGAAAACGTAGCATAACTTAGGTCCTTCAAATCAGAGACAAATTAATAAATGCGATCTAAAAAAGCAGCATGATAAAATACGTCTGCTATAGTGAACTAGTTCCAGTCCAAATGACTTCTAGCCGCCAGGATGTTGTCTTGTCTGGGGCCACGTCTAGACGTCTCAGGTGCGACTGATGCTTGCGTTGTGACAATTGAATCGAATTAGCACAGATGACCAATTGGGTGAAAGACTCTAATAATCTCATCAGACAGGTAACCAATCCGGGGAAGGACATCATCAATGACAACCAATGGGGGACTTCTAAAAAGTGCATTTTTCCAACCAATCACAAGCCAACAATCGGACCAATGAAATGCCAGTAATTTTCCACACGCGGAGTGGGCACTGTGCTATATGCATGTTACCAGACTGGCGAGCTTCACTCACGGCCATCTCAAGTTTGGAAAGGCCGTCCTGTCTCTTTTGCTCGAGACCGTCCGGGGCTGCCCACCCGGCGTTGATATTGCAGTCCGCCTGCGGGACTGGCCCCTCTCCTCTCCGTAACTGTTCGTCCCATGGTTTGCGGTCCTTCCAGCCGCGGCTACTGCTATGGATGAACGGGGTCAGTCTCACATCTACAAGTTGTAGATTGCCTTTATGGCGGATCTTCCGGCGCGGCCACGACATCCGAAGCGGTAAGTTACTGACTTTACTGTATTGTGAGACCGCAGGCTCTGCATTAAAGCGTATAAGCTGTCAAGTTTAGCGTCTCAATGAAGCTGTGTTGGTAGTATTCATTAAAGAAAATTATGTAACGGAGGGTGCCATAACTTCGGCATACCCCCATGGCCAACTTCGGACGGATTTTTAATTGTTACAAGGTTATTTGATTGCCAACACCACGTTTCAACTGTAGAGAACAACAGTCTTTGTTTTTACTCTTAGGAAATTTGATTGTCCATTTGAACAATGCTTCGCAAAAAATGCTTGTCGCACTACATGGTTGGAACTTTAATATATCGGTTGGAAATTTTGGTGGTTACATGCACTTTTTGTTTTATCTTTTTATCACAGGTGTCCAGTAATTATTGTATACCACATTCTCACTTGCGATTGTCTTTTGTGTTTGTTCCAGCAATGGTGAGGAGCCATTGACAAATATGTCTGGACCGTGCATGAACCTGGGCAGCAACACTGAAGGTTCTTTGCGACAACATCCAGGGCATCACTTAGCCGAGGAGGCTTCAAGAGAATCTGCTCGTACCACATTTAATAAGGTGAGCATTACCTGTGCTGTATAATTGTTTGACAGCAGGCTCTGCTTAGAATTGGTTGACAGCAGGCTCTGCTTAGAATTAGTTGATGGTGATAGGATTCATGACATTCTGTAATTGGACATACTTATTGTTTGTGCATTGGCACTGGTCTTCAGTTTATACATCTTGTATTTGAATTTTTGGTGATGTACAAATTTTGTCTGTTTATCTGAGGTGTCCAGTTCTAATTGTACGTCACATTCCCAATACCATTGGACAGCCGTTGAGCCTTTTGTGTTTGTTGCAGCTGATGTCTGTGTGTACACCCTGGCCCTGTGCTGCTGAAATAGAACGGATTGAAGAAGACGAGGATCGGAGACTGTTGACTGGATTAACATGGTACTGTGAGCAGAATCTGTACAACTAACTCCAACTTGACTGTGACAACTTTTCGTTCAGGCCAGTGGCACCATCTTTGAACTGAGTTTACTCATGCCAGTCTGCCAGTTCCACCAATTTGAACTAGTCAAGTCCTGATTACCGACAGTTTGACCTGAGTTTTATATTTCATCTTACTTCTGCATGAATTCGGTCACCATTTCCACTCCAGCATAAAGCATCCTAGTGCCTTATTTTGCATGTTACATTTGGAGTAGCAAGAAGATGTTAGTCTGGCTGTTTTGTCCTAATTGGTCTGTGTAATTTGACTTTCTTGTAGCTTAAAGATGCTTGGAAGGAGACATCTCTAAGGACGTATTCTGCTGAAAGGTTTTCGTCCAACGCCAAGTACGCCATCTCCACGGTGAAGTCTAGAAAGACCGGTGCGCGTATGTACACCCTGCCAGAGGACCTGGAAGTGCAAAATGTTTCCAGTGGGCTGGAATGACTTGTCATAATTTGGCATGTTAGGAAGTTAATTATTTTTTATGTTGCTTTCATAGCGTTAACTGAACGTACAGTTCCCTTGTGTACCTGAGGCATTGTCGGCAGGGATGATCACAATCTCTTGGTTGATGGTAGGGTGCTTGACATGTTTCGTTGACATCTTGAGTGATGTTGTTGATAGGGGGTTGGGGCATTTTGTGAGTGATGGCTGCTTTTGCATGCAGGGCTTCAGCCCGTTTCTGTTGTGCACAGGCCCTATGTGTGGCTGGTTCAGTTTCTGTGCCTGTGTCGATGGCTGAGATTGTTTGCGGAGTGACTGTGAAGTTCAGTGTTTCAGAGAACGGGGACTTTCCTGGTTCTGTTAGCTTATGATTGCTTGGGTTCTTCTACCATCTGTTGTCCTATCTGTTTATGTGGTGGTCAGTGGGTCGTCGGGAACCTAGACCACGACATAATTTGCCTTGTGTCATATCTTGGAGTCCCGTACCAAGACAATGGCACAGGGCCAGAAAGGAAGGCAGGTGGTTGGAGAGCCTGAGTAGTTGTGAACTAACAGAACCAGGAAAATCCCTGATCTTTGAAACGCCGAACTTTGCAATTACTCCGAGAGCAATCTCGGCTGTCGACATAGTCACAAAAACTGATTCTGACACGCATGGGGCTTGTATACTGCAGAAATTGGCTGGAGCCCTGTGTGCAATAGTAGCTATTGCTTTTGAAATGTCGTAACCCTCCACCAGCAATGTCACTCGGGGTGTCCTCAAAATGTACTCAGCACCCTCCCATCCATCAAGAGATCATGATTCTCTCGGCTGTTAATGCTACAGGTACACAAAGGGTATGTAAAACGACAATCAAAAATGAAGTTAACTTCCTGTCATGCCCCCTAACAGTTCTTGTTAATTACCTTTTATAGAATGCAAAGTGTACAAATTTACAGCAATCATGTATAGTATGTTATGCTAAGGTCACATTTCCAAAGCGGGGCCAGGTCGATAGTTTGCAGGAAACAGAAATTCTGTACAAAAGACAGTTAAACGCAGAAAACCTTTTAAAAAGTATTGCTTACCATAAATTGTGTATATTGTTGATATGCATTATTTGTTTTCTCAAACATGCTTCGCCGGCCTGGCCCTGGCTTGGATATATGTAGTTAATCTTACTGTGTGTTAGGTAGGTTAGAATTTAATTTTGATTTTCATCTAGTCTTTTCTGCATTTTTGAACATTTTGTAGATGTCGATAATGCCTGTTTATGGTACAGAGGTAGTTTGTAGCCTTCTAAGCCCTAATGAAATTTTGTCAACTTATATCCAGGCTTAGGCTGACGTTGGAACGCACAAACACCCAAACAAACACTCACATAGTAACGTGTGCACACACAAACACAAATACACTAACACATTAACACAACTATCTGACAGATGCCTTAAGCTGCAAAATAACTTCAAAAGACGGTCTAAAATGTTCAAAGCTACCTCTGTACCATGCATTGACATTATAACCATTTACTACGTACTTTTGCTTTAGCTTAGTTAGCATTAGTTAGCATTTTTAGGTTAGTTAGCATTTTTAGGTTAGTTAGCATTTTTAGGTTAGTTAGCATTTTTAGGTTAGTTAGCATTTTTAGGTTAGTTAGCATTTTTAGCTCAGTAAGCTTTAGCATTTTTACCTTAGTTACCATTTCTAGTTACCATTTTAAATTTTTAAAACTTTAAGCTTTTAGCTTATGACTGCTTGGATTCTTTTACCATCGATTGTCCTTTCTGTTTATGTGGTGGTCAGTGGGTCGTCGGGAACCTAGACCACAACGTAATTTGCCTTGTGTCATATCTTGGAGTCCCGAACTAAGACAATGGCACAGGGCCAGAAAGGAAGGCAGGTGGTTGGAGAGTTTGAGTAGTTATTAGCATATTTTGCATTTTTAGTTAGCATTTTGCCTTTTTTTCTCTTTAACTTTAAACAACTTTTTTAGTTAGCATTACTTAGCAATCTTAGCTATTTTTAGCAATTTTTTACTAAGCTTAGCATTTCTAGCTTAAGTCACGAGCCACTACTCTCTAAGCAGAGGTTCTGCAGCTTGGCGACATAAAGAAAACGGGACAAAAAGGAAAGTCCGATAGAAACGCCTAAAACCGTGTCAAAAAAAGCCAGAGCCGAACCTCTGCTTGGAGAGTAACGAGCCACTGTCAGACTTAATGAACGTCTACAACAACTGCTTTGTTTAGAAAATAAGAATGTCCTTTGTGTCTATGCGGCGTACTGTAAGCACCGGTAGTCAAATCATGTATCGTCCTCCGATGGCATTTACATTGTACATTCGTAACGTTTGTACTAAAGAATGATTTGCTTCTTGTTTTACATTCTTTGCAAAAAATCTTTTGTACACACTATACATATCAATAGGTTTAGTGCTAGTTGAACCTTTTTGTAACGCATTGTACACTTTGCATTCCTCTGTTTTGTTAAGAACTGCTATCAAATAAACAGTTTGAAACCAGGTGTGTAGTTTATATTTCACATTAGTGTGTAATTATGTATCGCCAATCCTATAGGTATGGGCGGTACATATTGTGTTTGTAATGTTTCTTTCTTCTCCTGTCAAATCTTGAAATCGATTCATCTCAGTCGTCCCTGGGCCAAATAAGCTGAAATTTGGTATGCAGGCAAAGTAAGTTATTACCTCCAGACGTTTTTGTTCATTTTTTTTTATAAATGCCTTTAAAACGATTCTATTGAGTTTTTTTCTGACCAAAAACCTACATTTTGGCCTCCTGCGCTCTGGAAATACATCCAAATTACCTGAAATTTGCTATGGGGGTACATTGAACACCCCATTCGCACTTTTGGCATACATTACTTAAAAATACGATTTTGGAGGGTATTTTGGTGAGAAGATAGGCTATTTTCCTCATGTGACCACATATGGTGTTGACATATATGGTCATCTTTATTCATATGGCCAGGTGGACTAATTCGGTCAACCAATGAGAGAGCGTGTTTTAAACAAGGTGTTTTTCTTATTTTAACCTCCTTGACGACTGGTAGCTTTGCATGGCGTTCAACTGCAGTAAGGTTTGAAAGAGTGCACACTGTTTTGTTGAACTGGTCGATGGTACCGGTATTGGTCGGTAAAGCTACGTCCACGGCGGTGTAAACACGGTCAAAAATATGTGCAACGAGAATTTGCCACTGAAAATGCGTAAGATAGCTTGAGTAGGGCCTACGTAGCGTACCAAACAATACGTCAGCGGCTCAACACTCAAAACTATGGTAATTTGGCTGAAGATACACGCGGCAGCGCTCGACTCAATTTCTCGAGTAGGAGCTCTCACAACTACGAACGCCGAAACAACACAACCTAAAGGTCAGTGACCCAAAGTGCCACGTGCAGCTGGCCTGTGAGTTGTCTTTCTGGTACGGTGGCGCGTAATTATTGAACGGGGGGACATTGGGAGGGAGATGGGAAAATATACTGTATCCTTTCTTTAGCAACATTTTTTTAACGGTGGTTTGTGTCAGTGTTACAGTACAGGTCACGAAATACGTATACGCACCAGAAATTTGCGGTACGTTTAGCAGAAATACCAACATTGCAATACAACAAACGTTAGCCTGGATGCCACAGTCGCTTTTTGCATGGGCTGGTCGATACATGTTGCATTTGCTCCTGCAAATATTGCCTTCCTAGTTTTGTCCTTCAGGTACGGTAGCCTAGTCTCCTGGCCTGCGTCACACAAGTCTAGCTGTCAGGGGCTTATTGGTCCTCCTGTATACGTGGTATACGGGTCATGGTTTGTACGGTCACTTTTGCACGGGCGTACGGACGCTTTTGCACGGGGTGCGCTAAAGAAAAAACTGAAGTGGTACGGCCACCCTGTCACGGTCATCGGGACTTGCCAAAACTCTCATGCAAGGAACCGTCCAGGGAGCAGGTGCAGGGAGGAGGAAATAGGGGTAGACAACGGAAACGATGGGGGGATAATATCAGAGAATGGACAGGCATGACAGTAAATGAGAAGAAGAATATAAATTCTGCTGGTGCTGGTCTTTGAAGAAGTGACGCGTCAACTCAGTAAGTTTAATTTGCGCTGCTGGAGCAAAATTTTTGGAGTTATCCATATGAAAACCACTCAAGCTCTTTAAGTTTGGATCAGTCTGTTTGTTAATGGAGATGGACACAGTTCAACCTCAAAATTACCGATTGGATGGATATGTTATCAGTATTACTGGAGCTACTAATGTAGCGCGCACCAGTACTCCCATATCTTACTCATTTACTCTGATCTCTATTATTGTTAGATGATTATTATTTCTATCATAATTATTGTCATTCATCTCATAAGAAGACAAGTGTAATACTTAGATTAAGCAAACCATAATTATTTTTGTTAAGATTCTTCACTTGTACCATTTCATGTTATCCTGTACCGCACACGTGCCATGAGTACACGTGGTGCAATTAAGTTCAAAGTAAAAAGATGTGATTTACTCGCCATTTTAAGTGATCCGTCCCTTTTTTGCCAAAGCAATGAAATGTATACGTACGTGAGTGTACAAAATAAGTCTGATCCCTAGCCTGGCTCAATAAAACGGCCCAGCTTGAAGAGGTACGCGTACGGTATATACTAGTAGTCTATTACACTCTCATACATAAGCACCGCTGCACCTCCGTGCACTCACAATAATGAGGGAAAATTGACTGATTTACCCTAAACGAAATGGCGACCGTAAATCAAGGTCTTCCGTGGAACCCAGTCATTCTTAATTGCTTCCTACTGATGTATGAAACCACAGTAACCGCACCCAACAGATCAAATCCCCAAGTTCAAAGCAGACTCCGTAGGCTCTGACAATTTCAAATACTCTATACGTCACCGATTGGCAGGCACAGGGGGAAATGTATATCACTTTTCTCCTTTATGAAGGTGAAATGTCAAGGCGGTGACATGGATATATAGGTGGAACATTTGTCACTGAGGGGGCGCTTGTACGCAAATTATTTATGGGGATAAGGAGTCAGCAATGATTGCGTTGGATTACAGGCCATTACATCTGCAAGGATTACTGCATTAAAGGTACAGGAAACAGGGATTTCTAGGTAATAACCGCAAAATCTACTCGGACTTTATTTCAAGTCATGCTGCAACAATCGTTTTTGTCTGATTTGGTAGGTGACGTAACTCATTCAATCTAGAATCGACGGACATCCTAGATCATGTCGTGAATCCCGCTGGTTCGAACAAATTAAACTACGCACAAAACGTTTGGAAACTTTACGTTGGTTGATCATATTTCCGTTGTTTCTTAATCAATTTCAATGTAGTATGTATCGTTGGAAAGCCTGTGTTATTTCCTTTCATATGATACCCAACTCATTATAATTACAATCTCGTGGAACGAGCACCAGGCCTACTTACGCGAGCCATGGGTTGTAGAAAAAAGTGCCCAAATTTCCATGCTAGTGTCAAACACCTAGCGCAGCGCCAAACCCATTTGTGGTGGTCTTGTCCATATCGTGAATGGAACAGTGTATGGACGAATGTTATGTTCCCAGCTTCAGATAAGAGTGGATTTATTTAGACTGTTGGATGAGTAAATGAAAGTGTGGGCAACGAGGAGAACCCTACGCTGACTGTTGCACTGATAGACTGACTAATTGTTTTGTTGGAGTCAGTGTCATAGTGTGGGGCAGTACAACTTTAACTGCCAGAGGAAAAACCAGGCTAATCATCCTAAGCAACCTCGATGTGTCAAGACATAGAAACACCTTTCTCAATCCAGTCACATTTCTAAGCACATTTCTAAGCACATTTCTAAGCAAGGTCTGCAAGATGATGATGCACGTCCATACAGAATGAGAGTCATTTCAGACCACCTCCAGGATGCAGGAATACAGAGGATAGAATGGCCCTCCTGCAGCCCAGATCTCAACACAATTGAACACAGTCTCAGACTCTGTGCATGATCACTGATCAGCTTGGGCGAGCTGTGCATGCAAGAATGATCAACAGAAGAACTCCTTGTGGAAGAATAGCCAGGGACCGCGTAACAAAACTGGTGACAAGCATGAGAAGGATGTGCCGGGCTGTAGTGACAGCACATGGCTTGTGTACTCAATATTAAGCCACCTTCATCATAACTGAGGCTCCTTTGCGCATTTTTTTTTGTTTGGATGAAGACTATCCTTGGCTTTCATATTAATGTGTTTTGTTGATTTAAGTTTCATATTGCCCTCGTACAAAAGTCATGTGCTACGAGCATAAGAAAAAATACTGAATGGAGCGTTTAACATTAGTAGGGTAATCTGGGCACTTTTTTATGTGACCTGCTCGCATAAGTAGGTCTGGTGCTCGTTGCATTAATCTACAACCATATCAAGTTTGGTATCATGGGAAAGAAAATCACACAAGCTTTGTAATGATATATAAATCATTGAAATTGATCAAGAAACAACGGAAATATGATCCACCAAAGTTAAGTTTCCAAACTTTTTGTGCGTAGTTTATTAGTTAGAGAAGCAATATATGAGAGGATGTACAGTCCCACCCTCAACGGGAAAGGGGGTCTACGCGTTGAACTTTCGGGCACTTGGGCAGGAAGGACAGGACAAGTACTTCCAGGAAGGACAGCCCGTGAAGGCAGCCTGCTGACTACAAAGTGATCACCAGTTTTTACAATAAGATCTCCGTTATCAGTGCCAGTTTCTACTTTGTTGTCTGGTATGGGCGCTAGCAGTTCAGACTGATATTTTTTTAGATTCTGTGAAAGTTTGTTGCAGTCAATCTCATGCCTTAACAAAAACTTTTTAATAGGCGTTTGATAGGGGACCGTTTCTTAGCTGCAGTGAGAATTGTCGTCGGTAGGTGGCTCTCGTGACTGTACTGTACACTCAGATCTCGTCATTAAGTCTCGCGAGAATTTGCGATCACTATCCATGCGCTTGCGCAAAACAGCAGCCGAGTAAAATGGCGGTGTCCCGGTTTTGCAGAGTGAACTTGTCGAAAAATCTTCAAATTTCCGCTTCGCACAGAAATCCCAGATTTCCAAGGGCAGGCAACAGCTCCCTTATAGTTTATTTCAGAAGTTTATCGCATTTTAGGGCTCCAGTATGTGGATGTCAAGCCATTTTAACGGGCAGAATAGGTGAGTTTTGTAACCTTGTCATACCGGCTGCGCACATGGCTGTCTGCTAGCTCGTTCAAGAAAATTCACGAATTAAATTTATCCCAGAAATCGTAGCTGTCACCGCATTTAATAATAGGTGTCGTTCTGTGACTACAAATTATACTAGCATTTTACACATAAATTTTCATAAGAAAGCGTATTTAGTGCCAGTGCGTCATAAAAAATCAGGAGGTTCGGAAGTAGAGGTTACGTCATCCATTTTCTGCAGCTGTAGGAGGTCATGTCTACAGTAGACCCAAAGCACCAACCGTAGTTGTTTGTTGATGACAGTTGATCTAACGGTCGTGAACTTGAACTTGTGCATTCGTCTTGAAAATAAGCATAGTATGTCTAACCAACAAAGGGGCCTTTTTATGATGTTTTTATGTTCGCAGTTTTTGCGGCGACCGTTTCACCGCGAACTTAAGTTAAAACCACCGCGAATATTTTTGTCCAATACTGTAGCAGTATGTGACTACAGCACTGCCTCGAAACTAAAACTACCGCGAACACTCCATTTTCCCCTTAGGGCGAAATAAAAACTATGCGAACTTAAGTGCATAATTTACTTTCACCGAGATTTATTTCTAGCAGTTACCTCTCAACCACAAAGTAAATGACACCACAGATATATGTTTCCAGTGTACTATTACTACTGTACCCACAATAAACCCTTTGTCCCTTCTACAGTGAAATATTCACTTAGAACAGTATGTTGTTGTTGTCCTTCTTTAACATCTATTATATCTTAGTATGATGATGATATTTATTTTGACTTTTGCAGCACAACAGTGGCTAAGGACGACAGAAGGGATAGCAGGGTTCCACACTTCCTCAGTTTGCACACAGAGAAAAGACTTTTACAAAATATTAGGAGTTTCCAAAAATGCATCACAAAAAGATATAAAGAAGGCCTACTATCAGGTGAGATTTGCATTTTTGTGTTGTCTGAATATAAGTTAGATACATGTTACGTGTAACATGTACCATTGTTTTCTGAAGTCCTGTGATACTGCTGTTTTTTTGTTGATGAAACACCAGGCCAATGATTAACACTACTTCTGCTGTTCACATACTGCAATGGTACTCACTACCTTGTAGATCTGATGTTATGAGGCCTTGTCAACAGCTGTATGCAACTTTAAAAAGCAGCTCTTAACTCTAGCCTCAGGCCTCCCGGGCGGCGCCAACGTTTAGTTTTTTTGGGAGTGCTGATTCGTGATTTTCAACTTATCGGGCCAGGGTCTTTTGCCGGGGAAATCGTATTGCCACCCACTGGAAGCCTTTTTTGGCGGCAATACAATTTCCCCAGCAAAAGGACTTGGCCTCAATAAGTTGAAAATCGCGAATCAGCGCTCCCCCTAAAATTAACATGTGCCCAGGAGGCCTGCAAACTCTATGATTCACACAAAAATTTATGACATGCCAACCAAATGTTGTTTGCGATATTGTAATGAGTCTGGTACATTGCAATAGTCGCTAAGTTCTGTTGTGTACTCTTGTATTTCAGTTGGCCAAGAAGTGGCATCCAGACACAAACAAGGATGCTAACGCTGGGAAGAAGTTTGCAGAAGTTGCAGAAGCATATGAGGTAAGATAAAGAAATATTTTGGAGAGAGGACACCTCTCAAATTTATCCTCACAATACCTAAAAGTCTTGTGTTAATGAACTTGTTCATATGTTAGTTTGATGTATTGCTTTTCTTATTTTATTTCTTGCTGTTTGTTGTATATTATTACAGCAGTCACCATATATATTGAAACTTTTACATTGATTTTGCTTTGACCTTTTCTGATATATTACTACTGTAGTTAAAAACAATGCACCCTTTTTATTCTTGAAATAAAACCACTGCAAAAAGAAATGAATTATTATTATGAATTATTATGAAGTATTACATTGTTTACCTGCTGGTAGATATTAGGTGATGACCAGAAGAGACGGGAATATGACACGTTTGGTTCGGCGGGTGCGTTCGGTGGCACGGGAGCCAGTACGGGACATGGCTTCTCCCAGAGCCAGTGGTCTACAAACATCGACCCTGAAGAGCTGTTCCGCAGGGTCTTCAGCGAATTCTCCAACCAAGGGAGGGGCGGTTTCCAGGGATTCGATTTCGAATCACAGTTCGAGCAGCCACAAGAGGTAGGATTTTTTCTGTCTTTCTGTCTGTGTACCTCTCTGTATGTTTTTCTGCAGGAAAATGGCTTGTATATTTGGTGTAGTGCTCTGTGCACTCTACTACGTTGCTAATTCAATGTAACCAGTATCATGACTGACTTGTTTTTGAAATAGGGACATAAAGCCAACAGCCACATGTATGAGGAAGCTTATAGCGTCAAACCTCTGCACATAAAGGAACCCAACACACTTACCAAGAAGAGAAAGTGTGCTCGGCTGAATACGGAAGCCATTGCAAAGCTGCATTGCATTTCTAGCTAAAGAAAAAGCGTCATGCTTAGTCTGAGGACTGCACCTTTTCTTGTACAGTTGAATATGACATGATTTCATGTCCATCGTTCATTCAAACACAGTGCTTTGTGAATACGTGTTGAATATTTTCTGCTGCACAGTTGTAATGCTTTACTGGTTTCTCCCCAGTTTGTGATGGACTTGACATTTACCCAAGCTTGTAGAGGAGTGAACAAGGAGCTGAACTTCACCATGATGGACACCTGTCCCAGATGTAAGGGGAACAAGGCAGAACCTGGGACTAAGATAACACGCTGTCAGTACTGTCATGGCACCGGACAGGTTAGTATATTATGATAACCATCACTAGAAGGCTGTGTTTTGGATAGTGTTTGTTTTTGGATTTGTTGTTGTTAAACAGCAAAACTTAAAATGCTCTGTGATCACACAGACACCCCACCTCCGTCAAAATGTAGAAATAAAAAATGCAAAATATTTGAGGGACATAAAAACACTCTCTCATTCGTTGAACCGCTAATTGGCATGGTATCATTGGTTGAACGGCTGATTGTGATGAACAGTCAAGATCGGTCTATCTGGTATGTGGTTAGGGTTTAATCTACTGAAGGGATGGATAGATTTTGGGCCCCTTGGTGACTTTCCTTGGTACTGCAGCTTCCAGTTTCCTTGACATAGAGTACTGTTTGTTGGACTACAATTAACTTATTGATAACACATGGTGATATATGTTATATCCCCATTTTGATTTTGAAAAAAATCACTCTTGTCTACTCTAACATTCTTAGTTGTTCATTGAAAAGCAAATAACAAATACAATATTGAGTTAGTCTGTATAATGATGACCTTTGACATGTCAATGATTACAACCCCTTGCTGTTCACATCCTGAATGTGACAACTTGGAGAAAATATGCTAATGAGGCATGTGTCAATCATTGTGAAAATGTGTTAATGACCATGTTCCACCGCTGTGTTTGAACTAGCAAAACTGTTTGTGTAAATATTTGTGTATTTTCCACTTGCTAGGAGACGATCAACACCGGTCCCTTCATGATGCGCTCGACGTGTCGGCGGTGCCGTGGCCAGGGCACGCTCTACTCCTCCCCCTGTATCCTCTGCAGAGGGCAGGGCAAGACTCAACAGAAGAAGTCAGTCATGGTACCTGTACCGGCAGGTTAGTACATTAGGTACCATACTATTCCCACAAAACATACCATCTACAAGATTGAAACATTAACAATAGTAGCTCTACAGTCACACAGTGGAAAAGCTTCTTGCAGCGTTTTGAGTTTGTGGTAAAGAGTTCATTGCGAAAACCTCGAACATTTCTGCATTAACAGTACCATCTACAATGTATATAAGGCAATAGGGTGTCGGATCAGAAGAATCCAAGAGGAAATGTTCTGGTTATTTCTTAACATACTAAGTTGAATCTACCTTTAGTTAACAGTATTACTTTACCAAGTGATATTCACGGATCTTACTCCTCCATTCCATCTCACCAGGTGTTGAAGATGGACAGACTGTGAGAATGCCCATGGGAAGCAAGGAGCTCTTTATCACATTCAGAGTGAGTACAGCTACTCAACAATAGATCAGTCTTTTCTATATAACATTTATCTATTGAAAGCTTATGCAAAATAATGATGACCTTTGACATGTCAATGATTACAACCCCTTGCTGTTCACATCCTGAACGTGACAACTTGGAGAAAATATGCTAATGAGGCACGTGTCAATCTTAGAGAAAATATGCTGATGAGGTATGTGCCAATCTTAGGTAACAGAACGTAGAGTTATCCTAGGTTTGGTCTCCCGTACCTTGTCATTGACTTAATGTCCTGCAATATTTCCAGTCTGATCCATAGGACAAACAAAAGGAGAACACATTGAAGCCAGAATACTGTCTTCATTCAGTGCACACTTTAAATATCTTTGGTAAAATTTGTCAGATTTGCAGCAAACATGGTCAGTTATTGGTCTGTAGCCTGCCAAGGTTTAAGATGTTAACCTTCTCCCTGCTGCCTAACTCTAACCAATAGGAAATTGGGTGACAAGCGGCTACCACAGAGTGCTATAGGTTAACTTGTTTTTGTTGTCCTGTGTTTTTTGTCCAGGTTGCGAGGAGTGACTACTTCCGTCGGCAAGGTGCAGACATCCACACGGATGCTGCCATCTCCATAGCTCAGGCCGTTCTCGGGGGAAACATGCGCATCAAGGGCATTTATGATAACGTCACCATCGATGTAAGTAAAGTCTAGATACGTGAAAACATTTTAAATTCTTCCCATACCCTCTCAATGTATATGAGCAGTGCTGCTCTCAGTTTCTACTGTCCTTTGACCGCACAGGCTACTACAGCAGGGGACTAGTCAACTGGTAGTGGTGTTTGTTCAACTCCAATTCTCTATTCCACAGTCTTTTTTCATTGTTAAAAACACCAGGCCAATGATTAACACTACTTCTGCTGTTCACATACTGCAATGGTACACACTACCTTGTAGATCTGATGTTATGAGGCTGTGGTAAAATCTCTAAGTAATTTTTTGAAAGATTGGATATTGTTTGGAAGTGTTGTTTGAAAGAGTTGTGACTCATGTGTCCCATTGGTTGAAACCTAGATCCCGCGAGGGACCCAGTCGCACACACGGCTGAGACTGCCGGGGAAGGGGATCAAACGTGTGCAGGGGTACGGCTACGGTGATCACTACGTCCACATCAAGATCAAGGTCCCAGAGTAAGTAACACATACATGCATCCATCATCTTGTAATTTGTTCACACAGCTGTGAAGGTGATGTTACTGTAAATGTTGAAAGGTTTGCGGCGGTTTTATTTTCTCTTTGACCTCTTCACTGCAGAGTCATGGCACTGCAAATATGCATTTCCGTTGTATTACTACTGTACTGCAGGATTGTGTCAACTGCAAAATTAAAACACTGAAATCTGCCTTTCCCCTCCTGCTTCAATAGTATGATGTTGAAGAAACTTTATATTACTTTATATTATATTATATTATACTAATACAAATGTAGTTCTTTAAACCATTGAGTATAAGTAGAAACACCCATGGCAGCTTTTGATTTCACTCTCAAAAAGACAGGGAAAATTATGGTATGTTATGGATATTCCCAAATCAGATGCATTTTCATGCTAAGACAGGGAAAAGTTGGCAGTTTGTATATGGAAGAAACTTATGATACAGACTCAACAGACATTTCTGAAGACAGCATTTAATAACCGCACTTGAGACTTAAACTCCATCTTTCCCTGTGTCCTATAGCTCCTTGTCGTCAAAGCAGAAGGCCCTGGTCATGGCGTATGCAGAAGAGGAAACCGATGTAGATGGCACGGTGCAAGGCATCACAAGCACTCAGGATGGTGGGTACTAGTATATTCATGGTAGATAAGGCCTAGGAAAATTGTTGTATTTCCAATTACAGTCCTGAAAATATTACAGTCCGTAGGTAGGTATTCTCTTTCTACATCAACTAAAGCCTTAATCTGTTAACAGAGAATGAAATAAAGGAAGTCTGTAATAGAATAGATCAAAAGTTTTATGTCACTTGCCAGCAGTCGACCCCCGAAAAATTTTTGCTAGGTCAGTCGTGTAACCGGAAACACAACATTTTTTCCTAGGCTTATAATTAAGTTATATAGCTTTTAGCCTCTTCTTATCCCTCCTTCTGCTACCTTTTGCTGTATCCAACATATAAGATGGTGCATGCATAGAGTTAGCCCTCAGTAATTAGCCCTCAGTTTGCACATGTTGACCATAAGCTAGCATACCATTTAGTTACCTGAAAACGCTGTCCACTTGGGTATGAGAGTATGCTTTGAGAAGTTCTTTATTTTCAGTAACTCTCTGTAACACAGATTCAAAACACTTGGAAATAGCAAGTTACAAACTGGCAGTTACTCCTTGTGATTCTGTGATTGTAGTATTCTTTTCTTTCATACTTCTAAACAAATAGTAGACAGGCCAAAAACAATCCCTACCATCTATTGACTTGTTGGTTGCCCTTCCTCAAAGCTGAGGCCAAATCTGTAACTGAAAAGCAAAGACAGTTTTAAAAAGCAGTTGTTTCCCTCTGTCCAACAGTGGAGACAACCTGTGTTCAGGCTAACGTTGAGGATACTGAGGAGGTAGAGCAGAAACAGGGTGGGGGATTCCTCAGCAAGGTCAAGGACAAGATTGTGGGGTGGCTGGGCAACCTTCAACGATAGCGGGATTTCTTAGAGGTATGGTAGTCGATTTCCCAGACTTTCTGTGATTTTTCCTAGTATCAAAATGTTTCCTAGTATCAAAAACAAAGAAATTGCTTGATCTACCTCTAAGAAATCCATCAATGACCTGCCTACCATTGGTAGTAATAGGGCGAAGGGGAGTACTATTATATCTCACTAGTTTGCCCTTTTGGGGAGAATGTCCTCCTTTGCAGTATTCCTGTGAACTACTAGGTGGTGCACACAGCCATAGTGAAAAGTTTGCAAAGCATGATGGAAAGTCACGAGATGCCGCCCGTCATTTCCTTTGCCATTGTCATTGTGGGGTGCTCATGGGTAATTTTAGAAGCCTATTTTATTAACATCAGATACAAAATCTCTCCCACTTTGCCTTCTTCCTTGTTATTTTTCTATTACTTTTCATGTTACATTTGACATACCCTCTGACGAGTATCGTTCTATTTGACCCAGGTGGGAAGCAGGCTATAGAAGATGAGGAAGGCTTGCTGGCCAAGGTCAAGGCTGTTCTGTGCGGAGACTGGCTGCCCAAGCGCAAGATCGGACAGAACTAAGATCTGAAAAAAACACTGACTCTCCTGTCTACAATAATATGCCACCGTACTCTGTTTCATAAGGTTATAATAGGGGAGGTAGACAGAGGTAGACCAGAAACTTTTCCTCCCTAACTATTGTTAAACCAGTCCTATAAAACCCCATAGGCGCCTCAGTGTACCAAATTGTTGTCACTACACAGGTAAGATAGTAACTTCACCTACTGCCTACCTGCCTAACTATAGTAACTTTGTATGTATACGAAACATTGTATTTCACATTACAATCTGGGCTCCTCACCAAAAATTGAATGAAGTAACTCTTTTGCATTTGCATATGTTCTACACACGCCATCTATTTGTGAAGATTGTCTAAGAGTCAGTGAAGGGAAAACTAATACAAATGTAAGAGACCTCTGATTCATCATTCTTTGTCTTCTTCTGTGTAAAGTTTTAGAATATGAATAATAGCAGTCTTGATGTTACAGATGTAAATGGTGTGAGAATTGATGTAACATTGAAAGATTTAAAGGTACAACATGTACAAAATGCACATGATTTTATTGGTCCATGGTTTGGTTTGAAAATACAGTATATGTACAGGCACAGTGAGTTTACAGTAGGTTGCAGTACTGACGTGCCAGTGGGGAACCCTAGCTGTTGAAGTAATCATTGCAGGTTTACAGGCCATGACAATGAGAAAGTGCTGTTGGTGGGCTCAACTCACCTCAGCAGACTTGTACCTGTCTCCCAAATTATTTTTTGGAGACTAAGAAAAACACCCACAAGTACCAATAAAATCTTAAACACATTGACTTGTCCAAGTTGTCATTACAATGTACCTCCTTGAAAATGTATGTGCTTTACTGTTTTATCCATACTGTGATTAAGACAGCTCAGAGATAATTGCAACCTAAGCAAGAAAAGCCTTCAGACAAGAAACTTACAAAAACCCTGAACATTTCACGGTTATTAAGTTATTTTAGCTTAATATGCATTGTTTGTAACTGGTATCACTGGTCAACATGGCAATGTTGTTACTATTCACGGCATGATGGAGAGAAGGAAGGCTTTGGTTATTTCTAAAAATCTGTTAGAGTTGAAACTTCGCTTGCCATCCATTCAAATGTCCTATATGTTCACCTGACCTGGCAATGGGGACTCCTGTTGTTGTACGTAGTCATTGTAGGTTGACAGCCTGTGAACGTGACAATGCTGCTGCAGTCATCACCTATAATGCCTGATAGTTACATAAAAAAAGACGTTGTTACGCGCCTGTTCTTCGAGCAGGAGCTGTGATTGCTGCATAGGCCAATCCGTGAGCAGTAATTCCGTCACTAGTCCTCGCAGAGGAAAGCTGCGACGTGCCAGGTTGTGTAGACTTTTTTGCTGCAGTACTGACAATGATTAATAGGAGCCGCTTTTGATCCATCAACCGCATTGACGTACCGTACCGTGAGCGGCACTAACCATTTCTCAATGCTCTTCGGACTCAGAAATAGCACCAATAAATGGAAAAATCGTTTTATTTTGCAGTAACTATATTGATCAAACAGGAATGGGAAAACAAGTCACTTTATCTGGATTGAGAACTATATACACTGCTGCTGACGTGACACAAAATAGTGTTTCTGAAGACGACCTAAATTTAACGTAAAGCAGGGACCTATGGATCCATGCATGCTCCCCATTCAAACCAAGGCAATCAGAGATGGCAGACTTCACCCCTCAGATGGGACAGACTGATGACACTGATGACAGAACATGGACTTTGAAAGATGCGCGCGCGCGCACAAAGTTCACATGCCAAGTCGTTTTAAAAAGGTTTAATTTATGAGAAGTCAAGATAAGAGCATAATGTCCTTACTCGGTCATATCGTTACCGCATACTTTCTTTGATTTTAGAGTACCAAAAGTTTCCAGGGAGAACAGTTTTTCTTTACAATTTTCGTGCAGTAGTACTATTACTACATCAACAGCTACAAGAGTGCAGACCCACTCGGCCAGAGCTGGAGCTATTCTTGAACGTGGTGAAAAACATATGAACATTGATTAAAAATCTTTTGACACACGCACGCACGACACGCGCGCACACACCCACGCTCGCGCGCGCGCGCACACACACACACAAACACATACATACACACAAACAAACACACTGACAAACACACACATCACAGTGAACTGTTTTCCTAACTTTCCTAGATCCTCTTGACGTTCCAGACATTCTGGTTCTTTAACCTTTTGTGGTAGTCTCCAACCAGACCCAATAGATTGCAAAGACCGTATCCAACTGGAAGAAGGAGCTTATATTGCAATGCTATGAAAACTCCTTCTGCCTGTTGGATACGGTCTTTGCCAACCCGTAGGTCTGCTTGGAGACTATTTTGTGGTCTAGTGTCAGCCGAGGGCAGGCAATTCGCCGCCCTGTCCCAAGAACTGGTCTCGCAACATGGTCGTCTGTACCTCAGGAATTTTCAGTGTCACGGCCAATCGTCATGGGTGGGCTCCCGGGTGGTCAAATCAAGGAGGTTTAAAATCAAACTCCCTTGGTCAAATAAAACTTCAGTGTAATATCATCACGAAACACCGTAGGTATGTAGCCTCTACCAGGCTCCAGAGGGGGCTAGAAAGAGTAGAAATTGGCCAAATAGACAGATATATTAAACATGCCAGATCATAATGAGTTAGTCCGCTAAAGGATCCTAAAAGGAGTACAGTACTTTTTTTTAGTTTATAGCGGACTAACTCCTCTGGCATGTTAGTGTCTATTTGGCCAATTTCTTCTTTTCCCCAGCCGCCTCTGGAGCCTGTTACTGAGGCTAGTAGATATGGTCTAGTTGACCAAAAGGCCAGACATGAAACAACTAAGTAATGGGTGACTAGCTTGCTGGCCAATCAGGTATGATGATTTCAATGATTGCCTAAATGGCCTTTTAATACAACACATCATGTTGTCATTCATTATTTTTTGCCACTTCTACTAAATTCATTCACTTTTATCAAGGACATCAAGGGGTATTAAGGTAATGTCTAATCGAGTTTACGAGTATAGTTTACATGCACATTTGTGGTTTAATTTTCGCTGCTACTTGATGAAAAAGACAGGCACTTTTGTCTTTTTAGGCGTTTTTGTCGGGCTTTATCTTTTTTCTTTTTTTTCTATTCCGGCCGGCGGATAGAAACTTTGATGATAAAGAAAACGGGACGAAATAGAAAGACGGCAACTGCTGAGTGCCTAAAAAGACGTCAAATAGCAGAACCTCTGCTTAGAGAGTATGAGTGACATGCCAGGAGACTCAGAGTCAGCGTTATATCCGGCCACAGAATTTCCGATTTGCAATCGGGTCGAACTTGACACGTCCCATTGTCTCGAAATTTCTGTTAGATGCGCGTGAGGAAATCAACAGTGCACAACAATATTGAAAAGGAAAGAAAAAAAGACTTGTGGAGATGCCGGGGATCGAACCCGGGGCCTCACACATGCAAAGCGTGCGCTCTACCACTGAGCTACATCCCCTTTCATGACGTTGTTGGGGTCGTCAATAGGTTATAAACAAATGAAAGAAAGCTAGTCACATTTATCTCAACATTGCATTTGTTTCTGTTTATCAATCAGTATAGGCCGTTTGTATAGTTTGATTCTGATACTTATGATCATTTTAATACTGTCAATCATTTGCAAATCCTTTTCCATTCTCAGTACATCGTAGCCGCCCACTTCGGGCGTTTTCGTAGCCGCCCACATCGGGTGTTTCCGTGACTGTTCGGCTATTTCCGTGAATCGACCGGAAGACCACGCAAAATGGCGGCTGAGGTGTCGGGTCGAGAGGAGTGTCCCCCCGTCCGTCACACGCTAACTTAGCAAGACGCCGTGTCTTACATCCGATACCTTTCTCAAGACGCTGACAGAATGGCCTGGGAACTTGGGCATCGGGCCAGCCAGGTTACGTTCCAATGCTGCATTCCTCAGCTACCGTTCTAATAGCACACGCGATCGGAGAGACCAAGGAGGAGAGACACAAGCGACTACTGAGGTCACTTCACAGGGGAGGGCGAACCGTTCCCACAGCTGCCGCCGCCGCAATTTTCCCGTCGGAAAATCCCAAAAGACCCGCCTTTCACTCTCGTCGGACACTTGAGAAGATTGCAGGTGTGGCACCTGTCCACATTACGTGTTGTTTTTGATCTGACGTCTGACGTGGGTGTGAAATGGCGAACGGAAAGCGTCTCGACATCAACGTGGCGACAGTGGAAGACCTGGAGCGACTGAAGGGAGTCGGTCGGGCCAAGGCAGAGGCCATCATCGAAGCTAGAGAGGTATGTCAGAACTTTCAAACTCCTTTACCACTTACTTATCTTTCTTACTATTCAGCTAGATTTGTCGGCACCTTTGTCATTCGTCTTACCTTGTCATAAATGACTTGAGCTTCGCGCGCCTTTCCTGTGACCTCTGCACCCAAGAACGTAACAGAATATTACGGAAACAAAACAAAAACGCGACTTGCAAGCTTATAGTTCTCATTCAAAACTATTTGACGTTATCTATGACTTGTAATATGTTTAGAAATATGGCGAAAATTGTTCAGGGATTGTTAAATTAAAAGACATGAATGGTTGAGGTTTAAAATGAAAGCCGGTGTTGGCGAGTTTTCCCATGCCGCTGCAAGCTGACACGGCCAGCGCTGTGTTGACACTAAAAATACCAAGGTGCAAATTTACATCCCGTCACTAGACCATGTCCAGTCTAAAAACGTGGTGCTGTTTGGAACCTATTTACGTCCTGTTTTGTGCGAAGATTGTGCAGTTTTTTGTTTGTTACAAAGCTTGTCGTAGGATGAAGAGACAAAGGCGGAAGAGACGGGACAAGTTCCCTTTGTTTTGGCGACGCTGTGAGAAATACAGCTGTCCCGGGTTCTTGGTCATTTGCCCCGACTAAACGGGACAATAAGTTTGTTTATGGACTGGCATGGTTGGAATTCTTTTGACTTGGCCCCGTCTCTGATTCCTTTCAAAGACCCCAGTATAGGACTAGCCTGCCTAAAATACATGGGGGAAAAAAACTGTAGCTGTAATAGTTGTTGTGGTGTGTGTATGGCTTGGGACTCAGACAAAGGAATGAGAGGGAACAAAGGAGGTGTGAAGACTCAGGTGATGTGAAGTCCCATGGGAACAGACATGTCTTCTAGCTTTGTTGTAAAATAAACTCTCTCTTTCACATGCTGTTTGGTACGGAACTGTGAACATTTTCGCTATGTAGACGGGAGAGAAAAATCACACCTCGCACTTCGGTGACAATTGTTATAATCTCATCAAAGTGACTCCTAAACTCCATTGTAGTCCCCTGTTGTTTGATTTAGCATTTTTTCAGATGACAATATGTTTCATATTTTCTGACTTTCTTTGCAGCAAATAAGAACAAAATGGTAACATACAGAAAACAGCACATAAGATTACCAGACATGAAATAAACACACACACAAAATAGCAATACAAAAATGCAAATGTAAGACATATCAAATGAAGTAACTTTGATATGGTAAAACTGGGAATACACTTCTATGGTAATTTTCAATTTTTGCATGAAGTTTACTTTGTAATAATGTAAACATTTCATCCCTGTCACAAAAAATCCAAACCATATTCTGTTTACTTCTTTGTTGTTTACATTATTAGATACAGCAACTTGATCAAGATAAACTCAAAAATGATTATGTAAACTGTAGACTTTACTCTACCAAATGTGTATTGCTGAAAGAAAACAAAGCAGACAGACAGACAACCCCCAGCGAGCGATGGTGATCTCAGTGTATTGTCTGGGGTTATTGGTGCAGTGTGGTCAATGGTCTATGGCGACAATCACTGCTCTAGTCAAACCAAACTACATGTTGCCATTAAGTAGTACAGTACCACACCAGATGTTATTTGTGGTGTGATGCAGTAGACATAACTTCAGCCTTGCTGCTTTCGTCATGCATGGCCTCCGCCACTGGTATGTCTTGGCACTGGTAGCCACAGTATTGAAAGAAACTCCAAAAGGAAAGTGTTTGTGGCTAAGAAGTGGTATAGAATTACATTTTCGGTCAGTAAGCACTTAGAATCCATGTCTGAGAACCTATAACACCAGCAAAGGTAGGACAACAGGTGAAAATGAAACACATGGGCAAAATGTCCACTTTTTACGTCAGACCTATTTGCTTAGTAACTTCCTAGAGTAGAGGTTTGTTTTATTCTTTTTACCACGGTAGAAAAATTGAGCCCTTAGTATTTTCTTGGCACTACTATATAACCATTGTACGTTTGTTTTACCTTGCTGTACTTTTGTAACATAAGCAAGTAAGTATACTTTTGTATCAGATCCTAACGTTTGACCGTAATTCATGTTCCAGGTACAGGGAGGTTTTGACAACCTTGAAGCATTGACTAGAGTCCCCAGTGTGGGAACCAGCATACTGGAGCTGAACCGTGGGACCCTCATCTGTCACACAGGGACCAGCCCTAGGAGAAGCCCCCATAGAATATTCAGTAGGACGTTAGAACTGAGGGGACGGGAACTGACCAGGCCGAGCACAAGTAGGGCTATCTCCCCTCCGGCCGAGACTGACCGGCCAGAGACCTCGTCAGCCATGCGAACGCCAGAGAGAACGCCACCGGTCAGCAAAACTGTGCCGCACAAAACGGAGGGCAGGCATAAGCCATCGAGAATACCTGTACCAAAGGGGGTGTCATCATGCATTAAAAACCTGGTAGGTGGACATAGTTTCTCTCCAAGGTTATACCTCTAGATTATCATATCTGGTAGGTGGACATACTTTTTCTCCAAGGTTATAGATGATAATATCTGTCTTTTTAGACAGAGTTTTTCTCTCAAGGATGGATACCAGACACTTTTGATGGGTGTTCCACTGACACTGCATGAGTATACGTAATGTCCTAATGACGTATCATGTGTTGCATATCGTAAGACAACTTACTCTGATAGTGATAGGTGGACGTACTTTTTCTCCAAGGTTATAGATGATAATATCTGTCTTTTTAGACAGAGTTTTTCTCTCAAGGATGGATACCAGACACTTTTGATGGGTGTTCCACTGACACTGCATGAGTATACGTAATGTCCTAATGACGTATCATGTGTTGCATACCGTAAGACAACTTACTCTGATACTACCGTATCATTAAAGCTATGTGTAACTGTTGCTGTAGGGCATTCACCTCAACGGCACTAGAGAAAAGGTTGACACATGTCGGCATGTGACCTTGGCATGTGACCTTGCTATGTAGGCGTTAATGACTAGATATGACCTCAAAGGTTAGGATACATATTGATTCTAGTTTAGAGTATGGCTTTTATCATAATATTTGGTGCTAGATCAAGTTGTCATCTTGATACACATAATACAATGACTCAGTATCAGTTCTTTTTGCCGAGATAGCAAAATTTAGTAGTAGCGGTGTGAAAGGTTACCGGTACATTCGTTATTTCAGATAGTGACAACGTGTACATGGTAGCTTCAGGCGTTAGCCTTCGGCCTAATACCTCTGCAGGTTTAAAAAAAAGCCTAGTGTGCCTGGCGGAAAACGTGCAACATAGCAAAACCTCATTGTACTATCTGTCGTTGAAAAAGCATTACTAGTATCATTCATACATCTGAAGTATTATGTTTTGCGTTCGACCGTGACCATTTTCTAGCTTGTCACTGTGAATCATTGTCTGATTACCTTTATTGTTAGCTGAGGGTTTAACAGACCTTACACACTGACACGGAAGTTGAATCTTTTTTGTTTGTTGGTTTTAACAAAGTTTCTTTTGCCAGTTTTGGACCAACAGGAAAGGAAGCTAGTGAAAGTAAATTGCTAGTAAATGTAAGTAAAAGTCAGCCAGTAAAAGTAAATTTCTAGTAAAAGGAAATAATTTCTGACTGAGGTCTGTTTTTTCTACGAAGCAAACCTCCTGGTTAGGTATAACTTATAAGGGCAAGATTTCTGCCAGGTTTTCTTGTAACTTTCTCAGAAATGCTGTCAGGCATGTATTCCCTGCCAATGCTTGTCAGCTATGTCAATAGTGTGGTCTAGAGGAGGATGCAAACAGTTAGCAGACCAAATAATTTAAACCAGTCTGGGTAAATGTAGAACGTCCATCCTGTTTACGGTCTGCGAAATAAGGATTAAAGGGAATCGGAGACATGTTTGTTTTTGTACCAGGCAATATTCCACATGTAACAGATATGTAGAAGGTTGATTAGATTTGTCCCCACCTTGTTTGATGCTGGTTAGAGTTACCTGTAAATTAGTGGCTGCAGTAAAGCAAAATTTTGTTCAAGGCTTCTTGCATCCGGTCCTAATCTCCAAGCAGATGTTGGTAGGTACAATTGTTACGTTTTAGTACCTGGATACTACTACTACTTTCCTGGCTGCCCTTTTCAATTATAAACTGTAAAAATTCTAACCGCACTACGTAGAAGTGGAAGATTTGTAGTATGTCAGATGTAACGCTCTGTTGCTTCGGTAGGTGTCATGTTCTTTTCAAAGACATCCCTACATTTGAGTGGTAGATGTTTCTTTCTTTTGCATACAAATGATACATACGGTAATCTAAGCAGTGGTTTTCTCTCCTGTTTAGATTGTGGATTTAAAAAAAAACATTTGTTAATATGATACAGTTTTTTAACAATTGTCCCCTTAAGAATTGAAGTATAGAGCAAGATACTTTATTCTAAATGACAATTCCTCTTGTGGCCCTTATCAATGGCAGTGATTTTACATGAGAGATACCTATTCAGATATTTCCCAGTGAAAGATACCCAGCGGTGTTCTGAGGAGAGCCAAGCACATTGTTTGGTGTCAAGGGCCACAGCTTTAGATTGACCCTCTGTCACGGGTCTCATTTTCTCCGTGCCATTGTTGACCTCATTGTTCTCTTGTAAACTGGCCAATTGACTAACTGAAGGGGAAAGTCCCAATGGGGGAGGATCCTAGTTCATTGTGTTGAGTTCCGTGATTGTCCATAGTCGTGCTAAGGGGCAGTTCACATGAACACTTGAGTGGGGTAACCCCCGGGGTCTGGAGGGTCATTCCCTTGTTAGGGTAATGGTTAACCCCCACTGTCCTGTCTGTGAGAATGGCAGAAGGGTTTTTTCACATAGGAATCCATCGCTTCGTCAATGGCGCAATAAAAAGACTCTTTCTGCAGTTTGAAAATCTTAAAATTCAGAGATTGCTTGTAATTTCTTGAATATTCACACATATGATAGATGTTTTTACCCCCCCAAATATGTAAATGCTATCATTTACATTTTGCATGTACCAATATGATAACATTAATGTTTCCTACTGTGCCAAACAATAAAGAGATATATATTGATATTTAAGAATGTTTTCTTTCAGTGAGCATGAATAAATTTGTAGTACTGAACCACTAGATTTACACGGAGCTCCTGTAGTTTTGAGGATTGCCACTAGTTTTTAGTGTGCTGGAACACCAGTGTCTCACGCTGTGCTGCTGTAAAGATTCTACATCAAATTTCAAAACAATTAGGTCTTCACCATATGGTTCCAGGAGAAAATGTCCTCCCAGTGATAGGTTTATTGTGTGTGATTGTCTCACAGCAGTTGGTGGGGATACAAAATAACAACAGTGGAAGTAAGAGACATTGTAAATGCATCTAAGTTTGTGGTGATTTAATTTTCTCGGTAGGGAGAAAATGGAGTCTTTGTGATGGTTCTTAGTTTGCGGTTGAAACAAAATGGTAGGCAGGGAAAAGACAGAATGAGCTATTTTTAGTGAAGAGGTTACGACGAAAAGCTCAAGCTGGAAGGGACTGCAGTTCATGGACCAGATTGACCTTTGTAGGGGGCGTTAAGCATTCTGTCCAGTGTATGGGGCAGGTTCAGGTGCCAAACCCCTGCATGTTTAATTAAGAACCCAAAACCATGCCTTTTATGGATGTCGCTGTAGCTCATCTGGTAGCAGCCTCACAGTTGAGGTCCTGGTTCGAATAAGTTGCTAACTGGAACAACCCAATTTGATCCAGGGTCAGGGCATCTTGGTTGGGGCTGCACCCATCTTTCAGATGGGACGTAAGTCCAGAGTTCGACGAGGTGCCTCCCTGTAATGATATACCCAACTACCTGCTACTTGCTGCTCTATGTGCCCTGCTACTGAAACTTGCTGCCCTATGTGCCTCTAGGCACTACAAGGGTCTGAACGAACCATGCCTTGTGCCTTCTCTTCTGAGGCTGGATGACTGACATCCAATGAGGTGAATGACTGATGGTAGGAGTGGTACTGCTTTAGTCCCTTTAGAATAACCACCAGGAACAATTGTCCACTATGTCTCCTGTACCACAACTCTTGGAGAAGCTCCCAAACATGTTTGGCAGGTTACCAGTGAGGCTAGAAGGTGTTGCTGAAGAATTTGTCTGAGAACAAGTGCCCTTTGTGTCTTAGCCAAAGCCTCTCCACCAAAAGGGCTGTCTGAGCTGAGCATTCCCCACCAGTGCAAGTTGCAAGGGAGAAGCCAGTCTTCTGGGAAACTTAGCAACGAAGTAAGGATTTAGCTCTAATCTTGAGAAAATAAGTGGAAGCTTTGAAGTTCCTAAAGACTTCAAAACAACCTTTTTAAATTGAGTTTCCCATTGAGAATACGGTTAGAAAGACAGTTATTCTAACACCATGAAGGGATGTGTTACATCGCACATTGGCACCCCTGAACTGTGTGTTAATGCCGAGGTCAAGTTTCAAAGTCTTACCACATGCCACGGTCAAGGTTAGGTTCCTCTCCGGGGTTTAACTTTAAGATAAAGCAGGCATTTGAACCTTGAGATATCACTGACTGGAACACTTGGTCCTGAAATCTATCCTGTCAACTGGTTTAGAAAGAACAGCACTGAATAAACTAAGGAATGTAGTGAATATTGTCTAAGAAATACTTATGTTAACATTGTTTCCGATTTAAGATGTAAGAACAAAATATAATTCACTAATTGGTTGCAACAGTTGTGTCTAAATATTGTCCCTATAACTTGTAATGGGCTGGCCCAAAGAAACCACAGTCAACTTAATTATATTTTTGTACTGTAAACTAAAGAAAAGAAAACATAGGAATTTGTGTAACCAAACTGAGAGCCCTTCTATAAAAACAAATCTTTAGATAAAAGTCTACTTCAGTGTAAACAGTAGCCCAATATATCTTGTGTCTGGGTCCTGGAAGGGCAATGATATTTTAGCAGGACCAGACAGAGGTTGGTTTGTGTGGCTGGCACATTGTCACACTTAAACACAGGGGCGAATTTGCATTCTGCGCTGTCAAAGCATTCTGTGACAACAAAGCGATATTGTGTCGCTTGTAGGGGAACGTTTAGGCAAAACTCTGTACCAGACAGGTGTTTCTGTCACTCCCCTAGCTTGGAATTTGAAGTGGGCTGAGCAGAGGGGGTACTTGGGCCGACCGTGGGTCAACGGGAGTTTGCTCAAGCCTGGTAGGGTATTCATAAGTTTCCTTTAAGCAGGCAGGACAAAAACAGTGTCTCTTCTGAGGAATTTGAAGTACAGGGGTCCACACACGTGCATAGGTTGTACGTTTGGCAGTTGTTGCAGCACCCAAGAGTAAAGTACGTAACAAATGCTCATATGAGACTGAATGTAATTTTTAACATATTCATTACTGTATCATCAGTAGGATGCTGTATATGCTATAGTAGGTCAGTGACAGTTCCTATATCATTAATGATATGGGAGGATAACCCTTCTGTGCAAGACGTAATATTACTTTATTGATTTTGTGAACCCTAATATGCCGAGCGTATGATTGACATCCCTACTTGTTTTTCCAATTACTCTGTTCACTGTCAAATACATGTCATTATTACCATGCTGAAACGAAATTTGTACATTATAATCATCTGTTAGACATCTGAAGGATACAAATTTAATTGGGTTGTTATATCATAACAGCTGAAAGTTTAATTCTGAAATAATGACTTACTGTCTTACATGTAGGTAATATAATAAGAATTTGTCAAATTTTTGAAATCAACATTACATCATTGTTTTTCTCTTAAAAAAAATCATGGTCGAACACTCAACAGCATATACTTTTTTCAAAACCAATATCTTTTTTCATGACACATGGTTTCGACCAATATCGCAGCATGCATCTAATATACACACGTCACCTGATCTGTGTATGATATGCATGATAAGCTGGTACAACTGTAGACCTATCCTTGGGATGCCCTTGGCATTCAGCAGAAATAACAATGAGGGATCTCATTGGCCATGTTGACAACTAGATTTCCATGGGGAATGAGTAGGGTCAAAGGGAAGTGTCCCCATGGGTTAGTACAACATTATTTCTGATGAATGAAAAGCTCTTGAAGTCTGTGGTGTGACTGTCAAGTCTTCTGCCTCTGTACATCTTTCAATTGTGTATTCTTTCTAGTTAACGAGGCAGGCAAAGAGGTCTTGTGGGCTTGATCTAATTTCAAGTTTAATTGATTTTTTTGTATGGATGATTTGGGAGGAAGACAGTTGGTTATGTGTGGGCTAGTTCATTTTATAGCAGGGGGGCAATTCATTGTGAATGAAAACTAGAACTTAGTAGAAGGGGATGTTTTGTATTGTGTTAACTTAGGTGAAATGGTAATGCAATATAAAAAACATCCCCATTGTGTAAAGGGGTACCTCCAAAAATTCTGGAAACAAACTTTCTGAAACTAATGAGAAGATATATGAATCTATGTTAATATGTGTAAAAGAGACCCAAAATTGCCAAAAAATATTAAGATAGCTTTAAGTGTAGGATATCTCCGAGATTCAATTTTTTGGGACATATGTATTTAAGATGTGGTTTTAGAGTTTTTCCTTTTAGTAGTTATAGCTTTACCCTGTAGATAAGGGCTACATGGTGATAATACCCAGGATCAAAGCTGTACATATCTGCCCTGTGACCTACCATCAGAGCCATGTGTGCCGGTGCAGACATTCTGGCAATGCCTGGCATTCTGTCGCCACTTTCGCCATAAACAAACCCCAGACTGAGACTGGAAGAGCAGGATTATTATACTTGTGCTTTGATACGTCTCGACCTTACTGTAGAGCCGCCATTGCCATTGGCAGGGATCATTCTCTCAGTATCTTTATTACCTTCGCCAATAAGGTTATGCTTTTGTCAGGGTTTGTGTCTGTATCTGTGTGTCTGTCTGTCTGTATGTCTGTCTGTGAGCACGATAAATCGAGGATACCTGGATGGATTTTCTTGATAAAGTTGATACATGTCGGTAGATCTTGATGAGACCTCAAAATGGCTATGTTTTGAAGCCCCCTAGTGACTTTCTTTGGTACTGCAGCAGAACTTTTGTTTGTTTTTTCTATCTTGGGTGCTGAACAGGCTATTATCACAACTTTTGGGTGGTAGATAGCTCTTGTGCTTGGAAAGAAGTGACATAAGTTTGGGCTCTTTAGCAGCTGTCTTTGGAACTGCAGGCGTGTTTCAATTGCAGACTTTGTGGCGCTGTTATTCCACAATCTGGGTAGACTATTTGCTTGTCCTTGGTAAGGTCATAGCAAAGTCTTGGGAAGTAGCACTGTTATACATGCCCACCCTGACCATTATAGGTCCATGTACCATAAGTAACAGTATCTATTACTGTCTATTGTGTATAGTTTGGAAGTGAGCCTATGTTGGAAGTGAGCCTATGCTGCAGCTCGAGTAACATTTGATACAGACAGACAGCCCTGTAAGTGTTATCTGTACTTCAAAGTGACGTTTGCGAACATCAAGCATACGACAGTGCAGAGCCCAGGTTCACAAGCGCCTGGTTACAAATGTAATCTCTGTGACCTTACAACACTGGATGTCTACTACATTCTGAGCATGCCTTGAATGCAGGGACAACTCCAAGCCATTGGGCCTTCTGTTACAAGAATAATGAAGGAAGGGACCTTCATTGATTCATAGTAATAGTTTTCCAAGAGTCTAACAGACATTTGTGTCTCGCTTTTATCTTAAGCTTTTATATCTACAAAGTTGTTGAAGCCGCATTGCTCTATCAACTATCAAAAAAGCATCACGCTTTGTCTCCAGCAAATGTAATGTTTGTAGTTCATCATGCTTTGTCGTTATTAACCTTTATCGTGCTGAGGTCCTCCACGTACCAACGGACAGTACCCCCATTATATACTGTAGGTTAAGTAAAAGAAAATAGCTCTGCAACCCAATAAATGCACTGATTCTTTTATTTGTTTTATGACTACTCATTATCATTTTGCCTGTTAAAACATTAATGTCCTTCTGGATATATTTTTTGATTGTCATTGACTTATGTCATGCCCCTTTTCAGATATTGAACCCCTCTCCTTTCGCAATGTGACTCAAAAAGACTGTTGTAATCAAAAGGTCGAGATGGATTTGTCATTTCTCATGCCAGCTGTTCTGGTGGCGGTGAACCTCGCATTAGTACCGACTACGTTAGTATTCACGGGGAGACGCGCGGTTATGAATCTCGATGTCGGAATGGCCTTTTGGGAGTATACGCGGCCCGGGGCTCCATTTTGAGGCTTTTACACTCGCAGGGGCAGCTATCGCATTACCTGTACGCTCCTTTTAATACGAGAGACCGTCAATAGGAAGTGAATATAAATCTTGCGTTGCCAATGACTGGTTTTATGGTTATTACATGAAATTGGTATATGAATGTCCTTACTTCAAAGTAACGACCTGATCAAAATGTCTACGTCTGTAATTAAGAACAATTGGGATCGTTAAAAGAGACTTCATATTTCCTTAAAAAAAGAATTTTGTTTGTTTCACATATCCAGTAAACTGCCTTTTGGTGTAATACGTCTGTTTTGTACAGGAAGTACAAGCTGGATAAGACTGGACTGTACTGTGTAAGGTTTTGATCCACTCACAGTCACACTGGAATGGACCCCTAAGCTTTTCAATAAGTATGGCGGGTTCTCTAACTTGCTTTGATTTGTTCCTCGAACACAGGACCGCTGGCTTAACGTTCCATCCGAGAGGACGCTAGGCACCAATTTTTACCTTAGTTGAGTGAAGAAATACACTGAAGGTGTAAAGTGCCTTTCCCCATCGGGTCTGCTAGGGATTCGAACCCAGAACCTTTATATTCTAAGCCAGCAACCCCAACTGCAAGACCACCTTGACACCTCAGGTCCTGGTAAGGTGGTCTTGTGGTTAGGGTTGTGGGCACGTATAGAATACAAGTAAAATCAGAACTGCTATTGAATTTTCCATATATAGAATAGTCTATTTGTACATTTTTTCAAAAATATCCAAGCAGATGTTGGAGTAGAAAACTGTTAAAATGTTACAATTTTCAACCCTTACATCTGCTTTGAGATTGACATTTTTTTCACATCGTTGTCCCCTCCTGGGGGTGTTAATGACCTGTCCCCAGATATCCAGAATCAGGGTCAAATGTACAGATAGGACCCAGTTGTGTCTCCTCCAAGCCTATTCATCTTCATGTTCTATTTACCCAGTATCGATCACTCTAACCCGCTTGAGGTGGATCTTACATTGTTAAGCACAACACATCGTCCCTGTCTGACTCTTCTGACTGTCTATATTGCTTTGTAAAGGCTCTGCCTAAGGGACTATCCCATACATTTTAAAAGAAAAGAAAAGAAACAATTGTGTGATGTAGTGTGTAGTACATTTGGAGCTATTATAAGATTCCACATGAATGCAGCATGAAATTTTGATGGAAGCTGGCTGGGGTATGAATTCCCGACGGGCAGTGTCGGAATAGTCTACCTGCATGGAAACAGGAATAGGAACACACAAATCAATTTTTGAATCATTGCACGGACGGAAAACGGAATGCCAATCTTGTCTTTGGAGAGAAACCGTATTTATGCAGAAAGGATACAGTGAACGTTCAGAGGGGATGTATCGTATTTGACGTGCTTAATATTCGTTTTTCCTACAAGTGGCATGGCATACTAGTTTCGTACAATGGTCTGTAAAATATCTATTTGACTTTGTTTTAGAACTTTCAGATAGGATATTTTCTCTTTGTTCCCTTTTCTGTTTGCATTTCATATATGTTTATACATGTGTATACATCATGAAAAATGAATGATGTAACCATATCCCTATAGGGGTGGCCTGTGCTTTATCTATGGGTTTAATTGGTCTCCGTTGTTGTAGCACAATTTGTCTGCCCATTTACAAGTCACCATTGACATTCCCCCCAACTCCTCTGATTTCTATTTTTATGGCATGGTATAGTAGTCGCACCCACACAAGTATGCTTAATTACTTTCTCACGTGTTCAATTATTTAGCGTACGGACCTTGCGCTGGCTGCGATATCCCCGCAGATGATTCTGAATTCATCAGAAGTCTCGTGTTTTCGCCGGCATATTGATCTAAAGAGCATATCATTGTGAAGGCAGTCACAGGAGGAAAGGCAAATAGCGAACACCTTCTCGGTTTGAGCGGGACCTAATGTTACACGATATTGAATTTGGAGCTCTTTACGTACTTTCAGGAGCCGCTTCGATGGAGCTAAGTTTTAGTAGTTTTTCCGTAAGTATCTTCATTTTCTCATCATTTATCAAAAAGCATGGTAGCTTCTAATCTCACTTATCGTTATTATTATGTCTTATGCATTGATTGCTTGTTATAAAGTATATGGCTGTAAGGAGTATGTTAGGTTAAATTGCCTGCCAATTTTTTATTCGGTACAGAGAGCACATGAATTATGGCTATTGAAAACGTGAAGTTATTTCATCAATTTTTCAACGATGTGTGTCAGGCTTCTTTCGTTTTGATTCGACAATACCTTTTTGTGTTGTGACAAAACTACAGGTTTTTGTGCTTTTGTATGAAATGGAAGACGTTGGCAGAATGGCTTAATGGGATGAAAATAATGCATTGGAGCTTTGGAGGACGCCACCGGCAATTCCAGCAGCCAATATGGGGAGTCAGTCTGGTAGCAGTGATAGTGCTGCAACTACAAATAGATGTCATCAATTATTACATACACCATACATACATGTGTTCAAAATGAAATGTAGTGGCGTAATTGCCTAAGCGGGAGGATTTCAAAGGTCAAGCCTTTCCTCCTACCGATATTTTACCATCTGGTTGCTACGAGAAAGTATTCTTTTAACAAAAACATAAAATGCTTTCGTTTTAACTGACAAGTCTCACGTAAACGTTGTCAGTTGCAGTTGGTAATTTTTTGTAACAGAAGTTCATTTGTTACTAGATTGCTGCTTGACAGAATTCAGCTCGTTTGAGTTTGAAAGATGAAACGATCCCTATTATCTCCCCGACCATATTTCAATGATGACCTTTTGCACAATGGCATTTCTCTGTTGATGGTGTTAAAGAATCCTATTTTTAAAGCTGACATGCCATGAAGTATTATTGAAGCTTTCTTTTGTAGTATACGGGTGGATTTAGTTTTAATACAGATTAGGATATGTCATATTTTACAAATGTGATATTTTTCCAAAATTAAAGGCAAGTGCTCTATGATACCACCATACGCTGTGATCATTACTGTGCTTTCCCCTCACGGTGCGTAGCATATAGAGAAACTCTATCTGTAATAATATTGCCTAAAATCACGTTGTTAAATCTCTCGACGTGCGAGGCACTTTTGGACAGGATCTTCGATAATGGACGCGGACCGTGCCGGTTTTGTGGTGAGCGCAGACAATATCAGGCCATTATATATCTATCGGAAATATTTGTCATGGTAAGAAATGTTTGCCCTCCCCGTGAGTGACTGCTATTGATTTTAGCTTAACCTTCTGTAGGGGACACTTCTTACATGGATCAATGCTCGCATGGTTGGCGGGGATCGCCAAACGTCCAACCTCCCAACTCTAAACCGCCCCTACAAAATACCGTCATTCGACGCGGTACGGGCTTTGTCTAAACTTTACTTTCATGCGTATCCAGTTTTTAACACCTTCTGGTTGCGTTTAGACCACCAGACGTAGATTGATGCGAACCGCTAAGCCGCCTGGTGTCGCTCAGCATCAATTTTGATTTGTCTCTGGCTATCGATACTGTTGAATCCAAACCTTGTGGTATTTAAGACTGCTTGAACGATGGTGATCATCTTTATGAGTTTTTTTGACAGGTAAGCAGAATTACTTTGTTTTACTCAAAGTCAAATGTAGAAACAAATTTTGCTAAGCAGACATATTTTTACTTGTTAGAAAAATAGCAACATCTTTAGTCTTATTTGATTAATTAGTTCTAGCATAGTTTACGTGAATTAACTTTTGTTATGCAACATGTCATCATGTATTTTAACGATCTCTTGAGCTTTGAGTTTAAAAGCACTTCGATTGACTGCATATCTAGGTTATTACGCCTGACCGAGTGCAACATTGAGTTGGAAATGAAGATAAAGAGGTTGACCCAATATCTTACAGGATGATTCGTGAGGGGTGCTTCATCGTCTACAAAAGAACTGTGTTACTGAAGTGCTTTCGATTAGAGCTTTCTGTTCTCAATTGATATTCTTATGCAATGATTATAGATTATAACCCATGGCCATAAGCACAAGCTTTAGATATCAGTATCATTCCCAGTTATGAGTTAAGGTACATGTATTGGTTATTAGAGTCATATTAGAACCGTAAATTGTGAAATATCTGCTGTGGTTTAAGGTTTTCATTTTTCACAGTTTCATGGCATCACACTAAGTCAGTAAGTCAGTAAGTTTTTTATCTGCATACTCTTGATTTTCACAGTGCAGCAAACTTAAATAAACTTGCAGTATATATGGACGTGCATTTCCAAGATTTTGTTTTCCACATTTTTGTCTGGAACAAAATCTACCCGTGCTATCATCTTAGTGTTCTTTGTGTAGAATTTTGAATGATAATTTATTGATATTGATCAAAACATGAATAAAGGTCCATCAATATTGATAGATTTCACAGACAGCAGACTCTGATCTAGATGTCCTAAATCATTGTCTCTTTTACAACATTGCCCCCTTTGGCTTAACCAATGCATTAAGTCCGAGGCCTTCAAACATGAATATCCCTTTTAGTGTAGTCGCTGGTGTCAAAGTATTGATCCACATGTGTGAAATGTATAATGCGACCGGGGAAGGTCGGCACACCAATTAAGAGGATGTCGGAGAAATTCCTCTCAGGTTTACGACAAAGGTCGTACGTAGCTGTCTCATACCATAACTTCTACGTGTATTTTTTCCAAATGTTTAAAGTAATTTTAGACTCTTTCCACAGAAGGCTTAGTTGTACAATGTGCAAAGTACATTCTTACAATTCTCTATCCCTTCCTGCCGTAAGTCATTATATTCTCATCACATCTGCTGCATAGAAAAGATTTTTCACATACCAGGGCTGTTTCCAGAACCCGTTTCTCCATCCTGGGATATAAATTTGCTTCTTGGGATGGAAAAAATTATCAAAAAATCTGACCTTTGTTTATGACATGCAATTGATGAAAATGTATTTTTATCAGATTTGACAATGAAAATTAACAACATGAGCTCCCAAAAAAATGAGTGGGATCATGGGATGAAAAAATTTTAAAGCTCTAGACAGCCCTCTGACATACCAACATATGTCTATAAACCTTTATTTGAGAGTACCAGTTTTAATTATGAAATGGCAGGTCTTTGCTAACATGTGTGAACCACGTTGTCTTTGAGGTGTAATCACATTTTTGTCTCATCAATAGATGATTATTGGCCAACCAGTGGCAGACCTTGGTGGCAGGGCTAATTGTTTCTATTAATTCTGCCCGCATTTCAAAACCATCGGCTATTTATCATCAGAATCTCGCAGACGCGACAGTCTCCAGAGATAGATTTGAAGTGCCAATGATGTGCATTAGCCTGGGATATGAATATGTGGAATCTATATTTTATTGGTAGCCTTGTAAGATTTAATTATACATTCTTTTTTAAATCAGTTGGATCTTGACACATTTTTTTTGTTTGTTATGTACATTCTGTTGGATGTCAGATCCAGCGAACAACCGAGTTGATTCTATTTTCTTTCTCAACAAATACTGAAAATTTTAACCATTTTTTAAAGTTGCCATTTGTAGTGTATAGAATTTTTGGTGATGCATGTACATTGTATGCATATATCTAGTAAGTCCCGAATAAATATAACTATCTGACAATGTTTATGATTATTACATATCATCTTTGCTTTACTCACAGTCAGACCCTGAAATATGGTGTTAGATTTCATACACAACATACTACTGGCAAACCTTCACAGAATATAATGTCCATATCTTGATTGATAGTATGTTCTGTAATTGTAAGGGGTTTATGTGTCTAGCTGTTGCATTTGCTGAGCCACTGAATCCCTTTCCATAATCGTTACATGTAAGGAATGACACCATCTGAGCTATAGATCCATGTGTGTTGTAAAGATGTTACATTGGGAATTTTGTTTATTACTGGTTGTGCTCCTCTATCTAGCTTAGCTTGATTTTTGGTTTCGTTGTCAACCTGCTGGCGGTAATCGAATTCTCAGTCCTGTTTTTCTGCAAATATGTCGATTTATTTTCCTGTTACACGACTTGGACTAGCACTAGTAGCAGGAAAGCGTGTGGGCGGGTAGGTCTAGCAGAGAACATTAGATACTGATAGCTGTTAAAGATACATTCAGGTCACAAGGCAAAGCATTGAGCCTGCTGTATTCAAGTGTGGGCTGGCTGACGCACCATCTAAAGTGGTCGGGAGACAATATCTCTTCACATGCAGGAACAGGTGAGGCAGCATGCATCAGCTCAGGACAACCGGCGTAGTAATTGGCAGATAAGATTCCTCAAGGCCAGGAACGATTTCTTAAAACACGAAGACGTATTCCAAGGATTTTATAAAGGACGACTATTTTCCAGACAGATACTGCAATAGCTGACTCTATTAGTATTACAAATAGATTGTGTCTTCTTCATGTTCAAACAGGCATTCTGCTAGATGCTGCATACTCTTTTATTTTATGTATACCGTTTTTCCATCTCATTGTTAACAGTTTGGAAAACCTGCACCAATTGTGGTAAAGCATGTGCATAGAAGTTAAGTACAAGCAATTAGTGTTATTACCAGGTTTTAAGTAGCATTACCATCCAAAGCTTCTGAAACGGTTACTTTTGTATAGAAGTGTAAGTAGACTTGAAAAGATGTTGTCGCTTAAGCACTGTACTGACCTTCCCAGAGGTGAAGCCCTAGGGAAGAGGGGAAAGTAGTGATACATGTTTTGATAAGCCAGTGCCTTAATGTTGGACAAGTTAATCTGCCTAGGGAAAGGGTAAATGATAGGTAAGGTAAATGGCACTGGAACCCCTCTATGGCTATTTACAGTATCTTATATATGTCGGTGACTGAAATGGCTTTTTGGCGTCTGGAAAACCTTGTCGCTGTAACATTTTTTGGCTTCTTGCTTTAAGATTTGTTCAATGCAAACACAAGAGCCCAAGAACAAACATTATTGTAAGAACCAGGGCTCTAACCTCTAAGAGTGGAGATAAAGATATGAACAACTCCAAATTTTGCAGGCTACATAATTTTATGAACCACAATCTACCCTGTAGCTATTGTTTAACATTTTCCCAAATGTAATAAATTGTGCTCAAGAAGAAGATCTCCTTTAAGAAAAAAATAAGTGACTAAATTCTATTGAGAACTCATGAATTTCATTCCAGTCATAATCATTATTAGCAAGAAATTCTGGGGGGAAATGCCCTCTTCAGTGGGCAATAATTTGTGATCACAATTATTGATTGGTAGGTTACGCCGCAAGCACACTGGGTCGACATGTAATCTTGTATTCTAGCAGTCGCTACTTTGTCATCCTGAAAATTGTTGTGAATTCCCCATACAAAATCACTATGCACCAATCATATCTTTGTAAATGCATTTCCACTAGATTCTTACGTTACATCGACATCAGTTTGAATGTTTGTCTTTCCAGGGGGGACAGTGGCTTTGAATGACAAAGTATTGCCTGTAAAGTATTTGTTAATTCTTGCAAATTGCTCTCGAATATACAAGCCATAGCTGTGGATGCGCTGCTCAAATTCTATAGCTACCGGCTTAGTAAAAGACCCCAGGGAAATCTACAGGATTCTGCTCCCCATATACAAATCACATTCACTCCGACACCTTATGGAATTGACACCTAATCTTGCGAAATCTAAGTGTGCAGAATCGTCATCAACGGATTGGATGAATTTTGACATTTTTTATTGGTTAGGTTCGTTGGTTGGTAAGAAATTATGGTTACGTTTTATACGTGTACACATGTACACGTATATAGAGGTCATGATTTTAACATTCAAAGGTTATGTTCATAAGTGGTAGAGCTAGCAATGAATGAGTGAGCGAATCTTAAATCAATGATGGCTTTTTGTATCATATTTTTGAGAATGATGGGTCACAAGAGCGGTTTCTTCGTCGTGCATATGAATATAAAGAGAACATGCGGACAGCTGGCAGTTTTTGGGTAGCGAGTTCTATAATTGTCTGATGGCCAAAGCAAGTACATCTCCTTTGTAATCTTCACACACATGAGCGTCGTATGATACCGTAAATCTTGAGAACTTCACCATGGTCTTATTTTCTCGGTTTTCTTTTCGTGGTGACATCTCCATCGCGAATTCTTGACACACAAATGTGTTTCCAACAAACTACTACTGTACTACAAAAATATTTCAACTGTGAATTTAAAAACAACAACCCAGAAACCTTCTCAATAAAACCACTGCGAAAGTAAATGAATTTACTATTTTCTTCAAGTTCAACCTGATACTGACCCTAGATGATGTGGCAGGAATGAATCCCTAAGTGCTAATTAGCATATTTATTACATATGTGGGGAGCAGTAGTTCAGCCTCTCATTTACATACACAGGGTTCACATTCATAGTATTTGTGAAACAGTGTATTCATTTGAGGGAGCCTTAAAAAATTGTCAGGCTTGCTTACGGCCTACCAGCAGTCAGACAGAATTTCAGAGATCGCTGGTTTTGTAGATGTCACGATACACCAGGAAACATATTATACATTTCCTAGAAAAAGAGAGGTATAGACCTTAGTAGGAAGTGGTATATCCCCATCCTTAAGTGTTATGCAAACGTTTAGGTATGCTGGATTGGGGCTCATTGCTACCTCCTGAGGGACTGGTAAGTATTATGTACATTTTTAGATGTCCACAAAATCATGTATGAAATTGCAGCTTTGATACATTTTTAACTGGAAGAGAAATTAATCTAAGCTTTGATTGTAAATTGTGTGGTTACCGGCAATAAGGAATGTATTTATTACATGCACTACCAAGCGTTGTCAAATGAACAGAATGAATATTGATTGCAAAGTGAGTATCATACAAATTATGTATATCAACGGTAGATGCAAGCAAATTGCTTCGGCTAGCTTTATTGATGTACCGTTCGATATGAATGATATACACTTGCAAAGAGGCATTTGAATGCGTCAAATATGTATATTGCACAACAGGTCAAAGATTGTTATATAAAGGTGGCCATCTAGAATGAAATAGGTTGCATTGGTAATCATGTCCTGAAATAAGACTTTAGTTGCATCAGTTATACAACGTATGTCATTCTGAGAACTGTAAAATTAGCTGCGAATGTTCTGCCTTTGATGTTTAAGCCATTGATGCTGATGAATTCTATTAGTATTATGATTCCCAATAGCATCTAGATATGTCTGAAGAAATACAGGTTAGGGGTCTTGTGCACAGTATTGATTTGTTAACTGTTATGTGGAAATTAGTGTACAGCAAAGAATATGCTTGTAATGTGTTGAGCTAGAGGAAACATTTTCTTTTGCAGCTGCTTCCCACCCTTCTGCGACATATAATGGTTAATCCCCCTGTGTGACATTTGAAAGCAGGTGGATCTCCCCCTAATTGGTCTGTTGGAACAGGAGATCCCACCACATTTACTGTGCATTCATTTAGCTTTGCAATTCTTGAAATTTGCGACACAGCGGAAATCAAGAGTTTGATGCATTTTTTAGTTCACGGTTGAAACAATCATAGTGAGACAGAGCATATGTTCGCGGTGTGATGATTTCGCAATGAGCGGTCGCCATGAAAATCATGAACATAAAACCACCACAAATATTCTACAATATTCAGTAATTTTCTGTTTCAAGGCCAGATATTGGAGTGGACCTTTCTTTTGAATGATTGGACCAAAGTGCAAGGAGGTCTTTTAAGATTTTACTCCCCAGAAATTGTAATGAAGGAAAAAAATATGGAATTGTAATATTTCAAGGGATTGGCCAAGGGCTAAATGTATAGCAGAGCGTTTGATGGCTGAACATCAATTTTGCCAATGTCTTGCCTCAGTCTCTTCTTTATATCATATTGAAGATGAATTTTTATCAGCAAAATGTTGTAGTTACGATGATTGCCTTTAAGGTATCCTAAACTTATCCATTTAATGGAATACAGGATTAATCTTTTATTTAAGCAAAGGGTTATCACTTCTAAGTTGTGGATTTAGTACTTACACCTTGCATCTAAGTGCTCCTCATTCTTTCCTTAAAGGTATGAATAGAATTACCTGGTATTTGGGGTTTTGTGGGTTCAAAGAGACTTCCTGTCTTAAGAACTGCCGTTTGACTTGAGTCGTGACTTCATTTAAGATGCCAGTTTCCAAGAACGGGAAGTAAATAACTGCTTGAGTGGGCTCGCAAGATTTGGATTTGGAGGAGGGTTTTCAAGTAGGCAAGAAGAATTGTGGACATTCAAATTGCCATTTGAAATCATATCTGGTATGGTCCCTTGTCTGTAATTTGGCTTTGTAGAGATTATAAAAGTTGTAAGCTTATTCCAAATCTCTCCTCTTTTAGCCTTACTGTAGCTTCACCAAACAAACAACATTGCTCTCGTATATAAAATACTGTAGCCTGATTATATGTTTGCCGAGCCTTAAGGTGATTGATACACTTAAGACCCCATAGGGAAGAAATAACTTCATTCTCTATAAATACTTTGTGATCATGTTTTTATGTTTGCATGTAAGATACAAAGGGGTTATTTCCTAGGTCTTTCCTAGTAACCACTAGTTGTTATTACCAAGCTCGTTGGTGCTGAATTTCAAGTACATCCAAGCAATGACATTTACTAATTCATGACCCTCTTGTGGCTTAAAACAATCAATAAACATGATTGTGGTTGAACATATCCCTGAACTTGACATAGGGGGAATTAGAGAGAATGACCCTGGGATGTTGCTAATGCTAGCTGATGCTATGATGTATTTGTATTTTATTATTATATCGGGTTGTGTTATCATTATTGATATTTGAAGTCTGACAAGTGGCTATATCTTGGAAAAGAATTGCCAAATCAATATAATTATGTCTTTTTCATTATTGTATTTCATTGTATTCTACTGTATTTTGCTTTCTTTCTTCCTTTAGTGTAAATGTATGGAGTTGAAATACGGATGTTCAAAGGTTTTACTGACTGACTGCGGTCCTTTTTTACGCCGCTGATTGATGCCCATGATTTGTAATGGTTGAAGGGTTCAAGACGATAATGGCATATCGGAAATACCACGTACCGACTGAATGTAAATGTATGTGGGGTAAGATAAGAAGGCGGGCTTAAAATTGTTAGTTATCATGTTTTGGTACTTAGATGATATTGAGTGTAAAGCGTGTAAAAAGCTTGTTATGTATATCATGTAGTTCTGTTATTTTATGTCAAATTATCGCAGTCGTGAAAAAGTATTGCCTTTCGTACATATGGCTCGTCACCCGTCCCTCGTAAGTATTACGATTGGTTAATCATTGTGTCTAGAGCAGAACCCCCTCACCTGGATAATTGTAAACGATCGTCTCATGTCAATTGGTGTCGCATGGCAATTCCTTTCGGAGACTTGACGCCGTATTAAAAGCGGGAACATGATTAAAATTAATGCAGTGCAAAGAAACTGCCTGAATAATTGATACACGTACAATGTCGCATTTCCCTCTCGCCAGGACCGAACGGGGTGAAATCAATCGGATTTGAAGCCGTTCGTTGCGGTATTACGCGGGAAAGGGTACAATCATATCCACCGTAAGTATTCTGGTCAATGCTGATATCCCTCGCATTTTATGGGGCGTTTTATAGGAAATTCCATCTTGGCGGTTTCCATAGATTATTCCCCGTGCAATATTTAGCCGTAAAGAATGAGCGTTCTTGTCGTTTTGATCAGGAAAAATCTCCTTCAGAAGTTATGACGAATAATTTATCACAAAGATGATTGCTCATTGGAGTTACAATTTAGGAATTTTGGTTAGTATTTCTCACGCTTTGAAGGAGAGAGTACCGTCGGTGGCAGTTGTTTGTAATTCTTTTGATGATTTAATGCGGTTCGATGTTTGTAGGCGGTTTTCCATTCATCGGTGATTTGAGCTCTTTTCAATGCGGGGTAGTGCCGCCAGTACCAAATGAAAGCCTTGAGCTAACATGCCTCTTAATCAAATCCACCTAATGCTGCCTCCTTGTCTCGCTGTGGGGGACCGTGTCTGAGGTATGGTTTAATGTTGCAGACGTGTCTCTATATGATCGTATTGAATAACGCTGCGTCCAGGCAGAAAACAGCACGGTAATAGACCTGTACATTTATCGATATTGTCCATGTCCTTGGTACTGACTTGAGTGTTAGAGAAGCTGCATCTATTCCTTCTGTTAGGATCTAATGTTTTATTGAAGATAAATGATGCAGGTAAAATGTTGTCAATTAAAATTTCTGTATCAAGATTGTATAGATTTGAAAATTGATTACCAATGCTTTCAGGTAGCCCAAGAACGCCATAATTCATAGTTAGATAATCTATAAACATTATTTTATGCCTTTGGTAGATCACATTAATGACCTTTTTCACCCTTATACATCATAATTTCAATATACAAAATGTAGAGAAGCTACTAACAACGGTAATGACAGTTGGTCGATCGCACGTTAAGCGTACTTTCAAAATGAACAGTTCTGCCTACGGGTGGGTTTGCAGTGGCAGAAATTAGTCAGACACTATGCTTAATCTTACTATTTGTTTTAGCATTATGAAGAGGGTATAATAGGGTGATAAGTTTTCAATGTTGACAATTTGGTAAGCTATTCGATACATTAGAATTAGATTCAAGTCTGCTATTGGAAAAGATTGATATTTAACATTGAGTTCAATGGGATTTTTGCATTTGGGCTTGAAATTGAATATTCACATCTTGCAGGGGCAATTATAAAGAATGAGAAAAGGACGAAATGAGAAAAGAATTGTTAGCTGTGCCTTTAGTTCACTGAGATTGGATTTTTAAAGATTTTTCGGCAGAAGAAATCACAAAAGTCAATCAAATTATCAATGTACATAATTGTCTACTCTAAAAGTCCATCTTTTAAAATTTGCATGTAATTCATTACTTCCGTTAAAAAAATATTAATCAGTAATTGCACTAGCATTAGAAAGTTACATCGAACGATGTTGATGCTTGGCTATTTTAGTAGATAAACCTTTTTTATTACGGACATCAAGAAGAGTAATGCCATTATTACCAACCGATATTTCTTCCTGAATGAATGACAATCAAATGATATGAATCTTGTTAATCTGTGTTTGATAGTGCTGTCCTTACAATGACTCAGTGTGATATGCATGGAAGGATAGAAGCTGTCAAGTTTTTGATGAAGTGCCCAGCGATGTGCTCTTGAAGTGCTGAATGTAAAACGAAGCCTGTTATCTACAGCCTTCCCTGTGGAAAGTGAGAGGCCCATTCTTCTTAATACCATGTGAACGTACCTGTGCTTGCATGGTTAAGTCACCGGGATTTCTTCTATGTGAAGAGAGTATTAATGGAGAAGGAATGAAATTTCTGAAGTTCATTTTTCTTTAGGTAGTTTTTGTGAGACATGAAATGTCATTTAAGGTGGTACTTTCTACTTATCATGTGTTTGACTGTGTGTTTATCACTTTCGTCTGTGTGGTCATATTCTTTCACTTACTATATATATATCAAACTGAAGATTTTTTTCGGCAAAATGGTTTGTATTCCCCACACACATTTAGGCCTATAGATTATAGCATTGGAATTGGGAGAGTACTTGTCTGCAAAAATGAAGTATAAGGCTGATAGTATTCAGGTAAAGCAAGGTTGTAGGTTGACATTTGAGGAAATCCTCATTTCTTTTATGGTCCCCATGTGGTGGATGTTAGATAAAGTGGTATAACTGTCTATACACCTGTTTCCTGACTTAAATAAATCATCAAAGCGCTTCGCCGATACAAATCGGGCATTCAGGGCAGCCATTTTCCAACCAGGAGGTATTGCAGATTCCCCATCATGTATTTCGCCCGGGGGAGTCCAATGCCATAAAAAATCCATCTCTGTGACAAGTACAAGAACTGCCCGGGGCGAAATGTAAACCCTCTTGATATTGTGCAATGCAGCATTCATGAAGGTCTGAAAAGAGAATTGACATTAGCAGTATATACATCAGTATATTTGTAGACACTGCTTGCCTGATAACCTCCTGTTCCCCTGTAATATGTCAAAGGGGACCCGTTCACCTCTTTATAGCTTTGTTGGAGATGTACGTGAAAACCAAGGTGTTTACACATTCGTGCTGACTGTATGACATGTATTTAGGAACCCTGGTCACACTTGAAGATCCAGGGTTATAAGGAATTACCGTTGGTTAATTTATCTTGAGACATTGGTCTATAACACAGTACTCATCCTAAGGATGTTTTGTATGTAGTTAACTGGAGGAAAGACAGCCTGATTAGTTTTAGTGTGTAATTGTCATGGAATGGGTGGTTATGGTAAGAGTCTTATCTTTTTTTGCAGTAGCCATGCTTAAATTTTTATTGTTTTAATTCGGGGAGTTTTTTTTCTTAGAAGCAGAAACATTTTGAATTTTCAGTTTCAAATGTCATTGAAGTTTAAGATTTTCTTTCATTAATGGTATTTTCATGCCTGTTGTAATTCCTGAATTGAAAAACCATAAAAAGAATTGCTGACCCGTTGGTTTCCCATTGACATAAGCACTAATTAATAATAAGAATCCTGTCTAAAGTGACCACCTGTCCACACAGACCAGATTTTGTTGGTCCCCTGAGTGGTCTTCTTGGGCAGTTTTGACCAACTGACGCACACAAACGGACCAGCCCCTGAGTGTCTAGCAGACCTTGCCTTCCCAGCCAGTGTTGCCATACAAGTGCTATTAATAGGTCAGGGGTGGTGTCAGGGACTTGGCAACAGGAGGTATTTTAGCCTCAACACTGGAGAATTGGCCCTTAGTACCAGCAACCATGCTATTTGACACCTCACTGGGAGAAAACATCAGTGTCTCTCACTATGTCAATTCTTCGCTACAGGTTAGATCACACACTCTGCGTTATGGTGACATTTGATGCTGCTCTGTTATGTCTCGTAAAATCTATCCATGTACTTCGATCAATGATTTGGATGTGATTTATATACAATTACAAATGTACAAAGAAAATGCTAAGTATATTCATTTTCTCAAAGTTGAATGATAGCTATTTGGTTTAGCAGTTTTACTCATACCTAAAGCTCTAAAGGCAATTGTATTATCTCATTCTGATCTTAAAATGTTTATTCTACCCGAACCTATTTTGTAAACTACCTTTGTTGACTTGTATAAACTGATCCTCATGTTTTTTAAATTATAGAAACATATTTACATATTGTATCCTTCATGTGATCTGTGTGCTTCATATTTGCACAATATACTGTACATCCAAATGTAGTTCTATTATTTTGGCATCATTTCTTGGAAAACAAGTAATGATATCAGTCTTGCAATGATATAAGTAATATGCTTTTGACCCACGCTTCTACATTGTATTTCATGAACAGTAGGTTAAACTTAAAGGTGGATGGATATACAATTGATACATGTGGTTGCAATGGTATGGAAAGAACCGATTGGTTAGGTCATTTGCTGTTTAGCTTGTGTTAAGATTCTGTAATCAATTTTGCCCTGGAATTCAGCTGTAACGGTTTGAAGCCAGGTGAACTTTGTCATTTGTTAGGAAACAGCTGTTAGTCGTCCGTTGTAGGTACACAGTTTATGTAGGTGTGGGGGGCTGAAGTCCAGGTGTACACATTGGTACAATAGCCGCTCTTGTCACATGGACAGCTGGGTGAACGTACATGTACGACCTCCAAGCTCATTTTTACATAAGCATAAAGCACTGCTATTTATATAACTTTTCATCAGTGTAACAACGAAAGGAGCTCTAGACAAGAGAATCCAAGTTGTAAGGTAATGAACCCTTTTTTTTCTGATTTCCAGATGAAGCGGAAGTCTGAATCTGGTCCGGACTTGCGAGGGCTGTCCCCAGGAAAGAAGCCATGTCGAGTCGCAGAAATACCGAGGTAAGACGACTTAAACGCTGCGTATCAGTTTTCGATTTTGTTACAATACTAGCACTCTTATATACACAGAGTATCTCCATTGGTATATATATGTCACAGTACAGATTGGAATCCAGTACAATCTGGAACTGTCCTAGGACAGATTGGAATTCCAATCTGTCCTAGGACAGATTGGAATTCCAATCTGTCCTAGGACTGTTCCAGATTGTACTAGTACAGATTGGAATTCCAATCTGTCCTAGGACAGATTGGAATCCTGATTCCAATCTGTACTAGTACAAATTGGAATCCTACAACTGAACTGTATGTAAATTAGAGACATTTGCATATTATGGCAGATTATGAGTATGTTCCATGAAATACTATCACGGTCATACAATAAGAATATTGAATTAAACTGTGCTTCAGACAGTTTACATAAACAGTGCTAACCTACAAAATAGACTACTTAATATAGTAGTTCAAGATTCATATCCAAATCTCATGTTTCGAGCCATGTTGGTGACATACTTATCATTTTTGGTTTACCTTGTACTTCAAGCCCGTTCTACGTTTATTTTAGTCCGCGGGGTTCTGTTCAGGCCCGCGGCCTATCCCCCTAGCTTAGACTTTTCATAGAATTTATCACATAAGTGCTAATTAAACAGGCTGGCCAGGTGTGATTTCTGATTAATGCAGTGACTTTCATGGTGTTGTATGAATGCAGTCTACATGCAGGCTGGCCTGTCAGCCCCGCGGTCTAACTCGCCAATTCTGGGGGGGAAACTTCATAAGCCCGGGAAAACTCTTTGTACACTGAGGTCTAAGCAACTTCAAATATCTTGATAAGTTTAAACACCATTGCAATAAAAAAAAACGAATAATGAAGATAGCATAATCTTAAAATGGTATGTAAAAGTTACCTGTACATGGTTGGTTAACATAAATTCGCGGGGTACTTAAATTCGCCATTTTTTGAAACGGTGTATTTTAGGGATATGTGCTAGATGCAAAATCAGTTATAACGCCAGCAATGCAAACCGGATAGACTAACGTATTCAGAACACTGGCTGAAAAGCTTCGATAACCATGCATTAGAAGTTGGCGACATCAAAAACTCTCTGTCCCTTATTGACAGAGTCTGGGGGCTTCGTGGGAGAATCACACTGCGCGGTTGTTCGCTGGTTTATAAGACAAATGTCACATCTCCTGCCTGCTAAACACAATTATTTACAAGACAACTTATTACAATCTCCTTTGCTAGCCTGCAACTGGATTCTAAGTGTGATCAATCATCAAAACTCCTCTTTGTTGCTACAACCTACGGCACGTGTATTTTCCCGCCGCCATGTTATTACCCAAAATCCTGTCGTCAAGCAGACGACAAAGGTTTGTGAGGAACACTTTTTTGTCTAAATGTTGCGTGTGATAGTGGACTGAGGACGATATTTTCCTCAAAGTTTGCTCCTAACACAACAAGGAACACATGGACATAGTTGTATTACCATTTCTACGGCATCCAGCTAACTAAAAAAGTTGAAAACTAGTGAAAACTGACCAGTGTTAACTGGAAAAATCGGTTGAGCATATGGAGTTACTCATAATGGCCATAATATGTCTCTAATTTACATATATACTGTTCAGTTGTAAGATTCCAATCTGTACTAGTACAGATTGGAATCAGGATTCCAATCTGTTCTAGGACAGATTGGAATTCCAATCTGTACTAGTACAATCTGGAACTGTCCTAGGACAGATTGGAATTCCAATCTGTCCTGGAACTGTCCTAGGACAGATTGGAATTCCAATCTGTCCTAGGACGGATTGGAATTCCAATCTGTCCTAGGACAGTTCCAGACTGTACTGGATTCCAATCTGTACTGTGACATATGTCATATAATATATAAGCATTTGTTGTCGTATTCTGGAATTATACCATGTTTGTAACTGAATACACCATGCCTTGGAGGAAGAATGCAAGCTGTATTGATTATAAGAAAGCGTTATACAGTGCATTAGGCTTTGCATATAAGATATAGATATATGCTATGGGTTAGCTATAAATCATTTTACAATCCACATGTTTTTATTCCCAGTTGAAAATGTGTAGAATGCAATTACAGGGATATGTCTATGTGTATATCCTCCCAATTTGTTTATATTCTACAAAAGCAAATGACATGCATGTAATTCTATAATGATAAGCATCTCTACACTAAACCACTTGAAATGCGATTACAATGATACGTAATACATTGTCCTTAACCCTCAAAATCTTGTATATTACAATAAGGTTTAGTCAGTTAAAGTTAAATCATTTTCTAATTGGAGACAGAATACTGTGTAGGCATTCCATTATGATTGGATTGCGAGGAAATTTAGGATTTCAGTCATTAAAACAGGAACACAGCTGGTGTATTTAGAGTGAAACATGTCGCAGACCAAAGTCTGAATTAGTCATCCACAATGTAAACAGGTGCAGCATGTTGGAATGTCAGGTGGTCCTCTCAAACATTCCCCTTGGATACCAGAGCTTGAAATGTAACTCAGCAATTTAACATCTACTTACATAATTCCACCAGGGTACATAATTCCACCACCCTGAAAAGATACGTCCAAACAGATCTCCAACCCAACGTCCCCCAGTACAATGTACTCCTGTATATCTAAACTGTGCATGCCTTGGGGGTGCTGCACTAGAGATTTCTCAAACCCACTGTTTTCCATGTAAATGTTATAATGGAGGTTATGTGCTCAGAAAAAATAGGATGCACAATGAAAGTATATCATCAAAACCTACCAACAAACGTTGACGTTTGAAAAATTGTAGTGAACCCAAATGCTGTAGTTATCTTCAAACTTTAAACAAGTACAAATATGATACATGTACAAGCAAAATTTTATTATTCTTTTACACTTTTTTACAATAGTACCTTTACTTCTACTACATACCTATATCAAGGTGCCCTCATGCACCGTTCTAATTCTGGGTGCACAGAAGTGTGCATAAACCAAACAATTCAAGCCCTGTATTCCTCTAACAACCATGGTAATTATTAATGGTAAAAGACAGTCAGATGAATTGCCCTTTGAATGATCCAATGCAAAAGGAATATTGACGTACGGTCTGTACATATGACATTTGTAACATCTCTACATTAAGCATGTCGTGCCCACTCACAGCTTCTGTGTTCTTAAAAGGCAGTGAGAGTACTAAAACATCTAATGGGGGGTCTTGTGAAGTATGGAAGTGCATATATGCTAATTCTAACGCCCCCACACTGTTCAAAGTGCTTGGAGATTTGAAAGTCATGATTTTTAGATGCATCACATCTGAACGAGATAAAAACAAGATTATACACGTAATGCTTCATACTGTAAGTGCCATGGATTGTAAAAATGTCACTGTTGATATTTAGTCTATTGTAACTGGCAATTGTTTATGTCACAAAGTTCACTTTTCTTTACTACGCGTGTTCAAATACCAGAGTGAACTCGTAGATTATGGCTATTGTTTCTAAAGCTAACACAAAGGTAACATTGATGTCATTGTATTTGCTTGGGGACAAAGTACAATATGTCAACTGTCTAGCTATTGATATATATAAATATATATAGGTAAGCATATGGCTAACTCTTAAAAGGCTAGGGCAACACTTATGGCACTGTCACAGGCATTTATATCATGCATTTATAGATCAAATGATAACTGTGCCACGATACAGGAACTTGTAAAATAATGTATCAAATATCACGCAAGTGCCCAGCAAATATGATCCAGGATGTCATGCAAAACTAATAATATCCTGTTTGATATATCCAACATTTATTATAATTCCTGTTGTACTTGAAAACCCATAGCCCTTTATTTGATAAAAAGATGGTAACTGTAACTATATTTCATTCAGTTGCAGCTATCCCAGTTTGCTGAATATCCATGGGTCGGCACACACGTTTGGCGAGGTCCGGGCCCCCAGTAGTACACAGGTGCCGCGCCGGCGAATCACGGGCGTGGAGCCGCCGCCCAACTTACAGGATTGGCTACAAACATTCCAGGTGAGGCATGGTCAAGTTTGTTACACTTATTCATCTATTCATTCACTCACTCAAGTGGCCGTAGACTGTAGTTCTGTTGTGTCCTGCTAGGGGCGCTCTTGATATCCCTACCATAACTGACATGAAGATGCCTCTTTTCTTAACTTGAGTCGTTGCAGTGATTGGTGTTATGGATCTCCTTCAGTTGTCTTCTACATGTTGCTTATGCACATTTCTAAGCTGTAGTTCTTTTCTGTCCTGCTAGGGGCGCTCTTAAATCTCTACGGGTATACCATAACTGATGATGCCCTGTGTTTTTTTTAGAGCTGGAGCGGCCCGGAGCGGTTGCTAGCCCTGGACGAGTTAATCGACAGATGTGAACCCACCCAGATCAAACATGTCATGGCCGTCATCGAACCACAGTTCCAGAGGGACTTTATCTCCCTACTACCAAAGGAGGTATGTTAGCAGCCTAATCATGGACCTGTTATAAGATACAGGAACATTAAAAACAAGAGCTTTTAAAAAAAGCTGGCGTTTCGGCTACGTTTATGAGTGTGAATTGTCTTTTCCCTTTACTTGAAGTAAAATCTGCCAGAGGAAGTCACTCAAGGGCTGTTCAGTCTATAAGAAAAATTGTCATTTTGGGAAATGAGTACTGTTTTAATAGAGAAAGGCAGATTGGGGAAAGCAATTTTGAAGTTACGTCACTTAACTTAAGTGCTTTTGAAAAAGCTGGTCTTGGCCTACAACTTGTACTTATTTGTAAAATGTATAATAGGCTCATTATAAAAGCTATCAATGTAATTATGTACATGGCACGCAATAAAACATAAAATTTGAAAAAGCACCATTGAATCATCAGCACTATGGTAATTAAGTGAAATAGAAGTTCATAGCAGCTAAGGTTCTATCTAAAATGACTACCAAATGTCAAACAAATCAACAGCTACCTCATCCGTATTATTCTGGTTTCCGCATTTACAACATTTCTTCCTTATTTTCCTGGGTAATTTTGCTAAAATTCATGAAAATTCCCATAGTTTTGTGCCGAGGGGCGCCACTTTCCACGTCCGTGTTGTCTGAATGAAGTCGATACTGAACAATGGAGCATTTGCTACTGTAACAAAGAATCGCTGTTTTGCAAACAACATCAAGAGCCTCTGTTTACATCGGGGATAGAAGTTTAGTGGCGAGTGTTTTGCAAGAATCATCTTACCGCGCATAGGAGCCGCTGCACGGTATTTTCCATTACAATGAACAGAAAAATTCGAATGCCGGGTTTGGAATCTATGAAGTCCTGTTCATAAGACAAAGGCCTTGTATATAATAAATGAATATTTAAAAATAACAAATATAAAAATGATATTCATAAATATGATATTGATAGATTAATATAATATCAATATATATTTTTGATATTCAATATCTAAAAAGAAAAAAAAAATCCATGCACGGACACGAACCCGGATCTTCTGGGTCCGAAGTGCTTCGCGTTGCCAGATCGGCCAAGCTGCGGTACGTAACTAGTCACTCTGGACGTAATGCTATAACCTCACTATATGGTATCATTTATGCCGATTTTTGGTCGTTTTCTTGACGAAATCATTTTTTTTCTTCTGCAATCTTGTGGAATAGATGTAATATGGTCATTTTTCAGGATATCAAAGTCCGAAACCACAATGCAATGATATTTCCGAACAGTTGTAGCAGTTACATGCGGTCGCCCTCCTGTGTCACATGCAAATCTAGCCTGCCTGCCTTTTCGTGCTCTCTTGCCATATAAGGCAACGGCTATACAAGGATTTGGGAACGTATTGCCATATAAGGTCTTATTGTGTGCGACACAGTGTTGAACCAAGCTTGAACCAAGCTTGAACCAAGCTTCCTTCCTTGAAGGTAAAAGCTAGGACAATGCGTTCCGGCGCGCATGCGCCGAAACGCAAAAATTTAAAAAATTGTTTTTAAATAAGTGGTGCAAGTGAAATTTGTCATATACGTGTAATTTTGTATGTGACCTGCATGAGAGTAGTTACAATAAACAGAAAAACATTTTGAGCCATGGGTGTCTGAATTGACTCTAATGCTTGAATTATAAGCACTTATTATAGGATTAGATTGACAATCCATTGAGCGCGTTCAGTATTATGAAGAAAATGAGTTGGTTCCTCAATAGAGTAGACAATTTTTTTTTGGCGACACCTCAGGGGCAGAGGCGTTATTGTGTTCGGTGGCTTTATAACACTTGTCTTGCATTTCAGCTGGCCCTGTACGTCCTGTCCTTCCTGGACCCTAAAGACCTTCTCCAGGCAGCCCAGACATGTAAATACTGGCAGACGTTAGCGGAGGACACCCTGCTGTGGCGGGAGAAGTGCCGAGAGGCGGGCATCGACAAGCCTCACTACGGAGGCAAGACGCCCAGGAGACGGTCGCCATCTACCGTGGTCAGGAACCCATGGAAGGGCGCGTACCTCAGACAGCAGCAGATCGACTTCAACTGGAGGGCGGGGGAAGTTAGAACGCCAAAGGTGAGTCCTGTCAACTTGTGGATGGCATTGTGGTGCAAAGAAAGTTAACTGCTATTAGCTAGCGCACGGTTGGAAGTGCGCATTTGCATTGTGATGCGTTGCAGGAAATGTGTCAAATTTGGGGGCCCCTGGCTATTTTTAATGTTCTGCGAGGGGCCTTGAACTTTGACATGTTACCCTCAATGTATCTGCACTTTAAACCGTGAAGTACATGTAGCTTATTGTTTAAATGTCGCAAGCTATTGCACAGACAACCTAGCAATTCAGGGTATCATTACCAACAATTATTGTAGAGGAGCGATATAGATTCACGTTGAGAGGGTATATTGTGTCGTGTATTGTTGGGAATAGTGTATAACCAGAAAAGGAAAAGTAATGCTACATGTACAAGAAATGCTTCCGTCCCTGAGCCTTAAATGGTTCAATTTTGAAACGCTCTATTTTTATTTTTACGTACTCCCAGGTGCTAAAAGGACATGATGATCACGTGATCACGTGTCTCCAGTTCGAGGGTCATCGTGTGGTCAGTGGGTCTGACGACAACACGCTAAAAGTCTGGTCTGTTCTGAACGGCAAGGTATGGCATCTTCTGCTGAAATTATTAAACAACGTAACACTAAAGGGTCATTCTGTTCATCATAATTTCATAGTATATGATCTCTTTTTGTTTGCGCATGAGGCATATACCAGGATTGTTCAATAAGTTTGCAACAGAACCAAGGTCATAACTAAGATGTTCACTTAAAGTCGTTGCAAAATTTTTGAACGACACTTGTACTTAGAATTGCAGGACTTCAACAATAGGATGTGACTGCTTTAAAAAGAATTATATTATGCTTTCGTCATTTCTCTACAGTTATGATATTTATAGATATTGCAGTCTTAAAAAGTTGTATTTTTTCCACAGTGTTTAAAAACGTTGGTAGGACACACTGGCGGGGTGTGGTGTTCACAGATGAAGTATAACATCGTGATCAGCGGGTCCACGGACCGCACCCTGAAGGTGTGGAACGCAGACACGGGACAGTGTATCCACACGCTGTACGGACATACCTCAACTGTCAGGTGCATGCACCTGCACGAAAATCAGTAAGTATTGCAAATTCAGTTATTTTCGCAGTAAAAGGTGAAAGGACGTTTCTGCTGTGTTTTAAGTCCTCGATTAAAATTATTCTGTGGTAATACATTAGAAATGTATATTCATATTGTCATGAATTTGCAATGGAGAGATCACCATGAAAACTGCAAAAAATTAAACCACTGCAAACATTTTAACATTTACAGTAGCACTTTCTTGCAATGCATCAGACAGTTCTTTGGTCCAAATTAGTGTAATAACATTTTAACATGCATATTATGGCATTTGGTAATATGGCATTAATAGGTCATGAGTTATGCAAGTGTCATAAATTCAATTGTACAAGCAAATCATTCAAAATAAATGATAACAAAAAATTATAATTATAAATGTTATACAATCCTGTATTTCATTGTATTGACGAATGTTCTAGTTGTAAAGAATCATATCTTGAAGAGTGCTGACTCAGTTTACTCCTACCAGGGTTGTTAGTGGTTCGAGAGACGCCACGCTGCGGATCTGGGACGTGGACTCGGGGGCGTGCCAGCACGTACTGATGGGGCACGTGGCGGCGGTGCGGTGCGTCCAGTACGACGGCAGGCGGGTGGTGAGCGGCGCGTACGACTACATGGTGAAGGTGTGGAACCCCGAGACTGAGGAGTGCCTCCACACACTGCAGGGACACACCAACAGGGTCTACTCTTTACAGGTACCACTATTGTCACACTGCAGGGACACACCAACAGGGTCTACTCTTTACAGGTACCACTATTGTCCACACACTGCAGGGACACACCAACAGGGTCTACTCTTTACAGGTACCACTATTGTCCACACACTGCAGGGACACACCAATAGGGTCTACTCTTTACAGGTACCACTATTGTCACACTGCAGGGACACACCAATAGGGTCTACTCTTTACAGGTACCACTATTGTCCACACACTGCAGGGACACACCAACAGGGTCTACTCTTTACAGGTACCACTACTGTCCACACACTGCAGGGACACACCAACAGGGTCTACTCTTTACAGGTACCACTATTGTCACACTGCAGGGACACACCAATAGGGTCTACTCTTTACAGGTACCACTATTGTCCACACACTGCAGGGACACACCAACAGGGTCTACTCTTTACAGGCACCACTATTGTCCACACACTGCAGGGACACACCAACAGGGTCTACTCTTTACAGGTACCACTACTGTCCACACACTGCAGGGACACACCAACAGGGTCTACTCTTTACAGGTACCACTATTGTCCACACACTGCAGGGACACACCAACAGGGTCTACTCTTTACAGGTACCACTATTGTCCACACACTGCAGGGACACACCAATAGGGTCTACTCTTTACAGGTACCACTATTGTCACACACTGCAGGGACACACCAACAGGGTCTACTCTTTACAGGTACCACTACTGTCCACACACTGCAGGGACACACCAACAGGGTCTACTCTTTACAGGTACCACTATTGTCACACTGCAGGGACACACCAATAGGGTCTACTCTTTACAGGTACCACTACTGTCCACACACTGCAGGGACACACCAACAGGGTCTACTCTTTACAGGTACCACTATTGTCACACTGCAGGGACACACCAACAGGGTCTACTCTTTACAGGTACCACTACTGTCCACACACTGCAGGGACACACCAACAGGGTCTACTCTTTACAGGTACCACTACTGTCCACACACTGCAGGGACACACCAACAGGGTCTACTCTTTACAGGTACCACTACTGTCCACACACTGCAGGGACACACCAACAGGGTCTACTCTTTACAGGTACCACTACTGTCCACACACTGCAGGGACACACCAATAGGGTCTACTCTTTACAGGTACCACTATTGTCACACACTGCAGGGACACACCAACAGGGTCTACTCTTTACAGGTACCACTACTGTCCACACACTGCAGGGACACACCAACAGGGTCTACTCTTTACAGGTACCACTACTGTCCACACACTGCAGGGACACACCAACAGGGTCTACTCTTTACAGGTACCACTACTGTCCACACACTGCAGGGACACACCAACAGGGTCTACTCTTTACAGGTACCACTATTGTCCACACACTGCAGGGACACACCAACAGGGTCTACTCTTTACAGGTACCACTACTGTCCACACACTGCAGGGACACACCAACAGGGTCTACTCTTTACAGGTACCACTATTGTCCACACACTGCAGGGACACACCAACAGGGTCTACTCTTTACAGGTACCACTACTGTCCACACACTGCAGGGACACACCAACAGGGTCTACTCTTTACAGGTACCACTACTGTCCACACACTGCAGGGACACACCAACAGGGTCTACTCTTTACAGGTACCACTATTGTCACACTGCAGGGACACACCAATAGGGTCTACTCTTTACAGGTACCACTATTGTCACACACTGCAGGGACACACCAATAGGGTCTACTCTACATGTAAAAGATGTATGTCTGAAGAAAGTCACATCTGAATGTCCTTGTGTTATGTATAGAGTTGGCTAGAGACTTTGACTTTAAGTGAGAAAAAAAAATTATTTTACAGAAGTCTGAAGAAAACTGACATGAAAGAAGTCTTCTTTATCCATTAAGTTTGTTACATTGTAGCTTGCATTGACGACAGTCTAGTGTTCATGACTACCACTTGTAGCCACCATTTTTCGATGTGTTATTAGAAGATTTGAGACATGTTCTAACTGCCCCCCCCTCCCCGCCTGCCCCAGTTTGACGGCACACATATAGTGAGTGGTTCCCTGGACACGTCTATACGCGTGTGGGACGTAGACTCGGGGAACTGTCTGCACACGCTGATCGGCCACCAGTCCCTCACCAGCGGTATGGAGCTGAGAGACAACATCCTGGTGTCGGGGAACGCCGACTCCACTGTGAAGATCTGGGACATCACCACAGGGCAGTGTCTACAGACATTACAAGGTAAAATCCTATACTATATTACAGACCCCACACCCAAGGTGTCACCAAAAATTTCAGAAAGTATTAATAGTAGTTGGTTGAAAGATCAAGTCTGTGATATTTACTGTAAATGCATTTAAGTTTGTGGTGGTTCGATGTGTGCAGTTTTCGCGGTAACCTGTTCACTGCCAACTTAAAAACCATTGCGAAAATGCTTGTTCTATCTTCTGCCCGCCTACCACCTCCTTTTAAGTGCAAACTGAAAACCATTGCGAACACTACATTTTTCCCTACTGTGAAACCAAATGACCGCAAACTTAGATGCATTTACAGTACCACAGTTGTACTTGTATTACACAAATCTTTAAGTTTCACACCAATTCATGTCTTCACACCTTATAACAAGTCTGTAAAATTCTTTTGAGCTTGGTGTTGGAATGCTGTTGAACATACAATCCATTAACCCAAAAAATTCCTCTTCCATTTCAGGACCCAACAAGCACCAGAGTGCAGTAACCTGTTTGCAATTCAACAAAAAGTTTGTTATAACGAGTTCGGACGATGGAACGGTGAAAATCTGGGACCTGAAGACGGGGGAGTTTGTGCGTAACCTGGTGACGTTAGACAGCGGAGGCAGCGGCGGTGTCGTGTGGAGAGTACGCTGCTCGAACACGAAACTGGTGTGTGCCGTCGGGAGCAGGAATGGGACGGAGGAAACAAAATTGTTAGTGTTGGACTTTGACGTTCAAGAACAAGACCGAGAGAAGAGAGAAAAGGAGCGAGTGATGTGACGAAGGCCTGCGTGTCGGCCAGGGTCGCTACAGGCAGGGAAAGCAGGACAAGACGGGCAGTTTCCACGCTAGAAAAATAACAGTTGTATAGACGTTTAACATACTGACAATATTGAGGATGTTTTTGATTCACTGCCATGCTAGGTATCCGTTGTGTCTTATTTTACTGCCTGTCCTAGTTCTGTTATTTTGTATTGTCAATTAAACCAATTGTCGTGTATTGCAAACAGAAGATGCAATAATGCATAAGTTATGCAGTACCAGTAGAACCCCCGCAATTGTGCCAAGCAATAATCTATTCCCCAGTCCGGGTCTTGCTCTGTTTTCCCTGTGGCTAGTCTGGGCCTGATGTAAATAGACGGTGCTGTAACAATGTCAGTCCACAGAGCTCTCTCCCACTATTGTGTATTTCTACCTCACGTTTTCTCGCTATGCATCTCTCACCCTCACAAGCTGTCGCATGTGCTGGTGTGTGCCGGGCTAGAAGCTAGAGGCTCTTCTATGGACTTCAGTTCTCAATGGCTACCACCACCAGTATGTTTTTTTTTTCATGAATAAAAACTGCAATATTCTAATATCTGAAATGACTTTGATTCCATATAAAAATTTTACACTTAGAACAAAATCGTTCCTCCACAATTTGGTATTTTGTTTAAAATTTGCAAATCTAGGAAAGTTGGTGCCATTTAAGGTTGTGAATCTGAGAGTTTGAATCCGGGGCTAGCCTCTAGCTTCCTTTTGGGCTATATGTGTACCTATGCTTTGGTACAGATCATTCCAGGACGATTAGATTATAGAGGTATTGGAGATGGAATTACAGTCACGGGGGAAGACTTTTTGAGATTCTTTCACTCGTGGGTTTTCTCAGATTCAGAGAGTAAAAAATATCCCACCTCACACAGAATGTCGGTATGAAATTCTTCCTTTCTGACTAGATTTCGATAGCATTTAGTTTTCGACATGTACGTAAAAACAGTTGTACACAGAATTCTGTTGTTGTTTTTGTTTCAAGATGTAAGATGGGAAGGGAAAAGAGGAATGTTGAAATTAAAAAGTAAGTAGTTGTTTCTCAGAATGTGGTATTAAAGTAAAACTGTTTTCCTCCAATTAACCATTGACAGCATATTTGCATTATGTCAGGGACTGATTTATTTACTGTTATTGTTGAAGAGATACTAGAGTACTTTTTTCTCTGCCGTCAGTACTCACGTTATTATATGTTGGAAGGAACGATACTTTCTACATACGATGTTTGCATCTTGTTCCATTGTTTAACCCCCGGTGCCAAGTTCTTCTTTACCACCTTCTTGTATCCTTCTTTAGCCAGTACCTCAACATTTATGTGCAAATCACGCAAGGACTAATGATGTCTCAAATCAACAGCAGAAAGTCTCATTTCTTTAGCCTCTTTTGAACCACATTCGTATTGTAGTACAGACAGGGCTGTTCCAGAAAAAAATTTGGAAGAAAACAAAAAATTCAAATATTGGGGAATGGCCTCTGATGAGAGTGTTCGATTAAGGTAAGGTAAAGAGATGTTTTTTTGCCGCACTGGACATTTTTTTCTGGAACAACCCTTTGCTAGTGCCACTGTACTATGCTGTTTCCTTAGCCTGCAATACACCTCTGTTCCATTCATACTTAACATGATTTGTTAGCTGTTTCTTTATGAAAGTGGTAATAATCAGTACCCATCCAATGCATTGAGATTTTTCTGAGCAGTCCTACCAGAAAAGTATTATTTTTCTCTTCTACTGTATTTATTACTTTTGTGGACAGTTCTAAACCTAATATGAACATTTAAATGTTAGGAGTTGGGTTTGATTCAGGGATGTTTTCTTATGACTGTTGGTTCAAAAGTTCTCATATGTGTGATTCAACTTTTCAACCCCAACCTGGATTGTTTTTGGTTCAACTTTTTTGGGGTAGAAACTCTTTGTCAAAATATACTGCTGGAAAGTTATAAGTGTTCAAATGTGGAAAATAATACCAGTAAGTTTTCCAGTATTTCTTCTCAAGTTTCGCACTTGCATATCTTTGTACCAGTTTTGAACCACATGTTTTCAGCTTTATATTGTACATAAGTATTAGAAAACCTAACATACTTACATCTATAGAGAGACACATATTTAGTCCCTATGACTGGGTATGAGAAAAAGTTATATTTGTACTTGTAACCTCTTTGGTTAAGTTCCTTTTTGTTATCTTAAGAAGTATCAAATTTTTGTAGTCTTTTGTAACCAAAATGGCCCATGTAGCTGCATTAAACCCTGGGTTTTATGCAGTTTTTCCCAATCATTGTAATCTTTTCCAACAATTTCAGTTTAGGGTACATAGATGTGATGAAAGGGTATTATTTCAAAGCTTTTGGAAGAGAAAAAAATCAGCAAATTGGTCTAACTTTAGCCTGGAAACTCTAGGGCTGCATTCTTCAGGCAAAGTTTTGGACGTACATTTCAACCTAGAACTATGGTGGACAGTATTTACTATTTGTTACAAAATGGAAATGTTGAAAAATTATGTTTCTTACTTAAGGGTAATTTTCTTGCCTCTTATAACAATTATTTTCCCAATTATGTAGCCTCACGCCACAGGCATAAGAGAGGGCTGATCAATATGTCCATTTAACTCTGTATTGACGTCTTAATTCAGAGCAAGGCTATAGTTGTAAAAGGTAATGTACCCAATCATTTTTACATTGGACAACAGCAAACAGACTTGCCTGTCATCATTTGTGGGTCAGCCTCTCTAGATGCCTGGGTTTGAAGCTACAGTTCTCAGCAAAGTCATGGCCAGTCCATGGTTCTGAGCGGTATACTGGGAGGAGTGTGGAGGCTGGGCTGTTGTGACGATACAATTCCTGTGGGATTGTCATGTGAAGCTAACTGTAGTTGGTGTACAGTTCATCCACAGGCGAAAAAAAACACAAGTGCAATAAACACCTTGGAAGAAAACGGAAGTAGTCTTGTATTTGCTTTTCTGATGTTTTTCATGAACGGGACTTGTATGCTTGGAAAGTGTATGACTATGTGTTGGTAAACAACATGATATATGAAGTTAGCCACCTGTACAGCTGTTCTATAGTTTCGTTCCTTCACGGTACAGAAGCACCACCTAGCGGGCGTTGACGGTACGTCAGCCATGCGCCAATGAGCGACTCCGATCGAGTCTTCAACCAGCGCAGGCGATTTCATTGTCTTGCGTCACCTGACGGAATAAAACAGCATTAAAGAATGTTTGATTCTCCATTGCCGATGACAAAGAATCGGTATTGCAGATATGGAGAATTAGACCACACTCACGCACACTAACTCGACTTTGTAGATGACATCCTTTGGACACCCCTAGCATCTATACCAGGCTCTATGGGCCGTTTTGGCTTATAATACTCATTTTGCAAGATGACTTCTTTCTTTTTTACTGGGTCATTTGTACCCCTAGCATCTATACCAGGCTCTATGGGCCCTTTTTGGCTTATAATACTCATTTTGCAAGATGACTTCTTTCTTTTTTTACTGGGTCGTTTGTACAGCCCTGTGTAAAGGCTTCAAATCTGAAGCCCTGTCGCAGGGCTTCAAAACTTGAGCCTGTTAAAGGGCTTCACAACTGGAGCCCTGTTAAAGGGCTTCAAAACTGGAGCCTGTTAAAGGGCTTCAAAACTGGAGCCTGTTAAAGGGCTTCAAAACTTGAGCCTGTTAAAGGGCTTCACAACTGGAGCCCTGTTAAAGGGCTTCAAAACTGGAGCCTGTTAAAGGGCTTCAAAACTGGAGCCTGTTAAAGGGCTTCAAAATTGGAGCCCTGTTAAAGGGCTTCAAAACCGAAGCCCTGGCGCAGGGCTTCAAAACTAAAGCCCTATTTAAGGGCTTCAAAACTGAAGCCTGTCAATACTCTCACTTCGTTTCTAATATGCATCAATTGGACATTTATAGTACATTATTGTTTCATAATGCTAGTACTATTGAGAACTGACCAGTGGTAATTTGTTAGAAAATATGATATGAGAAGACACTTATCATTCTCTATAGCTAGCTAGCTAACCGCCCTGACAAATAATTCGGCAATTCATCCATAAAACGAGTCTGGTACAGCTGTACATAGATACAATGGTCAATTCGTAAGTGGTAAGTCACTTTTTGTAATACATATCAATCCCGCATGGCTGCGTGATGGTAACATTCTTAAACTTCGCTTGACGCTGACCGTGTATAATGATTAAATCGGGCTGTCGCGATTGAGCTTTGAACTTTGTACCGACCCGCACAAGAGGCAGTGAGAATAAAACCAGACGTCACAGTGCCAAGAAAACAACGTGTACACCTCATAAAGAGGAGTATCACTTCCGTCGGCGACATCACGTCACTACTAATGATAGGCACAGACAGTGGTCAATCAGATTTAGTAGACTGAATATTCACAAAACAGTTCACAAAATTTGGAAAGAAGCAAGCGCAGCAACATGGGAACTGGGCCGGATCGTCGATGTTTCACCATTCTGTTAGTTTTCCTGGGATTTCTGATCAGACACAAGAGCAGCGCAGAGAAGGTTCTGTTGGTACCCCCGCCAATTTACGACAGCCACTGGATGGCTCTGGCCAAAATTGGCCGCGCTTTGGTGGACAAAGGCCATACCGTCGTGGTTGTTATCACAGAGGACATTGGAGAAACAAGACGGACAGAGTGGCCTGACTTTCAGTTTGAAACATTCCAAGATCAAGGAACCCAGGCAAGACTCAATGAAGATCTAGACTACACCGTATCTATAGCTGGGGAAGAATCTCTCAAGCAATTTATAGAAAGTTTCATGGCAGAATCCGAAGGGTTAAAACAATACTGTTCCTTGTTGCTAGCGGACAGTAACCTGGTGGATCGACTGAGGGCATCCCAGTTCAATGTTGTCATTTCTGACCCCTTCTTTCCTACCAAGCTGAAGCTAGCCCTCGATTCGGCCTTCGATTCACAGCCTTCGTTTCAGCCCTCGATTGGATTTTGCCGCCGATTCAGCCTTCGATAAGAGGGAATAGACAGAACATAGCAACCTATTCAGTTACCGATTCGAAAAACCTAGAATCTATGCCAGCTCTCTTACAACGAACACAAAAGGCAACACAAGGCTCAACTAGTACCAAATCACTCAACAAGGAGATAATTACTTGCAAATAATGTCGGAAAGGACATAATATCACGAAATCGGCATAAAATAATAGTGACAACTGACAAGGGACACTGGCCCTCGATTCGGCCGTCGATTGGATTTTATCTAGATGTGGCCCATGAACTTGAAATAGTAATTAGGATACGTTGAGATCTAGAGTACTTTATGCAAGTATCAAATTCAACTGGCCGGATCTGATGAACGAGCCACAGGGGGTCTCATCAAGCCCCGGTGAAGCTAGCCCTCGATTCGGGCATCGACTTGCCTGGGAAAGAAAGGCTTGCTGGACGGCTTGTAGCGCTTTCTGCTGTTTATCTAGATGTGGCCCATGAATTTGAAATAGTAACTAGAACTACAACTTTGTTTGAATAAAGTGAGTTGATTTCGAGGACTGAACGTGTCGAGATGTATTTTACTTCGTTGCATGTTGTGTCTTGTCTTCCGTCGTTTCGTTATCTTCATCGTCACCCCGCCAGCAAGATCCATTACAGAAGGAAGGCTACCATCCCCGCTTCCTTACAGTAAGACATATCATTAATTTTCTGAAGTTTTCCCCGACATCTGGACTCCCATCTTTGTGTATATGGGTGACACGTTACAAGTGACCACGATGCTGGTGAGTCCCCTGATCCTAATGTATCCTAATAACTATTTCAAGTTCATGGGCCACATTTAGATAAACAGCAGAAAGCGCTACAAGCCGTCCAGCAAGCCTTTCTTTCCCAGGCAAGTCGATGCCCGAATCGAGGGCTAGCTTCACCGGGGCTTGATGAGACCCCCTGTGGCTCGTTCATCAGATCCGGCCAGTTGAATTTGATACTTGCATAAAGTACTCTAGATCTCAACGTATCCTAATTACTATTTCAAGTTCATGGGCCACATCTAGATAAAATCCAATCGACGGCCGAATCGAGGGCCAGTGTCCCTTGTCAGTTGTCACTATTATTTTATGCCGATTTCGTGATATTATGTCCTTTCCGACATTATTTGCAAGTAATTATCTCCTTGTTGAGTGATTTGGTACTAGTTGAGCCTTGTGTTGCCTTTTGTGTTCGTTGTAAGAGAGCTGGCATAGATTCTAGGTTTTTCGAATCGGTAACTGAATAGGTTGCTATGTTCTGTCTATTCCCTCTTATTGAAGGCTGAATCGGCGGCAAAATCCAATCGAGGGCTGAAACGAAGGCTGTGAATCGAAGGCCGAATCGAGGGCTAGCTTCAGCTTGGTTCTTTCCTTGTGGCGCTATCCTCTCAGCCCATCTAGACATCCGGGTCCCTCACATCGCCGTTATGCGTGTGGATCCTTACTTACTTGACGAAAAAGCTGCAGGTTTACCACTGCCTCTGTCCTACGTACCTTTTCCAGGTACCGATTTTACCGATGAAATGACCTTTGTGCAACGACTTCAAAACGTCGTATCGTCTACTCTTGGACATATGATTGGACACTGGGTTGCGAGTAGCATGTATGATGAACTGGTCCGTACGTACATCGGCGAGGATGAAACTATTCAGAGCGTGACGTCACGTACGGATGTGTGGCTTTATCAAACCGACAATGTGCTGGATTTTGCTCGTCCCAGCATGCCCAACATGGTTCAGGTTGGAGGACTGAATGTCCAAATGGTCAACCCCCTTACTGAGGTGAGTTCTTACACTACTCTCGAGAAGCGAAGAGAAACTGTCGGCAATAAAGCTTTGTTAGAAACTTGACAGATGTCGATTGAGATAAAGAAGGTTCAATGTGTCATGTGTGGTTCATCTTTCCACAGGACATGGAAGCGTTTGTCCCGAGCGCTGGACGCGATGGTGTTATTGTGGTTAGTTTCGGGTCGATGGTCAAGACAATGTCGGCGGACAGGCGAGAAGTCTTCGCGGCAGCCTTCGCCCGACTCCGACAGAAGGTGGTGTGGCGGTACGTGGGAGAGAAGCCGACCGGTCTGGGCAACAACACCAAACTACTGGGCTGGCTGCCTCAGAACGACCTACTGGGTAAGATTCTCATTACAGTTAAACAGTCGGAAGTAGAATAATAATGAGAATACCAGTAATATAGGACATCATTAGACACTAAAATCACATTCTGAAACAAGAGAGAGAGAGAGAGAGAGAGAGAGAGAGAGAAAGAAAGAGAGAGATCATATATATACATATTTATAGTACATTACGGGGAGACTTTCTTTGCCTCTAACTTGCTGTATTTGTTGTAGCCCACCCAAAGACCCGAGCTTTTATCACTCACGCTGGGTCGAACGGAATGTACGAGGCCCTTTACCACGGTGTGCCCATGGTCTGTCTGCCGCTGTTCGGGGATCAGCCCGCCAACGCCGCCCGGGTGGTGGCCAGGGGACTGGGGGTGAGGTTGGACTTCAGCACGGTCACCGCCGAACAGTTGTACCAGGCCATTCTTCATGTTGTCACCAACAGCAGGTACTGCTGATGTTACATGGATGTGCAGGATTTGTGCAGAATTCATACGAATTTTACGGAATACATACGAATTTTAAGGAATACATACGATCCATTACTAGAAACATACGATCCTTACGGAAAATATACGATCCATTACGCAGAAACATACGATCCTTACGGAACACATACGATCCATTACGCGGAATGCATACGATCGTTACTAATTTGGAGAAATGTGCCTGGATCACGTGACACCGGCGGCAAATTCAATTTGGCGGACTCGGGATAACCAGTTCTTCGTACGATATCTTGGCTTTTAAGAGCTTAATAATGGCGTATCCCATCCGGCTAAACTCTAAAGCTGCTCTAAATTAAGACTGATGTAGGCTTAGACCAACTAGGAGGACCACACAAAACTAGATTCGGATATTCGGTGCTGGCGCGATGGCCAGCAAATTTGTAAGGATCGTATGTATTCCACGTAATGGATCATATGTATTCCGTAAAATTCGTATGTATTCCGTAAAATTCGTATGAATTCTTTGGCACCCCTGAAACTAAACACACGCATACATATCTTGTATACATTGTGTACGGATATACTTATTTGCAACAGCAACATTATCCTTACACTTTTTGAAGTATGTTTTTATATATGTGAGGTGTTCTATATGTGAGGTGAACGCAGGCAAATATTCTTTATAGCCCTTTTTCTACGTTTTATACCCTACTTCACAGCTACCAGGAGACCGCAGCCCGCCTTTCCCGCCTGCACCGTCACCAGCCCCAGTCACCCATGGAGCGGGCCGTCTGGTGGATAGAATACGCCATCAAACATGGCCGACTGCCCCATCTCCGCGCACGCGCCGTGGAGCTGCCGTGGTACCAGTACTACCTGCTGGACGTGGCTGTGTTCCTGTTTGGCGTCTGTTCAGCTGTCCTGGGTACCGTGTGGTGCAGCTGTTCGTTCTTCTGTAAAAGTGGCGGCAAGCTGAAGTCTCAGTAAACACCTAGATACACCTGGAATTATGCAAATAATGTATGCTAGGTGATAAAGGTAAAGCAGTCATCCTCAATTGAGGTGACGCATGATGCTTTTTAAGTAGTGGTAGTGCAATGCTTTGCTACGGCTCGCGTTTTTGGTAGGTGATAAGATGACCTATTAACATTGAGATTATCCTTTTTCTGTATACACGGTAAATAAAGATGTAGTGTGATGCTCTTGCCCATTAAGTTCCAAATGTACTAGGCTAAGTAACGTAGGCGCTAGTACTAGAGTACAATGGAAATCGTTAGGATCTAGGAGTGTAAACGATCTAATAGTTTACTAGGGCAGCACTGACTTGATTTTGTGGATGACAGCCTCTGGACACCCCAAAGTTGAGGTGAGGGAACGTTAAAAGATGTAATTGATGATGAAGTATGTAATAAAGATATCATTGAACACACAGAACAGCTTATCACATGATAAGCAATGTATCCTGGTGAGAAACAATCATTGGGAGGAAAGTTGTAGGTATGATTTATGTCCTTGCTGTATAATTTTGTGGTCTTGTGTTCAGATGTTTATGATACATATAAAATGTATTGATACACACACACACACACACATATGTAACAAAACGCTACCAGTTATCGTGCGATACCGGGGGTCACGTGGTCCTGACGTCAGCCTGACCACGCCCCGCCGCGCTGCCGTAGCCCCGCCTTCCGGAAAGACTATAAAGTTAGCGGTACGCGCCGGTAATGGAGAGATGAGAGAGAGAGAGAGAGAGAGAGGGAGAGTTAACCAGACCAACCCGCCGCAGTTACTGTCTTAGTGCCGACTTAGAGTAGCATCATCGTCCTCCGTTACATTTTCCGTTCAGGTATTTATATCTCCTTGTATTGCAATTGTTAAGTCCCATTTGTTAACCAACTGTATTGAGCTCGATAACTGCATGTTACCAGCAGCAGTACATAATTAATTTGTACCCACGCTCTGCTGCAAATTTCCATTCGTGTTGCCTGGCCCAAATTGTGACGTTGCCCCTTTAATATTCATCACTACGTTATTTGCCTTTCATTTGTCTCGTAGTCTTGTTTTGCCAAATTGTCCGCGTGGTCTTGAGGCTGAAGTTCAATTCTACCCATCCGAATCTGATTCCTTTCTTTCCATTCGTGCCGTCTGGACGTACCGGGGTGTGAATTTGCAATTGCCCCTGATCCCTGTATCTACACAGACTTCTTTATTATCATTCATCCATGTCTAGAAAGAATTTGCATACCAAAACTAGATTTTTACTGACTGATGAGTTCTGAATTGTGACGGATTGTAAAGCTGACGGATAAAGGTTAACAAAACCTCCTTGGGTTAACGGAGGTTTAATTCCGTCTAGTTGAGTCTGCCAGACGGCCAGTGTCGCGCCCCATCCCGCAGCCACCAGGTAAATTCTGACGACGGCCTTCTCCTCCGGCAGCCACCATAACATGAACCCCGACACGGCGATGACAGCGACCGCTGCGGCGAGGATACATGGGATGAAGCTCCTGGTGCCCACGTACTTGTTGACGTCACTGTGACGGTCCGTCGGTGTCAGTCCGGATGTGTCGATGCTGCATGGCGACGACAATAGAGGCAAAGAAACAAAAATAATGTACAGATTTAGTTTTCCTCCTTAATCACATTAAGTTTTAAAATATGATATCCAAGTATCAATATTACAACTAATGCAATGTACAAAAAAGATGCAGCAATTTAAAGCTTCGTTGACCGATCCCATAGTCTACGCCCTCCTCTGTCAGACCGTAGAAATGCAAAATAAAAACATAGAAATGCAAATATTTGACGGTCATGCAGCCACTTCCTCATTGGTCGATTCTCTAATTATCAGGTAATCATTGGCTAAACTGGTAATTATGATTGACAGTTAGGATCGGTCTAATGTTTGCCACAAGGCTTGGAGGTAAATGCAATACATGTCAATGCCGCATGGCGGCGCTATGGTCACATTCTAAACTTCGTTTGACCCTGAGATGTATAAATGATTGAATCGGGCTGTTGGGGCTGAGGTTCGAACTTTGTACCCGGACCCGCGCTAGAGGCAGTGAGTATAAAAACAGACGTCACAGTGCATAGAAAGCAACGTGTACACCTCATAAGGAGGAGTATCACTTCCGCCGGCAACATTACGTCACTACTAATGAAAGGTCAAGTGTAAGGTGAAACTATGGAGCAGACTTCCTGCGGCAAAAGTTCGGCATCTGAAGAAGAGTTCAAACAAAGTTCACAGCCGGTATCTACCAAGCGGATCTGGAAAAACCTTCTCGTGTTAGCCTCGGTTTTCCTTGTGAACTTCACGTCGTTTCGGGCCATACAGAACCTTCAGAGCACGCTGAACAGCGAGGCTGGACTGGGCGTCGTGTCGCTGAGCTGTGTTTACGCCAGTCTGGTGCTGTCGTGCCTGTACGCACCACTTTTCATCCACAAGGTCGGATCGTGCAAATGGACTGTTGTCGTCTGTCTGTTCGGACATGTTTTGTACACAGGCTCCAACTTCTACGCGTCCTGGTTCACTCTCATACCGTCTTCAATCTTGCTGGGGTCTATTTCGGGTCCGCTTTGGACGGCTCAGATCACGTATTTGACAAGTTCCGCTCAGGAATATGCTAAAGCAGCACAGCATGGCAGCCCAGAGGGGGACATTTCCAAGTTCAACGGCGTGTTTTATTTCATCTTCGAGATGGCGGGAATCAGCGGCAATCTTATTTCTTCCCTGGTCCTTTCTAAGGGAAGGCAGGACATCGGGAAGGGGGAGTTCTGCGGCGCGATGGATTGTGGGACTGAAACCAACTGGACTTCTAATCATTACGTCACCAACTCGAGTACGTCTTCTGTAATGAGTAACAACTCAACCGGACTTCCAGACGACAGGCAGCAAGTGATAGTGTACACACTTTTTGGGGTCTTCCTTGCGTGCAACATCTTAGCAGCGTTGATTGCATGGTTGTGTCTCGACAAGGATGTTAAAAACGCGGAGAAGGAATCTGCCGAGCCAACTTTGTCCGAACTCCTCCTGCGCACAGTCCGAGTGTTTAAGGACATTGACTATGTGCTCCTGATGCCGTTGCTGGTGATCGTTGGGATGTCCGAGGCTATCGTGGCTGGAGACATCACCAAGGTGAGATTTGTATATAGAGCATTTTACGGGTCCCTTTGCAGGCTTTGAAAAATGTGTTTCGTAAAAAGGTCTATGCAGCATAGAAAAACAATGGGTGAATGGTTATTGGCCAATCACGTCGGTCACGTGATCTTTTTAATGAAGAGAATCACTCCCCTGAAGAAGAACATATTTAATGTAAAATGTTGACTTTATCCTTCGTCCACTTTTAAGTCACGTGTTCGTGAGGTGGTTCATGATCGTGCTGAAGAAGGCCATAGGGGTACCGGGTGACCGAAATCCGTTACCTCGCTGTGTTTTTGTGTTGGGTCATGATTGAAATTGTACTCATGACGCCAAGGAGGTTAAAATAAACCTCCTTGATGACACTAAGCAACAGAACAGAGATGTACACTGCACTCTACTGATATCTATCTATCTGCTGTCCTACGTTATTGTTTCAGTCGTACGTCAGCTGTGTCCTGGGTGTGCAGATGGTCGGATACGCCATGCTGTGCTTCAGCATCACCAGCAGTATCTGCTCCCCACTCTTCGGACATCTGACTAAGTACACGGGCACCAGGACCCTCATCCTCGCCGCTGTGGCTGCCAACACTGTTCTCCTCATTTACATGTTGCTGTGGCAACCGGATGAGGACTCTCTGGCAAGGATCCTTTCTGTGTCGGGTGGATGGGGCGTGGTCAGGGCGGTTTGGCACACCCAGCTGTACGGTACGTTTTTCATAGCTCTCATATCGGACTCCGAGAGGTACTCTTTCTACTAGTATTTCTGTTTTTGCCAGGATACACACAAGCGCACACACACAAGGGTACACACAAGCGAACGGAGCACGCACACACAGACAATGTACACGGTACACACACAAGCGCGCGCACACAGTCGTACATGCAAACGTATGTACATACCTATATGTTTATGTATACATAGTACTTGTCATGGTCATCCCTGGTCTCTTCCTTATCTACAATGACTTATCAGTACATTAAAATGTCGTTGATTTTAATCTCCAAGCAGATGTAGGGTCCGGCTTCTTTTACGCGTATTTTTGCGTCATTTTCCACGCCTTTCTATTGGTCCGCGTTTCTAGCTCATCGACTCCTTCTACATCCGCCGGTAAACTCTCTAGGCGAGGCGACGGGCTAGGATGACGTAGACAATACAGGCAGTAAAAACGAGCCAGAACCTACATCTGCTTGGAGATTGATTTAATTGTTTTTACTTCCAGCTGTACTCGGCGCCACGTTTCCTACCAACCAAGAGGCCGTCTTTGCCAACACCAAGATGACGCAAGGTCTCGGCAACATGCTGGTGTTCGCCTACAGCTCGGCTCTGTGCATGGACGTCAAACTGTACCTCTACATGGCTATACTGGCGTTAGGAACGGTGGGTTACGGAGCGCTGGAATGGAAAACTCGCAACAAGAACAACACAGAAGACGATACGTTAGACAGCACGGTAGATCGGGGGAAAGGTCGTGATGCCGCGCCGGAAACATGTGACCTCATGGAAAGGGAAACGTCGCTATAAACACTGATTTTAGTGAGGAATTCGGAAGTGCGGATTTTTCATACTCATCTATGACTTATATTAATCCATTACGTATGACAATAAAGATGTGTTATTATCTCAACAGTAATGATGGAAAAACTGAAACATGACTGGTGGGTACGCCTAGAAAGCTACTCATGCAGACTTGCTACCATACATCAAAATAAACATTGGTTATTGCATATTTAACAATATAACTGTACAATCATTTGGCTCGCCCCTGAGGCGTCGCCAAAAATACATGGTAACACTGGTCCCTCTCGACGGTACAATAAAAAGTCTTGGCCCATGTACTAGAGATTAGATCCGTGCATTTGCTGTTTGGACCAATAGTGTACTTCCAATAAAGCATCACTTGTAGCGTGTTTGTTGAGTGCTTCTTTCATGTACCGTGATCTTTAGCAAGGCGTCTTGGCTACGTCTTGGTAGCGGGACTTGTTGGATACGGAGTCTTAGAGTGGGCAACTCACAAGGAGGCACAAGACAGTCATAAGAGCCTGGAACAATTAGGAGACCATGATAGAAACAGGCAGACATTGCTAGACGTGGACGTACGTACTTGTCGAAAGAGAGACCTTTTATAGTCGATATGTCGTGAGGGGTGTTTAGTACAAGTTAAGTTACAAAAGTACATTGTATACGCAAGATGACTAGACTGGTTTGAAGTTCAAAATGATGAAGTTGGTTCAATTATTCTTGTGACCCAAACTAACTAGTCCCTGAAATAGTACCTTAATTTTTCGTTTCTGATCCAAAGATGCATTGATTAGATGTTTATAGTACACATGATTCACAATGCTAACACTATTGAAAACTAAGAAACCGTAATTTCGTCAAGAAGATCATTTCAACACAGAGGCTTAATTGTGTGACAAATAAATTCTCAATTCCGATCATTTTTTCATCCATCGAACCAGTCTGTGAAGATACAATGGCCAAATTGGCAAGTAGTAAGTGCAATACATGTCAATGCCGGATGGCGGCGCAATGGTAACATTTTTCAACTTCGTTTGACCCTGACGTGTATAAATGATTAAACCGGGCTGTCGCGACTTGGTTCGAACTTTGTACCGACCCGCGCCAGAGTACAGACGTCACAGCGCCAAGAAAACAACGTGTACACCTGAGAAGGAGGAGGAGCGCTTCTGTCGACAATATTACGTCACTACTAATTAAAGGTCAAGCTCAAGGTGAAACTATGGAGCAGAATTCCTGCGGCAAAAGTTCGGTATATGAAGAAGAGTTCACAGCCGACATCTACCAAGCGGATCTGGAAAAACCTCATTGCCTTATCCTTGGTCTTCATGGTAAACTGGACGGCGTTTGAGGCGATACAGAACCTCCAGAGCACGCTGAACAGCGAGGCTGGACTGGGCGTCGTGTCGCTGAGCTGTGTTTACGCCAGTATGGTGCTGTCGTGCCTGTACGCACCACTTTTAATCCACAAGGTCGGATCGTGCAAATGGACAATTGTCGTCTGTATTTTCGGACATGTCTTGTACACAGGCTCCAACTTCTACCCATCCTGGTTCACTCTCATACCGTCTTCAATCTTGCTGGGGTCTATTTCGGGTCCGATTTGGACGGCTCAGATCACGTATTTGACAAGCTCCGCTCATCAATATGCTAAAGCAGCACAACATACCAGCCCAAAGGGGGACATTTCCAAGTTCAACGGCGTGTTCTACTTCATCTTCGAGATGGCGGGAATCAGCGGCAATCTTATTTCTGCCCTGGTCCTTTCTAAGGGAAGACAGGACATCGGGAAGGGGGAGTTCTGCGGCGCGATGGATTGTGGGACTGAAACCAACTGGACTTCTAATCATTACGTCACCAACTCGAGTACGTCTTCTGTGATGAGTTACAACTCAACCGGGCTCCCAGACGACAGGCAACAGGTGATAGTGTACACACTTTTCGGGGTCTTCCTTGTGTGTAACATCTTAGCAGCGTTGATTGCATGGCTGTGTCTCGACAAGGATGTCAAAAACTCGGAGAAGACGTCTGCTGAGTCAATCCAGGTGTCCCAACTCCTCCTGCGCACAGTCCGAGTGTTTAAGGACATCGACTATGTGCTCCTGATGCCACTGGTGGTGATCATTGGGATGGCCGAGGCCATCGTGGCTGGAGAGATCACCAAGGTGAGAAGACGACTTGTATGAGACAAAATTTTACGAAAACAGACTTTGCATGCTTGGAAAATGGAGAACCCTGAGTAGCGAATAGGACGTTACCCGGCCCATAATTCCGTGTTTCGTAAAAAGGTCTATGCAGCATAGAAAAACAATGGTTGAATGGTGATTGGCCCATTACGTCGGTCACGTGATCTTTGTAATGAAGAGAGTAACTCCCATCAAGAAGAACATAATGTTATTTAAAGTGCAGACTTAATCATTCGACCAATTTTAAGTCACGTGTTCGTGAGGTGGTTTGACCGTGCTGAAGAAGGCCATAGGGGTACCGGTGGCCGAAATTCGTTACCTCGCAGTGTTCTTGTGTTGGATCATGATTGAAATTGCACCCATGACACTTTAACGTCTTTAATAGCAACAGAACAGAGATTTACACTGCACTCTATTGTACTACGTTATTGTTTCAGTCGTACGTCAGCTGTGTCCTAGGTGTGCAGATGGTCGGATACGCCATGCTGTGCTTCAGCCTCACCAGCGGTGTGTGCTCCTCACTGTTCGGATATCTGAGTAAGTACACGGGCACCAGGAGCCTCATTCTCGCCGACGTGGCTGCCAACGCTGTTCTCCTCATCTACATGTTGCTATGGCAACCGGATGGGGACTCTCTTGCCAGTATCCTGTCTGTGTCTGGAGGATGGGGCGTGGTCAGGGCGGTTTGGCACACCCAGCTGTACGGTACGTATTTCTTACTCTTAGCTTTCAAATCAGACTCCGGGAGGTTCTCTATCTACTAGTACTTCTGTTTTTGGCAAGGATACAAACACACACACACACACACACACACACACACACACACACACACACACACGCGCGCGCACACACACACACACACACACACACACACACACCTAACCCTAACCCTAATCCTAACGCTAACCCTAACCCTTACCCTAACCCTTACCCTAACCCTAACCCTAATTTACTAATCTGTCGGTAAACTCTCTAGGGGAGGCGACGAGCTAGAATGATATAGAAATACAAGCAAGAAAACAAACCGGAACCTACATCTGCTTGGAGATTGATTTTACTTGATTTTACTTCCAGCTGTTCTCGGCACCACGTTTCCTAGCAACCAAGAGGCCGTCTTTGCCAACACCAAGATGACGCAGAGTCTCGGCAACACGCTGGTGTTTGCCTACAGCTCGGCTCTGTGCATGGACGTCAAGCTGTACATCTACATGGCTGTACTGGTGTTAGGAACGCTGGGGTACGGGGCGCTGGAATGGAAAACTAGAAACAAGAACAACACAGAAGCCGATACGTTAGACAGCACGGTAGATCGGGGGAAAGGTCGTGATGCTGCGCCGGAAACATGTGACCTCATGGAAAGGGAAACGTCGCTATAAACACTGATTTTAGTGAGAAATTCGGAAGTGCGGATTTTTCATACTCATCTATGACTTATATTAATCCAGTACAAAGGTGTGTTTATTATCTCAACAGTAATGATGAAAAACCTGTTCGGCTGTTACTCCGATGCAACGTTGACCAAAGAGAACAAAAGAGCTTCGGCAGTAACAGGTTTAGATAGCAGGCTAAGTACCGTATACGCATTACGTTCTGCCGAAGTGCTGCAGCCTTGCTACCATACATCACAAACTGTGCAGATTCAACAATATGCAACCATTTGGCTCGCCCCTGACGTATCGCAAAAAATACATGGTTCTAATAACACTGGTCTCTCTCGCCACAATAAACGGTCTTGGCTCATGCATTGAGTGATTAGATCAATACATTTGCTGTTTGGACCAATAGTAGTGCACTTCTAATAAAGCATCGCTTGTAGCGTGTTTCTTGAGTGCGTATTTCATGTATCGTGATCTTTAGAAACCTACTTTCGTTATAAAACTAGCCGAAAGATGCTTGGCAATTATGTGAACAAACATGGAGTAGAGAGAAGGCTTGTTGTATCGCTCAATTCTTCGTGATCGCTCAGCTCATCCTCTTCGTTCAGCGTCTCCACTTCGTCCGGCTCCTCATCGTCGTTGTGGAAACTCCTGGCGGCGGGAACCCACTCCCGCTCCCGCCGGGCCTGGTCGTCCCGGTCCCGCAGTCTCCTCTCCATGTTGGCGTGTCCGTCGTGCAGCACCTCCTCCAGACCCATGCCTGTCAAGAGAAAATGGAGCACATTATTTCCTGACGCAGATACGTTTTGTTATTCGACTTGAGTCACTGATCACACATAGACCAATATCAAGGACCATAACATCAACATGACTAGTGGACGCCCCCAACAAAATTTGCCGGAATAAACATTTCGCGTGTCCATAACTGATTAATTAGAAACATTAGAATACTCTTAAGGCCCAAAATATATATTTCATATATTAGCGCCACAATATAAAAACTTTGAAGAGGTTTGGAGAGACGTAATTAGCCAATCCAGTAACATTAAGTAAGCAAGTCAATGAACCAAACCACTCCTTTTCCTTGCCCATTAATCATTAACTTGCCCAACCTTACCGGAAGGCAAACATTGCAAATACGTAGGTAAGAGTCAGTCATTCCATGGCCAAAATGGCGGCCAACATCTCAAACAGCACCAGGTACTGCTTAACGGTGGACACTGTCTCGTTCTCGGACTATGCCCTGTTCGTGGCTATCCCCATCCTTCTGCTGCTCTCGTTCCTAGAGAGCCGGGGTGATAGAGGACGTCGCTGCGGGAGCGAGGGGCACAGGTGCCGCCGGCCCGGCTTGCTCGTCCCCGTGAACTTCCTCGACACGGGACGGAACCGCTGGGCCTACGCGATCACCCTGGGCGCCTCCACCAACATGTGTGTGACTCTCTTCAACGGATCTTTCGGTGATCACTTTAACAAGTGGTTTACGCTGCCTGACAACGACTCAAAGCCATGGCTACAGCAACTGATCGCTCTCGTTTCTGCTATGGAGGTCGGACTCGTGTATTTTCCTTTCCTGGTCTGCCTGAAAACTACGTACAGAATGGTCGGTTTGCCTCTCGGACTTTTCTACTCAATCATGTGGTTTGTTGTGTACGTCCTAGAACACATGGGGTGCCTTAACAATCCCACCTTTGTGTCAGTAGATTTAGAAACCACCTTACCGGGAGCTATATGCCATCTCATTCTAGTCGTGAAATTTGCAGAACTGTGTAAGAAGTTCTGGAGTAAAGGGTGTCGTGGTCTCGTCGACGACGACGACAAAGTCGCACAGGAAGGCGACTTTCGATACATCCGACGGCTTTTGACAAAGACGAAGCCCAAGACAGAATCGTGGTATCGGTGGTACTTTAGAAAGTACACCCATGCAGACGACGGTATCCGTTTTTCGGCACGTATGACAACAACTATGGTGGTGTCCTTCCTCTGCCTGTATTCACTCGCAGTACTTGAGATAGAAAACGGTGCCGTTCTCATTGAATACATACGCAAGAAATTCAAAAATATCGATGGTATTCTGTATGCTTTTAAGGTGTCGTGGATTGTATCAGGGGTAGCAGCGCTCCTGATCCACATTGTTTACATCCTCGTCATCATGGTGAACTACCGTAAACACATGCGGGCTCTCTATCGGGGGGATGTCTCCTGGATGCCGAGTAATTTCCAGTCGAGCACCGCGAACTCTATTTACTCCGGTATGAACTATTCCGGGACCCAGATAGCGTTCATTTTGTGGGGTTTTGTCGTCCAACAGGCCACGTTTCTCTTGATCTGTTGCGCACTGTACGGTCTCGTTAGTTATCCAAAGCTTATAGTTTGGATTCTGCAGTACTTAGGGCCGACGATAGGAGTCACCACTGCAACGTTAGCCGTTCAGATGTCTCTCTCAGCCTTCGTGTTCTCTCAAAGAAAAATAAACCCCACCGACAAGGACCGTCCGTTGGCCATAGACAACCGGAATTTCTACCACGTCACTTCCTATTTCATGTTCTTCTTTAACGTCATGAAGGGGCTGTTTACGTCACTGCTGCGGGTGCTGCTGGGAGGGTTTCTCGGCGGGATGTCGCAGGCCAGGATCGACCGCAGCGTCTTCATGCAGGGGTTCGAGAACTGGGACTTCGGGTTCAAGTCGTACCTGGGCATGCTTCGGATTGAAGTCGCTCACAACCACCCGGTTCTACTGGTCTTCTGCCAACGGCTGCTTAACGCAACGAAGCGCATGCGCGAGATCAAGTCATGGCGGGATCATAATCCTGAATTTAGACCCCTTCTCTCCGATGTAGAATTTAATTTCAATTCTAAAGACGACCGATTTAAGAAACGCCTCAAGCTGAAGTGGCTTGTGTTGTACACCATCGTTCGAAACCCGAAAGTCGTCGGCACAAAAAAGCACGTCATCCGTATGGAGGAGAGTGAACGGGACCACGTCTATAGGTTCTTAGCTGGGAGAGTCTTTGCTGCAAAGACTGCAGGAGAACCTAGAATGAGTGACCAGGGTTCTGGAAACTTACGAGTGAAGTCGCTCGATAAATCATATGGTACAATGAGACTGACAGACAGATACAAGGCCCATCCCGGCCCATAGTGTTCTCTTTCACTGCAGAAGTAAGCCTAAGCCTATTGGCTGAAGAACCGCTTTGAAATTGTCGTTTTCTGGTAAGAAACGTGTGCAACTGATAATGCATGTTAAGTACGTACACATTAATCATAAGGCCATGTTGATTTGATTATGTGGATGACATCCGCGCGCGCATCGATTTTCGTTCGTTTCCACAAAAGTTTTCGCCCATAAATCATACAAAGCAGCTGCAAAATGAGAAAATATAATTGATACTAATGTCGTATCCTAATAACGTTTCTTATTCACACGTTCGCATCAGTTTTGGGGTTCCCAGAGGATGTCATACATATACAATCAAATCAACACGGCCTAAGCTTAAAAAATAAAGTATGGAAACTTAATTTCGGTCAATGATATCTCCGATGATACTTTATCATGTTTTCAAACCCTTGGAAAGCTTGTGTTTCTTTTAACCATAAACCGATACATTATTTGTCATAATGATACATTTATGATACGAACACCATGACTATGTGAATGGGTCAGAAATAAAAAAAAATGCCCAAATTTACCTTGACCAAATGTCTGTCATTTCTATTGGTAACCCCGTTTAACCTGTCGTCGATGCACAGCATCGTCGAGACTCCTAGGTGTCTTGGTATGATGACACAAGTGCCCCCGTGGTATGGTAAATATATCCGGACGCATTATAGCCGAATGGTAATGTGCCATAAACCAGGTAGTAACCATTGAACTTGAACCCGAATAGTGTCTAGATTTGATCAATGGGGTGTACAGTAATGTTGTCATCTTCGTTCTTTGATAGATATCCAAATGATCGTTCTGACATCTTGCAGAGGTATTGTAAACGGTTGCCGGATCTGTATTTTGAATATGTTATCACATCCATCGTTCGACGGGTCTACGACAAAGTGAATATATTCTTAGAACAATAGTGTAAACTGTTCGTTTCGCGTTCTATTCCGTGTGTGCCTTGGCGGCTGAGTGGATGTTCTGACAAAATTTAGCTGTCATTTGATGAAAACGCGTTGTCGGTCCTATCATTGCTTCCCTGAAAATCACATAAGAAATCATAAGAAAGTGACCGCCACTTTATGTAATTCTCCATTCAACTTGTTACTATAACTTGATACTTAATTAATAGGCAAAAAGTGCTTTCACCTGTGCTGAAGAGTACCCATAGCAGGTTACTTCCACTACTCTTATAAACGCTTGAATAATTACAACAACTAGTCTTAGACGATGACATCTAAGACTTCCTGGTCCGCGCACTTTTAATCACAGAAAGAGTTCAATTGATTCTGCAGAAATAAGCTAATTTTTGCTACATTACTAATGGCTTGTCAACTCTCTGTCTCCCTAAGACTACTGAGAGATGGGGGTGTGAACAGAAAATTCAAAGCCAACAGAAAGTAAAGAGATGCATTAAGTCCATGCCACGCAGTTGACGCGCTTCGACCATGTTTGTTGATTACCAGAAAGACGTCGAATTTGAAAATTGACAGGGACCCAAGCATATTTTTCCACCAGAAAATTTACCCCATTACTTTAAACGGGGTTCGAATACCTGTGTACATATGCAGATCTCTAGAAATCTCTAAAAAGCGAGAGGATACTGTGCGTATTTGTGCCGAAAATGTCAGGCTATAGTCTGCGAGCTTTGAATGAGTGTCATCCTAGTTAGTTAACCGGGTCTCCCATACCCTCACTGGGTATGGAAGCCCCGGTAAACTAACGCAGAGTCGTCGGCGATCAATTTTTCTGCTGTATGTCAAGGAGTTAACGTTAAATGTGGGGTCGTGTGGCGTAACGGCAGCGTGTTCGGCCCAGAAACCTACGGTCCCGGGTTCGAATCTGACGCCACCGATGTTGTTCCCTCGGGAAAAGTACTTTGCCAGACTTTCCTCACTCCACCCAGGTGTAAAAATTGGTATATTGTTCTCTGTACGTGGCACTTTTAAGATAAGTTATGAAAAGCTTGAGTGCAGTGCCACGTCGTCCTTAATTGTCTGTTCAAAGAGCGAAGTAAAGAAACAAGTGCTTTCAAAAAGCTGCCATTTTCGCGTGAATGAAGATGATTATTTACAGGTGGTTAGTTGAGGATTATATTGTAATGGCATGTGATGTACAATATGACATCTGTGGCATTTACCTAAGGTAAAGATAAGTTTCTGCAAAATTATAAGTTATACAAATGAGGTCCACATAACAAATTAAATATTTGTTTGTAATTTAAGTAAATGGCGCAGGCCGCGAAAATGGAAAAAAAGGTACCTATGGTCCTCCGCATCCTGTACATCCTGAGGTAGCGGCAGTCCTGTATGGCTGTGTCCACAACAGGTATGACGTCCTTACGGCACACCTCGTACCCTCTTTTCTCCAAGTTCAGCGGCTTGTTCTTATACGAGGGCCGTAACCAGCCCTGCGGCCTGAAGACTCTCTGGCCCGCCCGACTTCGGCTGCTCTGCGATGTCCGGGCACGCTGCTTGGCAGCCAGGATACGGGCCCGTATTTCCTCATCCAGCATGGATGTCTTCGCCGTTTTCTGAGCAGACTGCTTGGTTGCAACACCGTCGCTTTGGACGGATAGGCCTTGTGTCAGCGGTCCCGAATTCGGTACTACATACTCCATTGAGAAAATAACGTAACCCTACATTAATGTAAAGGAATTTGGGGGAGAAGTATAACCTGCATGTGAACACTTTAACGCTGGACTGCTGATTCAGACACTTGTACAAGTGAGTCGCAAGGAAAGGTCTGTCACGGTTACCTGACGATGGTACTTCCTTCAAGCACTCCTTTAGTACCGCGTGTTGTTCAGAAGACTCATTTCAGTAGGCAAAATAACAAAGGTGTATCTTAAAAGACCACTTCAAGAAGACCACAGCCAGGACGTGATACTCGGAAATTCTTCACAGATAGAGCGTGGAGAAAAAGATACTTGAATTGAGTACTTCCCGTGTATGTTTTGCCCAATCTTTACGTTGCGTTTGGATCAAAACAGACCTTTCAATCACGAAAACAAATGACGCATTGATCATCTAAATCCCATTGCAGTTTTGATGCAACAGATAGTATACCGTTCATATGGAGAGATTATTTTAGTAAAAGTGAAATATTTCATATCTATTTAGACAAAAATTTCAAGATCATAGCATGAAGGAACAGAAATTCAAGAACATCTTAATCTTCAACAATCTCCTTTCACGAGAAGCAGTCGACTGGTCATCATACCTTCTGTGTTGCATATCATAAGGTACAGGTGTACACTCCAACCGATCACTTTCACTTCTCTTTTGTTTGGTTGTAAGGTTCACTGCACACAGCAAAGGATTAACCGATTCTGTGCCATGTAATGGCTTGCTATGCACAGACGGTAGGCTAAATATATAAAAGAATCAAAACTACTGCGAATGTTTCAAGATTTACAGTATTTCGTTGAAGATCCCAAGCAATGCATAATGTTTCCTGTACCTCTCAGATTCGTATTTGTGAAGTTCAATAACTAAATTAAAAACAACATACCTGGCAAAGATACAAGGTCATGGAATTCATTTGCTAAAATTTAGGATTTGGAGTCTAGATCGGCAAAACCCCCTATATGCCCCTTTGAAATGTGACTGAAGCAATATTAGTCAGTAAGCCCTATCAAGATTCTATAGATCTTTATTTTTCAATGACAATATTCAACCATACATTTCTTTTGTTATCACTGTACAACTTCATGTTACTGCCATATGTTCAACCATAGCACCATAATCAAATGATGTAAAAGTGAGACATCCTGTCTTCAAAATCTATCCCAAAGTTAGATTAAAGGATCTTTTAACTTTGCCCACATATTTTGCCATCCTCTCATGCCAGGCCCACCACTATGTGAAGCAACAGTCCTGGTGCATGTCAGCGGCTGTTCATGTTGCTGTCTACAGTCAAGAGGCAATATGTTTGGCTGGTTATTCTCCCTCGAACAGATGGACAGCACCAATACAGCAAGAAGGATGGATTTTCGGCCGATACACCAGGGTTGTTACTTTCTGTAAACAAGCATCGTGCCTGCGCGTTACAATGCATGGGTTCAACTAAAATCTATTCTGCTTCTTTTGCTGCATTTTGGCTGCAGCTTTCTTCTTCATCATCTGCAGTCTCTTGTTCGCATCCTGAGACTGCGACGTCGGCAGCTGCAGCATTCTTCCCCCGTTCCCTCCAGACTTCGACGCGCCGCTTCCCGACGGCTTTACGCTGGAACTCGACGGCGGCTTTCCCGAGCCTCCTCCTGGTTTTGCCATGCTGCTCCCCACACTACTACTGCTAGATAGGTATTTACTTGAACTCCCTGAAGAGGAAGATTTGGACACGACGGCAGCCTTCATGGCGGCGAGTCCCTGTTTACCGGACGTGGCGGCAGCAGGCTTGGCGCTGCTGAAAGGTCCGGTCGGGGCCTTGGTGGTTGTGGGGGTTTTGGGGAGGGAAGACTTGCCGCTGATGTTAGCCGCCCAGCTGGCCAGACCTGTCAGCTGGGAGCCTGAACTGGTGCTGGACAGGGTCGATGATGACGTCATAGAGGACTGGAAAGCAAAAATTATCATATCTGTAAACTTCATAAGCTCCTTTTACTTTACAATGTGCTATGACATTCTCACCTTTCTAGTGTTATGTGTGTAGTACTAACTCTTCTTACTTTAAGTCTGTCAAGAAAGATAATATGCAAATAATGCAAGTATGTGCGGTGCCATCACTATGTCTGTAAACTTGTTAAGCTCATTTTACCTTACAAAGTGTTATATCATTCTGTTTTCTAGTACATGTAAGTGTAATGTGTGTTTTACTAACTCTCTCTACTTTATTTTGAGTTTGTTTAGAAAGTTCATATGCACATAATACAAGTATAAGTTAGATAGTAACATATACAGCAAACTATCAAATATCAAATACATAATGAAATCTTATGATAATGCTAAGTGCTGCATTGGTAAGGGGTTTTCTTACTGTTTCTGATCTCTTAAAGAGCTGCATGGTAGAGAGGTCTGGAGTCTTAGGTTTAACAGCAGAGTGATCCTTCTCTCTGCTGCTGGACATGGTGGCAGATGGCTTGGTCTTCTGGGCCTTAGATGCCTGCAAACATGGTAGAACAAACTTGTAGAGAAACATATGCCAAAACAGCACACATATGCCAAAACAGGCAAATAAAAAAGGCCACAAATGCACAAGAGGAAAAAAAATTCAATGGCAATGTTATACAGCAGAGGGGCACACACACACAGGGGAGTTATGAGAACGGTTCATTGGACAGACCTTGAGTGGTGGTAGGGCCTGGATCTTGTTCTAGGACAAGTGACAAACAACAGTCATGTACATGGGTTCAACAGCAACAGGAGGCAAGTATCGCCTCAGTCACGTTTCCAAAAGGGCCCGTAAAGGTGTGTAGCCGATCTAGGCCACGGCTGGGCTTTGAAATTTGGGGCTGGGCTCTAAAGCTTTCAGAGCTGTCTCCAGCTTTCAATTTTTGCCCATCCCACTCATTGTTCAATGATTGTTGGGAGGGGGGGGGGGGTGTTCATCTATTTCAGGCCTTGAAAGGCAATAACAATGATTAGTGGTTGGGTGTTGTAAAGGAAAAGGCAAATTTTCATTCAATTGGAATTTTGAAGCCACTGTTGTTAATTTTCATTATTAAGTCATTTTAAGCATATGAAAATTTCATGTCATGAGGTAAATTTCCTTCATACTTCTCTACAGGCTTGGATCAGGTGTCTTTTTTGCCAGGACCCACACTGATTTTAACTGAGAATCAAAATAAACTGGGCGCCCAGAAATTACCTCCCATTTCAAGTAACTACAACAACAAAAAAGAGTTCATAAACTACCCAATGGGGCGTCAGTTTGGAAATATGACTGTGGCATATGTCCACAACTTGTCTCCTCTGAAGTGCACTCGATTCAAACAATGCTGTGAGTCTTTGCACAAGAAACACATGTCAAATAAACAGTAGAGAATTGAGGAGAGTCGTGTCTCACCATTTTCCTGATGGTACGGGCACAACGCTGACAGTACCACACCTTCCGAGGGTCGTTTACATCACTGTCTGTCACTGGTGGGCGGTGACAGTCCTAGATGGGAACAAGACAATGGGTTACTTTGATAACAGTAATTATAGCATGTAAATAGCTTTGTGCCTAACAGTTATCCTCATTTTCTAAATGCTCTTTGGTAAGACATATTCAACAATGATTCAAGCAGATTTTCCCAGCCATGACTTTGGCATGACATGGTCGGGGATCGAACCCCCAACCTACAACATGCAGAGTGAGGTATTGCTGCAGTGTTAAGTGAGACTAACTATTACTGACCTGATGGTACAAGTTGTGGCACTCTGCACACTCTACAAGCTGGTTACCAGGGGTCACATTCATCTGTCTGCAGACAAAAAAGAAGAAATCAAGACTAATGCATCATAATACACTAGTGTTTATAGATAGATAGATATCTAGTCTGTATAACGCAAACTCCAGCTGTCCGCAGATTTCTGTCCCCTCCCCTGGGCGGCTATGCAGTTACAGGGTGGCAGGCCGTTACAGGAGCTTGATTGAATTCAGGCTAGATAGATATCTATCACTATTTACATGTACTATACATCCAAATAGTTTTATAAGTAACAATTCTGAAGCAATTACATCGAAAATAAGGATAGTAAAGTCTTTGTAAAGTAGAAAGTAGAAAGAAACACAAAGTATCACATTAAATGGCTTGTGCCATGCATGCCAGAGTAACAGTGTACAGTATCCATGTTGTACTACACAGGAGTAGCAATGATTCACGAAATTCTGGGTTTTAACATGTGGATTTTCAACCTTCTCCATGCTGAGGCAGCCTTTATGGACTGGTTATGCTGTTAGGCAGCAGGGGGATGGTTAAGTACTATAAATGCATGTACTTTCGTGGTCTCATGATTTTGCAGTAAAAGCTCACCACATAAACACCGGCAAGAAAATAACCGCAAACATTTTAAGATTTACAGTAAGTACTAAGTACCACTGACCTGCAGATGACACAGACCAGCCCCATCTCTTCAGCAAACTCGTCAGCACTGGTCTCCATCCCCTCCTCTCCCTCCTCCTCGTCTGAGGACTGCTCCTTCTTCAGTACCGGCGGGGAGCCCTCACGAACCACAGGCGGGTCTGGCTTCTCCAGCTTCGGCTTCTTGTGCTCTTTGTTCAGGTCTGTCAGGTCCTGTTTGAGCTGATACAACAGAGGAAATGCTATGATTCAAGTGTGTTCTATCAAAGGACTTTAATAACTGTAACTTTTTGCAATTTATGTCAGTTGGAACATTTACAGTTACCAATTATGTAAATGTGGACGTAATTTGCATTATTAATGCAAAATTGTCATAACTCATTTGAAAGGTAAATTGTAGGAATTTCATACTTCTGGCATATGTATGTATGTTAAAGGTGTACATATTTGCATAGTTTATGTAAATATGGAAGGTATGAGATCTCTGAACTCTTGTTTTTAATGCAAATATAGATTCTCACTCTCCATGTATTTTCATATCAATGAAGCAGTCAGGTGCCGACTGCCATGTTGGTGTCCATTTCAATGGATCGTAGGGCAAGCGTACATTTTTGTGTTTTATCAGCTAGTTTCTAAGTTATCTTCTTGTATTCTCTTCTTTAAGCTATAGACATTTGATAGTGTTTATTTGAGAAGATCAGAGGATATTCAAATGCCCAAAAATACTTCAGCTATGATTCACTGAAATGCTAATAGGGACACCAACATGGCAGCAGACACAGTGATTTTTTATTTTATTCGTATATGTTTATGGAGTATAAGGCAGAAAGCGATTGCTTATATGAAGCCTTCTACTCAACACATACAACAAAGAGACATAATGACATGCATAAATACAAAATGGATAAAAGAAAATTAACAATAGACAGTACAAGTTGGTATCTATCGCTAAATGAATCTTCTTGTACAATGGATGTAAGTATGAACTATGTCGAATATATTACAGTTTTGTAAGTATGAGAGTGAAGTGGAACCGCGTAACAGAATAGAACATAGTGAGCTGTCGTTAAGTTGTTGAAGGTCAGTTATGTTGGAAAGAGATGATAACATGGTACTTCTTTGGGTGGTATAAAGTTTACAGTGTAGGAGATAATGTTCAGTTGTTTCACTATAATGGCCACATTTACATGTAGGACAATCTATACAATGGTGTAGAAATAGGTGGTGGTTTAACTGACTGAAATTTAAACGAAGCCTTGTAAGATGAACTGCATAATGTCTTTGGCCGTGAGAGAAGTGAGGGTGTTTGATCGGTCTATTGAAATGTGAGTCCAGTTCCTTTTTATAAACGTTGATCGTAAGCGATGCTTGGACATTAGAGGGCAGTTCATTCCACAAGTGAATAGTTGAGGGCAAGAAAGATTTTTTACACTTTTCAGTTTTACAAACAATGGAGGTGAAATTCTGGTTGGCACGGAGATTGTATGGGACAATGTCACAAACACGTGGTGGGATGAGGTCTTGAAGGTATACGTATTGTGGTACGAAACCATTCAATATTTTCCAAAAGTGAATCAGCTTATGTTTTTGTCTTCTGATAGCCAGTGGCAGACACAGTGATGACATCATGTGACAATGCAATGTTACTGTAAACATTGAAATGTTTGCATTGGTTTCATTTTCGTGAAAACCTATTCACTGGGAATATGTGTTTCCTGAGTATTGCTAGCTACTGCACTATAGAATTGTTTCAACCTCAAACTTAAAACACAGCAAAAACCTCCCTTTCCCTTCTACCATGAAATCGAGTTCCCACAAAAATCAATGAATTCACAGTACCTTCTCCAGACTCCTCTTGTCTGGCTGTTTTTTCGGCGGGTCTGGTGTGGATCTTCCAGTGCTGCTGCCACTCAGAGAGGGGGACCGCCGCTCCTTCTGTCCCGGAACCATCAGCCTGCTCATCTGGCCATGGGGTGATCCCTTCCTCCCCTCTACATCCTGTAATGGTTAACACTTTGGTTAGGAGTGCTATGTATAACAATATAACATACGTGTACAATCAAACCTGTACTAGTTATCACCTCTTCTAGCTAGCTCGAGTACCATCCTCCGTAGTGACCGCTGGCTCAATGCTTTTATGCTCAATGCTAACCATGATTAGCAAGCGAAAAGCATGAAGCCAGCGGTCACTACAGAGGATGGTACTCAGGCTACATCTCTGCATATTGTGGCCACTGTTTCATGGGCCTTTTGATTATTTTTGTCATTGACTCAAGCGTTAAGAATTCTGTCTGTAGTGACCACCTATGACCAATTTCTTCAAGTCCCTTGGGTGGTCAATACAGAAAGGCCTATCTAGTCCTGGGATAACAAAGAACAATCCATACTAGTTAAATTGAGAGGCAAATAAAATGGTTCATTGTGTACAATGGTTTACAACATAATATTTCTTAAAAATGCATTTTTATTGGATATATAGAATAGACCGATCCCATAGCCCACCTGTCAAAAAGTACAATAGAGCAAAATGAAAACATAAAAATGCAAAAATTTGACAGGCATGCAGCCAATCTCTCATTGGTCAGCTAATTGCTACTCTCTCATTGGTTGAACAGCTAATTGTGATGGGCAGTCAGGATCAGTCTTTTCTCAAGGAATCTTTCTCTAGTCTACGATGCATTCAGCACACTGCACTCTCTATGCTACAAGAAGGGATTGTTTAACTCTATTCCAAGCAAAGACTAATTGGTTAGCAGAGCACAGAAGGAGTAAGAGATTGTAGGGGCAAAACCAAGGCACACAAGAGAGAAAAGTCACACTTGTCCTTTGACCTGTGCTTTCTCCTCAACTTGTGATTTCCCACCCACAGTGTCAGCTGATGGAGAATCCTCCACCTCAGGGGCACAAGAAGCAACAGTGTTACACTCCACTTATCGTGCATGGACATATGGTTCTCATACATATACTGTAGGATAAAGTGGTCTGTGATTGGCTGTGATGGGTCAGATGACATGGTGCATGTCAGGACTTTCTAAGTTGATTTGTGATTGGTTGGGTCAGGTCATTCTATGGACGGGCATATTGAGACAGTTGTTTACCCCTAAATTGTATTTGGTAGATTCCAACATGGCCGACCCATGACATCACAAACCAACATGGCAGCGCCCATGGACCCAAAGCTAAAATAGAACAGTTTTTGGCTTCACAAAACCTGTAAAATTTATATATACAGTGTCATAAAATTTACCCCTCACAATAATTGTCATCTGCTAGCCTCAGAAAAAAATATTCTGCCAAACTATTTGTAAATTTGTGCTTGTCAATCGAAAACTTTATGTCACATATAATATTTTGGCAAGTCCTGGCCATTTTGGGAACTCAACCATACCTTGTCAAGCTTTCCCGCTATTACTGATGAAGATGTGGCAAGCGACGGAGACGACTTGTTGAGTGCAGCGTCGACAAGAGCCTTCAGTTTGTCTGTAGAGTCCTTACTCTTGGAGCGGAGGTAGCCCAATGCCTTTATAAACACCGGGTCCAACTCAAACGTAGCCATGGTTTACTGCGTTGAGTTAGTCGCGTGTTAAACTTTCGACAGTCGGCCACCGGTAGCCACCTCGCGATCGTTTTTTTTTCGGTATCCTTCCAAAGATGGTGTGGAATAGCGCACTGTTATTTGGGGGGTGCTTACAAAATTTTCAGTTCTAACGAAAAATGAGATTTCAATATCATTACCAAGAAAAGTTGTAGATTTATATATTTTTGAAGAGATTTATACTTAGATTTCCTAATACTCAAAAGTTCTTGGTAAACGACAAGTTTTAGACATATTTGAATGGACTATTCTTGTAGTCAAAGGTCATCATTGTCGCAGAGGATGAAGGGAAACCAAGATGGCCACCTTTGGGTAAAATTTTTGACAGTTTCTAGAAATTCTTCATATTTCTAGCTTGATGATGTTGTAAGAGGCAGAATTTATTAGAGAAACTACTTGCCTTTTATGCACACATATACCTGGGCAGTGATGACTTCATTACGTACTAGAATGCCTCTTCTAGCCGTTTCCAAAGCCTTCGTGTCAACGTTGGGGAGGGCGACAAAATATGCTCTCCGACCTTTCTCAACATCCACCAATCATTCGTCCCCCGAAAGCAAGAGAGTGGTTGTGACGGGGCTTGGACTCGTGACTCCGCTTGGAACGGGGATAAAGAACGTGTGGTCAAGGTTACTGAACGGAGAGTGCGGCATCACGGCTGTACAGGGCCCTGGGTATGAGAAGATTCCCTGCAAAGTTGCCGCTCACGTTTCCAGGGGAACAGAGGAAGGACAGCTCAACGACGACGACTTTGTTTCAGCAGCAGATAAACGTGCCATGGCAGACGGTATGATCTTCGCTCTCGCAGCTGCCGACGAAGCCCTGAAGGATGCGAAATGGAAGCCAGAATCTGAAGAAGATAGCAACATGACAGGTGTCGCCATTGGGACTGGTATGGTCAGTTTACAGGACATTGTGGACACTGGTGTTGCCCTTCGAGAAAGGGGCTACAATAGAGTTAGTCCGTACTTTGTTCCGAAAATCCTTGTCAACCTAGCAGCAGGGCATGTCAGCATGAGGTACAACCTGAAAGGACCAAATCACGCTGTGTCTACCGCATGCACCACGGGACTGCACGCCATCGGCGATGCGTACAGGTTCATCAAGTTTGGAGATGCTGATGTTATGGTTGCCGGTGGTACAGAGGCAAGTATCAATCCACTGGCATTCGCTGGATTTAGCAGGGCAAGGGCTTTGACAACCAAGTTTAACAACGACCCACATACAGCGTCTAGGCCATTCCATCCGGAGAGAGACGGTTTTGTGATGGGCGAGGGAGCTGGCGTTGTGGTTCTGGAGGAATACGGTCATGCCAAGAGGAGGGGTGCGACCATGTATGCTGAAGTTCTAGGTTACGGGCTGTCGGGTGATGCGAGTCACATGACGGCACCTTCCGAGACTGGCGACGGAGCCATGAGATGCATGAGGAGAGCTATGCACTGTGCCGGAGTCACCCCCTCTGAAGTGACGTACATCAATGCCCACGCTACCTCCACGCCTCTTGGAGATGCTGTTGAAAACACTGCAATCAAAACAATATTCAACAGCTACACATCATCCTTGGCTGTTTCATCAACAAAGGGTGCAGTTGGCCACCTGTTAGGTGCTGCAGGTGCAGTGGAAGCCATTTTCACCATTCTAGCCTGTGCAGACGGAATGTTACCACCAACACTTAACTTGACCAAGGTTGACAAAGACTTTGACCTGAACTATGTTCCCTGTAAGGCCCAAGAGTGGAAGGTAAAGGATGGAAGGAAAAGGGTTGCGTTGACAAACTCTTTTGGATTTGGTGGGACAAATGCGTCTATATGTATCAGTAGCATCAATTAACAGAACTGGGCATGTCTGGCTAGTAACAATGTTTGGTCAGCCAAAAGTAGCAATGACTAGCCATGTTTGAAATGGTATAATGGTAATCTCATTTTGATCTCTATCTTTGCAATTACATACGAGTAATGATGAAGGAAAGGTACATGTATAACAATGTTTGGAAATAAAAATGTACTTGAGTTGTCAACCTCATCCAGTGTGATGAGATTGTCTCAGTGTTTTTTTATTTTATTACACAAGCCTATGGTCATGAGAGAACTTAGGCTTCATTTATGCCAAATACACACAAAATCTTATTGCCTGGATGTCTAACCTTCATCAAAATTACTAGCTCATTCAATGGGCTATGGAATAAAAGGGGTATGGAATAAAAATACAGTTTGTAGTGTCCAAGGTATTTCTTTTGAATTCAAAACAAACTATTCAGACAGCAAACATATTGTCACATATGAATGATTGAATGGTTTAATGAACTTTAAGAAAGAACATTGCAGCCACAGGCTGAATAGATAAAGCAAATTTCTTTACATGTATACATTATGACTGAGTGAATATATACATAATACATAATATCTAGTATTTTACTATTTTCTTTAATAACTAGATTAAACCACATCAAGCTTTATACATCAAAATTGAACTTCGAGTTCCATATATAGCTTTCTACTTTCTTTACATGACAGTGAAAAGCAGCAAAAAGTAAAATGGATTGTCCTCATTTTATACAAAATATATACTAGTAGTAGTACTTGTATGCATGGATATTGTAGTCCATATAGACTCATACATAAGCCTAAAGGCACAATAGGTAAGAATGCTTAACATCTTTGAAACTCGGAGCAAAAAAATATTTACTGGTCTATTTCCTATAGAGTTTACCTGATGAGAAGCAAAAATCACAGTTACTGAGTAAGTCCATTACTTTATGTTTCAGTCACTTAATTATCCATTACACATCATAATGTATATTGATATATGCTGAAGCAGTGTATTATGTGTGTCTTCACTGAGTCTCTCTGCAACCTTAAATACCGGTAGTCCTTCAAAACAACCACACAGTGGGTACTAAAGCATGTTCCCCATGCCCCCCCCTGCAGCACCCCCAGCTGCCCCTCCCCCTGCTCCATCCGGACCCCCTTTCCCCATACCAGACGGGTCCCCACTACCAGCACCCTTGTTCCTCCTCATGTCTTCTATCGCAGCCTTTCCTGCATCCTTTGCTGTTCTCTTGAGAATGGCCTTGATGCCGATGTCATCCATGTAGTGCCACGCTAGTCCAGCATTTCCCACTGTGTTGACGGCATCGTCTGCTACCCTCCCAGCCTGGGTACCATATCTGTGGAGGAAGAGGTCATACATTATCATCATAATCATATTTCTTGCTATCTTAAAGAGTAAGTCATACAACAGGAAAAAAAGAGGAGAATTTGTACTTCTCAGAATGTGAAAGAATCATTGAGCCATGAAAAAAATTACCATCCATGAGCACATTAGGCTTTTTTAGCAGATGTTTAAATCTTAACGATGTAGTCAAGCTTGAACCAGTCTTTACTGACTATTTCAAAGGATGGTGTTTTATTTTTGCTGAACTTCAAAACATTTTGACTTCTTAATTTTTTTTAATGAAATATAAATAAAAATGTCCAACATCTTCAGAAAAAAAGACGTAAAAGCATCCAATTCAAAGTATAGATGCTGAAAGGTGTATATTACATGTAATGATATTCTGTGATGTAAAATGTCTTACTTGTGTTCAACAGTTTCCACAGTAGCATTACCAATGTTCTTGGCAATAGAGACAGCTGCCGCCTCTAGGGCTATGTAGACTGTGCTGAAGGCTGGGAAAAATAAGTAAAAAAAAAGATAATCAAATTAAAACTACCTGTCATGTCATCGTCATACATATCATTATCAATATAGTGTCTAGTTGCTGGCTCTTTCTTAGAAAATCATCTTTGTATCGCAATTGTATTTGCAAAGTTCTGTTTCAAACTGAAAATTGAAAGGAATAGACTAAATAGTCCGCACAAAATAACATGGAATACAGAATTAGAATATTTTCAAACTGAATCCAATACAATGCTACAGGCTCTGCCCCTGAGGCATTGCCAAAAATGTACCATACCTTGTAATCCACCTGCTGCAACCTCTACAACTCCATCCATTGTTTTCTTCTTCTTCCCATCTGTGTCATCCTTCACACTGTCTGGGAGAAGCTGAGTGCCCACCCTCTTCACATGGGGCGCCAGCTCACGTCCAACCCTCAAGGTCAGGTCTCTAACAGCTATCACCACAGCCTTGGTCACTTTCAAGGTCACATGGGTCGTAGCCCTGGCAACCTATTATTTAAGGAAGGAAAAAATTTAACATCCTTCCCACACCTTTTTGAAGTAGGGCAGTGCGAATCTCTGTTTCCATACGTAGCACCTTCTGCCACACAGTTGTGCAATCACTACAGCAGGGACTAGTCCACTGGTAGCGGTGTGTGTGTTTAACTCTCATACCCTTTCCCATAAAGTTCAGTGCTAAAGTCTAAAGTCTTTGTACGATCTTGTCAGGGTTTGAACCCACAATACAAAGAAAGCACCTTTCCCACCATAACAATACTAGTAGGCTATTGCAAGTTGGTTCTGCAAAGCCACATTACATTTTTTGTTGCACATTGACTACTGCACATAGCCTGTATAGTGCTTAAGCTTAAACATGATCTGGATAAAGTTCTGATTAACCTGAGCTCCCTTGACATATTTGGGGTCAACCTCTGCAGGTTTCTCGTCAGGACTGATGCGCTCCTTCAGCTTTGCTGTACCCTTGGTCACCAGCTTTCCTGTCAGTTCAGCTCCTTTGGTTGCTCCCCACGAAACCCACTCAGCTCCTGAAAACAGTCAAAATATAGATACTGTAGCTTCAATTTGAGGATGACTGTTATCATCAGTAAGCTACAGCTGACATCTATCTAACACTGTAACAGTGAGGAGAAACAATAGCTAATTCAGTAATTGACATACTAGTACTTACACCCAATAACAGTATACTATATACATGATTAGATACAAATGTACATATCAAGGAACATGTACCAACAAACCAAACATCATGAAAATCATCCCTTCTTCACTTATCCTGTTTCCAAGTTTCAACAGAAACATACCTGCAGTACCAAGAAATTCAGATAGGATGCCCAAACCGACACCATTTATTCTCAAGCCCATAAATTACCCGAATGTCAAGACCTCAGCATGTTCAGAACTAAATGAGATATCAAAACTGGAAGTTATTCTGCAGTACCATAGAATAACTGCTAGGAGGCCCATAATAAAACTTGTCCTCTGTTTTGTCGACATGATGTAATAACAAGAATGAATTCTTACCAACAACTAGCCCCCTGGACACCTTCTGGCTCCACTGAGGCACCTCTTTATTGGCTGTAGGCTCTTCAGGCCTTTCTGGAGTGACTTCAGGTCTCCGTGGAGCAACTTCTGGTCTCTGCGGAGCAACTGCAGGTCTCTCCGGAGCAACTGCAGGTCTCCGTGGAGCGACTTCAGGTCTCCTTGGAGCAACTTCAGGTCTCCGTGGAGCTTCTGCTGGGGGTGCTGTTGGTACTGTGCCCCTGGCTCCAACCACCTGAGTCAGGTCTCCAACACCAGCCTCTCCAATCCCCGCCTGAGCCTCAGGAGGCTGTGTATGGAGTTGTGAGTACTCCTGCAGCAGGCTCTGAAACTGTGCCTGCTGCACACCATCAACTTCTGAGGAAATGACAACCCCCACACACGACCCGTACTGCCCAGATAGGACATCGGGGAACATGTAGGCACCGTTGTTGCTGTGCAGGGCAGGCGATTGGCCAGGAACGAGAGGGTACAACCAATCAGAGACTTGAAGGAAGGTTGTGTTCTGCTCGGGAATTTTGACGACTCTAAGCGGGCCTGGGTAAGAAGGGGCACTGACATGACCATCTGGACTGACATAGAATATCTGTACGCCATCGGGGATGCACAGGAGTTCGTCAGCATCAGTGAAGACATTACTCCTCCCTGATGCCTCCTCCTCGGACAGGATACTGTCTCCTAGGGAGATAAAGTCTCGCTCGTCAGCCGTAGACCCTGCTGTGATGTGGCCTCGCGGAACCACCTCTGAGTACGCAGGTGGTAAATCATTATCTGCTTGTGTGGAGGGTGCCCCAGGGGTTACTGATGAGGGTGGGGGAGGGCGTGTCGGTGGGGCTACCGGTCTCGTAGTGGCAGGTGCCAAGGGCTCGCTTTCCCTAGGTGGTGCGGTAGGTTGAACTGGCCCGGTAAGCCCGTTCTGCTGTGGCGCCATCATCGGCTCTAAATACTCAAGCCTGGCTTTAACCTGAGCCAAAGACCTCGTCATCTTACTTCGAAGTTTCGTGGCTTCTTGTCTGTCACACTGGATTTGGAACCCCTTTTCCAAGTGATGACGTGCTCGCTGGTACAGCTCCACAGCTTTGGCTACGTCCCCGCTCTCGTCAGAAGTGAGGGCCTGGTCTACGTAGATGAACGCGTCGTGACATTCCCTCTTCAACGCTTGGTATTGCTCCTCTTCGGTACTAGAACTTTCTGCCCTCCCCCCTCTTTCCATAACTTGAGCGTCCATCTTGGATTTCCCTTTTTCCAAACCCGGAAGTTAACGTTGACAGCTCCTTCTAGTCTTAGATTCGTTAGTGTAGTTAAACTACGTCTATCTTGGGTTCTTATATGTTTATCTCAGGATACATGAGTCAGACAAAAGGTGCAGAATACCAGGTGTCAAGATTAGTCACCCGACGATATCTCGTGAGCCTGACGGCATTTGTTGTCGTGACGTCATCGGTGGACTACACGAAGCAAAGTAGGGGATGTTCACTTTTATTTTGTGAAGGTTATCTGACATTGCAGAATTTCAAAAGAATTTCTTTCTTTTCAATCTGAATATATACAATTGGATCTTAGACAATTTTCTTTTTAGTCGTGAAATTCTTGCAGAAAATATAAAAATCGCAAGTTATCACCCCTGTCTGCTCGATCTATAGAATATTCCAATAAACCATCATGGAGGACAAATCTGCAAGTCTCTGAGTGTTTGCTGTGGTTGTGCAGTCTATCGGCTGTTCCCGCAGCCTCAAAAGCTGAAATCCTTGCTAACTGGCCGGTCTGCATCTGTGGCAAGCTAGGGAATTCAAAAGGACGGTTCTTTCTTTGGTAAATGCCTCCTTGTGGTTGTACCTTTGCGTTGTTTGTGGTATATACGTATGAGACCTGAGTATGGAAAAATAAATCCGATTCAACTTTGTTATGAAATTGCATTCTCAAGTATAACGCCCGTTTATTTTTTTCTTTACTAGGTACTGAGGGTTTTCTGAGGCGACTCGTGTCTGTCTGCAAATCAAACTTGCTACCAGTGCCCCAAGTGAAGAATACATAATTGGGTCAAGTCTCCAAAGCATGTGATCTCGAGTCATGTGATTTGATTGACAGTTCAACAAACCTGGCAAGCTTTACAGCTGGACTGAGAGTAAAACTTTATTCAGAGTCTTTCCCGTACTCGTGAGGTCGCCATGCCGTCGTCCACGACATTCCTGGGGAACTGGCGCGGTTGGATCCGTCCGGTGGTGTTCTCGGTGTACTTCGTGCTGCTGTGCGTGGCCCTGCCCTTCTGTGTTTGGGAGCTGAGGGGACAGAGTAAGGCAGTGCAGGCGTGGTTTGTGGGAGGCATGTTTGTGTTCATGGCCATCCCCATCGCACTGCTGGGGATCCTACAACACCTCATCCACTACACACAGCCTCACCTACAGAGACACATCATCAGGTATGTTCGTATGTGTATCAGTTTAGTAGTAGTCAATTATTCTTCAAGACAAAAAAAGGGGCCTGCAAATGGGGGGTACCGTCAATGCTCCATGCTAAATTCAGGAAGGCAGCTGCTACATATTACGTTAACTTTAGCAAGCTGGCTTCAATTTACACTAAAATTCAGGAGTTCATTACACTAGCCTGTGTTTACACAATCTCTCGCTAGCTGGGGTTAATGACCCCCAACTGTCAGGTCGGCTGCTAGGAGGGGGATTTAGTCAGGGTATCCATTACACTATATGTAGTTGGATGAAATAGGCTTCATATGTTTAAAATAATAAATGGTTTATTTGTTCGAAATTACCCATGCAATGGCAGCCAATGAATTGCTGCAGGGTTCACAATCACATACCGGTAATACACAATAATACACATGATACATATTTGCACACTTGCACTTTATGAAACTGACGCAAGGGTCTGGCGGCTGCCATTCGGCGCCAGCAGGTGACCTCAATACGACCTTCCCCAACCAAAGTCAGGTACCCATTCACACCTGGGTGGAGTGAGGAAATTCGTGTAAAGTACCTTTCCCAAGGGCACAACATCGGGGCATACCGGTGGTTTCGAACCCGGGACCTCTCGGTTCTGGGCAAAACGCCCTACCGATTGCGCCATACGATGCCACATATAATATAGTGCACATGTTTTATCTGTTTTTATGATATTCATTCAGGTTTCGTCTGTATCTATCTCTCTTTAGGATTCTATGGATGGTGCCAATATATGCGATTGATGCTGTAAGTACCAACACAACAATCTTAATCAAGTTGCATGCAATGAGACATCAGAAAGACAATAGACGGATCCTGTCTCTCCATCACTATTAGCAGTTCAACCAATGATAGCATGGCAATTAACAAGCTCCAATTAACGGTTTGACCAATAAGAGTGTAGCTGCATGTCTATCAAATGTTTGCACTTTTATGTTTTGTTTTGCATTTCTATGTTTTGATGGAGGTAGGCGGGGCTATGGTATCAATCTGTTAATTCAGACTGTATTTAAAAATGAACACAAAGTCACCTTTTAAACAGTTTATCGCTCTTTCCCTGCCAGTGGTTTGCACTGAAGTTTGCTGCTTCCACCATCTACCTGGACACGATACGGGAGTGCTACGAGGCGTACGTCATCTACAACTTCATGATCTTCGTGCTGAACTACCTGCAGACGGAGATGGACCTGGAGGCGGTGTGTGCCAGGAAGAAACAAGTCAGACACCTCTTCCCGTTCTGCTTCCTACCGCCATGGAGGATGGGAAAGTAGGTGGAAAATTTACAGTAAATCAGGAAATATTTGTGGTGGTTTTATGTTTGTGGCTTTTGTGGTGACCCCTCCCCCGCAAAATCGTCACACTGGAGACATAATGTAAATTTTGACATTTTAGCGATGGTTCAATGTTTGTGTTTTTCGTGGTGACCTCAGGCTCTTTACAGTGAACTTAAAACATCTGCAGAAATACTTTTTTCTGCTTGCCTACCCCCTTAGCTTGTTTCTACCGCAAACACACCATTTTCTCCCTACCACCAAATGAAATCCCTGTGAATTTACAGTAACATCTTTCTTCTAGGTGGTACATCATTTCTATCGTTTACTTTAGTTGCAAAGTAGTTGTACTGGTATCTCACCTATTATATGATAGTTCTGAGTGTCACTTGCTTTTGTCTTTCTACAGAGATTTTATAGCATGGTGCAAACATGGTGCAATATCCTACTCAGTGGTGAGGCCTATCACCACTATTGTTGCCTTGTAAGTACAAGTACACCTAACATTTTACAGTAGGTTAATAGTATAGTGACAATACTACTCGTATATAATTCTGTTCTTATCTTGTTGCAGAAAAGTCTGTTAGATTGTAAAGCATAAACAGTCCTGAGTATGTTGCACATGTACAATTATACTGATTATAACTCTCTGAGTAAGATTTCCAACCAAAAAGGCTACTTTTGTATGTTTTATTCCTAAAGATATAGACTGTTATTTAAGATCTTTTTTTTTGTCATCTCTTTCAGAATCTGTGAACTATCTGGAGTGTACCATGAGGGAGATTTTGGCTGGGATTCCGCCTGGACCTACATAGTCATTATCAATAACATCTCACAAGTGGTGAGTAAAAAAACAATCCATGCAAGCCATATCTTAATCTTGTTGAGTAATTGTGATAATTGAAAGATATGTATTTTGTAATACACATAATAGTACATAAAAAAGCATTTTCCAGATACATCATGTTCTATAATTGAAGACAAAGCAATATGTGACAGCTTAAGCTTAGTGGCCACAAAGAATAGACCCATCCTGACTTTCCATCACAATAGACCGATCCTGTCGAACACCATATCGAACGAATAGAAGACCCATAGAACCCCCTGTTCTATTCAGATTGTACCACATGCCGACTACGACAAAGTCCGCTAGCGCAGAGTTTCGTATCTTCAGTTACTGGTGTGTGAAACTGGTTAACTTGAAAGTGAACAGGGAAGTAAAAGGATGCATTTTAATTCTTAGTTACTTAATACCATGCAGCTGCTATGCATGCAGTCAATACAGTGGGAACCCTGTCACAGATATATGAACCCTGTTTTACACGTGCATCGGCTGCTTGTCATAAACTGGGCGCTGATGCCCACCGACAAGGGAAAGCTATGCGGCGCATACCGCTTTAACATTGAATGAAAACATTACGCTCTCACCGCAACTACACCTACCACCTCCTTAAACAACTCTACCCGGTGGATACAGCCTTCAACAAAGAAGACATAGCATTCTTATTTGGCCCGCTCTGAAAGGGTTTCAGTGCCACAAAAGCTAAACCGAAGTCAGTGGCAATATTTTCAACCTAGCCGCGGCGGCCATGTTCGGTCCGTCAAACCCTGTTTTGACGGAGGTGTTCGAAATCCAACAGGGGGCGTGGCTTTGGGATCGGTCTATTAGCAGTTCAACCAATCAAAGGATGGCAATTATCAGTTCAACCAATGAGAGAGTAGAAGAGGCTATGGGATTATCTATTGTTCAGAGCTTCCTACAAAAGTTTGGTACATGTTTTACTGTGGTTTTCCCAGTGGGCGTTGTATTGCCTGGTGCTGTTTTACCACGCCATGAAGGAAGAGCTGGCCCCCATCAGCCCCTTTGGCAAGTTCCTGTGTGTGAAGATGGTCGTCTTTTTCTCCTTCTGGTGAGAGCTCCAAAATTTATATGTTGACGTAGTTGGTCATCTGTACTCCTCACAATTCTTAACTACTTGTACTGCTTCGGTGCAACTTGTCCACTTAAAGTGTGTGAACTCCGCATCACACAACACACATTCATGGAAAGCAATTGTATCTATGATATGTGATGCATTAATAAGTATATGTATGTATATCAATATGTATGAATGAGATGTGATTTTTGTTCTTTGTGCATCACCAGGTGTGTTTAGTCCTTTCATAATTCATAATAGACAAGTTTATTTTTTGCAGGCAAGCTGTGGCCATTGCCTTACTGGTGAAGGTGGGGGTCATCAATGAGAAGAACACATGGGACTTTAGGGATGGTGTGGACAGTGTTGCCAATGGGCTTCAGGTAATATTTACATCTTTGTTGGTTCAGTAAATATCTTTTTACAAGAATTTCAACTCTGGGGTTTTGTTTAGTTTACCTCAATGTGAAGTATTGTTTTTGGCTATTGTTTTTTTTCTCTGTCTGTGTGTGTGTGTGTGTGTGTGTGTGTGTGTATGTGTATGTTTGTATCTGTAATTTCCAGTATACTCAATGCAGCATTGCCATACATGTGTACATCCCCAGTGTAGCTATTTTTCTCTGGACTGGAAGGTTTATGTCTTAATCTTGTTTTCCCCTTTGCAGGATTTCTTGATCTGCATAGAGATGTTTATCGCAGCAGTTGCCCACTACTATACTTTCTCCCACAAGCCGTACATCGACCCTAACGCCCCGTCAGTCCCCTGCTTTGCCTCCTTCATGGCCATGTGGGACGTCTCAGATGTCAGACACGATGTCAGAGAGCATATCAGAGTTGTTGGTAAGTCTTTAATATAATCACTGTCTAGTAGTTAAACATATTCCCAAGGTGCAAGCGATAATACAGTTCTGCTGTTTTGCCATATGGATCAAATTCCATGGAACCCTGGGTGGGGTTTGATCTCAGGGTCGGCCTAAACTTGGACTTGTTGTAAGAAATTTGTCATTTTCGATGGTGGCGTAAAGAAGACGGCCCCATGTATGAGGGAGCTTCAGGCATTAGCCTCAGGTGTCAAACCTCTGCACGTAAAAGAACCCAGCACACTTATCAAGTATGCAACCCAGAGTGAAGCCGCATTGCACTTCCACTAGCTACAGCAGGAGTGTTCAAATACCATTCTTTTGCTCATCATTCTTAATGTATTTACTATGACAGTGACTGTCTGTGTTTGTCACCTCTTTTCATAATTTGGTATCACTTCCCTGAATTCACCTGATCAGTTCTTTAAAGGTCTAGAAGTAGTGAGAAGTAATGCTTTGACTTGCTGTATTTCAGGAGGTACGGTACAGCAAAGAGTTAAGACTACGATCATCCCCCGGACGTTTAGGAATGGAGACGTCTCCGAGAGGACCAGTTTGCTTCATCCGATTATGGAGGACCAAAAGCCAGAACCATCCTACCTGTCTAACCTACAGAGGGCAGGGAACACTGAGATGACTACCTTCAGTAGTGCAGAGGTGGCTCCAGAGCACATGAGATACACAGAGGGGAGTGTAGCAGAGAGAGATAAAAGTTTTCCCAAACCAGGAAGGGTAGATAGGGACACTGATGCTGCAGATAGTACATCTTATCAAGGAGTAGGACTTAAAAAAGAAGATCGTCATCATGAAGATGTGTAAGAAGATAGTGTCATCAAATACTGTACTTGTTATGAACCTCATTCTGTGAATCCTTAACACAAAGTGCCAGGATAATATTATGAGAAAGGGAGCAATGGGAATTTTTAATGGTAAATATTTCTAAAGTAGATTCTGACAGTAGGGCCTTTCTTCTACATTCTTTTAGATTTTTGTATCCTTAGAATATTGTCTTTGAATAATTGTTGCATGTTCAGTGCAACATATACTTGGTGGTACATTTGTAATATTTGGATATTTGTCAGTAGTCAAAGTTTCTGGTACTTTGCAGATATACCTGTATTCTTGGATGTCTACAAAATTTTCTGCACTTGTGCAATAGACTTGAAAATCTGTCTTGGTGGAGAAAGACGCACATTCAGTTATTGAGGATACTCTCTGGCTTAAACAGTTTGTACATGTAGACTGATCCTGGCTGTCCATCACAATTATCACTTCAACCAATGAGAGAATGGCTATTGTTAGGCTGTCCAATGAGAGAGTAGCTGCATATCTGTCAAATACATGTAAATGTATTTGTACTTTTATTTTGCATTTCTATGTTTTAACAGAGATGGACAGGGCTATGGGATCAGTCGATTAATCAAGATCTGTCAATTACGTTATTTTTTCACACAATCCATTACATTATGGCATAAATCTTAAGCGATTTACATGTTCCTAGAACAACAAAAAAAATCATCTTCGAGAGGACTAGCTGTTTTGAAAGTTGAGTACATAATTGCATTTGTAGCTATAGATATTCATGGTCTCCAACAAATGTACAGCGTGTTTAACACACTACAAACATATACTACGACTGCCAGTTCAAATGTCTATGACAATCGTAATTTATGGACTATAGTATTGTAATTCATGGGTGAACTTACAAAAGTTGTTTTAATGTAGATAAAAAGTATGAACATATTAACAACAGAATACAGATCTATATGTAATAAAAAAAGTCAACCATGTCAAAGTCCATGGTTTAGTATCATTTCATGTTGCAAGAGACTTTTTATTCTTGACAACATGAAGGTTCTTAATTAAGTGGAGGGATGTCTTCTATTTAAAGGGACGTATTGTAGAATTTTGGGGCAAATACTGCAAATATTCTGAATTTGAAAAATCAACATTCAGCTAAACATTTGTAACTTACTTCCAACATATTCCCGTCATTTTGTCCAATTGTAATCGATCCCGCAAAATATGGTCTCGTCCGTTACCATGGCAACGGCTGTAGTTATGCAACGTAACTTGCACTGAAAAATTGGAGATGAAATCCTGAGTACTCATTGTTTTAAACTTTCGGCCCTAGCACTGATGGTTGATGTTCGGTTAACATTTTTCATTTCTGTTCAAGTTTCATGTATACATCAAATATATATGAAATGCGACGCTGAACACTTTCTTCACGACGTAATATTGTTTATACTTTAAAAGATGATAATGCAATGAGATATTTGATACCACACTTTTATAATGCAAACTCATGTTTATTTATATCTGTTCAGCTAATACACAGAGTTTGTTATTCAATAACTGTTATAAACATGGAAACATAGTCCGACTTGCATACAAGTGAAGAAATGCTACAAATCACCTATCCGTGATTACATCAGCGGCAATAACTTCTCCCCGCTCTGTGTGTACACTAATAATCCACCCCTCCAAGATTTTTCTTAGATGTGGTGATATGATTCACTTATTACAGAAGGTGAATACAAAATAAATCACACACAGCTATGTTACAATCTCTAGATTTATAATTTGTTCATTGAGCTGTTTCTTGTGATTCCACACTATTAGGCTTAATCACTTCAGCGGCATCCGGTCTGTCTATGTCTAACAAAGCCCTGTGGATTTGGTCATTGTTAGCAGTTGGTGTGTTCTTATGATACATTTCTAGAACCATCTCTGTCGGGTTGTGCTTGGTCTCGATGTAGCAGATGTCCTGGAAGCACAGCCCCAGTTCCCCAGCCAGCGCCCTCCAGTTGTTCCCAAAGATGGGTGCGGGAGGGTCCAGGAGGATGGAGAGGTGTTGGGTGGTCTTTGGGTTCAAGAGGCCAATGCTACCTGTGTAGAGAAACAACAACTTATTTGTTATCTCCATGAAAAAAGGCTTTTTCATGGAGATACTGTTTTGCGTGCGTTTGGTGTTTGTGTGTATGTTTGTGTCACCGGATGCTTAAAGTCAGCATAACTGTAGAACATGTACATGGATTGTAATGATATTTGGTATGTAAGTAGGTGTTAAGAGGAGGAAGGTCAAGATCGATATTGGGCCCCCTGGTATGTGGCACTGGAACTGCCATGGCGTATTTGTAAAAATCTTCTAAGGAGAATAACTGAAGAAAGGAGCGACAGATTGTCATGTTATTTGGTACACAGGTAGGTTGGACAGAGATGTACACACTTAAGTGCAAATTATGCAAATGAGACTAATTTGCATAAGTATGGTGGAAAATCGTTTGCATGTGTGTCGCTGGATGCTTAAAGTCAGCATAACTGTAGAACGTGTAGATGGATTGTAATGATAGTTGGTATGTGGGTATGTGCTAGGAGGAGAAAGGTCAAGGTCGATTTTGGTAATGAGGAAAATCTATATTTGCAGTGTTGTCTATTGTATATTGTGGAACAACATCTGTTACTTATAGCTATTTATAGCGAAAGTGGGTCACTTCTCCTGGCGACAGGTGTGGGTCATACCATTGAGCGATATAGAATGGGGGGGAACTGGTTAAATAAAAAACAAAGTTTCATGGAGATTTTGGGTCCTAAGACTCTTGTTACATACTGCGACGTCCCAAATGTGTCAATCATTCTCTTAATGCTCTAGATAGTCCAATTGATTTTGTAATGCTGGTGGCAAACCACCGAAAATTGAGGTGGAAAATAGCAACACACCTTTCTGTTCAGACGTTCTGCTGCTTTCTCCAGTCTTCATCGGCCGGGCAGCATCCAGTGTCGGTTTCTGTTGAAATGAAAGGTAGTTTTGGAAGTTATTCTACACCATTCCAGGTTTTAAGTGGACTTCTCCACAATTCACAATATGCAGCCCATGTGTAGGTAAAAAACTAATACACACATGTACTGCATGTATTCTTTGATTCGATTCAATCATACGTATACCGGTGAAAGCAAGACGGTAGGTACCCACGTGTTCTCCCAGGTCCACTTCAAACGCTTTACCTCGGCACATCAGAGTTATTTTCTCCCCGGGTCGTGGGAGATCTTCGTCATGTCCTGCTACCTTCAGGATGTGCGGAGTGGCAACTTCTCTCCCTCCTTCCCGACTGCAGTCAAAACTGCATGCCGGACATGGAAGCCCCACTGTGTAGTTCAGGTAAGGAAAGTCCCTGCCTCGGATCTGCTGCAAGTCCTTGTGAAGTCTGGACAGTAGAGAATGAGGACCTCTGTTTGGAGCACATTTGACAGTGACCTGGATCATGTTCTGTTCCACGGATGCACACAGGAGCTCCACTTTGTAGTAGAAATCATGTCCCTGGTAGAATCTGCCCACATTTCTGTAGACATCTCGGTCAGCGCCACGACCAAGGTCATGGGTTTTCTGCGACATTGACAAACATCGGGCAAGCAGGCGGAGGAAGATGGCTTCGGGATGGAACTTGTAGAATTTGAAGTAGAGAACCGTATCCGATTCTGTGGTGTTCCAGAATGCCGCAGAACCCTGGTCTGTCTCTTCTTGCTTGCCTTTCTCGGCTCTTTTCTCGTCACTAGTCTTGAGAAGCAAGGGCACGAGGTACTGCTCTTGTGAGATTGGGCACAGGATGTCATATCTCTCAAACAGTGTGATGGTGGAAAGGAAATTCTCCGCTGTCAAAAATGTCCACACTATGCGCAAAGAACTGACGTGAACGATTCCAAGCTCATGATCATCACAATCAAGCTCCACAAGCTCTATCACAAGCTGAACCAAAGCTTTCAGATTCAAGACAACAACATCATCCATGACCTTGACTTCTCCAATTTCGTCGTAAAACTTCAGAATCTCCTCAAACTCTTCTCCATCGTCTTCTGCCTCAACAACACCTTCCTGACTCATCTTGTCGAACAAGGTACGTTTGTCCATGAGACACGTGTCTGTATAACTGGATTTGTACTTGTTGACGAAGTCACTGACTTTGAGCCACTTGATAGGGACGTGTCTCTTGGATTGGAACGACGAAGCGGCGACTTCCATGATGGTGTTTCGAAGGAGACGCGCCTGGGGATCTTGACGAAGTGGTAGAGAGTTCTCCACACAGAATAGAACGTCTTTGTTGTTGTTTGGTTTTCCTACAATAGACTGAGCAAACTTTTCATTGCTAAGCAATGCCTTGTTCACCTTGCTGGACAGAATCTTTGTTCTCTCTATCGGCAAACTGTTTGTATGCGTTCCAACAATGAAGATGTGAGGGTTGGGGTTTTGTACGTGGACTGTCACAGACTGAACCCAGTAGCAAATACGCCTGATGTAGTCTGGCTCCTGTTCTAATCGTTCCATGTTGAAGACAATTAGATAAATTGAAAGATTCGACAGAAACAGATGGTGTGTACATTGATAGACAGCATCTCCAGCAAAATCTATCATAGTAAACTTAAGAGGCAAATCCTTGACTTGCTTCATGGTTTTGATGCTCCTGCTAACTAGAGCTGCCGGATAGGTTCCCATTTCTTGAGATGCCAAATACACCCTTTGCCTTTCCACTTGTACAAGAATAAGCATAGCAACCACATTTGGCACCACGTGATAAGCATCTTTCAATGTGGACGGTAGAACCATCCGCCAGCCAAAGAACCAACCCATGCCAAGACCGTAGGCAAAACCTATTGGGCCCATAAAGATCTGTAACTGAAGACCAAGTCGATAGAAACTGCATACCTCTGACATAATATCATAGCACGCGTTATTCATTGCACCAATTACAAAACCGCCTACGAAACTGAGTATGTAAGCCGTATGTACGCTGACGTCAACCACAGCATTCGTAATACCCCAAGCTGACGGTAGCAGCACAAGTAATATTGGATAGTATTCTCTGGGTGACATTTCGCCCAAAAGAACAGCAACAGCAAAAAGACATGTTGGCCCATCTACAATCGGATGAAAATGTGAAGGTATGTTGTCCAAATGTAGTTGAGAAGGCGAGCACATAAGGCAGAAGGCCATGGCTATACCAGGACTTCCTCCAATCGGCCATGGCATTATAAGGACGAACGAAATTATAACTGTGGCCATTGCAAACATAAAGCACTGAAGATAGGGGTACCCTACTGACTGCTCGGTTCCGAATATGAGAAATGTGTTTAGGAAGCCATTTCGTCTTACGTAGCAATCCCATATGGTAAGTAGTATACTTATAGCAATGAAATCATTCTCTCTTTGGCCGAACAGTTTGACAATCCCCGTTATCAGTAAAAACGCAACACCAAACCCCAGTTGTAAACCGACTGAACCCGGAATCATCACAATCACTGCAACGATTAACGAATAGTTCAGCAACGCAATTACGGCTGGTCGTGGAAATAGCGGTCGATTGACTGCGGACTCCGCTTGTCTCAAAATTTCTCGGGCTACATAGTGGGCGCGACCGGTGTTATACCTACTATAAGGCCCTTCATGTACTGTTTGCCAAGCTTCATTGACCTCCGTCACATCTGTTTGTACCAGATCGAACTCAAGTCCTTTCGTCCCTCCTTCAGAGGGATCAAACGACCTATCGAGTAGGTGTTTTTCGAGGCTTGTCTTACCAGCTCTGGCATCTCCGAGGAACGAAGCGGTGCTATGCCGGGCTGGTAGACTGCCTTTGGGGGCATCTTGTTGAAAAACGTCCCTCGCAGCAGAGGAACCTGACAGACTATAAGGCGATAGGAAGTCTAGGTTGAGTTCACTATTGACGGTCTGCCACGCTTGACTGGCTATGAGTGACCTTTTGTCGGCTAAACTGCATGGGGAAATAAAACAAGAAAACAACCCGTGACAAAAGAGTTCTAGAGGAAACGTTCAGAAGAGGAACAAGGATAGACGAGATAGCAACACACACATACACGCCAATAACTGTACCTCCATTTTGGAGGTAAAAATCGTAAAACAAAAAGTTTCGGTGGAATCTGGGGCCAATCTTATCAGAGTTTGGGCTAGATAAAAGGTCTCAAATTGAGTCCACGTTTGACTGGCGAGAATAGACCTAAACAAGAAAAAAGGAACGGAGCATTGTAGGTGTACAGACATGGAATTGACTAAATTCAATTGCTTTGTAGTACTCTGTTCTGTCAGAGGCATGTGCATAATTCCACTTTCGCTCGTCGTTCCTCCAGATCATCATAGCTTTAATATGGCATCCAACCCCCGATCATAAGGTGGCAAGTTGGGTGAATGATTAAAAGGATGTTGGCCATGGCCATATTGAATGGGTGACTTTGTATAAACATAGATGTGACATTGTATAAACATAGATAATTGTTATTCGTGATCACCTGATTTGAAGAACAGATACCTTTTTCATAGCAGCCTGTGATGTTTAATCATCAAAGCATAGTGTATTCTCGTAGATTTCACCCTCTTTATGGGTATTACGATAAAAAGGCGGACCGACCGTGGTGGCCTAGGTGGCACTTTGGTGTCGTATGTAACAGGTGCATGCTACTTAACTAAGCGATTGGCAGGTCTAGTTACATTGGCAGGTTGGACTACATTCCCAAGTCTCATTCCTCTCGCAAAGCACTCCTTTATTTTCAGTCAATTTATGGTGCCACAATCAAAATTTGAACCCGGTTATGGACATTGTTCTTTCTGCAAACGCCTCAACATCCGTTCAATTTGATGAAAAGGGTCGGAATGGAAAGAGATATGGAGAGGAAGCAAATTAAGGAATAAGGAAACCAAATCTCTAAATCACGACTGAAGGATCTTTATGTGTTAGTGGAAACACGTCACGTAACGTCAATAGTTTATCAATCACTACTGTTGTGTTACATATGACTTCACATATAGCGTCGAATACTCACTTGCCTCCTGTTTCCAAAGTCTCGCGCGTTTTTCCTACTCGGTCAGCAGCTCTTATTTGGTCAACCATCTTGTAACACATAACAAAGAGTGCCAACAGGTATTTCTAGGGGGTGTGTTGCTTGGTAAACAATCCGCGGCATGACACTATTTGGACCGTATCATCTCAACCATAAAGAGGGGGGGCAGTCTTGTGCTCAAAGCTTGTTCAGCTAGAGTAACGCTTTCCGTAATCTACACATTTTTACTACTGGAAAATTCATGTGGAATGTTAAGATTATTCAAACTGCTCAGGAAGGAATGGAAAAACAACACTGATCCAACAACACACAAGTATGAACCATTTAAAAAAGGGGAAAGTCAATTTTAATAAAAATTCAATCTTCTGAGATAGTCACAAATAGACCCCTTTCCAATCCCTGGCACCACTGTACAATCTGCTCTTGCGAGGGCACAATTTTTGGGGAATGTGCGTGACTTCGGCGAAAACGAGGGTCGGGTCTACCTTCTATATGAAACCCCAATTAGGATTAGAAGGTAGACCTAATAAAATTACCAGCAAACTCTCATTTTCACCCAACTCACATTTCTGCTGGTTTGTTAGGAACCTTGAACGGGGACATCATTGTTAGGAAAGGGATCTATTGAATAAGGACACCTTGTGTGAAAACGTCGTATAACTTCCAGACTACAGAACTAGAATTTCAAACCGGTTACTAGCTTTCTTGTTCTTTAACAGTGATATAAATCGTACTATTCTGACAACTGGCCTCTAAAATCATTTGCTGACCTCTCTCCACATGAACTGGTTTATCCAATACAACAGCAGCCTGTTTCCAATGAGTGCTATCATCCCTTGTGCTCAACATATTGTTTGAGTCGACCCAGATCTCAAACCAGAATGGTACAGCCGATATTGTCCCAGTGTCAGATGCCATGACCACCAGCGTACTGGACTGTTCCAAGTACGAGGGGAGGGTGTCTCCGTGGGTTTCCTCGTCCAGTTTGAAGTTGAAGATGTGGAAGGGCTCTGTAAGGGGTTTGTGGGGAAGTGTGGAGAGGGTGATGTCCTGATGGGTTGTTGCCTGTGGTTGAGAACATTTTACCATTGTTACAAATACAAATTTGGAAATAAACCATTGAAGGTCAGAGCCAGCAAAGTTATACACAGTCTTGTACAAAGGAATTTGCATGAATGTTAATTGCAGAACACCAGAGCCATGTGTCTCAGGGTATTCAATAAAGTTCACAGTTTGAAGTGCTCATGTGCATTGTGAATGATATGTCAAAGTTGAAGGCCCTGGTCGTTTGTTATGTATTGCCAGGGGCCTCCAACTTCGACATACACGTAGTACCTAAAATGCTTCACACCGTACATATCAGGGCTCGAAATTCATTTTTAGAAATAGGTGCACTGGTGCACCCAACCAAAAAAACTAGGTGCACAGAAAGAATTTTGGGTGCACCACATAATATAAATTGAATGTGAGGCTATTGCAGTGTCATAAATTCACGGAGAGGTCACCACAAAAATAAAGCCACCACAAATGTTTCAAGATTTATGATAGTATACAGCATGAACAGAAAGGCATAAATTTGAAAGAAATATGACACAGTGTGTTTAGTCATACCTGGAAGATATTCATGAAGTCTGCCACCTTTAGCCCCAGTGTTGGTTCTGAGCCCAACACCCTGTTTTCCCTGATCAGGACATCAGACTGTATACACACACCATACACTGATGCAGCACAGGGTAGGATGGTTCCTCCTGGTTTAAGAGCATATGCCCTAGGGGAAAATATTATAAATCATTCCTCTCATGCTGGTACAAAAATAATCAATACAAATGCTAGATTTACCTTACACATGACAAAGAAAATGCTGAGGATATACATTTCGTACATGTTTAAGGACATATCAGTGTAAGTATGTATGTATCTACATCTATATCTGTCTGCATTTGTATGTCTGAGCACATATCAAGATATTTAGAGTCAAACATGGTCGGACAACCACCTGGCGCAGGCAACCACCTCCAGTCACAAGCCACATTAAAAGAGTCCTGTTAACTCAACCCTGTCCTCAGCAACCACCTGTCTTCCGTTCGGCAACCATTTTGCCTCAGTCCCTTGAGTGGTTGCTGAATCCAGGTTTGACTGTATTAATCAACTTTCTAGATAGCTTTATAATTCTTATATTTAAATTTTCAATCTTCAACATTGAATTTATACACTGTTCACATAATGATTTTCAGCTTGTGGATTAAGATTCATAGTCTTGCATCGACTAAAATTGTTGTCAGCTCAGGTTTCAGATGCATGTTTTTCGACAGGTGATTTTTACCTTGCCAAAGCCAAGTCCTCCAGAACCTGCTGTCTCAGCACTCCCGATGGCTCCACCAGCTCTGTCGCTACCACATCCCACAAAGCACCACTGCTTCCTGTTGGTTCCAGGGAACTGGGTCCAAACTCCACAACTCCTTCCGGTATTCCATTCCTTCTTGCCAACGTTTCAAGCAGTTTCTGAGAGCAGGAATTCTGGCCGGAATATCTGACCTTCCTTGCGCCAAGCTTGGCAGCACAGAGCCCTACCATCGACATTCCCTGGCCAAGATCTAACACTGATACATCACAATTTCCTGTTCTTTCATGTGAACTCTGAGCCCCTTCTGTTTCCATACTGTCTCCTGCACAGAAGCCAGTTAAGTCTACAACATTGCTCCCAATGGTTCTTGAAAGGTAAGCATGTAGAGCAGTGTGGAAGCTGTCATTAAATCTACTATCATTCAAGACACAGATGTCACTTTGAGGAAGGCATACAATTTCTGCTTGGTCCGAAGTTTCGGAAAGAGGTGTATCTTTACTTGTGTGGTACAGGCCCGTTGGTGAACTACAAGAGGAGGCCTCCATTTCAGCATCTCTGTGTTCTTTGGAACCTTCTCCAAGTTGCTCCCCCTGTGTGTTTGGAATGGAAGTGCAGTGCAGCTGTCTGCCATCTTTGTGATGCTGCACCTCAGACACCCATAACCTGATACAGTCCCCACGACAGGTAGCTGACACTACGACCGTGTCCCCCTCTGCAACTTGGAGACCCCCTGTCAAGCAGTCTGATTCTGACAGGAAGAAAAACAAAAGTCAGAAAATATTGCGGAAAAGATAATTTAAGTGAGTAACTTTTTGACTTGTTTTGTTGCTAAAAACATGTTATTCATGCCAAAGCACTGGAAAGCAAAGGATGGAAAACATTGCATGATCGTTGAAATCAGCACCATTTTTTATCTGAGGTACTAGTACTCTTGAAAGTATGGGTTCTCTATATAAGATATCTGAAGTCTATCTACATAAACATTCTGTACACTGTTTATTCATGTTTCTGTCATCATTGGAGACCACAGGTTATTTGTCAAATAGTCCAGGTACAGGTACAGCTCAAGACTTGTACTGGAACCTATACTTGTACCTGAAGCTACGTTTAGATACACACCCCAAGTACCATACTAGAACCGTTATTTCTATTAAATTTTTCACCTGTCAGGTGATGCCTGTGCACAGGGAAGATGGCCTGCTCCCAGCAGGTGTCCTGATCAGGTGAAGTGGACAGGTGCGTCTCGTCATCCAGGTGCAAATCAAACCACATCACAATGGCATCCACCACACCTGGATGCTTCACAGGCAGGTGGAAAACTTGCAGGTGGTCCAGAGATTCAGGCGAAAATGTCTGAAGCATGGCAGCAACAAACCATTTATAAACAGCTGTGCAATTAATAGTTTTTAAATTTTCAAATGTAAAGACTTACAGATACTTTACTATGTTCACTACATCTGAAAATATTTGAGACGTGTAGCCACTCTCTCATTGGTCAAACCAATCTATTGCTTCAATATCACATTGCCATCTGTTAGATGTCCTGCATGGCAATCTACAACATTCTAAAGTTATAGGTGAGGAACAGTAGTGTACCTGAGGATCGTTGAAGTCCATCTGGAATACCTGACAGGGTTTTGTAAGACAAGAAAACCCGCCTCTGACTCGATTTAACACTTCAGAGGAGTAAGGCTCTGTATCAGGGTGTATCTGGTCAGCTGTGTCTGGAAATAACCATATAAATACATTTAGAACAACAGAAAAGAATAGAATACTTTCATGTGATGTCATGGCTGTATCTACCACCATGTTGCTGTCCCTATTTGCATTTCGTGAATCATAGCTCAAGCATTTTGTGACATGTAAAAATCTGTCTCTCTCAAATAAGTATTATTGAATGTATACTGCTCAAAGAAAAGAATTCCAGTAGAATGCTTATTATATAAATAAAATAAAACACAAAAAATGCTGTGTGTGCTTCAGGTACAATCCACTGAAATGCAAATAGGGACACCAACACAGTGGTCAGCACCTGTTTACTTCATTGATACGGAAAGGGCGAGAAAATGCTCTATAGTGTGAACATCTACCTGCATGAATGGCAGTTTGACTGGTGATGTCCAGTCCAGACAGGTCCACTCCACAGCAGCTAGTCTGTAGAACCGTGTGGTTACGTCTGATGTCTGGACACTCCACTATACAGGCATGGACTGTCGCACCGCCTGGGATCACCCTACCATGCCTCACTGACTCCTGCAAGTAATGTGTAATAAGATTTAACTTAGATGAAACAACATCCTATTAGAATTATTTTCTGATTACTTTGAAATATGTGGGTGTGGCCTCTAACCAGCTGTCAGCCAATCAGAGAATTGCCTAAATATTTTGTTTAGGTAAAGCCAATTCTCTGATTGGCTGACAGGTGGTTACAGACCACATCCACAAAATGGAAATCTCAGCCTGGTTTAACAGAGCCTCCCCAAGGTAAATATTGTATAGGCCCCAGGTATAGTACCATAGTAGAGTGCTTACCGGGTGGTTGAGTGTAGATTTAGGAGGCAGCAGTAGGTGTTCCCATGCATGTCTCAGTGTGGCCAGGATGTGTTCACCTAACAAGCCTGCATCCACAGTCTCAGTCACAACCAGAGATACCCTGGGTACAATATACAGAGAGAAGACACTGGCAGTTTGTCTTAGATGGACATGTGAATGTACATGTTGTCACCTACAACACTTTAAACACACCATAGATTCAGTAATGAATAATGTATATAAACTCGAAAAGTATGTCAAATCAAGAGGTAAGGCAATATGATCTTAGAAGGAATAGTTACTCCATTTACATGATAGCAATTAAATATGACTTTGAAAAAGAGACGCGGTGAAAACAATTATTTGTATTGACTTGTCAGCTAAATGAAACAAACAACCAGAAGTACTGTGCGATCAAAATGGAAACTGAATGCCATATGAAATACACCAATCTTGACTGTCAATCATAATCAATAGTTCAACCAATGATAGCTTGGCAATTAGCAGTTTGACCAATGAGAGAGTGGCTGCATGTCTGTCAAATATATGCATTTCTACATTTTCTACTTTGCATTTCTATGTTCCTCTATCATTGAAATACGCATTTCCTAGTACACTCGGAGTACACTCCGAGTGAGCTTGGAAATGCGTGTGTAAACTCAGCCATATATAGAGAGACATAAAGAAACTAAGATACCTTTCAGGCAGGTGTTCAGGAACAGTCATATCTGTTGACTTGATGTGGTGGAGGTGGACACTGTTCTGCATACCATTGGTGACCAGTACCTTGTTGGCCAACTGGTACATTGTCTTGGACATCTCACAGGCATGTACAGTCCTGGCACCGCACTGCACAGCAAACATGCTGGGAGCATAGAGGAATGGAGACATTAACCCTCTCCCTACTGCCTAACCCTGTAACCAATAGAGAATTGGGTGCCTAACGGCTACTTCACTGTGCTAAATGTTAAGCGAGGTACCCGTATAGGTAGGTAGGTAGTCGACGTGCTTACACACCATCGGGGTTATACCGCCCCTTACAGGGTGACATACCCTTTCCTTGGCTGATACAAGACAGGGATACATCAGGTCTCCCGTCCGGGTGAATGGTGTGTATATACTTACTAGTACATACAATCATCACTATTCATTCTAGTTCCAGTATACCGGGTATATGCTCTCAGGCTTCTATGCTGAAAGAAACAGTGCTAGTGTAACTGGGATTGAACTTCTGGATACCTGTTTGAACCCCGTTACCATGACATTACCGTGCGACCAATCAGAGCTCTCACATATATTTTACGTAAATAAGATAAATTTTTTGGTGCCAGATTATTATCTATGGGTGCCAGATTATTTGTCAAAAAAAAGATCAAAGGAGCAACCAGAACTAGAATAGGATCCCAAACATTTTGCACTCATATATCTTGCACAGTGTGAAAGAAAAGACTTTTAACAAACTTTTAAACTTTTAACAGAACATCTAGTAATCGTTTACCTCAATAGCCCAGTGCCTGTCCCTATGTCCAGCACAGTGTCATGCCCCCCTAGCACAGCTCGTTGTATTGCCTGATGAAAAGCGGTGTTCCTGGCCTTGTCGTTCAGCATCCTGAAGTGCCACCTCTCCACCAGGGCGTTACACACCGACTGGAGGTTCTCCCTGGCTGACCTATGACCTGGGTCCAGCTGTAGGGCCTGGATGAAGTATGACGCTGCTTCATCAGTGTAGCCGTGCCTGTCAACAATGGAGAACACACTGTCATGCTACTGTCACATTTCCAAACCAACGTCCAAATGACTAGTTTACCCGCTTTTTTTTCTGCACAATCTTATATACTAGACCCTAGACGTCAAATCATTCCCACAGAATCTGCTATAAGCTAGATATAAAGAATGCAAGGATATCTCAAAGTAATAATAACAGGTCACCTGGAATCCATCCTATTCTACATCCAGATTGCTCCTGATCAGGGAACAGTTATATGTGCAGTTGTTTGACATTTGAATATTTGCATGAAATTTGAAACTTAGAGCCCTGATTACATGTAGCTGTGAGTTGAACGGTTGTTTGTAGTGTCATGGTAACTTATTATGACAATTGACAGCCCACTTCCGTTCAAATTTGGGAATGCAAAATATAAAACAAAAAAAATTGACAGACATGCATCCACTCTTTTTTTAAACTGCTAATTGCTATCCTCTCATTGGTAGAACTGCTAATTGTGATGGACAGTCCAGATCGGTCTATTCTACAAAAGCAAAGGGTAAGAAAATTGCTTACTTAAACAGGTGTGCCCCCATGTTGTTGACCACACCCTCACAGTCAGGGTACACCTGTAGCGCCTGCTGGTAGCTGTGCAGTGCCTCCTCCCCCCTCCCCATGGACTCCAACTCATCCACCCACAACTTCACTGCCAGGCTGAAGTCATCCTTCACATAAGGCTTCAGGTCTGGTGCTTAAAATAAAAACAACAACAACAACAACAGATGAATTATACATGAATCAATGGGCGTTTTCTACAAAAATAGTGCATGAGGGCAATGTGAGTGTCAGGAGTGAGTGAGATGTACGGATGTAAAGAGCTTGAGAAACTTTTTTGAGAGCGAAACAAAAACTTGGTCAAACATGTTACAGAAGAAAGCTCACAGTGGCCATCTGAGGACCGTCAGGGTCAATTTCATTTTTGTACTTTTGGCAGAGTATGTTTCTAAGGTTAAAATTGTGCATGCTAGAAGTATAGGGGAGCCACTTTTCCCGACTGGAAAAATGGTTACTATATCTAGTACCAGCGTTTTTAGACAGTTCTCTTTCATGGACTCTATTGAGCGGACGTAGAAGTGATGACTTGTAATGTTGTATGTATACAAATTTGTGGTTTGTCATGAGGATTCAACCATGGGGTACTAGTACACCGGTTCTTTTGCCTATCCACTTTTTTTTTTTATGGACCGGACAATTATTTCCGCCAACCCAAGTTTGATTGCATCATATATCTCACCTATACTAACCACCATGAGGTAATGTGTGAAGGCAGTCTGGTAGTCCTGATGATGTAGACACAGTTTAGCAGTGTCCATGGTCTGCTGTAACAGGTGAAGCTGTGTCTGTCTGTCTCCAGCATCACTACAGGAGGAGGAACCTGTATCTTCATCATCTCCATCTATGTCTGAAAGAACAAAATAAGAATGTAGAAAATTAGTCTTTTCCAACAGATAATCATCTTAAGAAGATGTGTCTGTTTGTCTCCAGCATTACTACTAGAGGAGGTCTACTGAAGGAGGAACCTGTACCTTCATCATTTTTATCTATACCTGAATTAGGAACAAAATGAAAATGTACTTAGTAGATGCCATGCCATATGACGTTACAACACAAGAAAGAGTTTCAAACATCTTGCATACCTGAATACTGCCTTAAGAAGCTGTGTCTTAATCTTCATGTGATACTTCACGTGCTACCTTTTCAGTATCAAAATGGTTGAATACCTTCTCACTTTTATTTCAAAACTGCTGAAAATCATAAAATCCATGCATAATAATGCAACAATATAACGTTATCTATTGAAATCATGCAACCAGACATTTTACGAAAAAAAGAACACAGGCCTACCACTGACCAGATTCATCAGAACTAGAATCAGTTCCGTTCTCCATCCTCCAATCAGTGGATAGGTTGTTTGTCGTTTGATTTTTGTCCAAATCCATCGATCCTCATCATTAGTTGAACTGCCCCCCTCCCCCTTACAAGTCGTGCCCTCTCTCTCTCCCTCTGAAATTATTTGCAAAGATCACACAACTGAAAAGTTTCAGTTTTCATACAGGAAAATTCCCACAGAATCCAACCTGCCAACTGTCATCAAATATTTTCCGCCCTTTAGTGCAAAACTAGGACACTGATGACAAATGCTCTAGTCAAAATGTGGCGCTTTTGTTTTGAACTATGAACTTTGGCGGGGTCAGGTAACAAAAGGTTATCACGGGGCAAAGTTCAAGTATCACATGACGGATCCAAGATGGAAGAAGTGGACAACATTATTATCCACACTCTCCGAGAAATCGGCTGGTAGGTACCGTTCTCTGTTACTCTGTGGAACAAAAATATTTAAGGAAATGCCGACACTTGTATACAATGTAGAAAATTCCCTATATGAGGTTATTTGTTGCGCAATTATGGTCTTTCAGATGGTTACATTTTTGTGGGAGGGGGCGGATGTCTGAGGTCATCAGCGGAAAAGGGGGGAACTAAAATCACAGTACTAGTACTTCGACTTTTACTTGAGTTTTGCAGCTTGTTGTTGATTCTTGGATGTAACGATTCTGTTTACAGAATGCTAAGAATAAGATTTCTGTATTATTGGCATCAATTCAGCTATAAAAAGTATAATGGCACAGAAGTCAAGAATATCCTTTTTTGGTTGAAACTAACTTTAGCCAAAAATGCCAGTAATGCTCTTGTGCAAAGATATCGATAAAGATGCCCTCACAATTAATGATTTGTTAAGAAAACATAGAAATACATGTGTGCCAAATTTGGTGCTTTAAAAAAATGATGCTATATTTCAACTGCAGTCAAATAGTGGGCCTGTATACAAGCACCTCCTTGATACAAGTGACCACCTCTACATAAGGACCACCTGGACAATGTGACCACTTTTTGGTGCCACCTTAGATGATTTTTCTAATTGACACAAGCATTAAATAAAGAATCTGTCTGTAGTGATCACCTGTTCACACAGACCGGATTTTAGAGACCGGGCCTGAGTGGGCAGTTTTACTATACTAGTAATGTTTGTTTGCTGTAATCATATTAGACATTGAAGGAAGAGGTGTTTATCTATTTCGGGTTTTTTTTATAGTGGGTTGGACGATGATGTCCAGAGCCTGAAACATTTCAGTACTGAGAACATTGTAGAAGCGACGGTGAAGTGCCTACGAGTGATCGGTGATGGAGTCAACATCTCCCCAGCCCTTCCCCCCGGCATGTCTGCCAGGTACAGGGTCGGCACACAGCTCGCTACGTCATGTCAGGTGAGACATACCAGTATTTGTTTGTTCCTTCGTTCCTTCAGACCCTTGTAGTGCCTAGTGGCACATAAGGAAGCAAGGTTCCCTGCTGTTTCAGTAGCAGGGTATATTTTTACAGGGAGCCTGAGGGGTTGCTAGCCCTTACCCTGCACGAGGCACCTCCTCGAATACAGGACCCCCATTTTACGTCCCTTCTGAAAGATGGGTGTAGCCCCAACCGAGATGTCCTGGCCCAGGATTGAACCGGTGTCTCCCAGTTGGCAACTAATTGAAACCAGGAAATCAACTGTAAGGCTGCTACCAGTTGAGCTATAGAGACACGCCTCAGCTAAAACATGGGCATTTATTTATTCTATAGACCGATCTTGACTGTCCATCATAATTAGCAGTTCAGCCAATCATAGCATGGCAATTAGCTGTTAACCAATGAGAGAGTGGCTGCATGTCTGTCAAATATTTGCATTTCATGTTTTTCATTTTTACATTTCGACAGCAGTATTTTGGCTATGGGATTGGTCTTCTCTACGCAGGGATCCAGAGGGCGGCAGTTTGCACCCTGCTTGGGCATGGTGGAAGGGGTTGTATTTTTAATTTCAGATGGGGACATAAAGCTGGCAGCCCAGTGTACAAGGGAGCTTCAGGTGTTAGCCTCATATATCAAACCTGTACACGTAAAAGAACCCAATAATCTTATATTATTGAGAGTGGGTGTGATGTCCTGAACAGAACAGAACAGGGTTGACATATGTGTACTTGGCTTAATAATGAGTTGTAGCGAAGCAGGAATGCAGCTACTTACTACTACTAGCCAGAAGAAAAAGGATCATGCTTCACCTCAGTCGAGGATGACTGTTTTAACTTACCTTATATTCATTTAGGATTAAGAACCGATTTAGGAACAGATTTCTCAGTTGTCACTAACGTCCATTAACATTAATCTGTCGGGTTACATAGATCTGCCACTTTGAAAAACAGTGTGCTTGAGAGATCTCTAGTGCAGCACCCTCCCAGGTATGCACAGTTAAGATATGCAGGAGTGCATCATACTGGGTACCCTGGAATCCAGAGCAATTGTATTGGCCTGCGCCTCAAGCTTCCCCGGACCTACCCTCCCACTGGCCCCGACAAACTACCCCGCCCCACTTCCCGCTATAGCCCACAAGATCGCTTGCCGGAGCTTGTTTGGCTAGCGGGAAGTGGGGTGGGGTACGTTGTCAGGCCAGCGGGAGGGTAGGTCCGGGGAAGCTCGGGGCGCGGGCCGGTGTAGGTCCGGGGAAGCTCGATACAATTGCTCTTGATTCCAGGGTACATACTGGGGGACGTTGAGTAACTTGGGTTGGAGGTCTGTTTGGACATATCATTTCAGGGTGGCGAAATTATGTACCCTGGTGGAATTATGTTAGTACAGTGTAGATGTTAGCTATTATCTTCTTAATCATGAGTTTTTATGATATATTTTGATCACTCTTAGGAGCTGGGGTTCCGAGGGGACATCGGGTACCAAACCTTCCTGTATTCCAATGAGGCCGACATTAGGAGAGTCCTCATGTTCCTCATGGAGAAGATGCCGAAAGAAACCGCAGAAGCTGCCTCAGAACCCATGGGTAAGAAACTGTAGTGTGTAGGATACTGTGACATTCTTATATCTGTAGCCTGACATTGGCCACATTTGTTGTGTATTTAAGAGCATGAGTGTTAATTTAGAAAAAGTCCACTTTTACACATACATTGTAGGTTATTTTTGAAAATTTAGTTTTTGCTCAGAAGTAATTTAGGTATGGTCCATTTTTGAACTATGACATTGAAACTGGCCAAGTTTGCATAGGATAGGTATGGAAGTGAAATACATTTTCTCACAAATTTTTCCTTTCTAGTGTAGCATACATGTGACCACACAGCCAGATACAGGAGTAACCTCAGTGTCTAAAGTGTATATGCTCAAAGTGTAGAAACATTCGAAATTGTTTCAGGAAATTGTATTGCATTGTACAATGTATCATATATATGCAGCCATGAATCCTTATCTAGCTACAGCTACAGGTATACACATGTATTCAGTCTGCTATTTTTCTATACAGGGAAGTCCGCCATGTTGAAACGTAGCATAGCGGCAGAGCTAGACAAACAGATGAAGTCTGCCTGGACGCCATCGTACTGTAAACAAGACGGACTGTGCTGGAGGGGGACCAAACCACGGCAGTGGCACAGGGAGGTACGTCCTGTTGTCATTTTGATAATTAAAAAACCTTACCTCAGTTAATACACCAAAATCAAATCCAATACTACACTATTGGCTCCACACCTTAGGTGTTGCCAAAAATCTCAGTTAAAACATGGTTCAGTACTGGTTCATAACTTTGAATTTCTCCAGCTGGGAAGATGACCCCAGAAACTGATGTTATCTATAAGGCAGGACCTGCCCCTGAGGTATTGTAAAAAAAAATAGTCTGAAATTCCAGTTAGTGATGAACTCAGGGATTAGAATTATTGACATTTTCTTACAGAGATGTAATAGGTATAAATCTAGCAAACATGTATCACTAATAGACCAATCCTGACTGTCCATCACACTTAGTTTTTCAACCAATGATAGCATGGCACTTAGCGGTTCAACCAATGAGAGAGGGCTGCACGTCCGTCGAATATTTGCAAGTTTCTATTTTGCACCTCTACTTTTGATGGAGGTGGGCGGGGCAATGGGATCGGTCTATTAAGAGCATTATCATACTTAAATTACTTTTATTTGTATTTGACACTTTGTAAGATGTACCTCCTCTTAGGTGTCCCTTACTGTGCAGTACGACTGTATGCAATGAGGTATGAAACTTTTTAAACAGGGTCTGAGTGGAGTCAAGAGGTTTCACTCCTGTCCTGTCCGCTCACCTGAAGGAGTTGGTGACATCACAAAGAAGACTCCAAAAGGTAATGTTAATGATGATATCATAAAAGCCCAACTATACAAAGATATGTAAATTTCTGCATATATGTATGTATTCTATTCTTGACCGAAATGATGAATACAATCACTTACATGTCCAAGCTCGGGCTGACCCTGGGATCAAACCCCTGTCCATGGATCCATGGAATTTAATCCATATGGCAAAGCAGCCACAATGCATTAACAGAACTGTTAGACATTCTGCATAATCCAGACTTACCGGTATGCATGCAAAAGAGAATGCCTTGATGTAACCTTTATCATTGACTTATTGTGAGAAATGTTGTGTTTTTTCCAGAGTTCAAGAGGTACTATGACAAGCACCTGCAGCCCCTGACGTCCCAACCCCCTCAGAGTTCACAGGTGGTTCCATCTGTGCTGGAGGCTAACGAGCTGTCAGTCACCGCCCAGCAGGAGTGGGAAACTGAGTGGAACCAGCACGGTCTACCCTCAAGATTGTCACAGGAGGTACGTACGGTAAATTCACTAATCTTCACAGTACTCAAATTTCACTGTGCAATGACAATCAAGAGTTGTTAAATAGCAGCCTCAAATAGATTTAAGTAAGTAGTGGAAATCCTTCGTCTTGAAAAGTTATTGATTTTAAACCTCCTTGCTTAGAAGAAGAAATTTTAAAGTAACCACCAAGAGACATTATCACAAACCAGATGGCATCAACCAATCAGGAGCCTCTTTTGAGATTTGATTATGAGGCTGTGATATCATTGGTCAACCAAAAAAGTGTTTGGTTATTGGATGCAGGACTGATGTCACAATGTTCTACAAGCAACATACATACATGATTCTTCCTCTCCAGGATTATAAAGCAAGGAAGAGACAGAGGTTGGAAAAGAGAATATCAGACCAACTACGACAGGCTATCCAACAGGAGACCAGCAAGGCCACTGCTGGCAGGGATCTTCTACAGGTCTGTACTAGAAGGGGCGTCACTTTGTTTGCTTGAGGGGCCGTGTTGGTGTATTTTCTGCACCTAAGCTGTTTTCACACCTTTGTTAAAGCCTGTTTCTGAGTTGTTATTTTGTATTTTGACATTGATAAGTAGTTTAACTTTTGCAGTGAAAATGTATTTTTTTCATTTTCTTTAACTTTGTTCTATTCTAAAGAAACTTTGGTACCTGATACTAGTAATTCAAGACAAGATAAATATGCCATGCAACTAGCAATACGAGAGCTATAGGATTGTATGTTCTTTTGAATTTAGAATTGCTTTTCAATATAAAATTACACAAAAAATCCACATATAACGTTGGGTAACATAAATTCGCGGGGTACTTAAATTCGGGATTTTTCGAAAACGGGGTATTTAGGGATATGTGCTAGATGCAACATCAGTAATACCGCTAGAAATGCACACTTGACAGACTAACGTATTGAGAACACTGTCTGAAAAGCTTCGATAACCATGCATTAGAAGTTGGCTACGTCAAAAACTCTCCGCCCCTTATTGTCACAGTCTGAGGGCTTCGTGGGAGAATTATACTGCATAGTTGTTCGCTGGTTTATAAGACAAATGTCACATCCGCTTCCTGCTCAACACAATTATTTACAATACAACTTATTAGAATCTCTTTTGCTAACCTACAACTGGACTCTAAGTGTGATTAATCATCAGAACGCCTCTTTGTTGCTACAACCAATGGCTACGGCACTACGGTGAATTTTCCCGCCACCATATTCGTTACCCAGAATCCTGCTATTTGGCAGACGACAAACGTTTGCGAGGAACACTTTTTTGTCTAAATGTTGTGTGTGATAGTGGACTGATGGCGATATTTTCCTCAAAGTTTGCTCTTAGCACAAGCAGAAACACATAGACATAGTAGTATTACCATTTCTACGGCATCCAGCTAACGCCCCGATAAATAATGTACAAATTTCCATGACGGTGGGGGTTGACTTTGAGTGACGTTCAACCAACTCAACACACGGGTTGTTCCCGGAGGCCTGATGTGTGGGGTACGGCCGTTTTTTCGTGTATTTTTTTTACTTGGACACGTCTATATACATAGCACTCTCCTCAAGCCAAGGATGGAACGAATAGCTGCTGTATAAAATGTAATTAGCGGTAAGATATTCAAGACGAATCTTCTCTCCCGAATTAATGTTCACCCCTGTCCGACAGCACTGTCATTGTGCGTGCGGCGGACGGTAGTTTCAAGTTGAAATATTATGGTGTCAGCACGACTAGAGACAAAATCTACCATATATATGATTAGTGCAAAGATAGTACATGATACTGACAGAATAATAGAAAAAAAGGATGGTTTATTGTTCTGCTAGATTGATTTCTGTCAACCATTATCGGAAAAATCCCGAATTTATGTTACCCAACGTTACATGTACATGTATAATGTTGTATGTTTCTTTTATAATGTCACTTTTAGGGCCGTGCATACATGTTCACGCTGCTCAAATGGAACATATTGTTGTTTGTCTGACATTGTCTCTTTATCCCATAGATGCTGAGCTCTTTCACTGACAGAGGTGTAGGAAAGGGTGTGACCAAAGGGTCAAGGTTCACTCATACTGAGAAGCTCCAGTTTGCTCAGGTAAGAACCAGTGATGAGCTCACATAATGTATACAATCATGTAGTCACTAACATTCAGGCTCATGAGGGCTACCCCCTTGCAACATTACACTGAAGTACACATATTTATTTGGAGGTCTCTGAATTCTTTATTCTAAAAATTGCAACAAGACAATACATAGCGGAGCGCCAGGCAGCCAAGCTGATGTTGCGGACCACTTAACATTACAATTACATTGAAGTACAATGTACAACAATAAAATACTAGAGACGATTCAGTATACAATTCAAAGTAATACATTTAAGTGCACATTTTAAAGGTGTCTCAGCTGGAAGAAAATCTTTTCGTTGTTTCAATATACGTATGCAGTGCCCCAGACAGTTGTTTGTTAATCTCAAAGTTGTGGGCAGCTGACCCCTGGAGTAAAAGAGATGTAGTGGGGCTTTGCTGTACAAGATGTTCGACAGTGAAAGAGAGGGTGTTCCGCGAGTCAGTATATAGGGGGCAGTGCAGCAAGTAGTGCTGTGGGGTTTCAGTGGAGTCTAAATGCTGACTGTTGGACAAAATTCTTCATTTGCAGAGAAGTGAACTCCAATAAACTCCAATTTGTCTGTTCTTATAATGTGTATCGTTCTGTTTCTGTTCCTATGGATTGATAGTGTTAATATATTTGTTACATTTTACTTAACTTGGCCAGGATTGAAGACAAGCTTAATCTGGAACCAATTCTCCATCCTGGATAGATGATTTTATAAAAGATGAATGAAATCTGTGTCAATATGGTTCATGTGGTGTATAGAACCGAAGAAGATGTTGCATCATATCCAGGAATCACCAGCAGTTAAAGATATCTTGTTGACTTGATTGTCTTTTTGTTGCGGTCCTTTAGGACGAAGAAACAGCAGCCCAAATGATGGGAGAGGGACCAAGAGTGGACACAGAAGAGGTATGTTGTTTGTCCCATTTACGGCATTCTCTTGCTGCAATTTTGTACCATTCTGCTAGGTGGCATTATTGCATTGTTATGTTCTCCCCCTCACACCTTGCAGGAGATGCAGAGGAAGAGAGAAGAGGAGGTGGAGCAGCTGCGGGGACAGCTGGAGGAGGTCACAGGTCAGCTGCAGTCGCTGGATGTGGAGATGAAGAAGTTTACAGCTGGGATACAGCAGGTGATGCACATGATCAGCCAGCGCTTTCAGATTTTACTTCAGGGCTCGAAATACGATGTAGATAGCACCATCAATATCAAAGGGTAGCGTCCGTACCCCCTGTAGCATCATTTTAGGTTTATTGCAAAATACTGTGAAAAAATGCTCCACAATTTCTCTCTCTTGGTAGTCCTTCGAGTCAAAGATGTCTGTCAGTGTCTCTCACGCAGGTGTGACCTCATGCGGCTTCTATGTCCAAAACTTGAGGCACACAACCGTCCGCACATTGTCCGTCGGTCGTCAGGACTGCTGTCCACAATTTCTACCATCCTGAATTTACTCTTGAATAGCCGCACTGTAGTATGTAATTAGCCTAATTTACGACGTGTAACATGTGAAAAGTCCTGATGCATAATCTATATGACCTAAAGTGTTGTAATTTTTCCACATATAGATGGAAGAAAAGGTGAATACAGAGGTTCGAGGGAGGAGCGACAAGGAGGAGGCTTACAAGGTCAAGAAGAGGACGTTGGACCTTCTTCCCGATGCTGAGAACAACATCACAAAATTACAGGTAATTTTCAACTTTTAGTGCAGTGATGATGTCCAATTCTGAACAGTCTGATTCTAGATTCCCTAGTTGCAGTTTTGTTCCATGCTGCTAGGGGACATGACTGCATTGCTACATATTCCATCTGCAATAAAAGTGTAACACCAAGGAAGACAAGGACTTTCTCCAACTTTTGTTGTCATAATATGAGCATTTTGAGTTGCTTCATATTCTAAATGGTACATGTGATCTTTTTTATTTTCTTTTTCAAATCATAAGGAAAATTAAGTTGGAATCTGTTCACCGAGAAATGAAATTTGATTGTACTAAGATTATATGTGTACTTTTCCAGGGGGTGGTAGATGGCAGTTCCCAGAGACTTGTGAACCTGGCCCAGCAGTGGGAGAAACACAGGGTTCCCCTCATCCAGCAGTACAGGGAACTCAAGGAACTTAACGCTAACAGAGAGGTACACTGTCTTCTTTATGATAAACTGTAGATCTTGTTATACTCACGGTGGTTTTATTTCCGTGGTTTTGATGGTAGATCTCCTCCATGCGGATGCTGTCTGAAACGTCTGACTGTTTCAAAATTTTATCCAGTTGCTTGAGTAACTATTTTTGGCGTATCTTGCTACTTTGATGTCTAACCTTCATCAATAAATCTACAGTGTATTACCAATAAATTATATTGGGTTGATAAAGACTCCTACCCTTTCAAGTTCTGAATTGGATCTGTACAAGGGTTGGGTAAATTTTACTATTTTTGTTGAAGATTCAATGCAAAAGTGTTCATCAGTGCTTTAGAATGTTTTGGGAAGGTACAGTACTTATAATCCCCGCCTCTAAGAATTTGTCAGTGTAAAACTAAAAGTTTTTAAGGTCCTTCCCACACCTTTCAATGTATAGGGCAGTGCCTCTCTCCATTTCTATAACTTCTTGTGCTGCACAGTAATGTTCAATCACTGATGAAGCTTTAAGATGAAGCTTTATGCTTGTGAACCAATGTTCTTGTCCTTCCTTACATCCAGTCTCAGTCAGAGAAGAAACTAGAAGAGATCAAGAGTCTGAGGGAGAAGATGAAGGAGGTTGCAGACGAGGCCAGGGGCAAAGACGACGTTTACAAACAGCTGGTCAGTACGAACGGTTGATGAAAAACTTTCTTCTGCAAAGCTGTAGTTCAAAAAGTGTTCGTTAAAAGAAGTTACAATCCTTTCCTATGCATACATTTCCCTATAGTATGTATATTTTGTAAGTGCTGAGTATTGGGGCATAATGTCCTATTTTTAATGTCTTCTGCATGACCCAGCCGGGGTTCGAACCCGCAACCTCCAAAGCCCAAATGTTAAATTTGTTTTCAATATGTGCCATGTTCCATTTGTGTTAAGTTCCACAGACAATTTCATCCAGATGGCGAGTGAATGTTGTTTGATTTTTCTTTAAAAAATGCAAACCATATCAAAGATCTTTGCAGAAATATTCACTACTATATGACACATACATGTGTTCCACATTGTGATTATGCCTTTGTGATGAAGTAGTCTTGACATACAGTTTCTTGATCTCCCATGTTATGTGTACTTGGTGTGTCTGTAGGCATCTGAATATGAGAGGATGACTAAGGATGTAAACAGAGGTGCCTACACCAAGAGGATCATGGAGATAGTGGGGAACATCAAGAAACAAAAGGAAGAGATTGACAAGGTGGGACAGTTTTTTTTAACGAACAGTTTTTATTCTAAAAATCTGTGATGTTACCTAAATGTAATTCTCCTTCTTTCTTATGCCCACCAGATATTGTATGTATGAAATGTTTTTGATTTTATTTCGCACGTGTGGTACCTTTCTCTCACCATTTTGATGTGAAATTTATGTGTAAAATGTGATTGTGGGTTGTTGATTCCCAGATTCTGATAGACACAAGGGATGTTCAGAAGGAAATCAACCAACTCACAGGCAAGCTGGACAGGACTTTTGCTGTCACCGATGAACTTATTTTTAGGGTAAGTCAACTGTTTCAATTTGTTTTTTTTAGTACCAGGAGTAGTGAAACCGTTGATAGCAGCCCTTTATTTTATGGACAGGAATACTGTATTCATAGGGATCGATAAGCCTGAAAATAGCTTTAAAGGTGGCAAGATGGTCTTGTGGTTAGGATTGATGACTTAGAATCTGAAGGTTCTAGGTCCAAATCCCTAGCAAGTTCCAAATGTTGTGCCCTCGAGAAAGGCACTTAACACCTATTTCCTCACCTAACTCAGGTGTAAATGAGTATCTAGCTTCAGTTAAGGTCGTCCTCTTGGATAGAACATAAAACTAGAAACCATGTATATGAAGAGAGCCACACTGTTGGTGTCGTTATGCCTATATAGGGGTTTACCAGTTTTGTAAAACAACCCCCCCCCCCCAAAAAAGTACATCATGCCCATTGTCAAACACATTACAAAATGCTATTTATGCTGTAACTTTATATCCAGACACTGATTGCTTCATTGTACACATGGTTCAGTGTGTGGTATTTATTATTTTGTGAAAATTGCAGGATGCCAAGAAAGATGAGGCTGTGAGGAAAGCCTACAAGTCTTTAGCAGCTCTACACGAGGTAAGGTATTCTTTTTCCCTTTAAAGTATGAACTTAGGACCTTTTTGATACCTTATTTTATTCTTGTTGATTTCTGAGAAGACCAAGACAGTGCTATTGTATGGTTGCAGAAAACAATCCATTTGAAGATCACTTTGATTTGACTGAATTTTCAGAACTGTGAGCAGTTGATCAAGACAGTTGAGGAGACGGGAGGGATCCTGAGAGAGATTAGGGATCTGGAGGATCAGGTGTGTAGATTAGATAAGACAGAAGATGACATTAACATTGAGAATGGATGTATAACATTGTGCATGTATTGCAAGGTTGCTTGAAAAGGTACCAAACGTTTTTAGTTATCAAATACTGGATACTGCTATTACTACTATGCATGTGTCCCTCTTCTATTTCTTTTGGGCAGTGGACTTATCCATAGACTTATAGTATCTTTTATTACCCGTGTCTTTCATTGTCTTGTTAAATATTTTATTTCCCATACTGTACAAGTGGCTCCGAAAATATAAGTTGTATATAACTTGAGTCCGCCTTCACTTTGTCTTGTATTGTCCCTTTTGTATGTTTCATGTTTTGTGAATGATAAAATAATTGAAGAATGGGAAAATAAGTTATTAGCAACCACCAAAAAAGTGGTCACATTGGCCAGGTGTAGAGGTGGTCATTTGTACCGGTTTGATTGTGTTGTTACCATGTATTGCAATAGTATAATTATGTAGAAATGCGTAAAAATATTCACAAACATTTTTTATTGTTTTTGTTTTATCAGATTGAAACTGAAGGGGCCAAGAAGACCACACAGAACCTGGACAGGATCCAGGGGGATTTCAAACAGATGAAACAGGAAAATTCCAGCATCATGGCTAAACTTAAGGGCAAATAACAATCCTAGCTACAGCATAGCTATTAACACACTCTATGTGATATGATTCAGATACATGTATGTGGACTGTCAGTATTTCTGTCAAATCTAGCAACTGATGATGACAACAGCATCTGCAATTTAATTTCTTTGATAAGTTCACAATTTTTGTTCTCTGCATTAGATGAAATGCACACGAGCAGAGTTAGCGTGGCACAAGGCAATGCATGTGTGCAAACCTATGTGTATTGAGTAACTTTGAATTCACGTTATGCAAACCCTCATTTCAGGTACCAAAAAAAAAGCTTAAACTAGAAAATATCAATTACAAGTACTTATTTTTCCAGGGATGTTATAGAATTGCCAACAGACAAGAAAGTTGATCTTTGGAAAAATGAATATTCGAATGTTACAAGAATTATGCAATCAAGTTATTTGATTAAAAGAAAAAGAACAATACTAATTTTGTTTTTTTTAGATACCGTAATTTCCCATTGACAGTGTTATTTGGTTATGAGTTAGCTATGAATGTTTGAAAATGTTGGCCAGTACAGATATAACATTACTGTATTATCGACATCATTAGATAGAAATTGGACTAAACATCATGATCAGCAAAATTCAATATTGCTTAGCTTTCTATGTTATTAGATATATTCTGATCGCAAGCTTATATCCATTTGCATTGGGATGCTAAGGAAATATCTGTAGAATTGTATGCCAAGAAGATCGCATAAATTGTGTACTACCATACGTTGTTTACCTTGGCCTTGGGTCTGGCTTGTACATGTATAACATGATTCCAGCTATCATTTTAAAATCTGTGAAGTGTGCGAACATTTGACTTTTATTGTGATTACACAAATCAAACAGCAGATAAGTTGTAGGCCATCAGATGAAATGCTTTTCTATCTAAAATAAAAAGATATAATGTTAGCCAGATATACAGTATTATCTGCACCAAATTTATGGATAACAAATAAATGACGTAATGTGTACATTTCTGACAGTGCCAAGAGAAGTTGCCACTTCCAATGTAATAGTTTCAATTGTTTGCCACAAATAAATCACAACCACCGATTCTTGCTAATTCGTGTAAGTGTACTTTTTACCACTGCTCATTGAGAAGTTCATGCTATAAGCTTTAATACCATCTTGGGCTTATTCTAGATACTGTACCAAATCATATAAAATTGCTCAGATACTTTATTTTATTCTTTTCGTCAAAAGAAAATAGATTACAAAGCCTATTTGGTTCTGTTTCAATACAGCTTCTTTGCTATGGGCATGCGCAATTGTCCTGAAAGCTAGATTCCAGAGGGAAAAGGAGGTTTTCGTGGTGGTTTAAATTTGCGGTTGATACATTTCTGTAGTACAGTCTGTAGTCATACATTGGAAACATATATTCACAGTGGAGAGGTCACTGAAAAACCTGTGAAAATAAAACCTCAATAAAGTTTCAAGATCTTCGGTACAACACTGTATTGGTCAGTCTACAGAAACACGGTTTCCGCAGTGAACCCTTTACCGCGAACTTAAAACCACAGAGAAAAGTGTTTCCATTATGTGACTGTAGCGCTACTAAATTGTTTCAAGAATGAACTTAAAACCACCACGAACAATCCATTTTTGCTCTACCTCGGATTTAAATCCCTGAGAACATTTCTGCATTTACAGTAATCCTGAAGAATAAATTTCATAAAACTTTTTTAAAGAACTACATTTTTTTGATAAATCGAAGACCATTGTGCATCTTAAAAAAGATGTCTGGAATGTATTCAGATACCCTGTCATAGTTGAGTAAGAAACCACTATTTTTCAACTACTTTGTCGCAGTTCCCATAAGATGTGGTTCTATAAGAGCCATCTTCAGCGGTGCATTGAACTTCTGATAGTCGACTTGTGAGAACCCGGCGGTGTCGAGGTGGTTCCAGAGTTCTGACCTGACGGTACATCCGTCGGCCAGGTATGGCCAGACTATGTCCACCCAGTTCTGAAAGGTGTACACCCAGGTACCCGGGGTCCCACGCACGTGCTCCATGTAGTAAAACTTCCCTCCCTGCAGTTGGAATGGAGAAAGTTGGAAGTTAGTACAATCCTTCTTTGAAAATGAAAAGTGATCTCAAACACGTTTAGCTCCTCAGTAGCTAAGTTTACTGAGGAGCTAATCTTTCACTGGTCTTGTCAGAGAAAACAGGAGCTATGTACAGTATTTACAGGTTCCCAACAAGGGAAATTCTACAAGCAATGAACAGGCTTAAAGACGACGACCATTTCCAGTAGCGTGCATGTCAGGTGAACAACAGCAGCTGGGCTTTGAACTGCCAACCATGGTTACTGGTAAAGTACAGACACCCTGGCCTGTGGTGTTTAAGTTTGTAGCAAAGAGCTTGATGGGCTGGTCACCACAAACTACTGCTCTGTTTATTTTTACTTGAACACATTATAATGAATGTGTTCAAGTAAAAACAAACAGAGCAGTAGTTTGCAAAGCTAGACCATGTAAAGGTATTATGTACTTTTTGGCAAATGATATCTTTCTTTTAACGTTCCTTGTTTCTTTCTTTCCCCAAAAACTTACACAAAGCACCGCCCCTCCCCCCCCAAAAAAACACCTGTTATGTCACTGATTGTGCCTGAGAAATTAGAACAACGTAAAATAAGTTGCTTTTTAATTGTTTCCATACTCACTGGTTTTAGAACCCTCTTGATTTCGGACAGGACCTTCGGCTGGTCAGCCACGGAGCACATGACCAGTGTACACACCACAGCGTCCACCGAGTGGTCAGCAACGTCCGCCATGTTTTCTCCGGGCGCTATCACGAACTGCCGCAGTTTCACCTCCCCAAACTCCTCCGCGTTCTTCATCAAATACTTGTCGAACTCCGGGTTTGGATCCACGGCGATGATTGAAGTCCCGGGCGGGTAGAACTTGAAGTTTGCCCCGGCACCGACCCCGATCTCCAACACGGTGAGGTTCCCTGCCGCCGAGGCTGGATGGGTCTTCAAGTCTTCGAGCAGTTTCTCCTTAAATGGGGACATCTTCTTGTTGTAGGACTTCGCTATACGAGACAGAACATATGCATAAACCTTCCTGTATATCAGAAGAAGTATGGCCCTGCCTTGTTGAGTCAGGAGAGCGGTAACTAAAATCCCAACGAACGTAAGAATCCACCAGACCACCGCCATGTTGTTTAGTACGTTTTTCCAACAGTTCACGAAAGGTCGTTGACCTTTTCACTTTCACCTGTGGTGAATATTGTGGCGCGGTTGGATTTCAGCACTGAACCTCCTGGTTTCAGGTTGTGCTCGACTTCCGGATCAGGTTCAAACGGTCCGTTCTTTAGGTGACAGCAGGTGAGATCTAGATTCTTAGTTATCTGACAATGGGATGTCCCAGGAGCCAAACTGGTAGCCTCACATTTGAGCTCCTGGTTCCCATCAGTTGCTAACTCCGGGGAAGGGCATATTGAATGAAGACCTTTATTGCACATTTCTGCCACACTTGGCTAAGTACAGGTCACAACAAAAGATAATACAAGTACAGTTAACGGATACAAAAGAATATGACTATCATTAAATAAATTCTACTTCTCCTCGCTTTTCGGTTATAGTAGATATAAAAGAACAGACGTGTTTTTCAATGGGAGGTTTGTCTAGTCGCATTAGAAATATGAATTTTTGAACAGTACTTAAATGTGTGAAGTAGGGAAATAGGTTTTCTACAAGTTTATACAGTTCATTTCTTTCTTTGGTATATAATACACATTCTACCAGAAAATGACATTCGTCTTCTACTCTATTCAAAGTACAATGTTTACATAATCGTTGTTCTAGAGGAGTGCGGGTATGTCTTCCCGTTTCAATATGTAGTTTGTGGCAGCTGATTCTTAGTCTTGTGACTGCATTCCTGACCTTCATATTTGAATTACTTAGATATTTTTCTTCATTATAAGTAGTTTTGAATAATCTATATGATCTTAACTTATTTTTGGAAGCCCCACCTTTGTTGTCGTTATGTATTTCTTTCAGAAACGTTTGGAAATAAATGTCTTTTATCCGCTGGCCAATGGAACTAACAATTGGTTGAAGCTGCACCCGTCTTTCGGATGGGACGTGAACGAGCCCGGGGCTCGAGGCAATGCACGTTACGTACACAAAGCACCTTCTTGGTCTTAGGATTTGTTCGTTTGTTCACCTTGTAGTGCTAGTGGCACATATGACAGCAAGTTACCTTGTCTTGTTTCAGTAGCAGGATATATTTTTACAGCCAATACAGGGAGGTGTTGCTATTAGGTCCGATGTGCTTTCTCAGACAGATTGATTTTCCTGTTATGAATATCAATAACTAAGGGCGGAATATTTGATCGGCATTGGAAAACATAGAATTTTGTTTGCCTTTCTCGCTCGCATTTTCTTATGTTAGCAAAACTTACTCATAAGAAAATTGCTTTCATGCAAATAAAGTATAGCGCATCTGTAATGACAATTTTCAATAGCAAACGGACCGGAAAAATGAAGAGAGGAAGTCGATACCAACATTCTGGCGTTGCCTCGCTACAATGTCAGACACAAACACTGGACCTAGCAGGCCGACTAGCACGTAGCGCACGTCATACACAGTAACGCCAAGACTTCCCCATGCGTTGTACGCACTGAGTATTCTAGGGATTGTTGTGAATTTTTTGTTAGGAAAGTGTTTGCTATGACTAAAGGAATATTCTTGAGCTGCCAAGCAATGTAGTTTACAACCCTAAGTTATTTCAACAACTGACCTTGCAATTGATAAATATTTAACATAGCCGGTCGTAGTGTACATAATGATGTGAGGAGAAACTTGACTAATGCCCCAGCGTTGTGTGAACTTTTCACCCCAATAGTACATGTTATGTTTTTTTAATGGTCTATTGCTAGGAATAAACCGAGTACATGTAATGTAATACTACACTAATCATGTGCGATAGTGCACCAATGAAGAAATTTGATAGAACAATCGCTGCTCTAGTCCGTAGAGACGGTAAAGATGCCAGATAGTTAATTATTTCACTCCACTTTGATTACAGAAAGAAGCGGCATGGCATCTTTGCTCCGCCGCCTGGCCCGCCCGGCCGTCCTGATACCTGTAAGCGTTCCTGTCGGACTCTACACCTTCGCTAAACTCAACCCTGACGCAGCTACAGCCTACTACAAGCGTGGGTTCGCCTGGGCTTGTGCCAGAACCATGGAATCTAGTGAGAAGAAACTTAAAGAATTAAAGCAGGACGTGTTCGCCGATCTTAAGGAACAAGATGGGGCGTCTTTACAAGTTTTAGAGATCGGGGCTGGGAGTGGAGCCATCTTTAAGTACTTTCCCCCGGGAACTTCCGTGATCGCCGTCGACCCCAACCCCCACTTTGACAAGTACCTGAAAGAAAATTCTGACGAGTATCCGAGTGTTAAGGTTCGGACATTTTTTTCTAGTGACTTGCAAACATCACACTTATTTTTTTCTGTAATTTTCATTCCATGACTTGAAAATTCAGTTCGTTGTTATGATTATTAAAAGGCAATCACAAACGTCCGCCGTAGAATTATGCGCTTTTTTTTTTTTTTAAATCTTCATCAGGTGACGAAGTTCGTTGTTGCGGGTGCAGAGGACATGGCTGACGTGGCGGAGGGATCTGTGGACGCTGTCGTGTGTACTTTGGTGCTGTGCTCCGTCCATGACGTCGATGCCGTTCTTGGAGAGGTCAAAAGAGTTCTCAAACCGGTAAATTTTCGTCCGAATGAATTGACATATATATTACGCGTAGAGGTTATTTAAAGTAGATAAAAACGACTTCAGTCCAAGGCGTTTAGATCCATGGAACGTATTTGATTGGGCATATACCATGCAAACTATGGAGTTAAGGACACGAGTGAAGTTGAATCAAGGAGTTCACATGACCTCCTTGGCTGGGTGTAGGTATTAGCTTTGATTTTTTAAAAATGGGGGGAAACCACTCGGAATGCGTCCCCTTCCTCCGGCCCCTCCGTGAGAGGGGGAGGAACGGTCATCAATGGCCGGGAGCCCGATGCCCCAGGGGCACCACTCCCGGCCCGCTTCGCGCTCAGAAGGGGACGCTACCGCTCGTCATCGTGGCTTCTGCGTGCGTTCACGTTTCCGTGAGAATGCACGGGTCACATACTATAGAAATGATCCCTAAAAGTATGATCTTAGTTGACGACGGTTGTCAAATGAGATATATACAAAATCCTTTACAACTTTTGTTATGGTCTTATCGTGGCTAAACTTTTAAATATTGCTTAAGCATGACCATGATTAATGATACATTATCATAAGATTGATGAGTTTGAATATTCATATTGATTATTCGTGAAAATTATTTTAGTTTATTTCTAAAACCAGTCCAGTAATTGAAGAATAGTACGTCGATTGACTAGTATGCATAGGTAAGTAGTTACGTTGCATCACGGGAAAGCGGGAAATTTAAGATGTCAAAGTAAACGTCATTGTTTTGCGCTTTCTGAGGAGGGCGTTTTTCCATAATCTCCTAGTAGACGTAGAGAAGCAGAATTGTAACGTTTTTTAAGTTCCGGAACCGGGAGCTTGAGAAACGTTACGATTTTGCGCCTCACTACATCTGCTTGGAGATTAGTTCTTCCGCACAACTGTTTATCAAACATTCGAGAAGCCCGTACAGTGGAGCAGTGCGTCGCGAAAAGCGGACTTTGAAAAGCCGTATAAACTTTATTTTTCAGTCATGGCGATCACACGTAATTTAACACTACATTTTAGGTATATGTTTAATATTTATATACATTTCAACAAGTTTCTCAGCTGCCCCAAACCTAAACTGTTTAAAGGTGAGAAAAGAGCCATGTAAAGTCCATGATCCAAACTTTTACTGACGAAAAGAAAACTAGAACCCTGTTATAACCTCTCAAAATCCACTCATTGCAGTGTTGCACTGTCAGTATACTTTGGCTATACATTGTGTCGTGGCCATGTTGCCCTCAGGCAAGAACTTGCAAATAAAACCCTTTAATTAAAGATCACGTATTTCCCCAGGGCGGGAAGTTCTACTACCTGGAGCACGTGCGGCACCCGACCCTGGCCTGGGTACAGCACCTTCAGGACCTTCTCACACCGGTGTTCCGTGTGCTGTCGGACGGCTGTCGTCCCAACAGGGAGACCTGGAAACACGTGGACAAGGCCGGGTTCTCAGACGTTGAGTACAAGATAGAGGGGAACCTCAGGCCTAGGGTTATCATGCAGATTCTGTACGGCACGGCAACGAAATGAATATTTCATATTAATCGCTACTTATTGTGAATAAAATTCAATTGTGGACAGAATGTAGTGAGACAAACAGACCCTTTGAAAAATGAGTATGGCAATTTCATAATGGGACCGAAAATGTTCGGACACCTTTGATTCAAAATAGACGAACAGTAGTAAATGATTGATTGACAAGTTTTCAAAGCTTATTATATAACTATATGTGTGGTGCATATCAAAAAGCACGAGTTATGCAAACAAGGGCATTCTTTGTAGGCAGCAAGAAAATGATCATTCGGGAAGATATGGAGTCGCTGAACTCTTATTCTAAGTTCTTGTTCGATTTTGTAGCCAATTAGTCAAAATGCTTAGTTCCGAAAGGGAAAAGTTTAAGGTTTGTTTCACTGTTCAACATGTTAATAAAGTGTCAACAATCTATGGTTCATTTATTTTGAAAAATGCGGTTTGACATCAATGCCCCATGATACAAATTGCGGACAGTTCGTCTTGTGAAAATACAGCTGAACTATTTCGTAGATGAATATAAAACAAAAAGATGTGAAGTCACTCAAATACGTACTAATATCTAGTGCGCAGTGGATCTAAACTTTGTTATAGACTTCTATTATATTATACAATGTCACCAGTGCCGGATAACTGCACCATTTTGCTTCAAACATCCTCGACAAGTTAACTAAAAAGGTGCGCAAACGCGGTACAAATGAGCCGATACCTGCCTGTGTAAAGGCGCAATACCGCCAATATGTTTAAAACTGTTTTGAGTAACATGGTCTCCATTGACAGTCACGTTGATAGGAATCGTATGGGAGGCCAGTCCCGGGCGGGTCACGGGGCGTGTCGGCACCATTGAGACGCAGCCTACCAAAGGCGGCATTACGCTTTGGCATCAGCATGCTGTACTCAATAAAGATTAGTCTCTACCTGAACACTGCCTTATTACTGTGAATACATTTAAGTTCGCGGGAATTTGATTTCGCGTTAAGGATGACATGGGTCTGGTGGTTTTAGGTTCGAGGCAGCGCTATATTCACATACTGCTGCAATAATAATACCGGCGTATTTACGTACATCTAGTCACAGGTAGTCACTGATCTAAATCATCTAACCACATCTCCCCAATGGATACGTAGTACAGTACATTGTACACTTCAAGTCCAATGGTGTCGACAGTTAAATCTGTCCAAGTCATGAGAGGGGGTAATGCTCTGGGCTCACTCGTTATCAGTAACCAAGTTAGCTTCAATTGCTAGTTTCATGGCGGTACATGATGATGATCCACTGTGTTCTGCGGCTCAGAGGTTGTGGAAACAATCTCTGGCTGCATTCAGTCTTTCTTCATTTCTTTCCACTGTGCCTTCTTTCCTGCGAGCTGCCGTAGCTCTCTGGCGGTACATGATCTACGTAAATCAACAACTGTACTTAACGTAATGTAACATAGTTAGAAACTGTTATCCCATGTTTGTGCTAGTGTTTCTGACAAAAGTCCCACCCCCATGGTGGTGCGGTCCAGCTGGCCACTTCGCATAATTGCACTAGCCGGATAATTGCACCAAATGCGCTGACAAATGGGAGGTGCAGTTAAGCGGATTCTACTGTATCTTATTAAACTGACTATTAAGTGCCCATCACCGCTATCATGAGAGAAGTACCGCTACCCTAAGTCATATGAATCAAATGTCAGCGAAGCCCCACCCCTCACCTGCCAATAGGAGTGGTGACCGAGTGGCTGTCAAGTTGCCCTTGACCTTTCACCTCCATTATGGCGGATATCTCGTTATTGTAGAGATCCGGGATCCTGCAAGCTACGGTCGGCTTTTGCATCCAACTTCTCTTGGGATAGGAGGTAAGATAGACAATCAGCTGTATGAAAGTCAAAAGCGCTCTCATTGTACTGGTTGACTTGAACAGGTGCGGCCACATTCCTCGTACGATTTGTATTTGTCTGGTGATTTGCGTCTGGACTATGACAGAACTGACCGCCGACAAGGACCTACGACAATCCTTTCCGTCGGACTGCTGAATTCTGTATGTACGACACATGCACGATTGTCCTAAGACTATCCTTGTCAATCTGCTGTCGTAAACCTGTCGTACGGCGAATGTAATACGGTCGTGACCTTTGATAGGTTGTAACTACGCGCTTGTACGTGCAGACTGAACTTTAGGTACAGTAACGTTACTTCAACACTTTATCTTTGATATTGGCGAAGTCTATTTGTCGAAATCCCTCTGGATCTACCAGGTAGTTTGTATTCAGAACCAGTCTCTGATTCATGACTTGGACGGACAACTTGAGTTAACCAATGTCGCAAAATTGAGGTCACCTGAGGTAATGAGGTCTCTGGGCACACATTTTATCAACCTGTCAGCCTGTCGCAGTTCAGCCCATGGCTACAAACTTTATCTGTGTCACATAAGCTGAAAACATGGTGTTGCGCACCAGTTTTGTACTGTTAGTACTAGTAGTGATCCGTTAGAAGTGGTTGATACTTTCACACTTAGACGTGCTCCACTTCAATCAAGGACGTGCTCGTAGTACAAGTATTAAAGTACAATGTAGCTCTCGGTCAAGAAGTCACGGGTCAAGATTCACCAGGATTCGAACCTGCAGTCCTGTGATTGCTACGCAACAACACGCACTTCAATCACTTAACAAAGCAGTACAATACAATACAATACAATACAATACAATACAATAATGCACTTGATTGATGTGACCACGTGTACACACATGTGCAACAGCTTTAAAGTCTCCCATTGAATGAAATGTTGTGAGACATGTACAGTCCTGTTTTCGACAAACAACTCTGCAGTAACGTTAACCATTAAATGATTAACCATTGAAAGCTGAAACTTTTAATTTTGCACTTGCGAAAGAACAGTCGTAACACCTGTTTCTGCAGTAAGAGATTATTACTTTGTATTTTCTGCTATATTTCAGCTACAGGAAGGCGCCAGATGACATATTTCCTTCGCCGTTTTGCCGTCCCGGCTACCCTGATACCCCTAGGCGTTCCTGTTTGTCTCTACACCTTCGCCAGACTCAACCCGGAGAAGGCAACAGCCTACTACAAACCCGTGTTCCTCTGGCTTTGCGCCAGACTCAAAAGATTCAACCAGAAACGATTTTCTACATTGAAAGATGACATCTTTTCTGGACTAAAGGAACAGGATGGGACATCTCTGCAAGTTTTGGAGATAGGGTCGGGGAAAGGAACAAACTTCGAATACTTTCCCCCAAGAACTTCTGTGATTGTGGTTGACCCGAACCCCCACTCTAAGCTGGATTTTGAAGAAAATTCCAGACAGTACCCGGATGTGAAGGTAGGAACGATAAACTAAAGATCTCGTAATATGAAATGGATATACAAAGGTAACAGTTGCAAGCAATTTACATTATGTTTACCTTCACATGGTCTAGCCTAACAAACATTGCTCTGTTAATTCTTACTGTAACACATTGATACAGCTCTGTCCTGCCACTTACTACATTTTGTAATCGGGCACCGCTGGGTGTCTGCTGAATTACAAGTAACCATGGCGACAACCGTCTGGGTCAGGTCATTGACCTTATTTGTTTGGAACGGAAGAAGAAAATGAAACGGAGCAATAACAACATCCAACTTGTTTTCCTTCTGTGAAGGTGAACATGATAAGATGTCACATATTACACGAGATTAAATATGATACGGACTTGTATACCATTATTACCAAGTCCAGTTAAACACACCAAATGCAATGTATCATTAATACAGATTGTCAATATAAGGCCCAAATGGACCTGTTTACTTTTTATCAAACCAGGTGACGAAGTTCGTAGTTGCTGGTGCAGAGGACATGGCTGACGTGGCGGAGGGATCTGTGGACGCTGTCGTGTGTACTTTGGTGCTGTGCTCCGTCCATGACGTCGACGCCGTTCTTGGAGAGGTCAAGAGAGTCCTCAAACCGGTAATATCACAACAGCGTCAATACTAAAACTTGCTGGGATCCTTGCTCCTAAATGGGTAGCCTGACAAACAGGGAAATGTCATTTGGGTATACTTAATGTATACGTATCATATCATTTTAACAATGAAAGTACCGATGAAAAATGAATTGCTAGCTATTGGTTTTGAGAATATGCGTCACTATAATTCCAGAGCCTCGAGAACTACCTTCGTTCCCTTGTCAAGTAGTTGTTACCGACGTGTGGTCGTGCGGGCCGCCCCAAACACACACACTGATTTGTCAATATCAGGGTCCAAGGACAACAACTTGAGTATACGTGGGTGCCGTCCCACACAAATATATTCCACGGTAACCCTAACTTGTACCGCCCACACAAATTATATAGTGTGCGTGCGTCGCCTATCGCCCTTGCTAAAGCCCCTATCTCACTTGACCTGCGGCACATTGGCGGCGTTGCTGCGTCCTAGACTGGATTTATGTTGCCCTTGACTTGATAATGAGAGTATGATACAAAACGTACGTACAAGTATGACTAGAAAAACGCACAAAGGGTAAAAAGATTCGTTTTTTATCGATGACATTCTTTTAGCGCTCTTCACGGTCAAATCGCCCGGTCGCAGCGAGGTCGCCAACGTGCCGCGGGTCCTTTGAGATGGGGGATTAAATCACTACATATACTTACATATCCCGCTACAGTTACTGCACAACACCAAATGTGCCCCCAAAGAAAACGAACAACACAAAACGCTTTGTCTCTTCTATTCAGGGCGGAAAGTTCTACTACCTGGAGCACGTGAGGCACCCGACCCTAACCCGGGTACAGCACCTACAGGACCGGTTCAACCCGGTCTTCTACTCACTAGGGGACGGCTGCAATATCAACAGGGACACGTGGAAAAACATTGACAATGTCGGCTTCTCAAACGTCAAGTACAAAATGGAGGTCAACATCAGGCCCAAGTTCATGTTTAACATGCTGTACGGGACAGCTACAAAGTAGGCTAATCAAAATCAAACCGGGTAAAAGAATAGATAAGAATAGCTACACTGCCACAATTGTGAATGATATCGGTATTGTTTACATATTCATAATTATATGTTCATACATGCTTCTCGACCAAGCTGCCTCGAAAAAGTCATTGCCAAAATACATTCCTCACTGAGCAAGAGAGCGGAAGTGAAATGCTAAAAAAGAACCATTGTATATCTTGTATCAAAAGGGGTTCAGATAGAAAGTTTTATTTAACGTTTTCGACAATCTAGGAATTGTATTGTAGAATATTTCGATGTTGAACTCAGTTGACGGGTTTTGTGCAAAAGATGATAGTTTGGTGAGTTCTCTTTGTTGTGTTGGAACAGAGTCGCGATGCTGCTATTACATAAGCAAAGCTTAGCACTATGAATATGCCACCGTGTATAAATATCAACGTTACGTGACTAACTTATAGAAGGATGTAGCCTCTACTTGATTTGAATATTACATCGTTCGAAATATCAACACCCAAGTCCTTCCCTCAACAGTGGTTTGTTTGTTTGTTTGTTTGTTTGTTCGTTTGATTTATCAAGATCTCCATTAGCGTTTAATTTCCATAAATGTCACAATTAAATCAAATTAAAACAATTTAAAAAACACACAATTGGTATAGACAGAGAATTAAACAAAATCAAATGTCGGGGGAGGAAGAGGTCAAATGTCAACATAAGATAACGGAAAGATAATCTTGGTATTGTATGCACAGAAATCCAAAAGTAATTATAATTGACAATGATATAAGTAATGTAAATAAACTGAGCATACAAATGTATACAGAAGGGTGCAATCAAAAGTTTTCATAATGACAAAACATAAATATGTTCGTGGTTCGTTCTGCTTGACATATTTGGGCTATAGACTATGAGGAGACAATTTTAGTCGAGACACCTACGATATAATATAAAACTACAGAGGTCCGAAATGCCAAAGTTCTTTTGTAGCATCAATCTTCTTGTGTGCACTTTTCAACCCATTCACCCACCTGTCCACTCCCTCGCTTCCTTATTGTCGCTCCGCTGACTTGACACAATACCCTAGTCCTCATGGGTATATTCAATATCAACTTTCATATCAGCAAAATAGATTTGACGCGTGCATTTACTAAATTAAATAACTCTGGCGTGAGTCACTCGGCACTAACTCTGGGGTAGTTCTAAGCGGTAGATTTGGCTCAAATAACAAAATGATGGTGGAATATAAGGAGATGGTAGAAGATGGGAGTGTGGCATCGACTCCGAAACGGTCGGCTAGCGGGAGTAATATGTCCACTCCGGTCCGGATGAGGGAGCCGTCGGCGGCGGCGAGTGTTACCTTCACCCCGGCGCGGCGGTACGGGGACGTCTCCGTGAGTACCAGCAGGAGCGCCACTCCGAAGCGGAGGACCAGGAGCACGTTGGACGGGAGGGGGATGAGGGACGACCCGCCGCCGATCGTCGGTATACTCGGCTGTGGGGAGTTCGGGCTGGCACTGTCTAGGAAACTACTGAAGTCTGGATACCAGGTACAGATATAGTTCTGTCTTAGGTATCTCTCTCGTTCGTATGTATGTATGTGTTTGTTTTTGTGTGTTTGTTTGTTTTTTCGTTTGTGCGCGCACGCGCGCGCGCGCGCGTGTTTCTTGAGTCTCTCGTTTGTATGTACAAATGTATGTGTTTGTGTGTCACTGTGTGTGTGTGTGTGTGTGTGTGTGTGTGTGTGTGTGTGTGTGTGTGTGTGTGTGTGTGTGTGTTTGTTTCTTTGTGCGGGTGTGTGTGTTGTTTTCTTGACGTCTGGATACCAGGTACAGGTCTAGTTCTGTCTTAAGTCCCTCGTTCGTATGTATGTGTCAGTGTGCGTGTGTATACATGCGTGCGCGCGCGCGTGTGTGTGTGTGTGTGTGTGTGTACACTCGCGCGCGTGTATGTGGAGCTTACTTAAAATTTCACTGTTGGTATATTTTAATCGCGCGTCCGATGCAACGCTGACCAAAGAGAACAAAAGAGATTCGGCAGTTATAATAGGTTTAGATAGCAGGCTAATTGCCGTATACGCATTACGTTCCGGCGACGCCGTGTTTTCACAGGTAGTGTTAGGAACACGTGACCATGAGGCTATGAAGAACCTGGTGCCGCTGGGCGTGACGCTCACCACGCGGTACGAGGCGGTACTGCAGGCTGAGGTGGTGTTCCTGGCAGTCCGGAGGGACCACTACGACCAGCTGGGGTTCCTGACGGACGCCATGAGCGGGAAAATACTGGTGGACGTCAGCATCACCAGCAGGTTTAACGACGGTGAGAAGGATTTGGTTGTTTGTATACATTCTTTCCAAAACATTTCTTCTCTGTGCTAGACGTCGTCGTTGAACAGCGAATGGGCCGGGGAGAAGTCGAAACGCACTATTTCGACCTAAAAAGTTACGTTTTCGACCGATTATCAAGTTTATGATGGGTATTATTCAGTCCTCGGTCGAAATATGATGTGGACAGCACTGAGAACATCAACGGGTCAGGAATAGTTCATAAAGCGGAACTTCCCCTCTTTATGTTCAGCACGTCTACCAGAAATAGACAAGATAATTTGACTAACTCATTTGTAACGGTAACTGTATATTTGAATGCTGTCTTCATATCTGAAGGTTTGCGTTCCAACGCGGAGTACCTCCAGTGGCGGCTGTTCCCGTCGTGCAGGGTTGTGAAGGGGTTTAACGTCATCCCGGCAGCCGCGCTGGACGCCGAACTCATGGACGGGCCCAAACAGGTACGAACTGCGTGTACACAAGACCTTCTCCTCTGTATTATTTCATTTTCCTCCTCTAACTTGGAGATAGACAGCATTGAGTTTTGAAAAACACATCTGCCGTTCAAAAACAAACCTCTTTTGTTGGGTGGTGGTGGTGGCTCTATACCGCGTTTTCTAACCCTCAAAAGCTGTCTAAACCCCACAGACTTTCCATTGCAGTAAGAAGGAAAGTCGCTAGGAGGGCTAAAATTGACCTGTGTCTCCTTGTTCGCAAGACCTTCGTGTTTCCAAGTCAGCAACAGTTTTGATATATCAGATTCACACTAGAGACGAACGCAATGTCATACTTCAAAGAAAACAACTCTATTGATATCACCTACAGATATATCTCTGTGGCGATGATCACCACGCCAAAGCTACGGTCACTCATATCGTGTACGACCTCGGGTTCATTCCCGTGGACCTCGGCGCGCTGAAGTCGGCAGGGCACATCGAGACCATCCCCGCCCGCTTCCTGCCGTACTGGGGCCTGCCTGTAAGCGTCGGCATCTGGCTCTTCATCGTCATGTTTCTGTACGTCATGATTCAGGTAGGATGTGTGTGAATTCTTGAGGTGTCCTGTTTGGTAGAGGTTCGCCAGGAAACTGCTTTGGAAATGTGATAACTACCTCCTACAGTGTTAACTTTATACTAGTAAAAGAAGTAACGTTATACTGATATTATTTCTTTCCAACATTGTAGACCCACAGCAACCCAATGACAGCACATTATGCTTGTTTACTACTACAAGGATCTACTTCATTTTCATACTAACAAAATTGTAATATTTTCGATACTGTTGATATTTTGATTGATTGTACAGGTAAGTTTCCGTGATTGACATCGATTGTACACCAACTCGTATTGTTTCCTCTTGTTTGTTTTTCGTTATCCCTCTTATATCTTTAATGTATATACGTTTAACTGTGTTTTTACTCAATGTAATTGTTTTATATCTATAGTTCTTTTTTTGAGGCAAGGGCTTCTTATAAGAATTTTGCTTTTTACCCTATTCTCGATAAGTAGTTTGATAAAATGAAAAAATAAATATTGCAAATATTGCGCGAGAAAAGTACATTGTATTGTATCATATTGCGTCGTGTTGTGCTACGTTAAAACGGCGCTCCAGTCACATTGTAATTGTGTTTCGGTCACATAGGAAACCGTAAACAGCGCTACATCAGTCGCATGTGTTTACATGGTGTTCCGATATTTCTCTTGTTTCTCCAGGACATAATCCGCCCGTCTGTCTCGGACGGTTCAAACGAGCTCTCCCGCCTCCCCCTTTTCCTGGTCAACCGCGTCTTGGCGTTCGTGGCCGGGACCTTACTCTCCGCGGCGTTCTTCCCAGACATCTTCATCCGGCTGGTGCGCATCTTCAAGGGGTACGGGTACCGCGACTTCCCTGTGTGGCTCGGGGAGTGGCGCAAGGCCCGGCGGCACATCTGCCTGGTCGGGGTGATCGTAGGAGCCGTGCACGCCATCATGTCCCTCACCATCCTCGGGCCCACCTACTACCCCGAGTTGTACGAGAAAACCTCCAACCGCGGGATCCCGGCCCTTGGTAGGAGGATATCTGTCCAATAGAAATTAGTATAGAGTTAACGTTGTTTATAGCTTTCAATATCGATTAACACAGACAATGAGGACGTCGTCTGTCTTTGTGAGGGAGGAGTGTAACTAGGAAGATATGTGGTGTATTTCAGGATTCTTTGAAATAGTATAGTTAACGTTGTTTATATAGATTTCAATATCGATTATAACAGATAATGAGGACGTCGTCTGTCCTTGTAGGGGAGGAGTATAAGTAGGAAGATGCCTGTTGTATTTTGTGATTTTCCGTTTATATGATGAAGGATGAAAGGATGTGGCCATGTCAGTATCTTCCAGTTACATCACAACGTAGTCATCTCTTTCTCTTCCCCACAGGTAAGATGGTGTGGTGTGGGGAGGCATTCGTGTCCATGGGGGCGGTGTGTCTCTCAGCCCTGCTCATCCTGGGGATCGCCAACATGCCCTCGGGGAAGGAGAAGCTGAACTGGCGGGAGACGACCTTCCTGTGGTCCAACCTCGGCACAGTCGCGCTGTTCACCGCCACCTTCCACGTGGTGTTCCTGGGGATTCAGGTGTACCCAAACGGGTCCCTGTACAGGTGAGGCCGATACAGGTGTACCCTTACAGGTCTCTCTACAGGTGAGGCTGATACAGGTGTACCCTAACGGGTCCCTCTACAGGTGAGACCGCAGAAAATGTGTTGAAAAGGTAGGCTATATGCAGTTCTTTTAGACTACCATTAAACGGCCCAGTTGCCCCCTTTTCTTCCTTTCGCAGGACTAGAGCTACTTCTTGCCTCAAGGTGGCGCTGTGGCGGGAAATGTGAGGTCTCAAATGTGACTGAGTTTGTATCCCCCACCACAGACGTTGTGCATAGATGCGGCTTACCGGTTATGCGAAACAAACAAAATCATTGCGTTAGCCCTGTTGTTTTTCTGAATACCTCCAGCCTGTTCACCCTGCCGGTGTCGCTGATCTCCCTGTTCCCCCTGGCGGCCGTGGTTCTGCTGAAGTGTGTGACGCTGATCCCGTACCTACAGAAACACGTCATCAGCATCCGGGACATGCTGCAGGGCAGGAAGCGACTGGACGATGGGGACGAGTTCGTCGAGTGTGTGGTGGTGAACCTGTGAACGAGATCGAAGGATCTGCCCTTGGTGCTGACGTCACCTTCACTGTAATACATAAAGTATGGGCTGTTTCCGCAGCCGCAGTAGCTAGTTCGGTGGACGCATTTGAAAAGTCTGTCATTTGGCTCCGTGGGAACGTTAAATGCTAACTTGTTCATATCTGTCGTATTGTTAACTCACATTGTCACAATTTTTGTCCGAGCGTTTGTATCGTTAGCTTAACATATTCAGATCCAATCGTTATGAAAACGATATGAAAAATGCGCATAGAGGAAGCATAGTTGGATGGTTCAGCCAACATCGTATACGTATGCACACTTATTTGATGTCACCAGAAAGGTTCTTCCTTTACCGTAACCAAGTGTATTTGTAGGACTTATGGTTTACAGTTGATGGAAGTGATTAAAGTTCAATATTGTCTATGATGACTCCTTTCCGGGGTATAGAGAAGACACTAAATAATTTTGCTGAATATCTCTTCAAAGATTCTATTCATCATGTTACAAGTAAAGATGTTTGGTTATTGATACGTGTTATCTTTTTCGGAGATTGGAATGACAGATGTTGATGACGACCCTTTGCCTAACACCTTTTCGCTAAAGAAAAGTGGAAATTCTATCCCTTTTCAAGAGCAATCATGGTTCTTCGGAAATCCCTTGCCATTTTCAGTTGGAAGAATACGTATTATGGATGAACCGCGCCAAATTACTGCGCCAACTTTGCGACAATTCGCCAGTTTTCCCTTGCGGCACACTTGCGACGTAAAATACGTGACCTCTACAAAAATGGCCGCGCCAGAAATGTCACATTGTAAGTTTCAGGGTCGTCTGAAATTAAATAGAAGATGACTTCATTGGAAGTCGCAGTGTTGACACTGAATTAAAAACCAATGTACGGTGATTAAAATTCATCAAATAGAGATTTGCAATGATTTTGCCCATTTACGCCATTTTCCAATTGCGCATTGTTTTTAATTTTCAAACAATTTGCAATTTCAGGAAACGGCGCCAATTGGTACCGATAAGCACCGACTCAAGACACTTTGTGAATGTGTTTCGCAAGTTGGCGCCATGAGGCGCTTTACACGTCACAAACGACCTGTCTGCTGTTAGTAGTTGTGAAGCATGACGCCTCTTTAAGTTACCTGTCACACATGACGTAACGCCAGCCCCATGTAACTAGCAACACGTCTCGCCTACTTGCAATGAGAGAAAAGTAAACAGAAGAACACAATACTGCCCAGCCCATGGGCAGGATATATTTTGACACGACCTGGCAGGCGCCGGCGTTGAACACGCAATCGTAGATTGACTCAACTACTGGGTCCAGTTTTTGAGACTTCTTTGTATAGATTTCTACCAAAAGGTTAGTAAGATATTTTCCTGCCTTGTTCACCTTTAGTTTGTCGCTGCCCTCACACCTCTTCCTTGAGCGGTTTAGAGTTAGCACCACCTTTCCACTAGAGGCTACGACCACTGAGCGACCAAACATGTGGTCATTCAACAAGTCTCATACGTTTTGTATGTTTTGTTGTCTTTTAAATCATAACTTTAATCTTGCATTATATTCCAATGATAGGATGAAGGACAAGGGTCACAGAAATCTAGTTTTGGTTGCTCAGCGGTCGCGGTGTAGTGGAAAGAGGGCCTAAACAGGACTGGTTCTCCGTCCCTTTGGGACTTAGCGCTAGTTCTCTTCGTGCAGATTTGTCGATCTGTCTCTGATGATGCCTGTCTAACATTACCCTGTTTACTGTATCTAGCGACACTTGTTGGAATATGTGTGCCCCTGTACTGTTCCAGTTGGTATAAATACTGGAACACAACTCACATGAAGTAGGACATATCGTGCCCCTGTTCCAGTTGGTACAAGTACTAGAACACAACTTGCATGAAGTAGGGCGCATCGTCTCTAGAGGGAAACATTTCCTTGAGGGACCTGTTGACCGTGCTATGATATGGAACTTCCTTGTAATTCAACCAGGCATTTTATTGGAGTGTTGCACCCTGTTGATATGTTAAAAAAACTTATTAACAGAGCGCATAAGTAGCCTATTTGCTCTGCCCTTCCGTCAAGCTTTTAAGGTACACGCATCCACCCTACCTGTGTTTACCTCCATGTCAGCGGACTGTAGAAGAACCGGTGACACATAGAAAGCTCTCTGAAGCCGCCATGTTTGTACAGCCATGCTGCAACACACATTTACAATTGCAGTTTTGCAGATTAACTGTTTTTCTACAGCATGTCGAATACGAAAGCGTCTGATGAATGGATTACAAGGGAACCGGAGAAACCTACACCTCTATATAGGGTTAGGGTTAGGGGGTGTCGAAACATCGGAACATAGGGGTGTCGGAACATAAGGGTGTCGGAACATTGGAGTGTCGGAACATCGGGGTGTCGGAACATAGGGGTGTCAGGACATAGGGGTGTGAGAACATAGGGGTGTCGGGACATAGGGACGTCGAAACATAGGAGTATAGGACTGCCGTGGAACATTGGGGGTAGGAACATAGGGATGTTGGAACACATAGGGTTGCCGAAACAGAGGGGTACCGGAACAGAGGGGTGCCAGAACATACATGTAGGTGTCAAGGAACATAGGAGGTACATAGGGGTTTAGGAACGTAGAGGTGTGACCTAAGGACACTTTTCCTCGCCTGAGATTGTTTGTGATGAAAGCCCTTTTAGGGCGAGGCAGTACTATTAAAATAATCATCCACTATTACCATTACTTCAGCAACTATCATTACAGGAGACCACCTAGAAAAAACATGGGGGACACACAGGATTCTCTGGACCACGAGTTTGCCAACTACACCACGTGCCACGGCGCGTCTCGGATCGCCAATGCCAAAAACAGACCCCACATGGCGCTGTGGACTCTAGTCTTCTTAGCGGCGTTTGGGATCTGCACCTGGCAGGTTGTTGACAGGTGAGGAAAGTATAATCATACTTGATACTATATCTGTTGTAGAGAGGGGGACTGTATTTATATTTCATCTCTCCGACGAATAAATGAATTAATGTACCTGGGGCCTGGGCATGAAAATGGCATGGATACAATTAATTACACAGTTCATTTTTGCATAGGGAGGGAGATGGAGTGAAATATGCTATGTTTGCTTGCAAATGTTACCTTTCTAGTGCTATTTCTCTTCCACGCAGGTTCCAGAACTATTTCCAGTACCGTACTGGCACAGAGATCATCGTGGAACTTGAGAACGAGTTGGATTTTCCAGCCGTCACAATCTGTAACTTTAACAGGTATGTTAGACCAAGTTTCTTTCAGCTGGTATGTTGAATGTAGCCTCTACCAGGCTCCGTCCTATCGTTGGGATAATAGTAGAAATCAGCCGCGGTACTTCGCTATACACGGTAGGTCCGCTATACAGTAAGGTTCCATTTGGGTGGCAGATTGGACCCTCTCTCCGTAGCTAACTCCCTTGGCACACTATTCACTCTATTAGGCCAATTTCTACTATTTTTCCAGCCATCCCGCGGAGCCTGGTAGAGGCTATGTTGAATGTACTAAGGGAGCGTTGTATGTGCTGGTGATTTTTGAGCATATTTACGTCTTGCCTAAGGTTTTTGCGGTAACGGCATACTTTTTCTTTATGACGCATCATATGCATATGTATTTTTTTGAAATTCTTTGTTTAGAATTCGTGCCTCGGGCGTCTCAATAAACGACCAATTATACCTGGGGGCCGCCTTCTACGTCCCATCTTTGGTGGACGATCCTGAAGCTCTCAACGCCTACTTGAACGGTGTGGACTGGGATGGCTTCGGCGCATCGACGGCGCTGCTGGAGGACTACGCCGGCTACACGCTGCAGAACGGCTTCGTACTGGACAACGACACACTTTTACAGTGCTACTGGCGCGGGAGGCCATGTTACGCCGAGGTACGCCATGGTGGGAAAGGAGTATTGACACATACCTAAAACCAATATTATATCATTACCGGCACAAAACACGGAGGGATAGTTTTTGGCCTGTCTTCCTGTGTGTGTCTGTATGTGTGTGTGTGTGATTACGGATGATGAGATTACTCAAGAACCTCTGGATGGATTAAGATGATATTTAGTATGTGAATAGGTGTTCCAAAGACAGATGTTAGGGCCCTGGCACACCTGTGCGTATACCCGTGCGTGGCCGTACGCACAATAGTTGAGAAATTTTTCGATTATTTTGACGAATGTGTGACTCACGTTTCATTATTCATATGTTAGATGTGCCTCACACATACATCAAAATAATCGAAAAATATTTATAACGTATAACTTGCGTATATGCGCTATTTCGTTCATACCCCAAACTATCATACCTACTGGGCCGTATTGTGCGTATGCCGGCGTACATAAAACTTACACAAATCGATAGAGATGCGTGTGAGATGCGTATTGTGCGCACGGCGGCGTATGAAACAAATGTCAATGCGCAACTCACACGCAACGTCTATACGCACAAGTGTGACAGGGGCTTAGAGGTCGATTTTGGGCCCCCTGGTATGTGACATTGGTACTGCATTAGAACTGGTGTTTTTTGTATCTTTTGTCCTGGACCTGCTATGGTCTTGAGTTTTTTTGGTGCGATAGCTTTTGATGTAAGTGAGAAGTGGTGAAGGTTTGGGCCCCCTAGCATCTTACTCTGGAACTGCAGGGGCGTTTTTGTCAAAACAACTGAACAAAAGAAGGGCGAATTTCAATGATATTCAGTATGCAGATAACTATGCAGATATGTACACAATGATATGTAAATTATGCAAATTATGATTAAAAAAATTGCTGTCTATTCATTTACCTTCGTTAATAACATCTGTCTATTCATCTGCACTTCAATATTGGATAGACATTGACGGTAATATAACGTGTTGTGTTCCATTCAGAACTTCACCCACGTGTTCACAACTTACGGAAACTGTTGGACTTTCAACGGGGACAAAAACAGTTCCGTAAAGCAGACCACACCGGGAGCTGGCAACGGTCTCAAGCTAACTCTGGACATACTTACGGTACATAGCTAGCCTGAGTGCCAGCCTTTTTAGCTTCCGTACGCTATCCAAGCTCCGCTCGCTTGGGTAGCGTACGGAAGCTAAAATGGCTGGCACTCAGGCTAGTACATAGCGGTATCTTAAAGAAACAAAACGAGCAGTATTAGTTTTAAGAAACAAAAGGAATAGGATATTAGATAACAAAGTTCTTTGTCCGCAACCGAGTGTATGATTCAACTCCGACGTTTCAGTGGCCACCTGTCACCTTCCTCTGGGCAATACTGACAGATTGTATTACGCACTGCAGCTAGGTGTCGCTGCTTACAGATGCTGTCCCAAACGTAAAGTATTTACACATATACAGGTAGTTCATGTGGTGTTAATATCCTATTCACGGAATAGGATATAAGTTCTATGACCTCCCCATCTTTCAAACAGAATGGAAAGATATGATAAAAATGCTTTGCGTTGGAAAATGTTTACTACAAAATTGTTTGGGTAAAAACGATTCTTCTTTGCCCCCACAAAACCCCCGCCACTTCCCGATTCTTAATGATATTACTTGCGTGCATTTTCTTAATACGTACAGGACGAGTACACAGAGGACCCTGTCACGGGATACCTCGAGTATGGTCTCGTATTCCAAGTCCATGACCAAAATGAACCACCCCGGCCGGAATTAGTCGGTACTGCAGTCGCACCTGGTAGTCACACATACGCCAGCACATTCCAGACGCACGTGAGTCATTGCACTATTTCAAATACAACTCAAATACAACTCAATTTGTGATTACAGCGTTTATGTTTCAAGAGATGTGTTGATCCGTCACTCAAGTTGTTTGGATGGAGGTAGTCCTTTCCAAATGCCCCCCTCCCTTGATTCTTGATTCTGTTGAAGAGTCACACACAGCGCTAGTTACCCAATGGTTAGTAATGTTATATTTTTCCAGTACAAAAACGAGCCGTCACCATGGGGCCAGTGTGACCCGGCGAAAGGCCAGAACCACCTGACTTACTACGACACCTACACCCTGCCGGGTTGCCTGTTGGAATGCCGCGCAAAACTTGTGGAGCCGTGCGGTTGTAGACCAATGTACTATCCAGGTAATACATATAGTGAGCATTGCTTTAGATAGGTCTTCGATACGAAGCGTCATAAGTAGCCGGAAAGAGAGCTAAAAGAACTATACTTTTTCTACTTGGTAAAAGTCATTAGCGGTGATATGGACATATTTTTATAAAGCTTTCCTTTCGTTCCCCGATAGATTTCTAACACATAATTAACCTTCCAGGTGACTTGGACTATTGTTCACCATTGAACCTCAGCTCGTGCGTTCTCCCAACGTTAGGTAAGTTGTGCATACATGTACACTTCTGAATGTTTGCTAGATAATGCCTACCAAGTGAGTGAAGTACAATAGCACTACCACTCTTGGGTACCAGATGCACATGTATATGCTATCGTTAGTAGTACTCATATACATAGTGAAAGAGATAACGATATCAAAGTGAAGGGGGAAAAATGGGGAAAATATAATCTAAGGTCTGTTCTGTTTTAGACAAACGACACATCCATCTACTAGGTAACATGTTTCATTAGTTAGAGATAGTTACCTAGTACTGTAAATGCATCTAAGTTTGCGTGGTTTTTATTTCGCGCTAAGGCAAAAATGGAGTGTTCGCGGTGGTTTTACGTTCGCGGCAGCGCCATAGTTACACACTGCTACAGTATTGGACAAGAATGTTTGCGGTGGCTTTAAGTTCGCGGTAAAACGGTCGCCGCTAAAACCGCGAACATAAAACCACCGTGGGTATTTCTGCATTTACAGTACATGGTTGTGTGACCTACAAATAAAGGCACATATCTTTCTACATATATTGCAGCCACCTTCCTGAAGAACAACAATGAGTTTGACGCCTGTGCCTGCACGGTGCCATGTGAATACACCTCGTACCACACTACGGTCTCGTACGCAGGGTACCCTTCACCTCTAGCCGCCGCGTACTTGGAGACACTTTTTAATGTCAGCAGCGGATACATGAGGTACTAAATGTGGGAACGTATCTGTATATCCCAACACGTTGGCCGTTTTTAAGGTTGTGGGGATGGGGGATACATTAGCAGGGAAAAGCTTATTATCTCTTTCTACGCCGTTTTGAGGCTTGGGACCTGTCTCCTTGACCTCGACTCATGGAAATGTTAACTCACTCTCTAACCTTCCTCAGCCAGAACCTGGTTCATCTTGACTTGTACTACCACGAACTGATGAGTACCACGTCAGAACAGTTCAAGGCAGTCACCCCGTCTGGACTCATCAGTGAGTACTTTGATTTTGCAATCTGAAGTCTGTAAGATTTATCTGGATCAAAGTTGAACTGTAATTGCCAACACAAAAAGTTGGACTTACCCAAACTTTAGACTGATCAACTCCAGTCTTTGTCAAGAATGAGCCACCCACTGCTTCTGTGACGACACGTTATTCATAGAACACGTGACTCGGTGAGCAGTGGATCGTAAGTTGTAGAAAGCCTATGGCGCCCCCCGTCTCTTTTGAGGGATGGTTATAAAGCCCTGATGTAGATGGATTCTTTTATTCCTCTTGAAAATATGGGTAAATCAATTTTTATGTTGGTGTTGACGGTTCAACTTTGATTCAGAATGACTTTTACCGATACAGATGAACTTTCAATATGCCTGATTCATCATTTTTTTTTTACTTTAAGGAATTTGACCTCTTTGTCTGAAAGTCAGAAAATGTATCAATCAAAACAAATCTATATCCTCCGGCGTCTTTAACCGCTGACAAAGATGAATTCAGTAGTTCCTGCAATCTTGGAGACTTCACTGTACGTTCCTTACCTTTATGTTGACCCTTGCACTTTATGTTGACCTCTGATACTCTTACAGGTGACGTAGGTGGACAGTTCGGGTTCTTCATCGGTGTGAGCGTCATCACTATGTTCGAGTTCTTCGAATATCTGGCCATGAAATTTCTTCTCTTCGCCTGCCATTCTGAGATGGAACCAGAGAAGGAAAAGTCAGGAGGAGAAAAGTCGGCTGGAGAAAACACCGTGGCTCCGGAAACTTACCAGAAAGTCAACGACGCTACCGAGCTCTCAACTATGGCAAAACCCCAAGAAGGACTGGCAAAAGTTCAGGTTTCATGATGACTTAAGGGACTTCAAAATGATTTGCCCCCTGCGTTCCCGTTAAAGGACACTTACACGTTTTTGGCGACGCCTCAGGAGCGAGCCAAATTGGTACTATATTGTGTGCAGTTTGCAAAGATTCTAGGAATTGCACAGGAATGTGAAAGTCCATGGGACGATAACTCAAGAATGCCTGGATGTATTGTCTTCATATTTTGTAGGTGGGTATGTCTGTGGGAGACCTTGAAATGACTGGATTTTGGGTCCCCTAGCGACTTTCTATGGTACTGCAGGGAACTTTCACTTTTCAAATCTCGTCTTCTGAACATGTTATGGTCATGATTTTTTAGCGGTGGATAGCTCTTTAGTGGGGAAATATGTCCTGTAGATTTGGACCCCCTAGCGGCTTTTTTTGGAACTGCAGGAGCTGATTTGACTCAAACTTTGAAAGTGAATAACGCAAGAAGTGACTGACGGATCATCATGATTTTTGGTGTGTAGATAGCTTAAAGTGATGATTTACATAATCATATGCCAATTATACAAATCCATATCTGATTTGCATAACTAATGAGGAAAGTTTATAAATCAGCTGCGTTCCATTATAGGACTCTTAAACACATGACATATGTAACTGAGAAAGAGATGAATATCGATAGATATCAATTATGAAAATTATTACTTAATTTGCATAATTAGTGCCAAAATACTATAAATCCATAGTGGTAAATGATGGGGATGTCATTATTTTCATTTTTTAAGTTAAGTAAATGTGGCCACTATTAGACACAAGTCTTGCATATGAGGGCCTCATTTACATAATTCATGAGGAAATGGTACGATATTTTTTGTGAAAACAAAATTTTCATACATTGGACAACTTGTATTATTTAGGTTGAGAAGGTGATCAACTGATATGATTTATGGGAGCTAGGTCCTTATTTCCACGTCGGCTCATGAAAACGAAAACATAAACAGAGACCACCGTCGCCATGGCAACATCTTTTTTGTGTTGCCAATCTTGTTTTACTTTTACGCGCTTTTTGATAGACAAGGCCGACGTGGCACTGCAATCAAGTTTTTCATAACTTATTTTCACAGTACGAAGTACAGAGAACAATATACCCATTTTTACACCTAGATGGAGTGACCTTGACGTACACATTCCGACACCATATTCCAATGGCCAGTATATAGTATACCATATCACGTCCACGCCATAGTACGAACAGCGTTTGTATACTCCCAGTGTATTTTGAGCATGGACATGTCCTTATGATGTTGCTGTTATGCTTAGATTATATATGATGTATTTTGCTGCGATAACTGTATCACCAACAATCAGTAACATGCCAAACATATGTACATAGGTGAAATTTCGCAGTCGAGTAAGTCATTCAAGCTCCATTCCTTTATGAAATGATATGTACCTTTTTATGCTTTTTAACAAATGAATCCTATTTCCTATGCACGACTTTGTGTTCGATATATTCTAAGAACTGCTAGGTTTTGATTTTTCATGTTTGGACAACGTCTCGATAATAAGAAACAGCAGCAGAAGAATTTCGTTCACAAGAGGTCTACTTAAAGCTTCTGTTGACCGATTTAAGGATTAAGGCTTAAATGTAGTAGTGCCAGCTTCATTGTAATTTGACAGGCACTTAAACAGACCAGTTCTAACATCTGTGTTTGGATAGTTTGCTCAGTAACAATGGGGAAAAGTCTTTAACAAGCGACACACCCCGAAAGCCAACCATACAATCCAAGCTGATCAAATTTCCATTCCCAGCCCTTAAGAAACAACGGTCGGTCTTACTGGGTTCGAATGTAATGTGATAAGATAAATGTGATATATATATATATATATATGATAGATATGATACATAAATATATCATATTTATCTTATCACATTACATTCGAACCTAGTAACCATAAAGCAGCCCAAAGTAATCTCAGAAAGTTAAAACTGGAAATATACTTGATATGGCAATCTGTATTATATCAACATTTACTTGCTCATATTAGCATCATGATTACATACTTTGGGCGTCTATTAAACTGAAAGTGCACAGAAACAAGCCACACGAGAAGTCCTTTTACATTGGGACCACCAAAAAATCAGCGCCCAGAATTTCAATGAGTTCTCACCACACAACGACATCGCATCTTTGCTCCATAAAGGTCGATAGTGTTATTCAAATTTACTATGTGTGGAAAGGCCTACAAAATTGAAGTTAAAAATCTGACCTCGAAGGTTCTGAAATTGCCTCTACGTGTATCGCTCAAATGAGTGGAGCCCATACACACTATTCATTTTCTTGAAACCTTTCATAACATCATATGTGGGCCACAATCCGTTGATGGTTCCTACGGAGAGTTGAGCTTTTGATCACAGCATCGATTATCTGCGTTCCACCGACTGGTTAGGAGGCCCTTTGCCATGGCTCTAACAAGAGGTCAAAGGGCGTGCCTTGTAGCCTCACATCCTCCTTACTTGAGGTTACGCTCTGACAACAACAACACTGACAGCTAACTACATACTGTAACTACTGTATCCAACCGGTGAGGACTTGCTCTTCAACTCTCAGAAGCCGTAACCAGAAGGTGAACGACTTGTCCTTCTTGTGTGCATGTGTGTTCCTTGTTCGGTTGTGAGATAACCGGCACTGACAGTTTTAACCAACTAGTGCTTATGTTTGCCAATGGCGCCGGCTCACACACAGAGATGCTAGTCGTAAGTAATCACACCTGCCAGTATTTGTTGTATCCGAAGTTTACCCAGTCTTTTATTGTGACAAGAACGTCCTATCGGTCACAATAGACATGGTCTTAGTTCTTTTTAGTCCTTTAATACTAAGTTACACCTATGACTAATACTGCCGAGTGACCTATAGGTTGTCTGGATTCGATCTGTATATGTCACATGGATCTTTATCGTCGAGAACGCCGCTTAAATGTACATTTTCCTATCGAAATATCTACTTGTATACAAGGGGAATCAATCGAGACTTGCGTAGGTTCCCCTTCATCACTGACATCCCTGCTCCTGTCCTTTTATAAACTGTACCTGAACCAGTGAAATTGCAACTAATTCTGAAAACACTAAAATGCAAACAAACAAGCAAAAATCTCCCAGACACCCTATTTTGAAGATAGGTTCCTTTGCTGTTAGGCGATTTAACAGACCATTTTTCGACTGTGTGAAGCGTATTGAAAACGTCTTATAAGATTTTCCGCATATCTTTGGCGCCTACAGTCGGCCCTGGGGACACCGATGTCCGGTGGGACGCGCCACGGACCCGTGTGGTGAGACAACGTGTGCTGTGTGGTCCTGAATATCAGGTGTTGGTAAGTTGAACTGTTCTGTCCGTTATTGTTTCCTTGAGATTATGATGTGAAACGATTTGACACAAATGATGTGTTGTTTTAGATACTAGCTATTTCCCAAGGATGCAGGAGTGTGTGTAGCAAGACCCACAGCGACTTCCAGATTCTGGTCCATATGCTCTCGTAGGATAATGTTTTAATACAGGGCTAGAGGGGGAGGGCAAAAATGGGTAAGACTTGCGTATGATTCCACATTCGAACTCTATACTCTGTTTTAAGTTAACATAAAGAGATATTGTCCACTTTCTATATGGGTATTTCCTCAGCTTGACTTTCCTGACCAGATTATTCAAAAGTTTAGACTTTGAAATAGGTCAACTCAGTGTGGCCCGGAATTCTCTGTTCTTGTTTCCCCTTGATCATTGTAGGAAAACATTGTAAATCAGCACAGCAGAACGGTTTTCCACATGCTGTACATATAACGTTATAATGTACAGAGAACTATTTCTGTTCACTTTGATGAAGAAGGCTGCATGTTGTTGTGTGATTAGTAAACATAATGACTAATCTAAGTCAACAAGGTTATTCTCCCGGGGTAGTACACAGTGCACACTCCTATTGTCGATCTCTCGGATTGAAGAGCTAAGAATGCTCTGTCAATAGTATTTTTTGCAGGAACGCAGCTAAGAGTCGAATGTGTCACAGCCTTTTCTTATCAATTCCTGTTTCTATTCAATTCTAATAAGTCAAAAAGCAGACTTTGTGTTGGCTTGATCCCCGCCCCTATGGCATTCGATAAACGATAATAAAGGGCGGTGAAGTCGACAGGAAGTAAACCATCACACCATCACGTAAATCAACTAACTACGCTCCTCAATTATTTTCTCATCATTTATGCATACATATGATAGTGACATGAAATTTGTGTGCCTTTGGTAATGATGATTACACATGAATCATGAAAGGTCTGCATTTGATAATGAGAAAATACTTATAAGTTATTGATATAACATCACTTGATATAATATCAATTAGAAGCAATGATGGGGAAAAATTAAACAAGACGAATTTTAAAGCAGAGGACTAGGGACAAATAGTACAATTTATTGTACGGGAAAATGTATACGTACATTAACGTTATACAAGCTTACTTAGAACATTAAATTAAATAAACTTAGGAAATTAAAAGATTCGTGTATGATGCCGAGAAATCTATGGTATAGAATACTCAAGGACGGATAAATATTATCGACGGTCTGTATCTATGCATATCAGATAGGCCCTATCAAATAAACTGTGGGTTTGTTTATATCCCATCTGGAATGGAAACCTCGGTCACTATCACGACGTCCCAGAGGACAGTCACACGACATGCAGACGTGTAACGTTACACAGCACGACCTCGGTTAACCTTCCCCAGGGGTGGTTCATTTTCTTCCAGTCTGGTCAATGATTCTGATAACGTTTGATAACGTGAAGAAATATCATTTTATTTCTTTCATCGCTTCTCTAGTTCTCAATAGAACCCTGTTTTTAAAGTGTAGCATTTTGACACTGTCCCAAACGCGATCCTGTGTTACGCCCGCCGATACTTGACAGTTGACAACAGTGGACCACGAGGGTAATGGCTTAAACACGTTGTGCCAAAACTAACAAATCGAATACCAAAGGAAATGAACAGATAACATAATAAAAAGTCTGCATTCCCTAAGATTTGTTTACAAACTAAACGACTGTGTATCGAACGGTGTTTACCAGCCATCGCTTCTAGTGGAACTCCAATTAATGACATGATTGAGATCTAGCCTGGATACCAGACCTTTCGCGCGATGCGATGATAAGCCTTTTTGGCCGGGGAAGACCTGGTAGTAGGGATAGAGTTGGCACCCGGGCGCTTTGGCAGCCGAACCCTGATATCTACCCCGCGCGAGAGATAATTAGTGGGCCGTGTGCTGTCTGTGGCGGCGGCGCGAGTTGCTTCCCCGGTTCGGAAGGATTAGCGCCAGGAGCGCGGTGGTCTGGCACCCAGGCTAATTGAGATCAGGAAAACACCACGGACTATCGGACAGGCCTGTCTTTGTTTTGGTCGGCTGGAGTCAGCCGTATCGGCCGATAAAATCGCCAGGGAGGCCCGAGTTACGCCCAGGGGCTATCGGTACCCGCGTTCATCAGTAATGGACCGATTTATGCCGGGTGGGCGTTAATTAAAGACACATTTCGCAGATCGAGAGATTGTGGTGTTGAATCACTTCACCGCGCCCACTTCTTCAAGAGCTACCGTTGACTTTTGTGGACTCTTCACATGAATAGCAATGTGTAATTTTTGCAGCCCCATGGCTATTGCATTGAGTATTAGTATCAAAACTGAACACAGCGGTGAACGATAACAGGTGTATGAAGCTTGTGTTGTAGAATATAACAAAGGGTCAACAAAGGCTAAAAGGTTCATTTTGACCTGAGCTTACCTTTACAGGAATGTCGATGACTCGAAGACGCAAAGATCAATGAGATATGTATAGCTAGGCCATGGCTACACTTCCTAGATGGCCCGTGTACTTTTCTTATTACTAGCTGATCATCGACTCGAGTTGATGAGCTGTTCATGAAATATTCAACACCCATTATTACAGGAACCTTGATAGTACAGTTTACATAGAGCTCGAGGAAACATGGGGGACACGCAGGATTCTCTGGACCACGAGTTCGCCAACTACACCACGTGCCACGGCGCGTCTCGGATCGCCAATGCCAAAAACAGACCCCACATGGCGCTGTGGACTCTGGTCTTCTTAGCGGCGTTTGGGATCTGCACCTGGCAGGTTGTAGACAGGTGAGGCAGCTTCTTTCCACTGTTGTCCTATTGTCCTTTCTTGCCATGGCTGTTATGTCTATGGTGGGGGCTCTATGGTGGTAAGTGACTGTACGGGCCCGGTGTATATGTGACTGACTGTATGTGACTGTGACTGTGACTGAACTGGGACTGTTTATGGTAGATAGAATTTAGTGTTAGTATTTAGACTAGAAAAGTCACATGCTGTATTGTCATATATTGTCTGTCCGTCCTTTCATGTTACATGTACTTGCAATTAGACTGTTTATGTGACTATCATATTTGTATGTAACTTTGTATGTGACTGTGTATGTGTCATATACTGGCACTGTATTATGTGACTGCGTATTGTGACTTTGTGACTGTATGTATATGTGACTCTGTACTTATTCATCTATGTCGTTTTTGTTGATCTTAATTAACCTTTCCTCTACTATCATACAATCCTAATCTCTTTGCTGTTTCAATTACAGTACATGAAAGGAGTTCATCGTCAAGGGTAATATACTAGCCTTTTGGTGCTATCTTCTATTTACTTCTTTTTCACGCAGGATCCAGAACTATTTCGCGTACCGTACTGGCACAGAGATCAACGTTCAGTTGGAGAGTGTACTGACTTTTCCAGCGGTCACTATCTGTAACTTCAACAGGTATGTTATGTCATACCTAGTTTAGCTTTACTATTTCTAATCCAAATACAATAGGAATGTCCCACCTCAACTAGCACCCACACCTATCCTCTCATCATGTTCATACGAATTGCGTAATAGGATGAACTTAAAACCTCTAAATTATTCAACAAATCGTTTTGCCAGGTCCTTTGTTCCGTACTCGACGCACCACTGGAACAACCTCGATTTGTCAACTCGCTCTTTAAACTACTGTCAATTTCGAACTGTTCTCCTAAAAACCATACGACCTGTTAAGCTCAACTATCTTAGCCATGGCCCTCGCCTTTCCTGTGTTCACCTATTACGCCTTCGCATTGGCACCTGTAGTCTAAACCACAGTCTCTTTACTCGAGGATTGCTAAACAGCCCAGCATGTAACTGCGGGTGCCAACGCGAAACAGTACCTCATTATTTACTCCACTGCCCTATGTACAATGCCCAACGCTCAACCCTCCTCGGCAAACTCTCCAGGCTCTTAGGACACACCCTTAACTTCCCATCATTATCGGACAACGCTAAAGTTTCCGTTTTACTCCGTGGTAGTCCTTCACATTCATCTGTTGTTAACTCCAATATTCTATTAGCAACCCAAAACTTCATCACTACAACTAAGCGTTTTTAAAACACAGTTGTCCTGGCATTTTTTGTAATGTGTCCAACTATTTCATCAGTGGGTGGGAAACTGGACTTGCGCTTATCCTTTCTTGTAATATTAAGTACAATGTATTATTTTCTGTCTGATGTGATTTTCCTTTGCTTTTCACTTGTACTTGATTTCTCTCTGTAAAATATGTATGTTTTTTTCATGTAAGGGGTAGCGTCAAAATAAGTCTTGCACTTGAGTGCGCCCCCCTTTGTCACTCTGTATTTCTGTTTAAATGCTTGAATAAAAAAAAATAAAAATAAAAAAAAAGGGCGTGAGGTAGTATTTTTAGCCTGTCTGTGTGCGTGTGTTTATGTGTTTGGGCGTTCACGATATTTCCAGAAGGTACTTTTATGATCTCCAAGCTCTACGGTGGCAGGACCGCATGTATGCTACTACGTGGGGGGCGGCTAGGTATTATCCTGACGCCGTACGTAGAGATCTGCTTGGAGATTAGTACTTTCACATCATTGGCACGTTGTATGACCAGATTCAGGGCCAAGGGGATGTTACTAGCATCAATCGGTTTGCTACATTTGATGCAAGGGAAAGCAGACGTCAGTAGTGGGGGGGGGGGGGGGGGAACTATAAAAGGATAGCAAACCTTGACGGGGGTGAAGTCTGCCATCTCTGACAACTTCTGCCTATCATGTTATCACGGAATCACTGTACATTTGACTTTCCACAGAATCCGTGACTCGGCCACGACGCAAAACGACTTGAATTACCTGGGAGCGGCTTTCTACATCCCGGCTTTGCTGGACGACCCGGAAACTCTTAACGAATTTCTCCAGGAAGTCGACTGGGACGGTTTCAACGCATCGACGGCGCTTCTGGAGGACTTCGCCGGCTACGTACGGCAGAACGGCTTCGTACTGGACAACGACTCGCTTGCAGAGTGCACCTGGCGGGGGAGAAAGTGTTACGCCGATGTACGGAACTTAGAAATTACGTTTTCGTTCTAATTAGAATCCATTCACTGACAGATTTAAAGATAGGCCATGACGCAAAATTCCGTAGATCCGTGGTCGGGGGTTCGATCTCAGGATCGGCCCCAGTCCGCGGATATTGTAAGGGATTGCATTCATTATTTCGGAGGGCGACGTAAAGCCGACAGTTCTTCGGGCGTTAGCCTTAAGCGTTAAACCTCTGCACGTAAAAGAAACCAACACACTTGTTGAGAAGAGTATGTGTGATCTGTGGCGACTCCGCATTGCACAAATAGCCATGAAATATACTCAAAGTCCCCTCGGGGATGTGGATCACATTTCACTTCATGTAATATTATAGTTCTGTAAGACACATGTATAGAAGGAACTTAACTCTTTTCTTCAGAACTTCACCCATGTGTTCACGGAGTACGGAAACTGTTGGACCTTTAACGGTGACAAGGACTCCCCGCTGAAGCAAACATCGCCTGGTGCAGGAAACGGCCTCAAACTGATCATGGACATACTGACGGTAACGCAGGCGTCTGCTTCTGTATTGTTCGCTCCCGTACATTTGTGTTATAGTTTTCACACATGAACTGTTGATTCGATTATATGGATAACATTCTCTGCGAACTCCAAAACCGATGCGAGCGTGCAAATAAAAGAATTTAAAAAAGATTGGCAAAACAATGTTGCCTTCATTATAGAAATCTACGTGGTAACGAAAGAGGAACAAATTAATAAATGAATAAACACACATATGGTATGCCAAATAATAGATTTTTCTTTTTTTCTTTCCCATCTTCCTCTTTGACTTTGGACATTTACATTACTATCCGTTTTCCAAAATAATTTTGTTTTAAATTCACGGCATATATTTGTAGCTGCTTTGTACAGTTTACAGCAAGACCCAAAACTTCTTTTTGTTTGTTTGGAAACGTGCCAAAATGGATGCGCGCAGATGTCATCCATATAATCAAATCAACTTGGCCTTATACTGACCTCACAAAACCGTTGTGTACACCCTGACGGTCCTAATTCTTTCGTTTCTGTATGTCATTGGGTGTTGCAAAGTCTTTTCTCTGAAGTCTGTAGGTCCATATCTTAGCCAGATGCCCCCCCCCCCCCTCGCTGTAGCCTTACAACTATTATCTTTGTCGAGGATGTCTTTTGAAGTTGTTTTGTTACCAACAGGACGAGTACACGGAGGACCCAATCACAGGAAACCTCGAGTATGGTCTCGTATTCCAAGTCCATGACCAGCATGAGCCGCCCCGACCGGAATTAGTCGGTACTGCAGTCGCACCTGGAAGTCATACCTACGCCAGCACATTCCAGACGCACGTAAGGCATTGAATTCTGGATAGCAAGTATTACCTTCCGATACCCTTTGACTTTGTTCCATACATTCGCTGACATCGCATTTAGGACGTCGCTATACTATATATATGTATACCAAAAAGGTTTGATTATCAAATAAGACATATATAATAATATATCTTATTCGTGTATACTTGAGGCCAAAATCTGGCGCTTTTTCTTACATGAATGTTGCTCATCAGGTCATAAACCAGCCGAGTCCGTGGGGCCAGTGTGATTCGAAGAAAAGAAGCCTCACATACTTCGACAAATACACCCTACCTGGCTGTCTGCTAGAATGCCGTGCTGCAATTGTAGCCAGTGTCTGCAAATGTAGACCTATGTATTATCCAGGTATGTATTATCTTGAGATCTGTAAGATTATGTCTTGAGATGTACATGTGTTACTATAATGAATTTCCTTTGAGTCTCAACAGAACCCACCCGGTAAGTACTACTCTCGTGCCCACAAACTCTCGCGAGACGAAAGAAAACGAGGCCAGTGATCTATAACCATCACTGGCCTCGTTTTCGTTCTTCTCGCTATGTGTCTTTTATTGTATTCGCTTAGCCTTCTTCGCAGACCTTCTAAGTATAGCTGTTGTTTATTTTTTTTGTTCGGGCGCTAATTTGTGATATAATTATTGTCCAGGGGGAGCTCTATGTCACAGCCCTAAGGCAACCCGGTGTTGACGGCATTTTGAGAACCTAGCTAAACCATGTTGAAAATCACAAATCACCGCTCCCCCCTCAACAAGAAGGTCTACAAAGATGGCTAGTATTAGCTGTCTTAACCGGTGAGGCTACGTACAGTGAATCTGCCGTACTAGGTTTCTGACAAAATGTCTTTCTTTCTCCATCCGCTAGGTGTTTTGGACTACTGCACGCCACTGAACCTGACTACATGCGTCCTGCCAACTTTAGGTAGGTTGTACAAAACTTAACAACTACACGAGGAAAATATTTTCCTCAGCGATTTTATGTGACTATATAAGTACTTAAGTAACCATCTAACGCTGCGTTACATATATAATATCTCTGTGAAGACAATTCTGCCCGATATTTTTTGTTCTAGCGGTGTTTTTGAGAGAGAGCAACGAGTTTGACACGTGTGGCTGCACGGTGCCGTGTGAATACACCGCCTACTCCTCACAAGTATCGTACGCAGGGTATCCCTCGGACAAGGCTGCCCGCTTCTACGAAACAGTTTTCAATTATAGCAGTGGGTACATGAGGTAAAGTCTGTTACGTATTATCCAGATTGTGTGCGTATGTGTGGTGTGTGTGTGTGTGCGCGCGTGTGTGTGTGTGTGTTTGCGCGCGCGCGCGTTCGTGCGTGTTTGTCTATGAGTGTGCGTTTGTTTGTGTGCGTGTATGTACGTGTGTGTGTGTGTGTGTGTGTGTGTGTGTGTGTGTGTGTGTGTGTGTGCGCGCGTGTTTGTGAGTGTGCGGGGGCGTTTGCTCGTTTGTTTGTGTGTGTGTGTGTGTCTATTTGTATGTATGTATGTGTGTGTGTGCATGCGCGCGTGTATGTGTATGTGTCGGTGTGTGCTCGTGCAATGTGACAATTGTTCTACCAGCCTGCGCTCTGTAATTGTGCTGGTTTTTTTTCAATTTTCTTAGTAAGAACGTTGTCCTACTGGACGTGTACTACCACGAACTGAGGAGTACAACACACGAACAGTTTAAGGCAGTCGACGTGTCTGGACTGATCAGTAAGTATTCTCTTTAAGACTTTAACAGATGTAGTTAGTTTGATACACTGCTGAAACGTTTGCGTATATATGCCATTTCTCTCTCTCTCTCTCTCTCTCTCTCTCTCTCTCTCTCTCTCTCTCTCTCTCTCTCTCTCTCTCTCTCTCTCTCTCTCTCTCTCGTGCTTTGAGGTGAACATAAGAAGACCACTGCAAATGTATGGCTATGCAAAACAAAGTCATGAGATAACGGTACCATAAATTCTACATCTTACCTGAATCTAGTCATCCTTTTGACACTGACCTTTGCACTTTGACCTCTCACACAGGTGACGTAGGTGGACAGTTCGGGTTCTTCATCGGTGTGAGCGTCATCACTTTCTGGGAGTTCTTGGAATATCTGGTCATGAAATTTTCGGCGTTTTTCCTGTTTTCAAGAAAACCTTCCGATAAGAAGGTCAGCAATAAGGATGTCTTAAAGGTAGACAATGCGATGGTGTTTGAAAACGCTGCGGCCGAAGTTGCCGAAAAAACGGAGAGCACCGAACTGTCAACAATACAAACAAAGTCTAATGGTGAAAAAGCAGCTGTACTGGAGATGACATGATGAGACGAATCCGAAACATACATGTGCTTTTAGCTAGATAGGATACGCCATTTTGTAATTCAACCCAAGAATTTCATTCAGTCACTTTAATTACAGCCTGAGTGTCATCCTATTTCTAACTAGTTTCAGGGCTTCCATACTCTTCCTACAGTAACAGTAACAGAGCCCTGGAAGGCTGGAACTAACTACGATGGCACTCAGGCTACTGTAAGTAAGGATATTACATACATGCATGATAAAACGGATTCCAGACCAGACCAATAGATCACAACAAGCATTCCATAAAAGAGTATGTTGTATATTTTACCAAAGATGACGTATAGATTGAATCAGACATGGTATCGTATCCATAACAGGTATCAGGCCACTAATACACTATATGTGATTGTATCAATGACATTCCTGCATTTTATTAGTAGCTTGTTATAGACACTTTGGCCCTAGGCCCTGACGATATATGTGTAGCCGACGATGTAAATATTATCTTGGACACTTTCACCAAGAAGTGTCCAATTTCCTTCCCACTCGTTCGCATTATTTCATTGAATGGTTGCAGCACTCTAAGTTTGTCTCTTCCTTCAAACTTTAAGTCCTCTTGTTGTACAAAAAGTCGTCTAACAAATCAAATGATCGGAACACCTCAACAAAAATCATCAGTACTTCTAATCTACTATCCAATTTCTCAAACGTCCACCTCAAAAAGAATATGCATACCAAATGTTACATGATACTTAGATTCATCTCCTTATTTGTAAGACTAAAGTTTGAAGACATTCCCAAAGAAGTGGGCAAAATAAAGGTTATTTTCGTTTGACATGAAGTGTTATAGATTTTTCTAGTACATCATGTGATCTTGTGGGTCAATCGGAATTGTAGTTCCTGTATCGTCTTCCAAAGCTGCGTTGACGTAGCCAGGTTCGTCAGACTTTTCCTGATTTCGGTGACCACCAGTTCGGTGACGATGCACTCTCTCCTCCAAAGAGAACCCCATCAAGTCCTTCCGGGTTATCACACCGATCACGTGATTCCCAGAATTTACCACAGGAAGATGGCGCATGCCCATGGAGCGGAAAATGATGTAGGTACGATGCAGCGAAAACTTTTTGTGTACCGACGATGCTGATTGGTTGACGTAGGGTTGCTACGAAACAAAAGGAAATTGTAAACAGATACTACGAGTGCCTTTCTTCAAGCATTGTCAATCGGGCTTTGTTTTGTTAAAAGAGAGACGCGTTATTTTTCCTACCGAAGATGTGGACACTTGCAACTTAGTGACAGTCACTAAAAGATACCAATGTATATCGAGAAAATATATCGAAAGATGTTATTCCAGAAGTATTCAAGGGATGCTTGTGTAGATAGAAGTGAATTGGAAGCTTCTTCAGAAACGTAGCTGGAAGGTAGCCTGCTCAGTACCAAAGCACGGCACCGATTGTTGGTCGGGAAGATAACTAAGTCTATAACCTACAAGAGACATTCAGCACCAAGGACAGCACTGTACGTTGTTGTGTAAAAATTATTTCCTACTGATTTCTACAACGAATGTTTTACTAGGTATCCCATTGGTTTTGATCTTTTGTTCATGTGTGTTTTGTACGGTGTATGTGCACTGTCTTTCTTGATTAAACCCAAAACACCATTTTGTTTTCCGCCTTGGTTACAACATCGTTACTCTGCTCTGTCAGTTCTTTGAGAGAGGTATGTCCGTTTATCATCATGGTTTGCCTTAGTTCGGACTGAAGTTTGGACGTCAGTCGTTCTTCTAGATTAAACCCCATCAGGGTTTTCCTTGTGATCACGCCAACAACGTGATTCCCACAATCCACCACGGGCAGATGGCGCATGCCCATTGCGCGGAAGAGGAGGTAGGCGCGGTGAAGCGAGAAGTTGTCTCTCACGCAGGACGCTGATTGGTTGACGTATGGTTGCTGCGGACGAATACAATAGTTGCGGAATGATATTCGGCTGCCGGGCGACGCTGAGGACTCTTTATCACCTATTACAATGAATAAGTCTGTTTTCTCGATCCATAGTTGTAGAAACTGTCAGTGCTTGGAATCACGTTCTCGCGATAATCCCTCGATTTGATTCGTCGGCTAGATTATCAAATTAGTGGGAAGATTCGTAATCTTCGTAGAGATTCGTTTTCTTAGAATTTCATAGATCTTTTAAACGTTGCTTCAACTTAACATAATCAATGATGCTACCAGAACTGCGATCATGCTTATCTTTTACCACAAGGAGAGTAATCTTGACAATCGTGGTAAATCTCGGGTGCAAGTTACGTTCATCACGTGGATAAGTGAGACAAAATCGTTTAATCCAGTGCCTTGGCCGATAGGAATGATACTTACGTGGTGTACCAAGGAGGATTAATATAAAACCTCATTGGGTGTACTGAGCGTGCAATGAGAGGTGCACTTTTAAAGTGACAGCGAAAATCACAGCTGTGTGCAAAGACCGTGCAGATGTACATGTGTGAATGGTTGTGAAGAGATTGTGATTTAGATTTAGAGGTGCAAAGGACTGGAACTGATAGGATCAGCCAAGAGAGAAATATGCCTATGAAGCTAAAACAATACAGCATGGCTCCTTCTTTAACAGCACACCCCCTGGCAAGTGCAGCCAATGTATAGAAAAACGTCACAAACTATTGAACTAGAATTTCAATTTCTACAAATTATGAAAGATGTTAATATGTTCTAGTGACTGTCCATCTAATGAACGAAGAATTTTTTCAACAAAGGTTTGTGGAATTGAACTTACCAGGTTTACAAACTGTGTTTGGTACTTCGGATCCTTGCGGTATTTCGTCAGCATTTTGTCCAGTTCATTAGGGTCTTCCAGCTTGTGTACTGCCACCTGTGTGATGTATCAACATTGACCTCTGTAGTTTGCCAATATATCCTATATCTTGTGAACTATCCTGGGATTGGAAACGTATAAACTCCGGTGATTTTTGTTTTGTGAGAAATGTACACCAACCCTGTTTTTTTACAGTTTGGGGACTTATTAAGTCTCCTGGTAAAACATAGTATATATAAGTACATGTGTTTAAATCCACGGCAGCAAAAATTAAAGAACACAACGTTAACATTTGAAAACGCTAGCCTCGTCTTCACTTTTCTAAAATTATATCATCTCACCACATTGTAATCCAGAAGGGTCTCCTGGTCAAATGAAGTCTCGGTCACGATCTCCTTGGTGTCAAAAACCTCTTCGTGTAAAAGTAGAACACACAACTCCATTCTACAAAACAGAGAAAACTCAAGTAAAGAGTAGAAAGGTATATCAATGCAAAAACTACTTCAGATTTGTCCAGTTAATTTCGCCCGGTACTGTGTGCCCCATTCCCAAACGTTGCTTTCTAACGTTGCACGTTCGAAGGTGGCAGTTTGACCACACGACAGATAATACACTGTCTTAAGCACGGCAAATTGCTGGGGAATGTTTGCTTGCAAGTCTAAATGCATTACTGGATACGCCAGTCGGTTTTACTTCTAAAAATACGCAGCTAGTGAAAGTTATGATCTACCATGAGAGGTACCATTGATATCGTCGGTTTTGTTGAAGAAGTAGAGTCGTGGCAAACTTGACAATAGAGACTAGTTTAGTGCTTTGAAAATTCACTACCAGTTGCTGCACTGTCAAAGGCACAATGACAAGTCTATGTGCTTGTTGCTCATAATCAGCCATCTGGTATGTGTATTATGGAAGGTGGCGCCTGGAAGGTGCAGTGCAAGGAATGCTGGGATGGTTGCTTTCCCTCCTCTGACTCGACATCGAACACGTACCTGGTGATCATGCCGTAGAAAGTTGGTTCTTCCCCCGGTTGTTCGGAATGTACCACCGGATAGCCGCCGTGAGGGGTGTCCAGGAGCAGCTGGGCGATGTTAGACACCGGTTCCACCAGGTGCACCGTGCGGGCTGGGCTGGACATGGCGTCCTCGGCACTGTGCAGCTCCAAATTCAACCTTTATAAAACAATAGACTGCTGAAAGGTTGCGAAGATCTTGTTGCCAAAATGCGACCTACCCTTCAGAGGACCTACAGGCTTGAAGATGCTTGTTATTTCAGAAACAGAGCTACATAGAATACATTGCGGTCATCAAAATGCATGAAAATATTAGCCCCTGAGTCATATAAGCAATATAAGCTATCGTGTTCAGGAGAAAGAGGAGCTCAATGCGTGGGAGAGTCGTAAGAGGCAAAATTCAACCAGGCTATATAACATTACTTTAGACCGTCAAAACTTCCAAATGAAATCCCTGGGGAAAGCATTGGTACAATTTGTATGATATTTTTGATCGATCGTAATTCAGTACTATTAACAAATTGTTGATGAAGGTTAGACATCCAGGTAATAAGATACGCCAAAAATAATTACTCAAGCAACTGGATAAGATTTTGAAACAGTCAGACATATCTATTCAGAGTTTTGGCATAAAACCTGGTTTTCTCAGTCCTATCGTTAGTCACTGACGAAAGACAGTGGATACTGTCTGAAACGTCTGACTGTTTCAAAATCTTATCAAGTTGCTTGAGTAATCATTTTTGGCGTATTAACAAAATGTCCCCGTCCCTGAGGCGTTGTCAAAAAATGGTAAGCACTTACGGTTCGTGTCCGTCGTGCATGATGACGGGCTCGGCGTCCAGGAAAGGGATGCACTTCAGCTCCAGCAGCGCGTGGTAGATCGGGTGAGTCACGAAGTCTCCTACCCACTTAGCCACCATGATGGCCACCATGATCAGCAGCAGGAACTGCACGTCATTCGTGATCTCAATCTGTTGTAGGAAGATACGCGTTTTGTCTTAGCTTGAAAGCTCTACTCTACAAGCAGAGGTTGTTGGGGAAGATTGTGACCTTATCATATGCATCGTTTTTGTCAGCTCTCCCCACCAACGCGTCAGCTCTCCGTTTATCAGCAAAGTTGAACTGCAATTTCCAACACAAAAATTGGAGTTCCCAAAATTTTTAACTTTCCAACTCCAGTCTTTGTCATCAAGGAAGAGCGTCACAGACGCAGCGGATTGCTCGTTTCTTGACAAAGACTGGACTTGGAAAAATGTAAGTCTAATTTTGTGCAATGAATTACAGTTCTGCTTTGCTTTGCTTTGCTTTGCTTCAGAAAACCTGTTTTGATTTACCCTTGGGTTGATGGGTGCCGCCATGTCGGCCTTCTTCTTCTGTTCTTTGTCTTATCCATTACTTTGAAGACACTGTGATATCTAATGTGAATAATACTGAACATATATTGGGATGTCTACAAGTTTGACTTACCATGATCACAGTCAGCGACATGGTCAGTCTGGACACTCCCCCGAAGAACGAGGCAGCTCCGATCAGCGCAAAGGCCCCTGGGTCCATCCAGGCCCAGTACCTTTCGCCGTCTAGATCTGGGTAGTGCACCCCGAACAACGTCACCAGCAGCTGACCAATCACACGTCCGTACAGCCCGCCGATAAACCTGTCAATCATGAAGAACTTAGATGACAAAACCACAGACTTGGCTTCAAACCTCCAGGTACATTGCTATTAGGAATAGCTCATGTAGAAATAATTTGCTCGTAACTTCTAAACCTGTTCAATGACATTCTTTGTGTCTCTTTTACACTATCATTCTAGATTATCACTATGAATAAGAATATGAAATATCACATTCAGAACGCAATGGAATAAATCTCGAAAAGTTCTCGTTACAGACCCATCACGATATACTCTCATTAAGTTTCGCGTTGTTTTACGCTCTCGCGAGAGGGACGAAAACGAGGCCCATCCTGTCATTGACCTTAGCCCGAAATCTAGCCTTTAGTTACAGAGCATGCTGTTGTGGGGCCTATGGTAGAAGTGGTAGCTATACTGAGACGAGCGAAGAAATAGGCAGTGTCTTGTTTTTTAGGCCTGTGGTAGAAGAAGTGTTAGAAGAAGTGTTAGAAGAAGTGTTAGAAGAAGTGGTAGAAGACGTGGTAGAAGTGGTAGCTATATCAAGATATTAAGACGAGGAAAGGAAAGGGCAGCGCTCTTGTGAGGCCTGTGGTAAAGGTGGAAGCTATACTGAGACTAAAAGAGAATACCGTTGGATTTCAGTCTAAAGAAACCGTACACGTATAGCAAATGAATGAAAACGCACAGCATGGGCACAACGAGTCCGCTTGAGATGGCGGACCCCGCACACCAGCAGGCCAGCAGGAAGTAGATCGCCAGGACGGTCAGTAACGGAGCGTAGTCGAACTGTCGGTGGGTCTCGCGAGAGAACAGGTGGTGGATGCCCTCTTCTCCCGTCACAAACATCAAGGTGGCGACTGGAATACGATTGGAAAGGTAATGTCAAGTTTTGGTCAAACTGTCGTGACCGAAAAGAACTACTAAGCAGAGATCATAAAAACACGTTCCTAATACCAATGCGTCTGGTGGAAGTATGAAAAACACTAGCCTATTTGGCTATTTGACATTTTTCTTACACAAATGTTAAACTTGCAATAAACTTTCATTACTTGTCAAATCTAAAATAGTTTTATCTGTTTATCAAAATTCCTAACTAGATTTCTGTTTGGCAGTAATGACATAGATATTAGTTTACAATGTGGACAAATACGCATATAAAGTGTAGTATAGCCAAGGCCTGCGTACCTTGATTGTACGTTGTTCCGTTCAATGACGTCTCTGTTTCGTTCCCATGATCCATGATCTCAGGCTGCGGACAGGTGTGTGCCTCCACCGAGGACAGCTGTTCTACGTCTAGACGAGCCGTCTCACCCAGACAGGAGTAACTGAGAAGATCACAGAACAATTCTTATTATTTATGTTTGTAAGCGAAAATGATTGCCAGAAGATGCAAATTATGGTTTCTATGTCCTGGATCGACGACCAATTAGATGTATAACGGAATGATATAGCATTCGATATCTAATCAGAATATTTTCAAACCAAATCCAATAATATATTAAAGCTCCGCCCCTGAGGCTTCGCCAAAGATCCAGGGGTCGCCAGGACAAGTGAAATGGCTACGTACTGGAAAAATTTCCCTGGAATATCTGACTAGATGCGCTGTCTGGCAATTTCTGTGATCATTGATCTTAAGTTTTAACATGATTCATGCACAGTCCCGCCCTAAATATATTGATACCGTGTCTCAACAACATGTATAAGGCCTCACGTGTTGCCTGTTGCCGCGGCCACCGCCTCGTCACACCTCACAGGTGTGCAGTCAAAGGCAGCAGGTAGTAGGACGGATGCTGTAGCCATCAGGATCTATAATGCATAAGAAAAGATACAATGAGACGCAAATTGTACTTACCATAAAGCGATTGTGAGAAAGGACTGTGGAAGCCACAATAGAGCCAGCATTTTTTATATCTTCTGTCACTAATTTCTGGCAAAGTTTTTTGTATGTGCGAGTAATTTATTCTTTTTCTTCACATAGTCTGCCCTTTAACTAAACCTTTGTTAGTTCAAATTATCATTTCCTTGGGAGTTTTCGTATTCGGTATTTTCACACTGTCTGGTCATTGGCATACCGATCCACCGTTGTGTACGAAGTGCACAAAGTGACACTAGTCTAATACAACTTCACTCAAGACTACTATGCTAGAGTCACTTCTACGTGCATGCAATCAAAGTACTCGGGAATGAATTTTTTTTCAAATCAAGGGAAAATCGGCGCGCGCGGATGTAACAAATAAAATTTGCTTACTGTGACATTAGCCTATTCAAACTAACCATAATTATTACAGGCTCAGACATGCGCAGAAGTCTCTTGCCGCAATACGAGGAGGACTTGGCCAGAAGGAGCCGCCGGAAACGGGCCACCTTCAGGTTCAGGAAGTTGAAGAGCGATCCCAGCATTCCACCGAGAACTCCCAGAACGAACGCCGGTACGAACGCGATAATGTTGACTGCGATCTCAGATTTAACCTTGGATAGAAAACACACTAGGGAATCAGTATCATAAACGTGTAGATTATCTCTCAGGATTGCTGTAGTAGCACATGACACAGCATAGGGATTATCCCATTTTAGTGGCTGTAAAGTTATATTTGCTAGGCTAAAGCCTAAAGAATCTAGTAGAGAAAACAGTACCGGTGGAAAAAAAGTGATCTCGAACCAATTTAGCTCACTGAAGAGCTATACTTCCACTGGTCGTGACAGGGAAGACAGACGCTATGTACAGTATTTACAGGTTCATTGTACAGGGGGAATTCCCATAGCTCTTTTGTGGCCACAGTGACCACGGCTTTACGTCCCGTCCTAAGGACTGTGGCCCTTTCCAGTAGCGTGCATGTCGGGTGAGCGACAACAGCTGGGATTCAAACTTCCAACCCTTTGGTCCAGAGGCAGAGTTGCTAACCACTGGACTACACACGCTACCGGTATGTCAATACATAAAGCCTTAGTATGTGACCTGTCACATAATATTATCATCTTTCTTTCTAGAGCAGAGATGATGGCAAGGATTTATATTAAGAGTACTGTTTCTACTAGACTCTACTCGAAGTTTACCATGGTTCGAGTGTGCGCTGTATGTTTTTACAGACAAAAAAGAAGAAAAAAATACATACACCGCGCACCTGAAATATGATATACTTCTCCGCCTTGAACAGCCCGAAGTCGCCCATAAACACGAATCCCTCGAAGGCCGAGTTGAAGAGGTCCGTGGTGACGGTGGCCACCATGCAGCAGAAGAAGATCTGCCAGGACAGCTTCATGTTCCAATAGGAGGACACCTCCTCCATGGCGAACAGTAGCCCGCCCACGGGCGCACCGAACGCCGAGGCCACTCCCGCGCCCGCACCGGCGGAGATGAAGTTTCTCCTGTAGGGCGTGGTGTATAAGACAGAGATGGCAAACTTCAATCCTTTACTCTTTGTGCTTTGAGACCTGTCCAGTCTCAAAATAGCAGCATCGAGTGCATGGCAACGCAGTTTTTGCATATTGGGAATTACAGAAAAGCATGCTGACACACACACACACACACACGCGCGCGCGCGCGCACACACACAGACAGACATGCAGACACACACGCACGCACGCACACATCAGGGTTTAACATCTGCCACTGGCTTTAATAATGCAATATGCCTTGCTTGCAGTATGGAAGAAAACACTGCAGAAAGATATGGCAACTAGCAGAATCGTCATGGCTTCTGAACTGACCTGTCCTCGGAGTTCCTGAACCTTGAGAAGCATGGTAGTCGGAGTCCTAGCGTACCGGAACGGAACTGCCCCAGCCCGGCACCTATCATACCCCTGGTGAAACAAACATCAGACAAGAAGAAAAGACTTAATATCCCTGCACTGTTTCTCATTGCTCCAACGTAATTCATGAAGAGTATTCGTTTGTCCCATTAGAGTGAAATAGGTCCAAACTTTTGACAACTTTGTTCTATCTGAACCTATCAGATTCTATCAAACTAGAGCTGGTGTGTTACGGCTTACGCCGAAAGGCTGTTATACCGGCTATACAGATACAGATACTAGATTGGGAAAGGGGAGGTGGCATGTCATGATACTGTAGTCAGAGCACAATAACATAAAATCAACCGATAGAAAATCTACAGGCAAAAGAAAGATACTACACCGGTATCAGAGATTATAGCAGTGGTGTGTCAATATAACTTATAATTTTTCGTTTTCGAAGTTTAACTCTTACTATGAAATTTTTGTATTCAAGCAAAAATTGTCCAGTTTTGATGTCTCACCCCATGTGGATCATGGGTCCTTCCGGTCCGACTGGCAGCCCGCTGGCGACCGCGCATGCGCATGAGATGAACTTGACTATGAATGTTTTGATGTTGAAGATCTGGTGCACGACGGTCCCGTTCAGATAACCAATCAGCTCCGGGAGTCCAGACCCTGCCGCTGCCGGGGCCAGGAACTGGTCAGGAGGGCAACGGTCATTACATTAACAGTTGAAATTAGTCCATTAGGGTTCATATGCCATTTCCAAAGCGGAGCCTGGTCGGGCAGCTTGTGGGATGATATAAAAGGCAAAAGACACAAAACGTAAAAAGATATTCCTAACCATACTCCTATATACTCCTATATTGTGTATTTTCTTAATAAGCATTTTCTTATTTTCGTTTTCGCAAACTGCCCGGCCGGGCCCCGGAATGGAAATGGGACTGTAGCATTACTTGGATGGTAACGTGTTTACGCATTTTTCCGTCTCCAGAGCAATGGCGGTTTCAATATTTTAAAACCCAGCAAATTCAAAAAACTGTTACGCTATAATAATCTTACCACAACAAGGCCAGATCCAACGATGACGAAAGCGACGCTGAGTCCAAGCACCCAGCCCCAGGTCAACAACAACTGGTCTTCCTGTGAACAAGTGGAGACCAACAAAGTTAGTTGTTCGTATTTACAAATGTTTATCCCAATAACGAATTGACAATTTGTGTACTTTATGTCGGACCTTTTTTTCTCAGGAAGAATCCCGTTGGCAACGGTGAAGAACACATAAAGCTTTAATACGGGGCTTCATGTATAGGTACTGATACACTTTAAAAAGCCTAATACACTTACCTCTAAGTAGTTTCTGGCCTGGGCCCACTTGAGGTTTGCCAGGACGTCGATGACTTGATGCAGCAGGAAGCCCGTGAAGCCGACTGCGAAGCCGATCAACCCCATCATCACCCACCGGTCCCAGTCCAACCTGTATGCGGGGTGGAGTTAGGGGAGGACGGCTTTCACTGTTTGGTTGTTCGTTTGTTTGTTTGTTTGTTTTGCATAACCGGTTAACCACCTTTAGGCGTAACACAACAGTTTTCGTACAATACGTACAAGCTGCGTTAATCCACTCACACCGGGATGCCCCATTCTTTTCTATAAGTGCGGTGGGTTCTTTAACGTACTTGCGTTGTGGCTCTCCTCAAACACGGGACCTCCGGATTTACGTCCTATTTGAGAGGGTGTCCCTAACCAAAGTTATTGATTGCTTGGTACTCGTTTTCATCTGAGATGAGTGCGAAAATTAGCTTTTTCCAAGAGCACAACGTTGCGGTTTGCTGTCTGAAAATTCGACTACAGCTTGAACCGACGACACCTGCATAACTAGAAAACAGCAGTCTTCGACAAAAACGTATCAACTCGAGCTCTCCATATATGTATGTTTATGTCATACTAGTATTGGATCAATGTAAGACTACGTTGATATGAATACCACTGCATTGACACAGTTGACCTGGAACCACCAATCATTGTACGTAGCTGCGCGGGTCAGTGTTTGATATCAAACAGAGGGATTTGTTATACCGGTTTGCTTTTGGCGTAAACCTTACAATCGGAAAGCAAACAAAAACAAAAATTCCTGTGATCAGCCGACCAAAAAATTGCATGTTGTGTATGGTTACGACCAACCAGGAGTAAACAATGTTAAAATCCTTGGTATTACATGTGCCAACCAAATATATGTATATATGAAATATTTCTGAAAGTCATTGAAAAAACTTGATACCTTCATGAATTCATTCAATGGTTCTGTTGGTAATCTTGGAACTTCGTGTCTTTATCGTGTCTTTAATACTTCTTACTACATGTAGATCCTGTCTTTAATACTTAAAAAAACTATTTATCAAGTTTATTACTGCGTCACCTCTACGTTTTCAATACTACTACTACGTTTTTAAAGTAATACTGTACAAACAATAATTCAGCCATTTGTACTGCAAAAGTTTGTTTTCAATGAATAAACCATTCCTCTCACCATGTATCTTCTTACCTGTTAGCCTGTCGCTTGAGCCAGTTCTTGTAGACGACAGAGTGGGAGGGCAGGTAGTCCAGACTTTCATACTTGGCGAGTTCTTCTCTCTCCTCCTTGGTATAATGATGGTTGACGTACCGGCTCTCGAACTCTCGTCCCCTGGCGAAAAACCCGCCCTCGTCCCCAGAGGCGAGGTTGGTGTCGTCCTCTTCTGGAGGTGGTCTCTGACTGAGGCTGTACGTCTGTCTCCTCATGCTGGAACACTGACCAAGACTGCCGGGTTACTAACTGAATCTTACTACGGACGAAAGCTCTCTTGTAACCCCTTTAAGACGGCGGTAGGCAAATGGGCGTTGCCCTTTGGCTCTTGTGAGTAACGACTGAAGGGCTGAGGACATGTTGTGTCAATAGATGGTGCAAAGAGTGTGACAGGTGAACACACGAGGCTTAGCGCAGCTTTGGCACTCAACAACCGATCCGGTCCACTACTACTGTGTAATTAGCATACAAAGACCACGCCCGATAGGTCGTTAGTGGACTCGGAGACACTTCGTTCTAGAGGTCGGGTGGTTCTGAGGTCGCGTCTGGGAGGTCGGGGGACCAGTGGTAGACTGTGTTATGACTAGAGTACGGGAGACCAGTATTACAGTGGTACAGAGACTATGTTCTATACTAGAGTAGAGGTCGGGAGATCAGTGTTACAGGGGCTGTGTTCTAGACTAGAGGACGGCAGACCAGTGTTACAGGGGCTGTGTTCTAGACTAAAGGACGGCAGACCAGTGTTACAGGGGCTGTATTCTAGACTAGAGGACGGGAGACCAGTGATACAGGGACTGTGATCTAGACTAGGGACGGGAGACCAGTAGTACAGGGGCTGTGTTCTAGACTAAAGGACGGCAGACCAGTGTTACAGGGGCTGTGTTCTAGACTAGAGGACGGGAGACCAGTGGTACAGGGACTGTGATCTAGACTAGGGACGGGAGACCAGTAGTACAGGGGCTGTGTTCTAGACTAAAGGACGGCAGACCAGTGTTACAGGGGCTGTGTTCTAGACTAGAGGACGGGAGACCAGTGATACAGGGACTGTGATCTAGACTAGGGACGGGAGACCAGTAGTACAGGGGCTGTGTTCTAGACTAGAGGGCGGCAGACCACTGTTACAGGGGCTGTGTTCTAGACTAGAGGACGGGAGACCAGTGTTACAGGGGCTGTGTTCTAGACTAAAGGACGGGAGACTAGTGGTACAGTGGTACAGGGACTGTGTTCTAGACAAGAGAACGGGAGACTAGTGGTACAGGGACTGTGTTCTAGACTAGAGAACGGGAGACAAGTGGTACAGTGACTCTGACTAGAGGACGGGAGACCAGTGGTACAGGGACTGTGTTCTAGACTAGAGGACGGTAGGCCAGTGGTACGGGGACTATGTTCTAGACCTGAGCTGAGGACGGGGGACCAGTGTTACAGGGGTGTGTTCTAGACTAGAGGATGGGGGCCGGTGGTACAGGCCATGGGCTGCGTGGGGTGGGGGTCGGTTAGTGGTACCCTTTTAAGGTAGCGCAAAGGACTAACCACGTTGACCCAAATATTCAAAAGAATGATTTATTGTCTACTCCACATCGCCATTCTGAAACGAGCTGAGTTGACAACCCCACGTATACTCGTTACTACCCAAGACAGTACAACCCAGAACGTTGCCGCTCTGCATTGTGTTCACTGACGTTTGTCCTGTGAAAAATTACCAATTAACGTTACCTCCCGCACCTATGCGGTTTTAAAGGTAACCGAGGCGGCGTGGCAAATTAGACAAAGTACCCCTCAACATATTTCATGCTGAAGCAGGATTTATCTATGATTTCCGAGAAAAGGCTGGACTTCCACGTATGTGACTGTACAGCTTTTACCATTTAAATACAATTCATCAAGAATTGAACAATCCCCCGCTTCTATCATCTGAGCTCGTCCAACTTTTTCTTGTGTTAAACATCACAATGAAAGCCTGCTTCAGACCCGAAATGTACAAGCACAGATGAATTTTCAAGTCATATCGCCTTATATATGTATCTTCAATTGGTAACAAATGGCAAGATAAACAAATAACGTTATGTTATCAAAACATTTGAATCGACCTTATCAATGCAACTCTATGGGTACGAATATACTAATAACCATTTATGACTCTATAGGATTACAACTTGCAGGTATAATAAACAACAGGTGTGTCGACAATAATTTACAAAATGATTGGGAGGGACTGAGTTCAATGATATGCACATTTCAGTCACTTTTCGTGGAATTTCAAGACAGTTGAATTTTTGAAACAGTAACGCCGTGAAAACAGTCCACACGGAAGTACTTGAAAAAAAAAACGTGACACTTAATGATTCAACTTTCTACTTCGTTAGAAAAACACACACTTTCTACAGTGTTTCAATGGGCGAAAACATACCTTCCTTGGTAGAATTCGTATTTAGAGAACAACTCCACAATGTGAAGGAATCTTATCCAATCTTGCGTTGTTTTTTCCCCGGTGTGTTTACTCAAGACGGACCCTTTATAGCAACGCCGTGCTGAGTTCAAAGGTAGGTAAACAGGTCCCATAGTGTGCACCTGTCGTTGTTAAACATGGTGTGTGTAACGTTGGGTAACATAAATTCGTGGGGTACTTAAATTCGCGATTTTTCGAAAACGGGGTATTTAGGGATATGTGCTAGATGCAACATAAGTAATACCGCTAGAAATGCAAACCTGACAGACTTACGTATTCAGAACACTGTCTGAAAAGCTTCGATAAGCATGCATTATAAGGCGACGAGGTCAAAAACTCTCCGTCCCTTATTGGAACAGTCTGAGGGCTTCGTGGGAGAATTACACAACATGGTTGTCGGCTGGTTTATAAGAAAAATGTCACATCCGCTTCCTGCTAAACACAATTATTTACAAGACAACTTAGTACAATCTCTTTTGCTAACCCGCAACTGGATTCTAAGTGTGATCAATCATCAAAACTCCTCTCTGTTGCTACAACCTACGGCACGTGTATTTTCCCGCCGCCATATTGGAAACACATAGTAGTATTACCATTGCTACGGCATCCAGCTAAGTTGCCATGAATAATGTAACGTTACACGTTGCCCGATGATGACGATGGGCCGACTTTGAGTGAAGTTCTACCGACTCAACACACGGGTTGTTCCCGAACTGGCCTGATGTGTGCGGTACGGCCGTTTTTTCGTGTATTTTTTTTACTTGGACACGTCTATATCCATAGCACTCTCCTCAAGCCAAGGATGGAACGAATAGCTGCTGTATAAAATGTAATTAGCGGTAAGATATTCAAGACGAATCTTCTCTCCCGAATTAATGTGCCCCCCTGTCCGACAGCACTGTCATTGTGCGTGCGGCGGACGGTAGTTTCAAGTTGAAATATTATGGTGTCAGCAAGACTAGAGACAAAATCTACCATATATATGATTAGTGCAAAGATAGTACATGATACTGACAGAATTATAGAAAAAAAGGATGGTTTATTGTTCTGCTAGATTGATTTCAGTCAACCATTATCGGAAAAATCCCGAATTTATGTTACCCAACGTTAACTTTTTTGTGTTTCAACATCTCATGTCGGCGTGTACCGTTTACGATAGCCTGGAACCCAGCCTTGTTAGCTTTGGCGCCCACTCACAAGGCTGGGCCAAAGCTAACAAGGCTGGACTCCAGGCTACGTTTACCAGACTTTTGTCCAGTAGAGGAAAACTTTTGACGAACGAAACAAAATTCTTAAATCTTTGTATGTCTCCGAGCTTGCCATCTAGAACATACTTAGCGAGACGTAAGTATCTACGTAATTGTTTTAAAGAGTGTTATCTATTTTATTACAGGCTTTATTGAAAAGGGGACCTTTTAAAAAGTAGGAAAAGTTTGTGATAGTTTCCCCCATATGCCTCTATTGTTCTCACTGATAAGTGCACGACCGTTTGGTACAATTTACGTCAGACACTGGTACTGATTAACAACACACGAAAAGTAAACGTGACACGTAATTTACAACTCAACTCATTGAACTTTGAACTTCAAAAGACCCAAGTCGGCTTCGGCATACAACAACAACAAAAGTTACCTTCATGATCATAGGGTGAAAGAGTATAGAAAAGGGCGGTAAAACAAGGTAAGGTTCTATTCAGATAGTAGTTTAGAACATTGATTCCACCGGCGGCAATGTAGGATCTTTTATATATGAAACAGAGAGAAGGGTCTAGTTGAAATGGCATGTCTACTTGTTATGTAACCAGGAAATAACTTTTAGAAAAGGGTGTGTTGAGTTGTTGTCAACTATGAGAATGTATGACATGTATGTCTATCTATACTGGCATAGATACGTTATAGGAACTTCATACAGTTCTCTTAAGTGATAATTGTAAGTTATGAGTCACGTAGAAAGGGAAATTTCATTAATGTTTTATACGAACATGTCTTTCTTCATAAACGGTTGTCACATATCACTTGGCTGTGTAGAGCGGTCTTTGCTTAAGCTATTCGCGATCAAAAATGTTGCCTGCGTTCTAGACAATTAACTTACCATGCGTAACACACTATATGACAAGAACATATTATCAAACTTCTTAAGTTATGCATGAATGTATAACGTAAGTATCAATATTTGAATGACCAAATAATATTTACTTTTTATCGATCAGCTGTACCGGTCTCCACGTGACTATATGTACTATGAATAATCAATATGTTATTGTTTTATATTAAATGCACTTAATGTAACCCTTCTACAAGCACAACTGTGTTCATTGTTTTTTTTCCAGCATGACAACCAAGTGTTGTATGAGTGCGAGAAACTTTCTGTGCGGAGATCCTCTGGATTATGAGTTCGCCACCAACACAACCTGCCACGGTGCGGCTAAGATCGCCAACGCACACAACCGTCTCCACAGACTCCTGTGGGCCATGGTGTTCCTGGGCTCCTTTTCCGTTTGTGTGTGGTGGATAGCTGACAGGTGCGTTCTGCTGCGCTCCTAGTCTCCCTTCATTGTTTGTTTCTGAGAATTCTACATTGCAATTTATCATCTCTTTAACACATGCGCATATTTTTGCAATGTAAATGTATTGATTAAAGCAGTGAGAGCAGTAGTCGAATTGCAGTTTTTGTCATTTCCTCATTGACACGCAGTGTACCTGTCTAGGCCTCTAGGATGTGGTATTCAGACAACTAGTTACATTTTTTTGAATGCCAAATGTGAACAAAACGTAAAATTCAATCACTACGTACTGTATTATTGTGATAATTTATTTTTGTTATGATTTATCTATAATATATCTGTGTCCCCGTGACCACCCCCTCAAATTGAACCTCTGGGAAGAACGACCAATGCCGACAGGGCATTTCCAAATAAAATAAAGGTGATTGATTGATTGATTGATTGATTGATTGAATCATTGTATTGTCTTCCCTTAACTATTTAGGGTGGGAAACTACTATGGGTACCGCACAAACACCGAGATCAGCCGCAGGTTTGAAGACAAGCTCATCTTCCCCGCTGTCACCGTCTGCAACTTCAACAGGTACATGTAACTTAAAATGTCACTACGCCACTTAATGTTTTTATACGTTATACATGAAACCCAACGACGAAATCGAACCCTGTTTCACGATTGTCAGCATCAGACGGGTGCCGTCATCATATGATTCTAACATTATTCCGTCAAAAGCAGTATAGGATGTAGCCGCAATCCGTCCCAGCTAGCAGTACCACCATGGAGAACTAGTCGGCGCTTCAGTACCGCCTGATATGAAAATTACCTCTTACACTTATGTCAGCTGCTTACAATTTTTCTGCGACATGAATAATGCCAAACCGGGAAGCTGTCCGTATTTGTTAGCAAACATCTCTAACCATTTCTGGTTTTATTTTATTACATGTAGTTCTTGAAAGAGACTGTTGCATTGTCAAAACTAATTCATAGAGTTGTTGTGTTGGTTCTGTGACTTGCTCTCTCAGATACCGTGCTTCCAAAGTTTCCCCTGACACGTTGGAACACCTGTGGGAACTGCTGAACCTGCACACTGCACTGGTCAACAGGGCCAACACCAGCTACGACACCTCACTGTACGTCTCTTAGTAACAGTTATGTGTATTGTGGTCCATGTGCTAAAGTACAGTATCTATCCAAAACAATACAATACCATTAGGCTCGCCACCGAGTTGTCGCAAATAAAGTGTACTCACTGTGATATTGCACTGTACGTTGGAGTTGAAAATACCTCTTCAGGTATGTGTCACGGCAATAACGAAATAGTTTTATGTTATGTGTAATATAATATAATATGATATCGTTTCATCAATAGTAAAAAGCACACAAAACTATTCTAAAAAGGCTCTATACGCGTTTGCAATGCATGTTTCATGGAACAAAAATGCCAGTGGTGCATTATGAATACTACGGGGATTATATAACGTTGACTTTGAGCGGGAATTCAATGTGATATTGACTTTTGACTTTCAGATCGATATAACTACACAGATGCTTCCCTTGAAAATCACTCTTATGTGAAGATAACCCTTCAATCAATCAATCTTCAGGTATGTGTCAATCAATCAATCCATCCATCCATCCATCGACCAATCACTAATTCTCTTACCCAATAGCTGGGAATCCCCACCCATCAACGCAGCGGAGTTTGCAGACCTTACCAGACAGGCCGGGTTCCGACTGGATGACGACACACTGATCATGTGTAAGTGGAGGGACGTGGATTGTTACCAAGAGGTAAGGGCCTGAAGACTCGTAGACAAGAGGGAAATAAACGATTGTATCAGAATATGTAATTGTTTCAGATAGTTTAAATTCATTTCCAGTTTAACTGACTTTTGGCTTTCAGTTAGTTGATGATGAATTTTCATGTTACAGAAGTCACACCGTGCAAGTTCCTAACCATTTTTATGGTGATCTGTGAATAGTTGATGGATAATTTTTGTATAAAAATGAATTCTACTTACTTGGCAACGTCTTTCTATGACTGAGTTTGTTGAACGTTGCATCTGATAAGTTTAATATGGCTCATGAAAATGATATTTCTAAAAGCACTTTTATGGCCTGCAAAAGTTGTTTCTGCCCTAAGGATTTCGAGCACTATTTTTCTGTCCTAAGGATTTCGAGAAACATTTTTTGTTGTTCTAATGATACACATTTTCTGTCCTAAGGATTTCAAACCTCCTTTTTTCTGTCCTAAAGATGAACACTTTTCTGTCCTAAGGATTTCGAGAAACATTTTTTGTTGTCCTAATGATACACATTTTCTGTCCTAAGGATTTCAAACCTCCTTTTTTCTGTCCTAAGGATGAGCACTTTTCTGTCCTAAGGATTTCGAGAAACATTTTTTGTTGTCCTAATGATACACATTTTCTGGCCTAAGGATTTCAACTCTCCTTTTTTCTGTCCTAATGATGAACACTTTTCTGTCCTAAGGATTTCGAGAAACATTTTTTGTTGTCCTAATGATACACATTTTCTGTCCTAAGGATTTCAAACCTCCTTTTTTCTGTCCTAAGGATAAACATTTTTCTGTCCTAAGGATTTCGAGAAACATTTTTTGTTGTCCTAATGATACACATTTTCTGTCCAAAAGATTTCGAGCACCATTTTTTCTGTCCTAAGGATAAACATTGCTTCTGTCCTAAGGATTTCGAGCACCATTTTGTCCTAATGATAAACATCTTTTTCTGTCCTAAGGACTTTGAGCACCACTTTACTCCGTATGGAAACTGTTGGACGTTCAACTGGAACACCAGCTCTGCCCGAGCACAGCCTACCGCTGGGGAGGGGAACGGGCTCAGGATGGTGATAGATATCCATGCTGTAAGAGTCATCTTACTTTGATGTATGCAGCATTAACATTTAACTGCAGTTCACCTTGTGCCAGACGCTTTTTGTATTGTCCCACTTTGTATTTGAAGATTTAAGCTAAGGGCAAATTCATTTCACCACAAGGGAGTGAATTATTGCTTTGGGCTTCTCTCTTGCGTTTCTGCATTGCAGGTTCTGTATGTCCTACCAGAGGGCGCTAACCACCCGGGTGGGGGTCTGTCATCTCTGATAGCTTGTTATCACATGTACAACATGCACTCATCATGCGGTCTACTTATTTAGGATGAGTACACTGAGCCTGCCAACCTAGACTCTCTGGACGTGGGGCTCAAGTTCTTAGTGCATGACCAACATGACCCACCGAAGATGGACTCTGAGGGCCTAGCAGTGGCGGCAGGGACACATGTGTACACAAGCATTGTGCAGCAAAAGGTCAGAAGTTACCACTTACCGGTATTCATTTCTAGTAAAAAGTCTAGTTACACCAGGGTATCTATATAGTTGTTGCTTCAACAAGCATTGTAAATGTCTATTCTGGCAAAAGAGAAATACATTGTATTTTCAAACTGAATCCACGGCTTCCACGGCGTCGCCAAAAAAAGACAAATGAAATGAAGGGGAATAAAACAAGAACAACGTAATAAATAAATACAAAATGACTCATCAATGCATCTCCAAGAGTTCATTGAAAGATGGGCTTCATACATGTAGAGGCAACAGCAATGTTGAACACAATTTATAGATTTAAAAAAACACAAAACATACCGTCACAGGAAAAGTCACTTTTGTTAGTTACACACTATAAAAAGGGCCAATATTGTTGCCCACATTGAGAGGTCTCCATTTAAATCCCTACAGTTTATCAATGAAAGAAAACCGTGGGGTCAGTGTGTTCCTGGCACCACCCTCCAGTACTATGACAGGTACTCCCTGACTGGCTGTCTCTTGGAGTGCAGGGCTAGGAGAGTGATGGACATGTGTCACTGCTTACCTGCCAGCCTACCAGGTAAGGACAAATGGGGGCATTATGAAAGAGTTCAATAGTTTTTCAACAAAGAGAGATTTAACTAAGGACTATACAATGTCCTTGATTAAACTCATCAGATCTTCGACCAGTCTTCTGGTTTTCTTCAGGATTACAGCTTAGAGACATGTCACATTCTGAAAAAGTGTAATGTTACTAATGGGTCAAAGGTGATTGGAAGCCTGTAGCGGCCCCCGTCCCGGTTCAATGAATGTTGAAATACGACAAACTTTGAATTAGTATTAGTCTTGTGACCACTATGTGTTTACCACTATATGAAGCATAGACTAAAACGTGTTGTTTGATGGGCGAACATTTTACCTGCAGTATGAGTATATACCTTTTAGTAATGTAATCTTGTCACATAAAAATCCAGATCTATTCGTTCTTTTTTCACAGGTCCAGCCGAGGTGCCACACTGCTCACCCATGCAGCTGGGAAACTGTGCTTACAAAGAACTAGGTACGTTGTCATTTTGAACATGACTAAACAAGAAAAAGAGGCAATGATTCAACATATAGCTATCCAATGATGTATGAAGTACACTCACTGACATATCAATAAATAACATAATTGACCATACAGACATATTACCACTCTGCACAGAAAACATCATGATAGTCTTGTTCCTTGTTGTAGCTATTCATAACTTATTTTCTTCCATAGCTATCTGCTTAATACTTTGAAGGTACTGTACCTATTTTGGCGACGACATAGGGGCAGAGTCTTTTAAAATATGCTGCCAACAATCCCAAGAAAGAAACACTGATATGTCTGGTCCATCTCTAACACACCTCTGTATTATCAGCTAAGTTTGACAGGGGAGCAGAGGAGGTGGGGCGCTGCAACTGTAGTGTCCCTTGTGAGGAGACCAAGTACCAAGTCAGCCTGTCCTACTCCGGCTGGCCCAATAGAGACGCAGTGATGCTCTTCAACAGATCATTGGATGAACTACGGTTAGTCTGTATAAAACAAACTCCAGCTGTCCGGGGATTTCCGTCCCCTCCCCGCGGAGTTTGTGCTCGACTAGCTCTAAGCCAGGAGAACTGTTATCAAAAATAGTAACACCAATCAGAGGCCAGGATTTCAGCCAGGTCCCCATTGCCATAGAAACCAGCTAGTTAGCCTGTCTGTTAGCTGTCACACCTGGCACCACAGGCAGACGGGGAGGGCGGCTATGCGGTTACAGGGCAGCAAGCCGTTACAGGAGCTTGATTGAGTTCAGGCTAAACTACGGTGTGTGCTCCACTACCTACGCTTTTGATGGAGCTTTGCCTCAGTCTACAAATAATCATATTATCAATAAGATGGTACAAAGACGTGTAAGGGACACTTGCAAACTATTGCATAGGGGCATGTGCAAAGTCACTCATAAAGGTAAAGTGAATCTTCAGGAAACAGATCAGTTTTTGTCATTTGCATATTAAGGGAAACTTAGAGTAGTCTTGCATTGAAAATTAGATGTGGCAGTACATGTATTATCAATATTAGGGAGCACAACAATCTATAAGACACATAAAAATCATAACACAGATATTCTCACATGCTGGCATTACTCTAATCCCAACTAAATAGCAGGCATAGGTGAGAGGGACAGCTGTAAGTCAAAGGTTTATGAGTTTTTTTATTCTATTTCACTGACAGAGCAAATTACGTGTCACTGGATATCTTCTACCAAGACCTGAATTATCAGACTTTCCAACAGTTCCAGACAGTCACAGTACCAGGGATGATCAGTAAGTCATTGATTACCATCAGGATGAAGTCTTTGATCTTTTAATACATGTAGTTTGTAATTGGAAAACAAATGCCTCCACCCCTGAGTCATTGCCAAAAAGCCCAGTCTTATGGCAACTGGTTATAATATTGTAATATTGAGGTCACGAGGCATCCATTGGATTTCAGTCTCATCAATTTGAGCTTTCACATTGTATCCTCTGGTGTGAAGATAGGAGTCTGACCCTTAATACAAAAATATATACTTGTTTTCACAGGTGACATTGGTGGCCAACTTGGCTTTTTCCTGGGAGCGAGTATCATCACATTGTCGGAATTCCTCGAGTATCTCATACTCAAAGTCATCGTCCATAGGTATGGTCCAGAGAATGAAGAGAACACTGAGGATCAAGGGAATAAAGATGAACATCATGAGAAAGAAGTATTGGGCATCAAAAACACAGAGCCTTCTCAAGATTCTGACCAGCTCCAAACTGTTGTAGTTATCCCCAGACAAAGAGCTGGGAGCTACCTTGAGGCTGTTGATGTACCTCAAACATTTGAAGGAAATCATTTACGAACTAATACAAGTCTACAGGAATTTGCCAGTGATACTTCTCATGATAAGGAGTATATTGAACCACGTTTGTTGTCAGGTATTGGTCAAGAGCCACCAACTGATGAGTCAAGACGAAACAAAGCTTTTTATCCATTTATTCCAGACACATATGGGAAGCATAATCACAACGGCAGCATAAATGACTTGTATGATGTGGAAAACGAATGTCCACAAGTACAGAAGCAGAAGTATGTAACAAGCTATGTTTGATGAGGGCTTTTGTAAAACTTCTATGACAGTGGACATTGTTGCACTTATGCACTACTGCACTTGAGGGCATACGTGTCCTGGCTGTATACTTACTGCTTGACTCTATTTACTGCATTTTGTACGTCCTTGCCAAAAGCAAAATCAGAATGTAAAAATACTTCCTGGCACCACTCAGATCTCATGAGTATTTATTTCTATGGTATGATTTACAAGTTATCAATTTTGTTGGCTTCTGTCTTTACATTGAATATTGATGACATATTTTGCAACAATTTGTTCATTCCAACTTATCTTGCACTTTCAAAGTATACACATCACTTGTAAAGCTTTTACTAACTTACCATAATAGTGACCAAATGATTGATTCGTAATGCAACATACTGGAAGGCAAAACTATTATCGTTCTTCTTTTGATTACACATTTTCCTTGTGTTTGTGACATTTTTTTACAAAAGCATCCTAGTCGTAGCTGACTAAGCCCACTGCCAATATGAATCTGGTAACAACCTTTAAGGGAGGTAAGTTAGCACTGTTACTACCAGTATTCCGTTCGAATTCACTCTGGAAAAAAATGGAGATCTGAGAAATTTCAAAAATACAAAAATCCTAGGCCCTTGTTGAGAAAACTATTTTGTAAAATGTTGGAATGACTTTTGAAAAATTTCATCTGTGTACTTTCTTTTTGTAACGTTCACTTAAAAAGTGATTCTGAAGCATTCAAAAAGGTGGTCTGAAACTCCTGATCTGAAAACCTGGACACAGAGTCCCGGCCGTTTCTTCTGATCTCCATTCTCTCTTCAGAGCTCATGCTCAAGATGGTCTTGATGGCATCCGCGTATGTTTTCTCGTCGTGTGCGAGGAAGCCCGTACGTGAACCGTTGTGTTCCACCACGATGTCCATCTTGGGGCCCCCAGAGTTGTGTGCTAGGATGATGGTGCCTGCTGCCATGCATTCTACAACACCTGAAGTAGAAAGCATACATTCTTAGAAATGCCTACTATTTGACAAAAAGCAGCAACTTGCCTCCTCAAAACAATAATCCATATAAATGAAAATACTGTCCACAAAGTGTGTTCCTTACATGATCTAACAGTAACAGACTAACACAGTGTAATGGTTTGAGGCAACATCACAATGTAGTATGTACGGCTCTACAATCAGTTAAACATCTGGCTCACCTATTCCAAAGTGCTCGTTCCACATGGTGTGCAGACCTATTGTGGCTTCAGACAGGCTCTGCTTGAGTTCCGAGAATGGCACGTTCAGACGGAACTCTGTGTAATGCGTGACTTCTAGCTTCTCCGCTAACCGTTTCAGTCCGTCTACACGATCTGCGTCCCCCTGGTTTCTTACCCCACCAATCAGGACTAACTTGTAGTTCTTCCTCTTGTCCTGTGGTATGCCTTTCAGGAACTCGTGGAATGCACGCAGCTGAAGAGGGTGGTCCTTTTCCGGACGGAACTGCGCAACTGACACGATACTGTGCTGTGTTTTTCCCGCATCGCTTTTCATGGGTAGGTCCATGAATTCTTTCACGTCACAAGGAGGGAACACTTTGTGTGTGCACTCCCTAGCCCCCCAGATGGACACTACATGGCCAAGCGTCCAGGAAGAGTTGACCATCACCACATCACAGCAAGACCCAGCTAGGCCATAGATGAATGCAAATGCACGGTAGTAGGCAATCTTCACTGTGCTCAGTATGGGACTGCGGGCTATGATTGCTCTGTTGTTATATGTGGCTGTCTGGTCTGTCACCCTGGATAACATATCTGTACTTATTGTTGGATAGTGCACATAGCAACCCACCCTACAGCCCCCAAGATACTTAAACATGGGCAGAGTAAATGCGTACCCCATGCTATCTAAGTAAACATCGGGGACGTATTTTGTCAGGGCTTCCCACCCAAGCCAAATGGATCCCAAGCTTTGGCCGAGGAGTGTGAAATATGGCCACGTGCCAGCCTCCACCCAGTCTCGGCGACTAAGGAAGACGAATTCTGGCTGCTGGCGAAGAACGATGTTAAATCGCTGTCTCGCATTCTTCACAATTTCTGCGCCTTTCACGTTCTTGTCCCCTGTGTACACCACGCATTTCACATGTTTGTACCTAGGAGACAAAAAAGTGCATTTGACATCACTTCATGACTATATAGCAACTGCCTGAAAATGTGCGAGTCTATTGCGTAAAGATTCTGTCAACTTTTTGGTGAAAATGATCCTTTCCCAAAGCTATCAGTGTAGATTTAATCCATCCAAGGATATTCCATTACCAGAGAGCTTTTCCAATACATCCCTTGGTTTGTTTTTACTTTGCATGACCGGTAAATTGCCTTTAGACTTGTTGTAACACACCAGTTTTCATGCAGGAGGTACAACTACAAGCTGCATAATCATTAGACTAGACTGTAACTTACTGTGTAGGATTGATCCGCTTAAACTGGGATAGCTTCATAGACAAAAATACAGAATGTTTGAAAAGACATACTTTTCCTGGAGCGCACGTACTGCACACCACAGCACCCTCTCCCCTCCTCCCCCTGCGTTGCAGTACGGGTGGAAGAAGCCGACCACGAGGACATCCTTGTCTCCTTCCTTCAGGTGAGGCAGCAGGCTCTTGTCACGTGAACGGACCCAGATACGGAGAAGGACAGTGACTGTTGCAAGAAGTACAACTAGAAAGACAATGCCCCATAGGAGAAGGGACAGCGCCATGCTGGAGAAAACAACAAGAGGCATAGAATTATAACATTCAATGTACATTCTGCAATTTTTTTAAGTTCGTAGTCACTTAATCAACAAATTCCTGCATTCTATCAAAGACAGATATCCTTGATTTTATCAAGGAGTTTTAAAATCAAACCTTATTCTATTCTATACATGGTTCTGTCTCCAACATAACATATTTACCTGCAAGACGCGGAAGAGAAAGTAAAAAGATGATTCACTATCAGCAAAAATATGAGAGATCAAAGAAAGCTCAGATAGAGACCATCAGCTAATTCTTACTATACCCGTACACGAGTGATATCAGCGAATGGAGGAGATGCTAGGGACGAGACAGCATTAATATTTGATGTGTGAATGGCCGTGACTGTGATTTGTGAGAGATGTTGAAAGTGGCGGACTTTGACCTGACTCCTGCACACGTCACGTCCAAACAACCCAACTCCGCCGCTGCACTCCGCTTTGCACACGCATTGGACCATAAAAACACCCGCAAACGCAGAGTGACAAAGCAGTTTTCATTCTGAGGTAAGTAAGCTTAGATATATTTGCATCTTGTCATTTGGGTCTAAGATATTTCAGAGAATTTTTAGATGTTTCGCTGTTTTCTCACCTGAGAAGCGACAGGATCGGCTGCAAAATCGCCATGACCCGGATGGAATGTAAACGCAAATAGACCAAAAATGAATTAATCGGCATTTCCATACTTTTTAGCAAACAAATATAAAAAATATGCTAGCAAATATGTGCATTATCATTTTATAATAATTTTTTTAAACGTATTTGGAGGAATTTAACCGATCTTTTTATTTATTTTCACAATAATGTTCGATATAATTTACTTTTACTTATGTGCGGTGAAATGACCTCCTGACGTCACGGCCCAGCAGTCACGTGGTTCGCGGAAGTAGTTTACATAGAAAATTCTCCAAGCGACTTGACAAAATAAGGCAGAAAAAAGCAACAATTCCTAAATCTATGACTTAACAGATGAAATAAGAGACCTCCAAGGCCTAGGTAAGTCATTAGTACTTAAATCTCATTACTATGTCCTAGATATCGTTGTTTTCCTTTACAGTCGGTCAGTTTCTTTCCAGAGTCACGAAAAAATATGGTGAAACCTATTTAAACCTCCTTGGTGAAACAGTCTCTTCTGACGTCAACCAGGATAACCCAGCAGTTTTCTGTTGCGTTTTTCCGGGTAGCCTCTAGTAGATTTGCTTACGCTTGTCATTGTCTACAAATTAGCTGAAACAATTGATGACGAAAATGTTAATTACAGCGCTAACGCTAAAGATAAATTCAGCTTAGTCATCCTCATTATTATATTAAAGGTGTGCTATTTGTTTACACCAGTTAAGGTACCGTACCTGGCACACACTTGTACACAAGGTTACACTGACTACAGGTACGAAATCATGGTTGCCATACCTGGCAGTGGTACAGTTTATTCCGTTATGGTGTGAAGTATTATAATACTATTAGGCTTGTTTCCATGTGTTGTGTATATGTCTGTTTCTGAGCTGCATGAAGGGGGGCGAAGTCTGACATCTCTTATTTACCTTGTTTGACTACAGTTAGTCAAACACTACAGGTACGAAAACAATGTTGCTATAACGTTAACATTACCTGGTAGTAGTATTAGTAACGTTACATGATTGTACAAAAATTCATTGTTACTTCACCCCATGGTGTGAGGTATGTCACCCTCGTTAAACCAGGACCCCATATCGCTCCACGTTACATCGGTTGTGAAGGGGGCCCTGGTAAAAAGCTTTGCCACATATGGTTATGACGACGTCGCCACCAAAACAGCTTCAGCCAATCAGAGGGTTTGCTTCCTCTCATCTGAAGCCAACGCGCAAAGAACACTGGGAAGCTATCAACCAATCAGTGTACGTGTTATGGCTAGCTCATTAATTATTCATGAGCCACAACTGCCGTTTGTGCCAAATAAGGTCAGCTCATTAATTATTCATGAGCAAGTCTCGTTGACCTGCCATAACCATATGTGACGGGTCTTTTTACCAGGGCCCCTTTCGCGACCAATGTAACGTGGAGCGCTATGGGGTCCTGGTTTAACGAGGGTGTGTGACAGTGTGACCTACATGAAGGGGGTGAAGTCTGCCATCTCTGATTACCTTATTTGACTTCAGGTTTGAAAATAATGTCGCCATACCCGGTAGTGGTAGTAGCACAGTTCATTCCAATGGAGCGAAGTATTGTGTTAGGCATGTTTGTCTGTGTTGTGTACTTAGGGCGTGTCTGTTTCTGACTTGCAATTTTGCATAAAGGGGTGAAGTCTGCCATCTCTGATTATCTTGTTTGACTACATGTATGAAAAAATGTTGCTAGTATTACGATAACGTTAACTGGTAGCTGTAACATACGGAAATTTATTGTTACTTCACCCCAAGTTGTGAGGTACTGTTTCTTGGATGTCTGTCTGTGTGACCTACATGAACATCATGAAGGGGGCAAAGTCTGCCATCTCTGATTTCCATGTTTGACTACAGTTATGGAAATAATGTTGCTATCCTGGTAGTGGCACACACCTGTACTAACATAGCTCCCTCTGTGAACTTCTCGGAACTACACACAGACACAATAAACACTAAAAAACAGACTGAGAGTGAGACAATTGCCCAAAACAATACTTTCAGGGATTGAAGTATTGATTTTGACATGTCTCTGTTTGTATATTGTGTCTGTGTTTGTTTTTGACATAATGAGGCACTGAAGCCTGCCATCTCTGATTGCCTTGTTTGTTTGACTACAGGTACGACAAACAGACACCATGGCGAGTCAGGAGGGAGTTGTGATTGGCGTACAGGGCATGACGTGCAACTCCTGTGTGCAGAACATACAGGGTTATGTAGGCCAGCAGGATGGAGTCATCGACATCAAGGTATGGATACTGTAATTCTTGTTTCTTTCACTGTAACTTTATGTTTACTCTTTTCACGGTCACCTCTGTATATTGAACTTATCATCACCGTGAAAAAAAACTGTAGTTATCATTTATGATTCCTTCACAGATCCGTTCTGTAAATCACTTGCCGACACTGTGAAGTTAAAGTTCAGTGAAAATGTCCATTTTCCTTACACCGTGAAATTTTACTACAGTGAAGATAAATTGAATTACACTACTTCATCCTCTATAATACTAAGTATACATGTATTTCTCTGAACCATCATCATCATATTCTTCTTTCATCCTGTCGGACGATCTGTTAACCAACATGTGGACATAGGTTGCTTTTAATTTTATACCAGGATGTTTTGCTGTCAAGATGTTTTTCTGTCAGTACGATTCACCATCACCTATGTTTCCACAGGCTGTGATTACAGTTAGTATACATGTTTGTAGCTAAAGGTTCCAAGGACAGTGCAGTCAGACTGTTATGCTTTTGGATATATCTTAGGAATTATATGTAACGTTAGGGTTCAGCATTATATATTAGGGCTTTTGGCTGTTTGACTTCGTATTCAATGTCTGTGATTAAACAAAACTAGCCTGGGTATCATTCTCCGTAGTATATCGGTAACTACTGGCTCAGTCTTTTCACTTGCTAACCATGGTGGTTAGCAAGCAAAAAGATTGAGCAAGCAGTTACTACCTAAGATGGTTCCGTAGTTAGAAAGCAAAAAGATTGAGCCAGCAGTAGGATGATATCCAGGCTAAGTAAAACAAAACATCATGTAGGCAAAATGGGATTTCTATATGATGTTAGTTCTTAGTTTTTATTCATGAGACAAATGCAGAGATACTGGGAGTGATTAGCTAAAGGTACATTAGCTAGGAATATCTTCATCCCGAACAAAGATTGGAATAAGTTATGCAGGGCTTAGATGCTTGGACGTGATAAGTTATTTGATATGAATGTAATCAGTCACTAGCTCTTCGTGGTTGCTTAGATAGTGTTTTATTCCAAACAACCTACTGATTGAATGATACACTGTTTTTAACATTACAAACAGACTGTTCTAGATAATCCATTACAATTCATGGCATGATTGTATCAGGGCTCGAAATTCAGTTTCGGGAATAGGTGCACTGGTGCACCCAACCTAAAAAAATTGGGTGCACCAAAAATTTTTTGGGTGTACCACATAAAATAAAGTAGAATGTAACTATTGTAAGCAAAACCTAATGACAAACCTTACTGTTCCTCTTCATGCACTTTTGGCACCCGATCTCGGCACGCAGTTTTGAAGCTTTCAAAATCGAAATTAACTCAAATTCTAACATCAACATCTTAAACAAGTACTACAACAAAGATTTTATTATTTTCTTACACTTAGATGTCAAGAATATGCTGTCTACTAGTGTGCAGTGATACCTTTACACATTAAACCGTACGAAAATATTTGGGTGCACCAGTGCACCCACAGTAAAAAATTAGGTGCACAGCTCCAAAATTGGGTGCACTGGGTGCACATGCACCCAGTATTTCGAGCCCTGTTGTATACTATAATGATTCTCATTTCACTGAAGGTAGTTTAACCAATTAGCACCATCATACTGGGGAGTGTATAAAAACTTAGTCATTATACAAACAAGTCTTTTGGCACTTGATGCTCTAACAATTTGCTCTATGACTATATGAGTGGCACATGAAATAGGGTCATGTGACATGTTGATGTTGATCTGTACTACTGGTCATTCGAAGGGCATTCAAAGGTCAAAGTCCAGAAGGTCCTCCTTGTTTCAATGAATGTAAGTTTTTTTGTGTGCAAAAGTTCCCCTGTTAAAGGGGACTATTTTTTTTCATGTGCACCATAATGTTGATTGTATACATGTATTTTACATGAGGAGAAGGGGGCTCGATTTTGTCATTTGTTTGATTGAAATAAGTCTTGCACAAACCAGTAACTGGATGAAATGAACATGATGAGTCATGATCATATCGAACATGGCATGTCCCTGTCAGTGTGGTTATGATAATGTACTGTTCTGAAGGTCTGTAGCTATTGGATAGTGAGTTTGGTTACTGTAAATAATAGATAAGCTGCATCCGTTGTAATTTTTAATCAGACACACACCTGTGCATGGTGGTGCCACTTCCCATGGACTTTTGACCAGTTTATTCTACATGCATAACACGTACTTGTTCATTTCTACTTGACATATGGACTAAGGACTTGCTTGATTCAAGTCATAATTCATCCCTGTATGATCCTCTGATCCGTTTTGACGTCTCAGTGCATTAGGATATTGCTAGCAGTTTGTATTTTCAACAGACTGTGGGATAGTTTTCAAAAGGTTTTTTTCTTAGATGAAAATCACCAAGGTTCCGGAATGTATAGATTTCTTTACATATGCTTGTTGCTAAAGTTAAAATGGGCACAATGTCTACTAGCTTACAACATGTATTTGTGTAGCTATAAGTGAGAAAATTTCTACTTTCTGTCTATGTAAGTGATAATTGTATTGCAATGTGAAAGGTTATGTTGTTTTTTCCTGCCTTAGGTTTCTCTTGCGGACAATAATGCCACCATCCAGTATGACTCAGCAAAGACTTCCCCGTCCAAACTCCGGGACGTCATTGATGACATGGGATTCGAAGCGTCCTTACCTTCCAACACCGCCCAAACCGTCATCGGAATCGAGGGCATGACGTGTAACTCTTGCGTACAATCCATCGAAGGAATGATATCTCAAATGGAAGGTGTGGAATCCATCAAGGTTAGCCTGGCTCAGAAGCAGGGGAAGGTTACGTACGACCCAAGCAAGACCAACCCAGCGGCAATCAGAGAAGCGGTTGACGACATGGGTTTTGATGCCTTTGTGCTAGACAGAGTGCAAGGGGATCAAAACAAAGTCAAGATCAAGGTGGAAGGCATGACGTGTAACTCCTGTGTGGAGAGCATTGAGAAGCTGATGTCTTCAGTGGAGGGGGTCAAGACGATCAAAGTCTCCTTGGAGAATAAGGAGGCAGTGATAGACTTTGATCCCCAGCAGACAGATCCCACCTTATTGAAGGACGGCATCGACAACATGGGCTTCGACGCTTCCTTAGAAAATGAGCAGCCATCGTCACAGCCACCATCCACCACCGCACCTTCTCAGAAGGTACCCACCACTCTACCACCAACGAGCAAACAATCTGCTAGCTTTACAGCGGTTAGCATGCCCTCGGACCCCTGGGTAAAAATGGAGCAGGACAGTCGGAGCCTGCAGCCAGCAACGCTTTCCACGGCGTCAACTGTCGTGATTGGGGTCGAGGGCATGCACTGTAAATCCTGCGTTCGTAAGATCAAGGATGCTATGGCCGACCACGCGGGTCTACACTCCATCAAGGTCTCCCTGGAAAACAAGAACGCCAATGTAAGCTACGACGCCAGCCAGACGAATCCGGAAAGCCTCGCCAGAGGCATAGCGTTCGAGGGGTTCACGTGCTTCCTCCCCGGCTCATCCAAGCCAATCACGAAGCAAACCCAGCCGCCATCCGGCGAACAGACGGTCGTCGTCGGTATCCAGGGGATGACCTGTAACTCCTGCGTACAGAGCATTGAGGGCAGGATGGCCACCTTTACTGGAGTAAAGTCAGTCCAAGTGTCCCTGGGAAATGCCAACGGCACCATCGTGTATGAGCCCTCAAAAGTGAGTGCCGAAGAGCTGAGAGAAGCTATAGACGACATGGGGTTTGAGGCATCTCTTCCAGGCATGTAAAAGTGTTTTGTCATTATTGTATCTGTATGTATAGGTCATGTGCTTGTGAAAGTTCCTGGACAGTTTTTTTTTGTTAGATGTCTTAACATAGACATTGTTGAAACGTAATTTCCACATTTAGCTAATGTATTAGTTTGTAATGATTCCTGTCCTGGATAACAAAGTTTGTAAAAATTTTGCTAGGGTTTTATTCAAGTCGACATTTCTGAGACAGTCTGTTGCCTTCCTCAGAGCGATACTGACTGGTTCTATTCCGCACTGCAGCTATATAGGTGTCACTGCTAACAGATGCAGTCACAAACGTGAAGATATAAACAGATGCGGCCCCAAATGCAAGTACTTTACATTTGGGACTGCATCTGTTAGCAGTCCAAAATAGAATCAGTCAGTAAGGCCATGAGGAAGGTGACAGACGGTCACCAAAAAATTAGCTTTAGAAAACACTTGGTTGTGTACAAGGAACTTTAAATTGTTATCCAGTGACTTACCAACCTGATGAAATTATCCATGGGTTTCTGTCTTCTCTTTAGGCCAGTCAGCACAGATCCCACTGTCCAAGCCTGGTGCCAGTTCTGAGAAGAAAGAAGACTTCACGGTGCACTTCAGGAAGGGGGCCGTGGTGAAGACAGAGCTGGGCCTGGAGGAGGTGGAACTGGGAGCGGCAGAGGAACCCACCAGAACAGCCAATCAGATGGACAAGTGCTTTGTAGAGGTGACGGGGATGACATGTGCATCATGTGTCTCTAACATCGAGAAGAACCTGGGGAAGGAAACAGGTAAGAACCACACCTTTAACTCCTATGTAATTATAAAGATATTGGAACATCTTGGCTTCTTTTCCTTGGTATGGATGCAGATTTGATGTTTAAAGTAAAATATACATGTTTCTTATAGATGTGGGTGAACATTACTATGAAAGCTGGTGAATCAGTGTTTTCCCTAAAGCTTCTCTTTCTATGGTGATTTTAACCAGATAGGTGTACTTCAGACATTCCAAAAGTATGGAAAGCTTTTGTCGGTAAGGGGAAACACTGCAAACATAATGCTTACACAACCTCTCTTTCTTTACAACACAACTTCTCTGTCATTCAGTCTTCCATCTTGCTGTTTCTTCCTCTGTCTTCTGTCTTTTTTGATGACGCCTGTTAGAGTCTGCCAGAGTTAGAGACAAACCCGGACCTCGAGCGAAGTCCAAACCAGCGAAGGACTCCCAAAACTGTGTCCTGGGAGTCGCTGGCATGACGTGCGCCTCTTGTGTAGACCTTATAGAGAGGCGTGTTGACAAGATGCCAGGTCTACAACAGTTTCTTTCTTCACTGTCTTTCTTGCACTTGTTCCTTGTGTATAAGTTGTATGCATGTAATCTGTTTTAAGTTTCCCATGCCCACAACTCTCTTACATTAGTTACAATATGACCTTAGTGTTTTGTTGTAGACCGCAATGTATGTGAAAGGGGTTCAAGTTACCAGTAGTAATGATTGACTGAGTGTCTCCTATAACAGCATTAATCTTCATTACTTTGGAATAATAATTATATTTACAATGCCATTTACATCATTATCAAGTCTCCTAATGGCACAATTGAACGTAATTAGATTAATTCTCAAGATGTGTAGTTGATGCCCTGTAATAATAATCAAACTTGTTTGTTCTGTCTAGAGTAGAAAGAAGATAAAACACCTTTCGAAAGCCAAAGATTTTATGTACATGTATGTGTATCGTATATTGAAATTATGATGTTGTAATCATATAGCTAACTACTGTAAATATGGTAGAAGCTTAAGCTTATTACTATTTGGTTACATTCCTTTTTTCCTTACTTCAGGTATAAAATCCGTGCTGGTATCGTTAATGGCGGGGAAAGCGGAGGTGAAATACGACCCTTGCTATACGACTCCCAGCGAGATAGCCAAGAAAATCACCGACATCGGATTTGGCGCAACTATCATTGAGTCCCAAGGGATCGGGGAGGGCAGAGTGCAGCTGGCAGTAAGAGATAATCATATAATGCATGCACTAATCTAAATCTATAGTTCTTCTTTCACGTTTGATTAGATAGAACAGAGGGACCATTTTAAGAGCCAGAGATAATCAAATTGTTGTGATCATCATTCCTAATCCTATACAGCAACGATAAATCAGTTACCCGTCAAAAGTTGTACCCCTTTCATAATGCATGGCTGACAACATTGGGCTAGCTCTTTAATATCACAGATAAAGTGACACCATACACCGAAAATTTAATGTTTTTATTTTCAGGCTGCCAATTCTTTGCAATCCATATCTTACCAGATTTGATTGGTCCCCAGTGGTCCTTAGCTTGTGGGGAGTTCTAACTGTATTTTACTTTTTCCTGATTTCTTATGACTTCTTATGAATTGTGCATTTTGCTCTCCCAGATTTCAGGCATGACCTGTTCCTCCTGTGTCCACACCATCGAGTCCAACATGAAGAGAAAACCAGGGATTCTGGAGGTTTCTGTTGCCTTGGCAACAGAGAGGGGCCAGTTTGTGTTTGACCCAGAGGTCACTGGACCCAGGCACATCATAGAAATGATCAAGGTACGTACTTGTGCTTGGTGTTGTCGAAAACTTTATTCCTATTTGCATTTCTATTATGAGATTTCAGTTTTCAATCATGTGGTAGTAGAGTAACAGAATAGATCTAAGTAGGACTTTGAACATTTTGTCATCATCATCATCATCGTTCATCTGGATTACTCCGGTGGGATACAGTCAATAAAGTTCTTATTTGTAATCTCATAGATTTATACCATTTGAAGACATGCTTCAATGAACTACATGTACCATGATGCCAAAAAGCCATCTTTGAGTGTTTTTCAGGTGTTGACATCATCTTATGTTTTACAATTTTAGGAGATGGGCTTTGATGCCAGCCTGACTACAGAAGAGAAAAAAGGAAGTATGGACCACAAAGCATCTATTCAGAAGTAAGCCCTGTACTTAGCACTTGTACTTGATAAGTTTCATTTCTCTTGTATTTGCTTTCCATTTTCAGATATTTTTGTGATGCTTCGGGGGCGGTGGCATTTATGTGGTACATTGTATGGGACATTTTCCTCTAGATCTTGGACTGACCACTGTTTCTGTACTTGCCATGTGTTCTGTAGGTGGCGCACAGCGTTTCTGTTCTCGTTTATCTTCGGCCTTCCCGTGATGATCATCATGATCTACTATATGTCTACCGGCCACAGCCGTAAGCCAGTCTTCAGGGGCGTGTCTCTGGAAAACGTGCTCTTCCTCATCCTATCTACACCTGTCCAGGTAAGACCAGACAAAGCAGTTGTACCAGGCTTTATTCGACAGGGCATTAAAAGATTGTGATGTTGGGAGAGGACAGACGGAGCCAATGTTGCCCAATGGGCTCTATGGATTAACAATTACCCTCAGGCTGATAACATTTGCATGTCAATCAATTTACCTGCTGTCACAGTGTCTGGTATGAGGGGTAAAAAAACATTGGCAGTGTGTGTGGAGGAAACACAATGTTTATATGATTTCAAGGGAAACAGTGCTTCCTCTCTGCATCCCCTGCAAACGTTGCTAAAGAAAGGACTAAACAGTACTTAGAAAGTTCCTATAGATCAAATTAAAGGCGTTGGAAGTCTATAGCTGTGTGTTTATTAATCAGTTTTTCATTAAGGACTCTTGATAAACATGTTCATGAGCACATTTTTTTCTTGGTTACAACGTAAAAATCGCCCACCCACGCACAAAGCAATCCTTAAACTAAACACAGCCTCTCATTTGTCCCATAGATATTCGGAGGCAGACACTTCTATGTCACAGCCTATAAGGCCCTGAAGCACAGGTCCACCAACATGGACGTCCTCATCATGCTGTCCACGACCATCGCGTACGTCTACTCTGTCATCGTTCTCATCATCGCGGTGGTAGAGAACCCGGCGCTCAGCCCGAAAACGTTCTTCGACGTCCCGCCTATGCTTCTCACCTTCATTTCCCTTGGGAGATGGTTGGAGCATATCGCAAAGGTGAGGAAGAGAAATTTGACCCAGTTGGCTTCATCTATTATGGGCAATGTTCATCATGCATAAAAGGAGAGAGAACCTTCAAGGCATCAAAGTCTACCATCAGGGAATGCTTGTTCTTGTTATCGTAGTAGAGCTGTCTCCAGGACCCCTCCCTTAACAAAGAAAATTAACAACATGGGCTCTCAAACAATGAGTGGGACGGACAAAATGTGAAGTTGGAGACAGCCCTGTTAATGTAGTAACCACATGTCTACAATGAAGAATAGCAAACGAATTGTGAGCTGTACTGTTGTTTACACATGTCTTGTTTGTTTATGTCCAGGGAAAGACGTCAGAAGCCCTGGCCAAACTCATGTCTCTACAGGCTACTGAGGCTACCTTAGTGGAACTGGGCAAGGACGGCTCTGTTGTTAGGTACGGTATGTTTTAACTTGTACCACATAATTAGATCCTGTATTTGTATGCAAATGATGATACTTCACCCCAAGTATTGTTTTTGGGTTATTTGTCTGTCTGTCTGTGTTTTTGGCATTACCATACATCCTCAGTACAGTGCTGCTACTTTTTTTGTCTGTGGAACTGGAAGGTTGCCATCTTTGATTGCCTTGTTTAGATACAGATTTTTACCTTTGCCACAAAGATTTTGATTTATGGTACCATTTGTCTGTGTGTTTGTCAGTTGACAGCCTAACTTCTGAATGGATCCTATTGATAATTGGTATGTGAGTAGGGGTCAGGAAAGGTCATGTTCGATAATGGGCCCCCCCGCGGCTTTCCACGGCACTGCACACATCTATAACTTGATTTTGCCTGTCTATCTACAGTGAGCAGCAGATTGATGTTGAGCTGGTACAGCGCGGGGACATCTTGCGGGTCGGACCGGGCGCAAAGATCCCTGTGGACGGGGAGGTCATCGACGGCACGTCCACAGCCGACGAGTCCCTCATCACGGGAGAGTCCATGCCTGTACCCAAGAAGCCTGGTACGGAACAAGAATGAAATGCAACTTTTTGTCTCACTGTGGCTCTGAACTTGATAGACCTACATGTATCCCATAGCCTAGCCCACCTTCATGCAAACAGGGCTCCAGACTAACTTATAGACCTAGGAGCACTGTGCTCCTAACTCAAAAAAGTTAGGAGCACCAGCAAAAATCTAGGAGCACCAGTACAAAAAGTTGGAAGAACAAACAAAGGTCTTTTCCATACCAAGTAATACTGCTTAATTCTGCAGCCATTATCCTGGCGCAGGTCTTAATTTTTGATTGTCGCACCGTGCGACCGTGATTTTAAATCTAGTCGCATTCTCAAAAAACTGGTCGCATATGCGACTTATCCAGTCGCACTCACGAGCGCTGATCAAAGGATAGAAATGCAAATTAGAAACCTTAAAAATACAAAGATTTGATCAACATGCAGCCACTCTCTTATCGGTCAAACCGCTAATCACCATTTCCTGTTGATTGTGATTTACAGTCAGGATCAGTATATTGAGCTACCATGGAATTTATGAATTACAAAGTACATTCTTGGTTGTTTTAGTCTTCGTCTTGCTTTATTGTTGATTTTATTTTGTACCATATTATATGTGTAAAGGAGAAGGTTCTAAAAGCACACATTGTGTTGTTCCAAATTCTCAATAAACAAATGATAATTTTTTTTTAGATAGTCACAGAAGTTTCACTACCTGTGTTTTGATTGGCAGGGAGTAAAGTGATTGGTGGGACCATCAACCAGCACGGAGCGCTGCTGGTCGAGGCCACACATGTGGGGGCAGACACCACCCTGGCACAGATCGTCAAACTCGTGGAGGAGGCTCAGACTTCCAAGGTACGGGGGGGAACCGCTGAATAAGGGTTGTTGGGAGCAAATAATTAAACTTCTCCTTGCTGCATGACCAAATAACCAATACAAATTTGGTGCCAAATGGCTACATTGGCAGGCTGAAGGCTAAGCATCAATTACTTACTTTTACTATGACATAACACCTGGCCAGTGACCTTTAACCACTGAATAAACCACCGAGTGAGTGAAGCGATTATCTGTGAGTGCAGCCATCTTACAGTATTTTTCGTACCTCAGATCTGTAGATCTACAATTAATGAAGACTTACATGTAGTACATGGTATCTTTTTCTCTGAATTTGTAGTACCATTCTTGTTTCAATTCTTGAAAATTGTTAAAGATTTGAGGTTGCGGTTCAGACTGTCAGAAGAAATGAAGTAAGTACTAAGACATTTTCTCCATGTTTCTCCCAGGCTCCCATCCAGAGGTTTGCAGACAAGTTGTCTGGGTACTTTGTGCCGACCATCTGTGCCATCTCTGTCGTCACACTGTTCGTGTGGATCGGCATCGGCATGGGGGATCCCGAACTGGTCGACCCAAACTTTGCTGTGAGTTGCTTGATCTACTTGTTTGGAGTCAGTCAGTTAAAATTTGTTAGTGTATAGTGTGCTGCCCATCTCCCGTTCTATAGCACCTAGGCTATTCAGTTGTGAAACAGTAGGGATCTAGTCCACTGGAAGTGGTGTGCATTCAAGTCCCATAATCTTTCCCATAGGTGCTGAGTGCTAAGCAGAGAAAGCAGTATATTCAATTTTTAATTTCTTGGGTAAAAAATGACCTGGATGTTTCTTGAACCTGCGACCTCCCAAATGCAAAAGGAGCATTTTTTTGAAGTCATAAGTCAAGTTATTTCTGATATGAAGCCTTCTATCTGCTGTGAGTAAATGTATGTACTGACTATGTTTTAACTATTTATTTAAAAACTTTTTTTAACAGAATGAGAGACATGACATCATTAGTGAAGCAGAGATCGCTGTGCAGTTTGCATTCAGGTACATGTATGAAGAATTTTCTCTTAATACATATTTGTGTTACTCAGCCATACATGTAGATGTGTGAAGACCAAGATATATACATTGTCATTTTCTTAGTTAATTGATAAGTGTCATAATAGAAATTGCTTAAATGACAATGATTGCCCACTATGTCCATAGGTGTGCCATCACAGTGTTGAGCATAGCCTGCCCCTGTGCCCTTGGGTTGGCGACCCCGACAGCAGTGATGGTGGGGACGGGTGTGGGTGCCCAGAACGGCATCCTCATCAAGGGAGGGGAACCTCTGGAGTTCGCTCACAAGGTAAGCCACTATTTCTCCACCAATGGTCTTTAATTTTTGCATTGGCCTTATATATTCTATGCTATTTACAAGTCTAAATCAACTATAGATCAACTAGTAGCAGCCTCAGAGTTGAGCTCCTGGTTCCAATTAATTGGTAACTGTGAGACCCCGGTTCAATCCTGGGTCAGGACATCTCGGTTACAAGTCAAATACAAGTCTCTTATTAGGGATGTCCCTGTAGCTCAACTGGTAGCGACATACACTGTAGCTAGGGTACATGTTTTGGAAATCTACGGTGTAAGGCCTTTATAGACAAATACGTAATTTCATCCTTTTTTAAATTTATTCCAGTTTATGTCTTATGTTTTGCAAGAGGTATTTGTCTAGAATGGGCAAAGGTGGAAATTTAGCATATTGAAATTTATCATTTGATTTGATATTTTTTCAGTGTAGATGTTGAAATTATTAAATGTTTGCCATTTAATGTAGAACTCTGCTCCTTTTGTCAGGTGAAGACTGTTATCTTTGACAAGACCGGCACCATCACCCACGGTGTACCTCGGGTCATGCGAACAGCTCTGTTTGTGGAGCCTGCTGTCTGCACGCTGCGCCTCCTGCTGGCCATCGTCGGTACTGCAGAGCAGAGCAGTGAGCACCCCATCGCATCTGCCATTGTCAAACATGTCAAAGAGGTGAGAACACTATACTTATCGTAACTCTTTCTTGGTTTCTTCATTTTGGCTGGCATGTGAGATAATGGAATCCCACAATTAGTAACATAAAGTTACAGTCAAAACTGGACAAGAAAACCACTCAGGAGACAGAGAAAATCTGATCTATGTGGACAGGTGGTCACTTTGGACAGATTCTTAATGCTTCTGACAATGGGGGAAATTATCTGATAGATCACCAAAAAATGGTCACATTGTTCAGGTGGTCCTCATGTACAGGTGGTCATTTGTACAGGAACATTTGCCAGAACATTCGATGTTTGTGTTCCTTTTGATGGTCGTAGCAAGACTCTAAAACTGTATAAAGAGCTTGTTCTTATACATGTGTATCTCTGACTCTATGCTGTACTTATACATTACTGTACTACCTGTCCTAGATGCTGTGTGTGGAGTCCCTGATCTCTCTATGGTGTACTTACACATTTTTATTACCTGTATTACCTGTACTAGATCTGTACTTACACATTACTGTACTACCTGTCCTAGATGCTGTGTGTGGAGTCCCTGATCTCTCTATGGTGTACTTACACATTTTTATTACCTGTATTACCTGTACTAGATCTGTACTTACACTTTACTGTACTACCTGTCCTAGATGCTGTGTGTGGAGGCTCTGGGGAAGTCCTCTGATTTCCAGGCCGTGCCCGGCTGTGGACTGCGCTGCACCGTGTCCTCCATCGAGTCTGTTCTACAGGCCAGCAGCCAATCAGTGGACAGCAGTAACCATAGTAACCTGTCCAACAGCGACAGTAGACAGACCTCTGCTGAAGACACCCCCACCATTATAGAGCCGCCTGTGGCTAACGGTAAGATGGTGGCCCTGTACATGAACAGTTGATTTGCATTAAGTGTCAATCACAAACCCTAATAAGGAGTGCCCAAGTCAAGAGGAGAAGCTTAGTGAGACAGTCACAGCAACAAGTTTGGCATTAGGGCTGAATGGTGTCAGAAATGTTTGGAGAAAAAAAGTTATAATGTAGGATTTTGAAAGTAGTTATATATTTATCCTGTATAATCTAACTTCAAGCATTATACTAAAAGCAAAAGTATCTAACAAAGAAGCCTTTGAAAAAGTTGCTACAAGGAAAAGCTGGAAACGCACTGCACTGAGAAAAATAGGCACAAATAAGACAGTACTTGATATTATGTGTGCTTTTCTCTTTTACGGTTATGTGAATTTTGTTTTTGTCAAAGTCAAGCTTTCAGTTCTTATTGTTAACTTGTGTTATGTTATAATGGATGGTTCCATTCTTTATAGGTTCAATTAAAAGAAAAGAAGCCTTTGGTGTATTTGATGATAATGAGTCCCATTCCATGACCACAGAGCCCCAGGGAGCCGTGGCTCCGCAGGAGTTCCGTATCCTGGTGGGGAACAGGGAGTGGATGCAGCGCAACGGCATCAACGTCCGGGACGAGGTGGACGAGACCATGAAGGAACACGAGGAAAAGGGACAAACCGCCGTGCTCATCTCTATTGATGGCGAGTGGAACACTTTCCTAATATTTGCAATGAATTTGTATTTGTCTTTATTGACAATGAAAACAAGTCATTACACTGGGTCAGCCTAGGCAGCTCTCGCTCAAAAGGGCTGTGGTACTACATTTACCTTTTTACCACACCCACAGGTACATTGGTGGGGATGATAGCAGTGGCCGACACAGTGAAGTCGGAGGCAGCGCTGGCCGTGTACACGCTGAAGAGGATGGGTCTGGATGTGTACCTACTGACGGGAGACAACAAGAGGACCGCAAGAGCCATCGCCAAACAAGTACGGGCAAAATCTCTTCATTCTTTTGTTTAAAAACAAAGCTAGGAATCCTGGCATCTCTCTTGGTCATCTCAAAAAGGTTGAAAGGACTGGTATTTTACTTTTTTTTCTGTTAAGCTGTGGGAGTGATCTGGAGAATAGATAGGAAGAAAGAGAATTTTCAAAGGTATTTTATTTGGAGGAGGATTGGATAACATCATAGATGCATTCACTGAGTGTTAAAAACAGTTAGGCTCAATATGCCATTCTGGCCATGTAGTAGAATTAGCAAATGGTCAAACCTACGCAGTTTTATAGATGGCAAGTCTGATCATTATCATGGTCCTCTTGCAGGTGGGTATCACACAGGTGTTTGCGGAGGTGCTGCCGTCCCACAAGGTGGCCAAGATCCAGCAGGTGCAGGCCCAGAACCGCGTGGTGGCCATGGTGGGAGACGGCGTGAACGACTCGCCAGCCCTGGCACAGGCAGACGTGGGCATCGCCATTGGCACGGGGACGGACGTCGCGGTGGAGGCCGCGGACGTGGTGCTGATCAGGGTGGGTGTCGCGGGCATTGTACGCGGGAACATTTCGAGGATTGAGGAAATGTACAGCATTCTCTAATGTGTACAATGTAGTTTGTAGATTGCTGATTTAAGTATTTTGAGGACTTGCAGGACACATATTCCTCTCTTTCTCCTTTATTTTGGCATGACTGTTGTTTCTAATACACAGTTACTGTTTTTGTAATAGATCTGTTTTTGAAGATGGGGAGATTATACTTTGCTATTGTACCTGCTCTACTTTTTTTTTCAACCTCTATTTAACCTTGAAAGTTAACATACTCTTCGGCCATGGCCATTTTTCAAGAGTTCAAAGGAGGAGGTCAGGGGTCTTCTTGACATAACATAGGAAAATAGAACAAAACAGCTGTTTACAAAGATAACGTTACATTCAATATTCCATAATCATATTTGGTATCTAAAAATAAGTCAACAGTATAATATTCAGTATTCAGCCACTTCCACGAATGTTCTAGTTCTAATTCTACCACCAGGCGGTAGGTTTAAGAATGTTGTAAAGGATGTGCTAACACTTACCCCCCACCCCCACAGAATGACCTGCTGGATGTGGTAGCTGCCATGGACCTGTCTCGTCACACAGTTAGGCGGATCAGACTTAACTTTGTCTTCGCTCTCATCTACAACATGATTGGAGTCCCCATTGCTGCAGGTATGCCACTTAGAAGTCCCTGCTTTGTTAAGCTGGGGTTTTAACCTTCCTGCTGCCTAACTGTAAGCAATAGAGCATGGGGTGCCAAATGGCTACTTCAGTGTGCTAAAGGTTAAAGAAGACCAAGGACATCTATTAAGCCCTGTAAATATTTGATTTTTAGTGTCAACTTTCTAAAGAGGTTGAGAAGCTAGGGTTTTTTCAGTAAACCAAAATCAATGTTTTACTGGAATTCAAATATGCCAAAATGATTTGTTCAGTCAGAGTTGGGAAATACTGTAACTGCATTTAAGTTTGCAGGGATTTAATTTCGCGGTGGTGAAGAGATAGAATGTTTGCGGTGGTTTTAAGTTAAGTTTTTAGTTGAAACAAAGGGGTAGGTGGGAGGAAAACAGAGCAAGCATTTTTGTGGTTGTTTTAAGGTCACAGTGAAGAGGTCACTGCCAAAATTGCGAACATAAAACCAACGCAAAAATTTCTGCAAGTACAGTTCTAAAGGTTTATTATTTATGTTTCAGGTGTTTTCCTGCCTGTTGGATTTGTGTTGATGCCGTGGATGGCCTCGGCCGCCATGGCTGCATCCTCCGTCTCCGTGGTGACGTCCTCCCTCTTCCTCAAGTTGTGAGTTTGCCTTTCCTGTCAGATTCTCTTTACATCCCTACAATACTGATGACAAAATGAGAATGATATATACTCAACACGGAAAGTTTGGAAACCTGGATTTGATCAATCCTATTTCCGCTATTAGTTTATCAATTGTTCGGTGTTGTGTATCATTGGAAAGCTAATGTATAACGCTTCACAATGATTCCATACTTGTCATGATCCTACATTCAAAGGTTGAACACCAGAGCTTACTACAAGTGTCGAAATTCTCCTGTCTGACGTTGGCATGGTAATTTAGGCACTTTTTGGGGCAACCCACCAACAAAATCAGTCATGGTGTTTCTTATACAAAAGCATGACCATAAGAAATGATCCAGTTTCCAACCTTTTTGTGTTTAGTTTAAAAAATTACATTTTTCTTTTAATCAAAACTGTTACTTAGATGGGTAGTTCTACATTTGTAGATGCAAGCGGAAGTGTCCGCTGACATTCATTCTTGATGGAGATGATGTCCTACTTCTAACAAACTTCTCAGCCGTCTTTTACTAACACCATAAGGTATAGGAAGCCCAGTCAGCACAACTTACGAACAATGTACCTGGAGGACGTTCGCAACTTCCGTACCTACCAGCAAATCACGCGGCAGAGGAGCGTAGAACGCATGACCGACTGTGACGTACTTGTGACGGATCTGACAGAGACGACAGACTTGATCTCTCGTGATCCAGAGATCCAGACGATCATACTTAAGGACGAGATAGGAGACTATATGTACCGACGACTGACTCCGTACTACACAGTGACAAGAGTGTAACTTGACTGGTACAGTACGACAGACTGACAATGACTGAGGAAAATGACTTATTAATAAGTACTGTAGAACTCACTGTACTAAATGCTTTTAGTTTTTAGTTTACCACTTAGACCTAAATGTGACTATTGTATGCTTCAAGTCTGCAGTGCAACAACTGACATGACATGACATGACTGTAGAATTGTTAGCACTTTTGGGAGGGACCATTGAAATACAGTATATGGCAAAACCAGGAAAAGCAATCACTACAAGACACACCAATATGTCAATCATCAAGTAAAAATTGCCTGTAGCAAAGATATCTGGACCGAAAAATTTCCCCAAGAAAGAACTGCCCAAAGAAAAAAGTCAAATGTTCAATGGTCTGTACCCAGGTTGGGCTCTACCTCATAACTTTATTACTAGTCTCTCTTTTTTTTATAGAGGACTTAAAGTCTATAACTATAGTGGTTTTAGTTTCTTTGCCTCTGAAGTACAAGTTATATACTTACTCTGTTGCTGTGTTTTGTATGTTCAATATTTTGTATGGTTTTGACGCAGCTGTGACAAACAGATAGATGATACCAAGCTGTTTCCAGCATGTGCATTTATGTGTTCCATTCTAATTTCAAGCTCTGGCCCCCTTTTTACCCTAGCTGGCGCAAGACAGATCCCGACACGTTGGAACGGCCCGTCGTGTTCAACAGCGACGTTTTCGTGACCGTGGGAGCAGAAGAACCCGTGGTGGAGTCCCCGCGGGAAACCATGTTTGACACGATCAAGAGGAACATCAGTCAGATCTCGCTGGATCGCAAGAGTAACGGATCTGCCGGATCCAACAAAACGCTGGATCGCAAAAGTCTGTTAGAAGACGAGGGAGACGAGGGAGATTTTGGCGACTCTTATATATGAATTATGATAATACATGTATTCATATTTCTACTGTCTTGCACAGTCAGAGTTCTATGTACCTACACCATTTCTGAATCATAATATACACCTTTGTTTAGGATAGATAACTTACTACTAAGTATTGCTCAAGTAATTGTGCGACTTGTTGATTTGACAATCTTGATAAAAATTTTAAGTTTACAAAGTGGACAATGTGAAAGAATGTGGGGGAAAGATGTAAATGTATGAAATGATTGTCTTTCATTTTATAGAAAAGTCCAGTATATTTTGTAAGAAAATTTTATATGATGGTATGAGAGCAAAGCTTCTGAAACGAATCAGTCCTTAATTATACAGAAAATGCCATATTATATATTTGGAAAAAGTGAAGATTAACCTTGGAGAAAGAGAAGCACACGATCATTGTAGACAGGGCATGGCAAACGCCAGGCACTTAATAATCTATACACAAGTCATGTACATCTTTGTGGCAAATTCTCGAACTCCACTATACAGGATACTGTACACTTTTATTGTTGTGTCAAACCTAATAATTAATCATTGTCGTACAGCTCCTTCACATATGCTATGGTAATCATAGACTGAACTGTGACAGTTGAGTTACATTTTATAATATAATAGAATCAGCCATTATGTGCCCCAGTCACAGATGACCTCAATACAGCCTCATTTCCCAGGTAGGACCAACAGTGGATATGTTGCAGTAAAGACCTTTGCTTTATATGTTTGTGCTTTCAAGATGGAAATGGAATTGGTGGCCAACGAGTTCCTTGCTGAAGGATATCTGTCAAATAAGCAAAGATAATGTCTGAAATAATAAGAACTGCAATATTTAGGCTGTGTTTTGTAGTCAGGAGGTGGGATATGCTAAGCAATGCCAACAGCATATGAAACTCAATATCTTTTATGTACTTCAATATTTAACAAATCTTGATGAAGATATCAATAAATCACAGGTTTGACAGCATGTATTCTTTCATAATTTGACAATGTTTATCTGCAAGCAATGCTCGACACTATCGAACCTTAAGATGGTTTTAATAGCTTTAGAGTTGAAGACTATCCTACCGATAGGAAATTGTTATGACAGCACTACTGTACTTTTGTTGTGGTATGTGAAGATTTTGCATGCAGAATATAATCTACAAGCCTGATTTCAAATTCGATACTTGATTGTTTATTCATACATTGTATAGAGTACAGGGAAAGGATGAGAGTGAGAAATAAAGATTGATTTGTACAGCGTTGAAGACCGGAAAGCTGGACATAGAATCTTCATTTTTAGAATGAAACAGTTTGTTGTTAGGTATTGTGAATCAGTAATGTACAATCATTCCTTACCATTGTTAAAGCCTCACTAGTTCAATGTTATGGATGACATCCTCTACAGACATCAAATATGATATGAGAATGCAGAAAAAATAACTTTCAACATGAAGGAATCATAGATGTTGGCACAGGAATAAAAATGAAAAAAAGCATGGTGTAACAACCAATAAATCTTGTATTTTTGAACTAGGCAAAAACTGCAACAGTGTCAGTTGTCATCTTTATTTGCTTATTCTGTTGATCCTATAATATTCCATTTTGGTTAATACAAATATGTCATTCTAAGATTAGCTGGATACTAGTGTTTGCAGGTTTCACACTTTTTCAGCTTAGAGAGAGAAACCAAGTTGGATATTCTAGCTGATATCACAATTTGAATAGAGGCAACATGCTTTGTGGCCATGAATTTGTGTTATGATCATATTCTTTTGAAACTACATTCCCCTTATTGAAGGATAACAATTAAATCTAGCTTGCGATTGGCATGAGAAGAATTTGACGTCAATATAATTTCAAACGTTTACTGTCTATCAGTATACAATGTACATGAACTAGAATACTAGTAGTTGATTAGTGCTGCAGGTATTACACCAACCGCCAGAGAGCGTGTTGGCCACCTCCCCATCAGGCAGTCAAGGCCAACTAGAAACATGTGTATCCTTTGATGGGGGTAAATGTTTAGAGAAGAGGTGTTTGAAACATCTTATACTATAATAGAAAATAAGTGCTGTTATGGTGTTTGGTACTAAGTATGAACACCTATTACAATTACAAAGAAGTCTGGATAACGCACATTTCACTCTTATTCTTTGACCGAAAGTGACTATCAAAACAACGATAACTCCTACAGGTATGTGGTAAAGCACATTCATCAATTAATCCAGTCATTCATCCAAACCAAGACCATAGAGTTCCTTTCTAGAACAAAAACCCAGCCGGTAACTGGCCGAACCGGTTTTGTCTGGATGAATACACTCGACGACTCTTACAATCGCGGCTCTATGCTAGTAGTCTGTGACAGGTGATAACGTTACACGCTCCCATCTTCTTCCACACTGTGGCTTTTCCAAGTCAAGACGGAAGAGTACTCACTGTCTCTGTGGTCGTCATTTGTGCAAAGACGGTATGTTCTTAGTTTCCCTTACCGTGATTACTAGTGATTGACATGCTCAGATATTTCGACAAGCAAACGATTTATATATAAACGTTAAACCCGCATGTTGTCTAGATCTGTTTGTCATTTTGTACATGATGAAAAGTTTGTAATTGAGCATGTTTTCCCGTTTAAACTGGCTTCCACTTCAAGTTTGATTACATATCAGTTATGTTTGATGGTCATTGATGTAACTCTATCGTTCTTCTTGAAGTTATTCATTCATAATCTATAGAACCTGGCGACTTTTTAAAACATATATAGACTGGTTAAGACAACACCAGCTCCTTATGTTACATGTTTACAATATTGCAAGAACGTGATAGGTAGACACTTCTGAACTTATGTCATGTTTAAGCCAGTCATCACTATATAGGTCGCAGTTTTTCCGTCCATGTTTCACAAAGAGTCACTACTTGTACATTTTAGAGAGGAAAAAGTGGGATTGGTTCATCCATATTGGCCACCCACACACGCAGTACCACAGCTCCCGCGAGGTGGCGTCTTGTTTTCTGACCTACAACTTACAACTCAGCTCAAGGGTTTGCGTTTGGCTCTGATCGATTTTATCAAGGATTTCAACGACATCCTCGCGCGTATCCACTTTCGCCAGTTTTCAAAAAAGGAAATTATGCCACTTTGTTAGTGGTGAGGATTTATATGTACAACTTATAGGTGCCCGTTGTGTAGTCTGCTAAGTTAGTAAGTACTAAGAAGTCGGATGTTTCTGGTCTTTCGAGTTTTCGCCCCTCTGGAGCTAGCTAATTGATAGCATGGATGCCTGACCCCAATCTCTCAAATATGTATCGCGTGGGTGTGTACACGATAAATACATGTATTTTAGAGAATGGGGGTCTGGTATCCAGGTGAACCCACGGTAAACCTGTTACACCATGGCGCTAACCTGCCTGGGCGGACGGACATCACTCCCAGTACCGTACCCGATACCTTGCCACTACTGGTCGTTGGCCATGAGAGAAATGGGAGTGCTTTTCTTCTAATCATCGTTTGTATTACCGCAATCAATCGTAATGATCCGTTTTTTCTTCTTTCAGGCATCGACTCTTCGACAACGCCGTATACATACAAGTATAGGACGTCACGATACCCCTCACTAAACCATAACTACATCTGTTAACGTTTATACCATTCATCGAATTAAAGGACATTGATTGATTCGTGTCATCCGAAGGATCAACGACAATACGAATTCGAAGATGGAACGGCCGGCTCGAATGGAGAATGGGAGGAAAACTACCCGCGTACCAAGCGCCTTCCTGAACACAAGCGGGATACAACATGTACTTGTAACGATACTTGTAGCATTGAGTCTAACCATGCTGTATCTTGGATATGAAGCGGAAATTTCATTAACCTCGAATCTCCCCCCGGTTACTCACAGGAAGGAAATCCAAGATATGCACTATGGAGTTAAGAATGTGACCGTTATTCAGCGTTCAGCACTCCCCAGGGGCATTTATTTCATTTCTGCGAACTCTGCCAACCCTTCGTCACAGTTCTATTCCGTCTGGAACGAAGATGCCGCACAGGTAGCAAGGAAGACACGAGAAGACAGGAAGAAAATCCTTGTGTGGAACCCATGGCCCCCGATTTGGATGCCTCCGCGGGCATGCCCATCTATGCCCCAGTGTGAATTTACAAAAGATCGCACAGAGGTTGCAGATGCGGATGCCGTGATCTTTTGGTTCCGGACGATGCCTCCCGTCTACAACAGATCCTGGTTCCCTCAGGCACGGCCTGCTCACCAGCACTGGATAATGCGTACCCCAGATTGCCCGCACTTCACAAGACACACCGACTGGGTCTCCTATGGGGGCGTTTTCAACTGGACCATGACCTACAGAAACGATTCAGACATTTACATGCCCTGGGGTCACATCACTAGCATCTATCATGACATTGCTAAACGACCAGATACGTTAGGAAAACATTACCCCAAACAAAACGATAAAATAGTCATATGGTACGTGAGTAATTGCTACAAACACCTGTCTCGGTTTGCCTACGCTACTGAACTCATGGAGTACATCCAAGTGGACGTGTTTGGCGGTTGTGGAAAGGACTACTGTGGTCTAGGTGGGAAAGGGAGGAATTGTTTTTCGGACCATCTACGCCAGTACAAATTCTACCTGGCATTTGAAAACTTCAAATGCATAGAATACATAACAGAGAAGTTCTGGGTTAATGGCCTTAAACATGATGCTGTACCGGTTGTCTTAGGTGCACCTAGGAGCGACTACGAGAGATTTGTTCCATCTAACTCCTTTATCCACGTAGACGATTTCAAATCCCCTGGAGCGTTGGCAAACTACTTGATGTATCTAAGCAAGAACGAAGACAAGTATATGCAGTATTTCGCTTGGAAAACCAACCCTCCAAAGAGCCTACCCGACTACGAAGGGGACTGGTGTGAATTATGTAAGAAACTCGCACATGTGAAACCCACCGAGAGAAAGGTCTATAATGACATTGACAAGTGGTGGAGGGGTGAAAACTACGAGTTTTGTGAACCTATGGTCATAGTGCCTAATATTAGGCACGAATCGGTTGCAGTGCATTATCCCTAACCCAGGTACCTTCACCAAGAAGGTTATGTTTTCGGTTGTGCCGTGGAGCCGGGAGCGGCTGTGTTCTTGTAGCATCTGTAAGTTCAAGGACATCAAACATAAATTATGCAAATCAGGGCCACAATTGCATCTCTCAGAAAATGCTAGCTAGAATAGCCTTCTTTGCTATTATTTGATAAGAGTTTCATACTTTGGACAATTTGTGTTATTTAGACTGACAAGATCAACTGATATACTACATTTGGGAAATAATGACCTTTATATAATCAATGAGAAACATTTATAATACGTCAGTCATGAAGGTTAAATTATTTGGTGAAGATTTGAGGTTGTGGAACTCGTTACTTATGAGGTTTTGCACAATCTGTAAATAGAAAAAAATCACCCGTTTGATACGTCTGGTCAGTGTGACAGTCTAACATACAAATAAGATTGCGATGAATGGAACCAAGGACACTACCGTCAACACCAACTTATACACGGTTATTAGGTCGTAGTTGCTACTATGATGTTTATATTTGGTATTTAGCTAGTTACAGTTATCATTAAGATTTTTTTTGGGCTGAATAACTTCATTAATGCAAGGATGTTCAAAGTAGCTTGTAGTATTAATGCAAGGCTATTTTCGTATACCTGGGTGTACTATTTTCAGCTGTAAGAAAAGCGGTATAGGGGCTCTGGTAATGAGGAATACAGGTGCATTTCAGTTCAGATGAAAAGTACTAGATTCAAACGATCACCACGGGTTCGTGCTAGCCTCCCTTGTAGACCCCGGATTCGAGCACGAGCGAGTAAGATCTTGGCAATTCATCAGAACCGAGTGGCTATCAGAAAAGCCTGGCGGGTTTGGCAATGGAGGCAAGTATACTCTGCCATAAGGGAACGACTGTCAGAAAGCAGAGCAGACTGAAGACAACTATAGCTATCTACCCCTCCAACCTCTGCCTGAATTGTAACTACATGTATTAGCATTTAGCATAAATGGTGGTAAGTTTGCTGGAGATCACTGCTATGTAGTAATAAAGGGTCTACTGTATACTAATGGTTCTTTCATGAATAAACATTCTGGGCTTTGGATACCCATTTTTCTGTTGATTTTCCTGTAGTAGTAGTTGATTTTCCTGTGTGATCTTTTAATGACATGCTTATATCGTCGTCACTCAGTTGCCCAGTTTGTAGCATTTTGGCTGAACAAGTTGTGACTAAATGCATTAAAATTGTTACGTACTAAATGGACAATAAATTGCAAACGTACTGTATACTGGGATACTCATCTCATTTTGTGTATTGAGAAATCACATCAGTGAAAACTCCAAAAGCCCTTGAATCAGTTAGCCTGTGTTTACACAAGCTCTCGGCCTGAGGTTACTGACCCCCACCTAGGGGGATGGCGGTCACAGGACCGGCTGGCCACTAGAAGCGCGATTCGTCAGGCTATAGCTATTGAATTAGTATGGCGAATTTATTTTTCTGAAGAACTTAACAGATCAAAAGCCCCGACTAGCGACCAACAAACATCACTGCAGCAACAGATGGTCAAATTGCTGCAGATATTACACCAACCGCTAGAGGTCCCCACTGTCAGGCGCAACATCTTTGCCTGCAGTAGCCAGTCCAGAGCCCACTAAAAGCAAGGAGGTTTTTGCTAAAAGCATGTGAATCAATTTGCATATTACTACATGGATGAAACTTTTAAGTGTTACGAAACTAACATCAAACACTAAAAACTCCCAAAGCCTTTGCATTAGTGAAGTAACTTTATTTCTGTGAGGCATGGTAAAGAACAATAGAACAGCAAGACTTGCTGAAACACAAACTGTTCAAGTAGATTACAAATGTGCTCTATTCAAATGTGCAGTAAGAAGGAACCACCTTCACATATAGGGCAAAGTTACAGAATTTTTTATATAAAAAACACTTGGTTGGATTCAGTGGTACCTCTAAACTGTACACTATGAAAATGACCTGCTATTACAGTGGAAGCTTGTAGCAAACACTTCTCTCTAAACAATAAAGACTTCGTGTCAAGAGTTGGTGTGTTTGAAACTTGGATCAAACTCGGGTCATATGACACCAACAACTATCAACTTCTGAGCTCAAGAACTATGCCACATCGTTATAAACCCAAGCTTGGAATCCTTTTAAAAAAGACCTGATTTAGTAGTACAAACTCATGATGTGGATGTGTTCTTCCCAACTTGATTGCGAATACAAACAGCACTGTCTGATTGTGAAAGTACAAACTCTTTATGTACAAACCTCACAGCACTTGCTTGTACTATCACAGATTACAAAAAAAAATGATAAAAAAATTGATCGTAACAACAACAAAAAATGTTCTGCATAGGGAGAGGGCATTCACAAGTTTAATTTTTCTGCTTGTAATTTTTTGTTTTTAGTAGACACCTTCTGTCAGTGAGCTATATGCAAGACGGCAGATAATTTGACTCTTCTGAATCTGGTGCGAAATTAAGAGATACAAGCAGTCTTCTGAATGACTCTGTACAAAATAAAGAGCTATAGAAAGTAAAACAATCGACATTGGCTGCCCTCAACTTTAGAAGTAAACACCTTCTTGTGGCATCACTTCTATAACCCCACATTATAAGATCTAAAGTGCTTATATGCTGTTTTTGCATCAAAACATGGAAAGCTTTGCATGAATGACATAACACAACTTGTTGCGATGTTTAGTCAAGTGCAGCGGAACACTTTTGTCCACATATAAAGCTTCCTGTGATGGTGTTAAAAAGATTCATAAAACAGCCTCTACATCACTAGTTTTGCTGAACGTAATCAAACTAACACCATCGAACCCTACCTGTCATTGTAACTTCTAACTAAACAGTTAACTATCACTGCTTCAACAAAATATACCTGTTATTGCTTCTATCAATAGTCCTTCTACTTTATAAAATGGCATGACAGTCAGACTTGAGCATTGAAACACATAGAAAAGAAGTCAAAGCATTTTTGTCTCCGTTATGCAAGTATTGAGTGGACAGGTGGCAAATCTACCCCTCCTGCAGTTACAAACTAACGAAAACTAGACAAAAGGCTACAAACAACTTTGCCGTAACAAAATTAGAGCTAGTTACTCATATCTCAATTACATGGAACATTTCTGATTACCGAATATCTCAATACTGTACATCAGTTGCAATTTGTAAGGTTGGAATCCATGTATAATACTTGTAAGTTCAACAACTTCTAGGCTACCTATGTACAGTCACTTATTCTTGGGTAGTCAGATACATGTACACATTATTTTTCTTACTTCTTCACTGTGAGATAGGAAAACACGTCATCCATGACTCGTATTGCCTCAATGTACTTTCTAACAGATCTGGAAATGTTTGCAGTATGAAGGGATCTAGAAACTTGTTGCTGTGTGATCTTGTGTAGCTTACACTTACACCACTTGTTCCAACTGTCTAGCTACTGTGTAGACTAGGAACTGTGTCTAGCTATTTGGACCAGGCTTCTGTAGAGCTCTGTAACACAAGTGGACGGGGGTAGCCAGCTCGAATCATCGTCTCCTTTTGGGTCTTCCTCTTTTTACCTGCAAAATATGAGAGAAGACTTACATGTTGTGATTACACTAGACGCGGCTTCATGAACTTGCATTAGAGCGACCGAAGTAAAAAACACAAAAAGAAAATCAACCGCCAAAGGTTACCAACTTGCAGAATTTCGTGGGAAGCGACTAGAGGAGTGGACTGGCGGTAGAATAGGATGAATTCCAGGCTGAATTTGTGAGTGATTCAAAGTAAAATTAAGTGATTTACAAGACGTACATTGAGGGAGTCCTCAGCACTGGAGTTTTCGTTGCTCAGTTTCTTCAAGGGTTCCGTGACCCTTCCTGGTTTCCCCGTCGCTGGAGAGGGAACCTCCGGAGTACTCGGGTTCTCCGGAGACTCACCGTCGCTCTGGAGATCGCCGTTCGAGGCGGCGAGGGGCGGAGCTCTTCTAACGTTTCGTCTGTTGTCAGGTAAAACAAAATTGTTGAAACAAGACACAGTACACTATCTTTTTTAAAATGATTAGACAAGATTTCTTGCCAGTGGGGAAATCTAATGTTAAGTAGACATATGTGAGAGAGTGACAGTTAACAGTACAAATGTGCCCATACCAATACAACTAGGACTAGCTTAGTAGCTACAGACATTTTTAAACAGTCATCTTACAGCCACACACATGGATGCTCACTTTTGCAGCAGTCCAAGGTTTCCTTGGTAAAAACAGCAAAGACATTTAATGCCAGAACCAAAGTATACTAAATGGATGCCACAACTTTAGATATTTTCCAATTTTACTACCAACAACTGTTTCATGTTTTCCTCACAAAAGTTATCTCCATCACAATCCTTTAAATCAGTGATGATTGAAAATGCATAGATATGATAACCAATTCTCCGTTCATACTAGGATTTACCAATCTTGAGTATCCCAGGCACAGGATTGATCCAGATTCGAGACATTGAATCCACCTCCTGATATGGATTCGTAGGATCGGGATCACGCCCCGTCAGTAGTGCTGTGCATCTTAATCCTGGACTTAAACTGGACTTGTAAAAACCTTTAGGTTCACGTCCGGACCAGAACCCCTGGACTTGAATCGGATATCCAGACCTGAACCTGAACATGAGTTTAGGTATGCAGCACTACCTGTCGAAGATGATTTCGGAGCATTCATACAAATCGGGATCAATCCTGTGACTGAGTGAATCCCAACTCGCAAATCCTGGTATGAATGGGGTCTATCTACAATCTACTGAATCCCAACTTACACATTCTTCTTGACTGGAGCAACTTCCTTCTTTGGGGGCGCCTTCCTGGGAGGGGCGCCTTTTCTGGAACCGGAGGGCGCGGGCGGAGCAGCCCCACGACTTCTGCTCGTGCCTGATTGGCTGGCTTTCCTTGGGGATGTGCGTGTGGTTGGCTGCTTCCTGGGGGACGATCTGGTGGCGACGGGGGTCACGTTTTCGTTGGATTTCCTCCGCTCCGCAGCAGTAGACCTGAACCAAGTTGGAAGAACGCTTACTTAGTGTTATGCACCGGAGTAACAGCGAAATGTAATGACACAAATTCACACACATGTATCGGCAGCTTTCTATGGACAGAGACACCTGGTGGTGGTCTTATATCAATCCACGACATCTAAGCGCAAGCACATCTAACCCTTGTGAGACAGGGAACAACAGATGATAACTGGATTTGCTCCTATCTCACTGGAACCATGGCCTTGCTGCGTCCTAAATAGTATTTATGTTACCATTGACTTTATAATGGGAATATTATGCAAAACCTACACGTATGACAACAAAAGACACAAAGCATAAATGATTATTTTTCTATCAATGAAATTCGTTGAGCGCTCTGTCAAATTTGGTCCCAGCAAGGTTGCCAACGTGCCACGTGTCCAGTGAGATAGGGGCTATAGCAAGTGTGATCCTACAGGACACAATTAAGATGGGATGTAGCATGACCTGACCTGTTGGCTGGTGCCTTGCGAGGTTTCTTGGATGGACCCGACTCTTCTGTTTCACTCCCACTGCCCTCCTCTTCCTCCTCCTCCTCCTCTTGTCTGTCTGCTTCTCCCCTGAGTCTAGAATTACAAACATGTCACAAAATAACAACAAACCTACATAGATACCTGCAGGAAACACTGCAATAACGAAAAACTTGGTGACATTTTTTCTGTAAATTTTAACTGTTCTCTTTCAGCCCCACTAATAAAAATATGGATTCACATCCCTTACTATCATGGAAATATGCATTTCACTCAAATAAAGCTGACAATTTGCTTGACACCTCAAAAATACAAGTCTTGATTTATTCATTGATTAAAAGAAACTTGGACTTCGAAGACCTCTTAGCTTCTTGCAAAGTAATCCATATCTCTTACGATATCAGAAAGGAAGGAATAGCAGCTTTTCCGGACACTGCACATCCCTGGTGCTCTTGATGACCTCAATCAGCTCAGCTTCTTGAGAAAGATGTAGTTTTGGTTCTCACTGCGCATGATGAGGGGCTCCACACCCACAAAAGGACAGATACATTAATCATGATGGGGCTGTTAGACTGTACCATGCAAAACACAACTCAAAACTCCTCACCTTGTTTTAGCCGCAGGCTTGGCTGCCGTCCTTGGTCTCTTCGCGGGACTCTCCTCTTCCTCTGTTGACGCCGCGGTCCTCTTCCGCTGTGTCCCCTTCTTCGTCGCCTCGTTCTTGTTTCCCTGCGCCCTTCGACCTCTTGTTCTCTCCTGTCCGTCAGCGGTCTCGGACGATCTCTGTGTTCTCTTCGTCGCCTCCGTTGCTTCCTTCGCTGCTTTCTGTTGTTTGGTGGAACCGTTCCTCTTGCCTGGTCCCTCTGACGACACCCTTGGTCCAGCTCTAGACAGGGGGCTGTCCTTGTCCATCAATGCTGCCACGCCTGTCTTTTTCTGTGAAACAAAGTGAAAAAACTACTTGTTTATAACGCCATGGTTTAAACTTAAAGAGGTCAGGGGTCAACTTATTGTTACACAATGATGGATTGCATAATCCCAGAGGCCTTTGCGTGCAAAATTATGCTAATTGCCAGCAGGACAAGCGTTAACAAAAAATATTGCAAAGACAAATCTTAATACTGGAACAGTTTGCACTATCTGGAGATCTAGACCTCACCTTGGGTGTCCACTGGAAGTTTGAGGGTAGGTAAGACTTGGTGTTCAGTGTCTGTGTCTGTAGAACAATGCAGAAAAATGACAATCATCAAAAAGTTGCCACAAAACAATGGTAGTGTTGGTCTGAACATTATGGTTATGACTGTTCTCATTTTAAAACACATGCCCCAAGATACAGTTGATTCATTCACCTTTGCAGCAGTTTTATTTTGCGGTAGAAGGAAAAAGGAGGTCTTCGCTCTGTTTCAAATTCGCGGTTAAAACAATATTATATTTTATTCTGTAGTACAGCAGTGCTACAATGGAAAGGTTTATTTGCTGGTGGAGAGGTCACTGTAAAAACCACAAAAATTAAACCACCAGGAACATTTCAAGATGTACAATGTCATTACTTACGAAGTCAGGTCTGGTGAAGAGTTTGGAGGGTAGGTCGGGTTGGACGGGGTGCTCCTTCCATGTGACGTTGGTTGCCTTCAGGACCAACAGGTTGTGTGCTAAGTCACACACAGCGTACATTTTCTGTACACAACAGACGGCAACAAACATATAAGTTTCATGAACATGACATGTTATTACCAAGACTAAAAATAGCCTTTTGTATATCTGTGACAGAATTCCATAAATACTCATTTGTTCAACCTTCCTGACCACATAGATTTCATAATGAAGGCAACTTTTTTTTTTTACCAAACTTTTTTTTAGCAATTGATTATTTGCACACTTGCATCAGTTTTGGGGTTCCCGGAGGATGTCTTGTAATCAAATCAACATGGCCTAAGTACAAGTTACTCTTTTCCAAGCTACTTTCTGTACCTCATTAGCATCCTGCCTTTCCGGACACTGGGCATCCTTGGTGCTCTTGATGACCTCGATCAGCTTCTTGAGAAAGATGTAGTTTTGGTTCTCACTGCGCATGATGAGGGGCTCCATAATGAACCACAGGCACCTACAGGGAAGTGAACAAGTAATCTTGAACCACTTTAGCTCGCCGAAGAGCTACTCTTCCACTGGTCTTGACAGAGAAGACGAGATACTATGAACATCTTATACAAGTTTGTTGTACTAGGGAAATTCCCCTAGCTCTTTTCCACTAGTACAATAAACAGTGGAATTATACAGCTTAACGTATTGTACCAAGGACTGCGACCATTTCTAGTGGCGTGCATGTTGGGTGAGTGACACAGCTGGGATTCGAACTCACGAGCTTTTGGTTCAGAGGTAGGGTCACTAACCACTAGACTATACACGCTACAAGTTCTCAAAATGTTAAATACGGTATCAAGTAAAAAAACATGAGGACAATCTAGCTGATACTAACTCTTTGATATCCTTGAGTTGTTCCACCTTCTGTCGGTCGTAGAACCTTGGATCATGTGCCAGGAGGTGGATGGTGTAAGGCACGACGTAGTCTGGCAACAGGGACATCAGCTTAGCTGCAAAGAAAACACACATATCACGGCCTCATATACTGGGTGTTTATGCACTTTTGTGCACCCAAAATTGAATCTGTGTGCCTAGTTTTTAACTGCGGGTGCACTTAGATATTAGTGTAGGGTTATGTATGCAAAGGTTTTATTGTACACTACTTGGAGTACATACTAGGATATTCTTGAAATTTAAGTGTGAGAAAGTATAATTCACCATGTTGTATTATTACAGCCAGTAGGTACCCATCTGAGTAATGAGGCTGTTGTAATGTGCTCGAGGCACCATTTTATGTCCCTTCTGAAAGACGCTGCAGCTCCAACAAGGATACCCTTCCCTGGACATGTTAGACGGAGACATTACTGGTTGTGTAAAAGAAAACTCCACCATCTTACTCTGTGCTCCTGAATGCTGCTGCCTGTACTGCCTCCTCTGTGCGATGTTCTTGTTGATGCAGGCCTTGATCTGTCTGCGCAGGCCGGGGTGCTGCTCGCGGGCGGCCAGCGAGAAGATGGACATGTACTCCAGGGGAAGCCGAAGCCGCATCAGCCCCTTGTGCAGCTTGTTGGTGAACTTCTGACGAACCTCCAAACAGGAGTCCTAAAACATGGCAACATTTTTTACCACACCAATTTAACTTCTTAAGTCTCAGATTTTTGCAGGAATATGATGTAGCAGATTGGAAAAAAAAGGGGGTTTGAAGATATGATATTCAGGATTTCTCGTATGTCTTGTCTAATTACATCTTATCTGTATCTGTATCTGTATAGCCGGTATAACCGCCCTTCGGCATAACACACCAGCTTCGCAGGTACGCGGCTCGGCAGCAGCTGGTTATATTACACTGTACGGCCTGTCACACCTAACTTTTGCACAGCTGACTGCAATCGTTCTTTGAAGCTATTTAATGAAGGTGTTCCTACAGCATCTGATGACAACGAGTTCCATTCTACTATGGTTCTCGGGAAATACGAATTTTTGAACATATCAATCCTTGGTTTATAACTCTGGTACTTAAAGGCATGACTATTTCTTGTCCTTTTCTGGGCTGGTATTAGATAATTATCAGTTGGTACATCCACAAGTTTATTAGTCATTTTGTACATCATGCAAAGCCTGGATATTTTTCTTCTGTTTTCAAGTGACTTCCACTGTAGATCTGTTTTCATTTTAGTGACACTAGCACCCCTGTCATAGTTGTTCGTGCAGAACCTGGCAGCTTGTTTCTGCACCCTCTCCAGTTTATCCTTGTCTTTCTTTGTGTATGTTGCAGCATATTCAAGGTTTGGTCTTACTAGAGACGTGTATGCAAGTGCTTTTACCTTTGCTGGGCATGCCCACAAATTATGTTTGATCACAACCGACGTCTGCTTAGCCTTAGTTGTTACTTTGTTAATATGGGTACCCCACTTCAGTCAAGTTGCTAATGTAACGCCTAGGTATGGGTGGCTTTTTGTTGTTGCTAGAGCCTGTCCATAGAACTGGTAGGTGGTTACAACTGGGGTCCGTTTGTTTGTTATGTGCATGATGTAACATTTTTCCGGATTAAACTGCATAATCATAATCAACCATGCAAAGGTTTTGATTAACATTGATCACTAGTCTTCCTATTGCTCTACAGTGAACGTAACCAGCATATGGAAAATATACAACTCTAAAAACACACACTAAAAACAATACCTCCTCGTGAATTGGTACCCTCTTCCATTGACCCATAACCTGGTCTGTCATTGATTAATGACTTGTTCTACCACCTCTGAACTCTACTTCCTGCCACTCCAGCAAGTCTGAGCATTGCACTCATCTTCCTACTCACTTCCTGCCACTTTACTGACAGTGGATTCAAATAACTATGGACACACACCAATGTAACAAACAAACAGACACACCAAAAAATAAAACACCATACACAGACTCAAAAAAAGAAAAGAAAAAGGCATCCTGTGATAGACCCATATACTATTTTGAACTATTTTGAAAGTACAGTACGTACGTTCATGAGTGAAGCCACCATCTGGAACTGGTCGAGGGACAGCAGCTCAGCGAAGACTCTCTCCTGGGCCAGCTTCAGTACGGCACAGCCCGCTGCCAGCCGTAGGTGCGCTCGCTCCGGCAGGCTAGCGCGGGAAAAACACAAGCTTATACTTCAAACTTTTCTCATCACCAGGAACACCAAAACAGAACTGTTAACTGTCGTTTCCAGGTAGTAACCTTAAGCTTTTTCAAACTTCAAAACAATGAGTACATCAAATATCAACTTCTCCACCTTACAAGTTACCTCTTAAACATATATACAGCTCTAAAGCTAGAATCAAAGAGTGAGAGAGACTTAGTATGAGTGCGAGCTATTTCAGAGAAATTCATGGAAGCAAGCTTTTACAAAAAAACTTATAATAAGAATATAAGATGGCTACCACAAAGTCGCTGCATTTGCTTTTTTTGTCCTGCTGGAACACAGATGATTCTAAATGTGACAACACTGTAGATGCTTTTTTTTTTACTTCACTTTTGGACATACAAGGACGACGTGGCACTGCACTCAAGTTTTTTCATAACTTATTCAACAGTGCCACATACAGAGAACAATATACCCATTTTTACACCAGGGCGGAGTGAGGAAAGTCGTGTTAAGTGCCTTTCCCAAGGGCACAACATCAGTGGCATCAGGGGATTCGAACCCGGGACCGCTGGGTTCTGGGCCGAACACCCTGCCATTCCGCCACACGACCCCACAAGATGCTTGTGTACCTGACTGCGCCCTTCTGCATGAGGTCCCCCTTGTTCTTGATCATGGCGTGAAGCAGTCTGAAGGTCGAAGTGCAGGAGGAGTTCTCATTACTCTTCATTCCCAGCAGCCAGTTCACTATCAGCTTCAGGGCTATCACCTAGGGCAGAGAAGTATAACAGTTATAACTATGTAGTGATTGGTTTATTGAGCAAACATAGAACAAATCGGCCTTGCAGTAAAAACTGAATTGCGCCTGAATTTACAGCCTTTACCTCAATGAAAACTTCGTAATAAATCATACGGTACTAAAAACATACACAAGTCACAATCATCAATATCGACATGTTTAAAAAAAATAATATGACGTGAGAGTTACTGACAATACAATTGAAAGCAAGGTCCCTGTGCGACACTACTGAACGAAGGCTAATGTCCAACAGTAATAACAGCTTTGCTCTGCAGTCCTATAATAACAGTTTAGTGATGTAGTCCAACAAGGAGTCTAGTCAGTGCTGGTATCACACTTGTACATGTGGTGTAGCATTCACCTTTGCCTGTGTCTCTACAGACACCTGGTCATCCTCACACCAGGTCGAGGTGGTCACTTTGCTTTGTTTCTGGAACAAAACAAGAATCTCAACACATGGAATAAAAATAGAGGCAAGAGAAACGTAAGGAAATGTTCTTCTTAACATTACTCTTCCCCATCTATCTATTGCACACATTTTTACCATTTAACCTTAAAACCAGTCTGTCAATGACTTACACCTCCAAATTCTGCTAATTAATACATATTATAATTGCTACAAACCTTGATTATGTGCGGGACAATAGTCGTTGCCCTTTGATGTTTGCCGTGGTGATAACTAAGCATGTCTGCTTGCTGCAGATGCACCCCTCTTCCGGTCACGCCAGACATGTTGAGTAATCACCGCGGCTAAACCATCGAAGGACAATCTAGGGACCACGGATTTGAACCCAGGTTCTGAGCTAAACACCCTGCCACTGCGCCACCAGAAGTCATTGACTTACGCTAAAGTCTGCTACTTAAGACATTCCATGAGTGTACATACCCTGTCCTGCATCAGGAGGTCTTTGACAATGAACTTGGCCACAAAGTTCTTCATCTGCTGTGAGAAGAGCTCGGGTGCGAGCAGTGAGAGGTGGCCCATAGACGTCAGCGCTGTCAGGAAGTTGGTCGAGTTGAAGGACAGCTTCTTCCTCAGGTGCTGTCAGGGGACACACAAATCTTAATTCACACAACAGAAGTACAGTGACTTTTGCAAGGTCTACTACAACTATACATTCAAAAAGTCAAGTGGATACAAATAAATTAACCTATACATAAATGTAAACGAATAGATATGAGTAAACATGGTACGTCTAATGTATCATTGACTACAGTATACGATTGGTTCCCCTTTCCGGTAGCGACACAGCCGGAATCAAACTCACTGCTACTAGTTCCAGAGGCAGGGCTGCAAACCACTGGACTAGGCAAACTATGTACATAATCATACAGTGGAAATACATAGGAGGCACTAACCTCAAAAATCTGATTGAAGATGCTGTCCCTGACTCCAGGGAAGATGGTGTTGACACAGCGGATGGCATGTTTAGCCTGACGTGGGGTGCCGCTCTTGGCTTTGGCTTGTAACACGGGGAGAAGGGCTCTGCAACAAGTAATGTCATCATGTCTATATCAGAGTGGATTACAGGAATAGGCAATTGAAACAGGAAGCACTTATATCTCCCAGGAAGATGTCATTTATATAAAGATCTTTTATATATACATACATGTACAACAAAATATTAGACCTATACTGTAAAAAAAGTTAAAACCCAAAAAATCTTAAACAGCTAGCTATACTGTAACATTACCTAGCAACAAAATAAGACCTAAGATAGAATCTAGAGTACAGAAAAGGTGCCTAAATTTTCCTTATCATACGAGACTGTAAAATTTCAAACAGTGGTTGGGCAAACTTTTGTGTGATTTCAGAGTGGCAAGAATAAATAAAACATATTGCACATGTATACATGAGATGATACATACGACTTGATCTGAGGGAAGCTTTCCTCTATGACTGCCCCAGTGTTGCTGAAGATCTGTAGGGCTGTATCCACTGGAAGATATACATAAAGATATGAATAAGACCAAGGTCTTGAACTTACAACTTGCAAAATGTACTCTAGAGGATCGTCACAATTTACATTTGTAGGTTGTATAGATTGTAGGGCAGGTTTTTGCTAGGGTTGGTCGGGTCACCAGAAACACAACTGAATCCCAGGCCTAAATAGTCACTACAGACTACAGATTTTACTAATTCACTAAACAATCTGTCAGTTTTCTGACTTACCAACTATTGTGTTTTCCTTCTTCAGGTATGAGAGGAGTTGACCAAAGATGTCCTGGGACTGGAATGATTCAGGGTAAATAGGAGACAGCATCTGCACAGGGAAAAAAATTCAGGACTGTATTTTAGCAGCAGTAATAAACTGTTAAATACCATCAGAATCCTATTCACAGACAAAAAGAAACAACATTTTGTACAAGACCAGAAGTCACTCAAGGAAATACTGCAAAATGAAGACGTATTCTGTTGTCACAAAGCAGTTGAAACATAAAAACTTCAAAAGGAACACTCACATTGGATATACCGTATTTCTTCTAATAAAGGACGCACTTTTTTGACATTTCAACCTTCAAGATGAGGCTTCAGGTCAAAGCCAAAGTCGGGGTGCGCACTTTATTTAGGTTTTCTCTCGAGAGAAATCGCGATGTAAGTCAGGAAGTCACCGATTATTACCCCAGCAGGCTGGCCCCGTCGCCGACACGCAACGATAATTTATGCATGTTCTGTTCTTATTCATGTTCTTATGTTTACAAGATAACGATGCTACATCATACGTATATTTTTGAAAAGGTATTCTAGATATAAAAATAATTGATTTAGCGATATTAAATATCAAATTATGAGACACCAAATAACGCTGGGTGTTTTCAACCGCGCGACTACATGTATTTCAGTGTGTCGGGCCGGCCATAATTTCGTACCCCACGCCGCTTGTACTACGCCGCTCGCGACGTCAATAATTTCCTAACCACCCACACGGCTGCAAATATGGGCACATCGTGCGTATCTGTAGATATTATCTATCAAAAACGTAATAGCTAGAATCTGAAATGTTCCAGAGTCCGCTTCAGCGGGAGTTTTGTTTTTGTTTTGACGGATAAAACGCGAAAACCCACGCCGCTTTCGGCACACTTCCGGGTTCATTGATCGCTAAAATTACGCAAAAGCCACCATCAATCCGCAAATAAATGTATGCTTTCCCGAAAACATCTTTTGGTTTTGCATTCTCTTCACCATAATGTTGCTATGTAGTCGATAAAACCGCGTTTTTATTGCGTTTTCAAGTGTAACATTTCAGACAAAGAAAAAACTTCGACCGCGATTCTGCTGCCCCATGATGCACTTCGTCTTCCCGCCTTTAGCTGCAGTATCAACCAATCAGAGACGCGTAATGCGATCATGTGACGAGGATTACGTAACACGCGAAATGCATCTTGGGGCAGCAGAATTTAAACAATATGGCGGCGGGCGATCGGCGAAATGAAATGATTTGTCAATGCAACGCTGTATTTTGCGGCATAAATGCCGAGAGACGAACTTTTATTTTATCTCAAAATGCGTTTTACACGTTTGTCTTTGACTAGCCCGGTATAAATCAAGCGGATCGTCGTCTGGTCCTTCAATATCAAGGAAGTGTGTCAGATATCCTGGCACGAGGTTCTCAGCGTGACGTTTAAACTTCAAAACTTTTTACTCAAAATTTGAGCGGAGTAGAGGGTTAAGTGTTGACCCCAAATAATGGTTATGTTTTCCCGAAAATTCCTTGAAAATGGAACGATACAGAAAGACACCAGGACTTCATAGCGTGCCGAATACCGGGGCGTGGTCACATCTTGGAGACGCGCCGAGCGACCGGCGGCAGATCGGGGGTGCGCACTTTATTAAGGTTTTTCTGTCAACTATCTCAGCTGGCGTGATTGGGGTTGCGGTGAAGCCCAAATCGGGGGTGCGCACTTTATTTGGGGTGCGTCCTTTATTAGAAGAAATACGGTAGCGTTGCCAAAGAATGTGATTTTTACAATCAAGTATAGGAAACTCCATGCAATAAAGTGATTTAAATTTGTGGGGTCTAAATTTACAGTAGGAGGGAAAAGGTGGCATTTGCAGTGTTTCAGGTTTGCGATTAAAACAACCATAGAAAAACATGTCATAATTAACAGTCTTGAAATTTTCATGGTGGTTTTACTTTTGTGGAATTCTGACCATGTGAAAATGTCTTCTTATATGACTACTGTACCAGTCTACAGAATTGTTTCAACCACAAATTTAAAACACGACCTTTTCCCTCCTACCACGAAAGTAAAGGAATTTACAGTTTTCTATGATTGTTAGCCTACCAGAATGAGCTGCAGGCCTCTCTCCTGGCCAGAGTCGCCCAGATCGTCATCCCCCAGGCCCTCCATGGTGTCGTTCAGCAGCCTGAAGAGCTGGTCTACAGCTGACGGGTCGATGATCAGCGGTGACACCTTCTCCAGAAGGTTCTTCACTGTGTCGTAGAATGGACTGGCCGGACCCTTCTGACCAAAGTGGCCGATCTTCTTCTGAATCTCTCTCTGTAAAAATGAAATATGATAATTTAGGAACAAAATTCAACCAATCAAGATTTGATTTTCTGGTGCAAAGATGCAGGAAAAGTGGACATAATTCTTACAGTTAAAATGTTTTCAATCCTGTTTTAAATGTCACAGCAGTTTAGTACAGGACACACAGTATAGTTGGGTAAGACAAGTTTTTCCTTCTTTGTTTGATACAAAGACTTAATTTGTGGTAAAGTGAATTGTATCCAGGGCTGTCTTCAGGACTCGTCCCTGGATGGAAATTTGCTTGTTGGGACAGATAAAAATTTCACCCCGTCTGTCCAAAAAATCCGAACTTCATGACATGAAATTGATGAAAATGTACTTTTCTAAGCTTAAAATGACAAATTTGACAACGAAAATTAACAACATGAGCCCCCAAACAATGAGATGGTAAAAAAAGCTGGAGACAGCCCTGACTTAATTCTAAGCATGACTGTGTTTCATGACCAGATTTATCAAAAGACGTCATTTTCCCCCCTTATCACTTAACTGAATGAAGTATAGAATGATGTTCAAATGTAATCCAGACATACCATAGTGTCTGGTGCCTTCTCACAGGTGCATTTAGGATCCACCAGTGTCTGCATGAAGCCGTGGATGCGTTCATCCTTACCCAGGATGTCCACAAACTTCTTCACCTGCTCTTGGGCCTTCGAAGGCTCAGACAGGCTCCCTGAAACATTGAGGCAAAGCAGTCATCTTCAATTGATGTGAAGCATATTGCTAGTAGCTAGTAGTGCAATGCGGCTTCGCAATGGCTAGCGCTTTTAGCCAAGCACACCGGGTCACCCCTACTCTTCTCGATAAGTGTGTTAGGTTCTTTTACGTGCAGGGGGTTGACGCTTGAGACGTATGCCTGAAGCTCCCTAATACATGGGGCTGCCGGCTTTACATCTAAAAATTTCCACAGCAAACCAAATCAAGATTCACAGAAAAGTCTGTCGACTTCCAATGTGGTCAAGTATATATATAACAGGATTAATCAAACCAAAAACAGATCACTTACTCTTAAAAACAAATTTCAAGGAAAGACATAAGATTATAAAGTTCTAGTCTTTTTCTTTTACCGTGAAAGAAAACCTGTACCATCCTTTCTTTGTGGCAATGGCATCCCACTTCTAATCAAAGCTACAGCTGCTTTAGACTACAGACTACTTACTTGCAAGAAGATTGGTCTTGGAAGCAATCATTTTTTTGGTTTCTTCAACCTGTGGATTAAACAAGAATGTCAAGTTGTCAACACAGTCTAAGCTATGATGAACACTGTCTTAAGTTGAGATTTAAACATATTACAGTTTCATCTATATTGTAAAGCTATGACTAGCTCATAAAGCTCTCTTGAATGACACAATGAAATTATAGGACTATTTCTGTAACAATCTGCTTGCATAAGACAGTAAATACAACATGGCTTTCGAACCAAGTCCTTTCCAATCTTACCTCAGTTTCTTCCCCTGCAGGATCTTCCTCCAGAAGGTCCAGGAGCTGTTTCATGTGGTTCCGCAACATGTGCTGGCTTCGGAATACTTCGTTTAACGACCTACGGGTAAAAAAACAGTGCCTCATTCAAGAAAAAAGGTAGAATACAGAGCTACTACACTACACAACAAGGAATACAACAATGGCTTCTGGACAACATTTATATGTCATTTCTATTTGGTATTCCCTATCATCAGTTGATATTTTTGTACTTTTCTGTTAAGCACTTACAAACTTGCCTGTAAGACAATAGTTTCAAACTTTCAAATGAAATACAAAAAAACACAATATCATCACAAAACAAAAAGGCAGACTTCACCTCCTTACCCATACTGCTTTGTGAACCTTCTAGTCTGACAGACAAAAATAGCAGCACTGAGGATGCATGGCAATGCTGTAATGCGCATACTGGAAATTGTAGAAAAGCACAAAGACAAAACAAAAACAGCACTTCACTACCTTGGGCCACGCCAATTTAATTTCTTGGTAAATGGACTTTTATTTTTAATTTTAGCACACAAAAAAATCATGAAAACAGAAGGCTGGGGTGAAAACTTGCACCTGACCCTGTTCACTCCCTGATACTGTGTGCACCAAAGTAAAAACATTCCTCTGAGATTCTGTTTCCACGTTATTTTTCCAATCTAGCATTTTTTCAATTTTTCTTATTCTGTTAACCAAGAAAATAAATTGATGTGGCCTTGATGTGAATTGAAAAGGTGGGGTATGTGAAAATAATTGAGTGATTGCTCCATCAGTGCTACACTACTTACTTGACAGCATGTTCGTCCAGAGTGGCGTATAGCCTGAAGAGTCGTCTCATCCTCTCCTTAGTGTCCATAGTGTAAGGAACGAGGCAATGGGTCACTGCATGTTCCACCAGCAGCCTAAAGGGTGGAAAACACACACACTGTCACATGGGTATACATTCAACAGTCATCTTCAACCAGCAGCCTAAAGCATGGAAAAACACACCTGTCACATGGGAATACTTTCAACACAATTATCTTCAGAATTTTTCTTAAAGCCTGTCATAAAGGCACAGAACTGTGGCTAGTTTACAGACCTGTCCTAAAGGCTGGTCTGGTAGTACACATGTAAGAGTTTGTTCTATGGTATAGAACTGTGGCTAGTTTACAGACCTGTCCTCAGGGCTGGTCTGGTAGTACACATGTAAGAGTTTGTTCTTGATCCAGCTAATCATCTCGTCCTCCTGCCCAGGCGTGGTGCAGTGCTCACGGTAGATCAACGCCAGGCCCTGGTTCGCCTCGCGACGGATCTTAAACTGGAACACGAAAAGAAATGAACCTTGAATCATTGGGAGTGTTAAAATGACACAGAAGAATTAATGACACAGAAACGGTTCAAACAAAGCTTTAAATAATTTCTTTGATTGACACAGATGATAGTTTACTTTTACTAGTAATGTAAATTTTGAAACCTGTGAGGTGTTTGTGTTACTATCATTGTTTCAGCTGCAAACTCTGATACTGCAGACTCTTGTTTTTACTGTGCCGTGACATTCAAGTGCTGCAAACTTGCATGAATCTACAGTAATGTCATGCCCTTGTAGTGCTAGTAGGACTCTACAACAGAAGTGTGCTTGATAAGAAAGTCTAACACAAGTTTGTAAAATAAAAATAGATCTGCTGTACCTTCTTGTCTAGCATCCTGTCCTGCACCAGACTCAGGAGCTCCTGGCTCACGTTGCGCAGGCTCTCCTTGGCCGCCTTGATGATGGACGACACCACCTCGTAGCGTACACTCTCGTCAGGGTCATGGCAACGTGCTTTCAGTTGCTCTATAAAACAGCAACGTTAAATGTCAACCTTTTCTTGTACATTAAATGGCAAGAAATAGCCTAATCATAACATCTTCCAAAGATCTGAGCACACAAATAATACTGGCTCATTTGGTACACTTGGCTTTGTTTGTATCTTGAGATATCTTTACTTCAAAATGTAAAATTTAATAACCCTGAATATGAAGTCCCTGTGTCAATGAGAAAAGCCTATGCCCCTGAGGCTTTGCCAAAAAAAAGTTACCTGTGCTACACAATTGTCCCTTACCTGTCACTTCCTCCATCATGTTCTGGTGGTTGATGAGTAACTTGTTTGCAAACTTCACACATTCCACACGAACTGACACGTTCACATCCTTAAATCTGCAGACAAGAACAAAAAGAATGGGTTTTAAACCAACAATATCTAAAAAAATACACTTTTGAAAAATATTGTGTTGACTGCATTTTTTCACAAACTTGCAATGTGCCAAGAAATAAAGAATCGAACTGAATACTGAATATCTCGCTTATGATCTCCATAAATCAAGCCAAAAGAGACGAATAAAACATGACAGTACCTTCCCAGATAGCAGTTCCACAGAGGCTTGTTCTGAGAAGATAGTTGTGACTCCTTGTCTGAGAACATGCGCGCCAGCAGACGGGTCACATTCAACCTCTCATCACCATCATTGCTCTGTAGACAGATATAGGAAACATACCAAAAAGCTGATGTGAAAAAGGTTCAGAATTTATAGCTAGTACTGCTCAGGACACTGGCACAGTTGACAATGTCAATCATTTCGTCTCCCTTAGAAGATAAAAACCGAAGCTTTGTGACCTTTTCATCAGGTCATTAACAGTCACTGTGCCATAAAGCTTTGCAAACCTAAGGCAAAGCCATTAGAATTCTGGTTATCAAATTGTGAAAAATAGTGCTTCAGTGGTTTAAATACTCAAAATTCTTTGGAAGAAATATCAAATAAATTTAGTGCTGTTCAAGGGACACATTGAGATCTGACCAACACTGTCCATAACAAAATTCTTAATACTAGCCAATAAACCATTCCATTTCCCATCCCACCGTCCCTACTGACCCTGAGCTTGAACTCCAGCTGTGGCAAGACAGACAGAAGGACGTTTGGCGCGATCAGGTTCAGCTCGTAGATCAGGTCGTAGATCCGTCCGGACGCGTCACTCTCAGACGTCTTCCCCAACACAAGGACATTGTTGAAGAACTATGATTCAAAAAGGACACAGATCAGGGGAGAGATATTGGGACACAGTGTTTCCGCCAGACCGCGACTGAGAGGCCGTCCACTTGGGGAGGGCCGTACCGCGAAAATTTGTTGACCGTACCGCAAAAATTAATTGACCGTACCGCGAAAATTTCGGGACAGGTTGCGACTCGAGCGAGCGTCATGACTTAAGTGAATTCATAGCGAAAAATACGATTTATCTACGGTACATACAGAAAATTTTCACGGAAAAATATTCAAAGGAATATATATTGTGTCGAATACGGCCAGAAATGAAGGCGAATCGCGGCAAATCACGACGTAGAGGCTGATATATGACCAGCTGCTGCCGCGCCGCGTGCCTGCGAAGCTGGTGTGTTACGCCTAATGGCGGTTGTACCGGCTATATAGATACAGATACAGATACAGAAATGCACGGGCGAAATTCTTGTTTTGTTTACGTTTTTCCTTGTTTTCTTCGATGACTTTCTTCGATTGAGTCTTGAAAAACGGGTTTTTAATGAGATCACCGTATGCCAAAGGCACCAACATCGAATCTTCGCAAGCATAACAATAGCAACAAACAAAAGAGTGTGAATGTCCAACGATATAGAGCGTCCCCACGCCTGCAGTAACAAAGAAAAACAAAGAAATTATGCCTACCTCTCGTATTTTTTCCTGATTTCTCGGCATTTAGTTTGTCTTTTTTTTTTAAGAGGACCGCCTCAGTCTAAGTTCAGGCCGTCCAAAGCGATATAAGGCCGTCATTTGACGGGAAGACGGCCCTTTGGCGGAAACACTGCTGGGACATGCTGTTATTGTGATGATCACTAAATTGTGTTTTAAGACTAAAACTGGTTTTGTCATTCCCTTGTAATCAAATTTTAACACAAAGGTAGACACAAATATATTGACAGTTTTTTGACTGACAGTTGCCTATGAGAAACACAAAATAACATTGTGTACATCTTGTGCATAAAGTGTTTGAGTTTTAAATCATCAACACACACACATGCTTTAAAGAGAATATCTGACAATGTGGTTATGTACTCACAGTCTGGATATAGGGTTCGATGGCTTGGGAAGTCCGCTTGATCAAGTCCCTAGCCAGTTCATAGGCCTCAGGGAGCTTGCTCTGTAAGATATAGTACATAAAATATCAATCATTTGTACAAATCTCATGAAAACTGATTTATCATATTCATAATGTAGAAGAAGTAACTGTAATCACTACATTGCAGCTGATATTAGTTTCATTACATACCAGATTATAAATATTCTACTAAGCCTCTACAAACTGTTCTTTACAACTGTGAACTGATTGAGTTTTTGCATAAAGCATTTTGACAAAACTGCAAGACAACTACTGTAACGTTTTTTAACAGCACTGTATCAATTTTACTGTCATATTTTACAATACAAAATGCCAATGAGAACTGCACATCCAAAAATAATTAGAGTACATATAAGAAAGGAGAAAAAGTTTAAAACCTTAAAAAATACAACAAGTTTGAAAGTTTAACCTTCTCCCTGCTACTTAACTCTGTAACCGAGAAAGAATGGGTGCCGAACAGCTAATTCAGTGTGCTAAAGGTTAAACTCCCAACCTTCTGTGGCTCGATGATCCTCATGAGGATGATATCCAGCAGGTCCTGTGACACAGAGTCCCCCTCAGTGATGATGGGAGACATCATGTCCAACATGAAGGTTCGGACCTTGTTGGAGTGGCCACGACTGGGTACAGAGAGCAGAGAGATTGTGGGAACAGTAACATTCACTGAAAGTGTAATACAACTAAGGCTGGGTCATGATTAAACAGTTGGTGCCTGTGCCTAGACCCCACAGTGAGAGAGCAAATAAAAACAAGGCTTTCAACCATTGAAAACCCTGTCTTGGTGGGATTTTTTGTGAAATCTGGGCAGTTTAGGGGTGGCTATGGTAGGAAAGACTCTATACGTGTTGAATTAGTTTGAAAAAATGACCTTCCTCCATCTTGGGGTTTTCCGCACCCTCGTGAGATAGTGGAATGATTGCCAGACGGTTGTCTGGAGTCTAAAGGACCAAATGCTCTAATTGGAGGGTTTATTTGCAGACTAGCATAGAATTTGTCTGAGATCAGGTTAGCATTTAATGGTAAGTTCTTATGGTCTGAAGTTTTGATTCTTGAAATAATTACACCTTATCTTTCTCCGTTTTCCCATAGGAGTACATGTATTACTGACATATACTGGAACAGTTAAGTTCCCCCTACAGCCCAGAGCCCTAAAACTATCAAAAACAGCAACAAACTTACTGTACAATGCTGAAGAGAGTTTCAAACAGCTGGTTGAAGATCTCTCCGCAATCCTCCAGTTCAAAACAAATGTTGAACGACTTGACCCAGGATAGGTTCTGGAGAAGATGGCAGAGTATTGTTGTAAGATATGGGCAAGGAAACTATTAGTAACAAACATCTGGTCCTTCCATCAAATATTGAATTGATATACCAGGATATGTAAATAATGAGTAGTTCTAATGATTTGCTCAGGTGGACAGAAATGAAATGGTAAATAATGAGTGTTCAGGGAAAATTAATTACCAAAGGGTAGAAGGTAATAATTGATTTTTTTTCAGGAAAGCTAAATCAAATACATTGAAGTACTAAAGAACGTGGGCATTGATACATAACTTATATGTTATAAATCTGTGCCACAATTTCAATTTCAGTGTCAAATGGCTGCTGTAAGATTGTAAAGTACAGGACATTTTCTTACCTCTAAGAGGTAGAAATATCTCTTAAACAGAGCTCCGTTTATGTCCTCAAGACCCCTCAGCTGCTTAACAAGGAACAGGAAAATTTCCTGCAAAAACACAGAAAAAGTGGATTCAGCATCATACAATACAAATCACACAAAGTGTATATGCAAATTGAGCATTACTAAGTCAGAGAGGCAGCTCAAAATAATTCTTGTTAATAAGCTGTATTCATGACTACTTCTGCCATAGCAATCAATTTCCCTGCTCCTCTGTCATTTCATAGTAAAAATCAATTAAGAGGTACAAATCGAGAACAAAGGGCTTAAAGGAAAACTTGAATATGACTAGCATTACCTCCCTAAAATTAGTATAGATTTCCTCCTCAGACTGTGTTTATGTTGATTTTCTAGTTAAGCAATATTCTTTTAAAACCCAACAACAAACAAATCAAAGTGGTATGCCCTAATGAAATCTTTCAATTTTGTCAAATGACATCTCTCACCTTCAGCTGTATGGGATCCTTATACGGCGCTTCGGGAGCGTAAATGCGGAAGATGTCCGCGATGCAGCAGCCCACGATCAGCTTCACGTCCTTGCTCTCGTGGTGCAGGAAGTGTTCCGATGCCAGGTGAAGCGACAGCGGCTCGTAGCGCTGCTTGTCCTCCTCCTGATCCTGGTCCATGTCCGCAAACGTCTTGGCCAGGACCTGTGCAATGTTAATAATACAGTGACAAATGATCTGTTCACTACATACTGTGAAGGGATATCCCCGATGAATGGAAAAGTGGCGCTCCTTCATCCTGTTCTAATCCCAGCTCCATCCTGTTGATTTTCAAAGTAAGGGTATTTCTTCCAATAATTTCTCAGCCAAGCCTGTCATTTTGCTCAAAACTGAAGATTTCATTAATTGTAGACAAGATGCAAAGCGGAAGTTGCAGGAAATGACTTCCATTCGTGTCTTGAAAAGGCAAAATGCAACAGCTGCGCCCCCCTCCAAACCTCCCTCCAATACCACATGTATCCTGTGCTTGGCACCCTCCCCTGCCCCTATCCTAGCCTGCTCTATATTTCTGGGGAGATCCCAGATACAGGGACAACAAAAAGGGTCATTTTGAATCGACTACATGTATAATGGCAACAAAATAAACTTGAAGATCATTAACCCTTAAGCTGCCAGGTTTTTTAGCCAAGTAAAAATCAAAAATGTTTGACCCCTGACCTCCCTCACGAAACCCGCGAAACACCCAGCGGCGCTAACTCCCCTAACTTCCCGGCTTCGCGCGCTACACGCACGCAAAGCTGTTTTGTTCTGGGGAATACCCTATCCCGGTTATAACCGGGTCCAGCACACAAGGCATATTTCTGTATCCCTAATTAAGTCGGGACTGGCAGCTTAAGGGTTAATATTGTACAGGTACAGTCAAACCTGTATTAGCGGTCACCTTTGCATAGCGGCCACCTGCCCATAGTGGTCACTTTTTGTCGGTCCCTTGAATTTTTCCCATTGACATAAGCATTAAGAATTCGTCTATAGCGGTCACTGTCCAACGCGGTCGCGGTCACACGGTTTTCAGTCCCGTGGGTCTGGAAACACTGCCGATAACGGTCACGGCGCATGGTCGGCCGGCAAGATTCGGGAACCTTCTTTCAAATCTCGGTAGAAAAATAACAGTGTTATCCATGAAAATGTTGTGTATGGTTTTATTTTGCTTCTGGTGTGGGTTTTGAATTTCCAAAACCACTAAGACGCCAGACATTTGCAGACAAACAGAGCCTCTTGCGCGCGATCCTAGCAGGCTGGACGCTTTGTTTACTTGGGTTACTTCACTAGTAGTAGCATGGGCGAGCAGTTTGTTAAAAAAAATACAGACACGCCTTTTATCCTCTAAAAAGGTTATAAAGTCATCCATTCTTTGTATATCTGTTTTCTTTATTTAAAGAACTTTTTTGACTAAATAAGTTTACATTTTGTACTATTTAATATAGAGTAAAATCATACCCCACACATTGTAGCTGCACCTACATTACAGTAGACTATTCCAATGACCTCACAGGTGCCATCTTGTAATTTCTCCCGTCACGGGAATCCAACCCAAACAGTCAGTTTAAACAGGCTGATTTTACCGTAATAATCCGCAATTTTCTGCTGATAAATAATGTCACCGCCCAATTTAAAATGACACGGTTGTCTTCGGCAACATTTCGGTCGCATGTGCATCGGATTGGGGGCGGATCGATGGATCGACTTGGGACAAAATTATGTGCATGTGGAAAAATCGAGACCGACCGAAAGCAGAACTTGAGTCATCTTGAGCCGATCGTCGTCTTGTGGAAGTGGTCGGTAGACCAAGTTTGACTGTACACAGTGTACATGTATGTGAATAAATGTTTCTCAGTGGGTACAGAAAACATGTGCCACTTATTGCTCATGGTCAATCAACCGTTTCTATAGAGCGGCCACCTGTCCATAACGGTCGATATTGGTCAGTCCCTTGAGTGACCGCTATAGACAGGTTTGACTGTATAAGACTGTCTGTAAGTCTTACCTTGAGTCTCCTGATCAGCTCATCCTTATGCAGATCTTCCGACAGTTCCTTCACGCCTTCTGGGTACACCACCTTCAGGTGAGGTCGACCTCGGGAAGGCATGGCTGCAACCTGTAGAACAATACAGAAGAAGTCTTAAGTTTGCATGATCTACATACCTCAAGAACATGGCACACCTTACTAGCAAAGCACTGTTTGGAAAAGAAGGCAACCTTGTTGGTTGAGAAATATCATGTTCATGAGATATTGTGAATAATGCAAAAATCCATATGCGGTGTACCAGAAGACATACATGTAGCTATCATCATCATACATGTATATGATATCATAATTCATATATCATACATTATCATAAAATAACTATGACAAGCTGTTACAGTGACACCCTGTGTATCACACAAAGGTTCAAAAGGTCATATTTCCTGAATGGGGTCATTTTTCATATTTCACAGCCTTTGTTCAAGCACTATTTTCACTGTTATCCTCATTTAGTTGACCTGCAATGCCTCAAGCAAGCTTTGCACATTGTCTTAGAGTTTATAAGGATGTTTTACCACCTAGCTGAACCCCTGCCAGGATGATTCACTCATATTTATGGACATTTTACCATCACCTGTACAATTGGGTTAGGGTTAGGCCTCAGGGCAGGGCTCTAGCCAGCCTGAAATTTTATCCCGTAAGCCCTAAAATGTTGTACAAACCTAACATATCGAGCGCCGAAGGCGCGAGGCGTCGCGCCGTAGGCGCGACAATTCTAGGGGGGTCCGGGGGTATTCCCCCCCGGGAAATTTTAAAATCTAGACCCTCTGAAACGCTATCTCCAGCATTTTGAGGGGTAAGTTTGGGTGAAAAATTAATTGGGCCTTCGTTGTATACAATCGGCAAATAAATGAAATTTAGCACAACAAAACTTTCTTATTTATTTGACAAATAAACACGTGAATTCAAGTCGGCAGAAATAAAACATTTTCAACACCGGTCGACGCGTCGTACCGGTCCCGTTTGCGCCCTGTACTAAATATAGTAGGAAATGAGACACCCTACATTGGATAGAACGCCCTAAAGACGTTCAATATTTTCCTTCCGTGTTTTCCATGGTCGATTTCTCCGGTAACTTCCACTTGATTTGATCAAAATTCGTCGATTCAAGCCCCATCTTCTCACCAAATATCAATTTCTGATAAAACCTCGCGGATTCGCGCCTCTCGTGAACCGCGAGACTTGTATGTCATTGGTCGATTTTCCGTGACGCGGCGTGAACGAACGCTGTTATTGGTAGATGATATCTGATTCTGAGGTCTAAAACTATCAACACCAGTTTTCGCGGGAAGAGTGCGTGTAACTCGGCGTAAAACTTTAACAATGTTTACCAAAAAAATACGGAAAGCCTGGTAACTACCGGAGTATTTTTTGTGTGGCTATAACTAGCGGTGAACCGGGGAAAACAGCCGAAAAAACGTCAGCCCGATGCGACCGGCCAGAATTGTAGTGGGGCACTAGTAGTTGGGAGGGGGGCACACGATGCTGATTTTCTCTCGGCCCACGAACCACTGGCAACCTCCGCGCCTCCGTTTGTCTGCTCTAAAGCCACCTTGAGGTTGTCACCTGCCGCCGGCGGAAGATAGAAATGGCCTGAATCGACCTCGCTTTAAACTTCCGCTTCTTTTCTGGAGATCTTTGAAAAAGTTCAAGTCCTGTCTATATCTTTTCTCCCGATTTTTTTCCGTCAAGGTTTACGGATTGGTCTTGAATTTTTTCCGTAACACGCAGCAAAGTTCCGTAAATTTACGGCAAAACTGGCGCTGGCTAGAGCCCTGCCTCAGGGTAAGGACGTTCTGAATATAGATTTCATATCTTCTTGGCCAAGATATATAAAGGTGAGGATCATTAGGGGTTAATATGAATAATAATCACAGTACAGGTGACAGCACATCGTCCACATAAAATGACGAAAAATCCTGCTGTTAAAACGTCTTGGCGGTAAAACATTTAGAAACCCTCTACTTTTTTCTAGGATCTTCAAGGACATGAAACTGATTGAAAGTTAGAAACTTAGATGCCATTCGATAATGCATCGGAGAGAAATTATGATGTGGCAATCTAAAGATGGAGACAGGGCTTTTTTGTTATGTACAATACTATCACATGATAACACAAGCAACTCATTGAATTAAAGCATTCTTGAGCTCTAAAATGTGCATAATAACTAAGGAATAAACACCAGAGTGTAAACAAAAACCATTCCAGACTGAAGCCATGCGTCATGTCAATGACTTATCTGGTTTCATCAACTCCAAATAAATTTCACCAAAATATTTCTCGTCAGAATTTCCTCTTACATGAGAGTAGATGCAAATCACAACTTAAGACCTGCCAAATTGAAAACAAAGGAGTTTCTGTGGTAAGTTATCGTCTTGGGAAATGTAAGAAAGAGCATAATTTGTGACTGAAATGTCGTTGTGCACGAATGCCCCCTGTAAAAATTCCACTGCGAGACCAGTGGGTTATAATGACGAGCGAAGGGACCTCCTAGTCCGGTTATTTCTGACAGATCGTGAAATTTTCAGCCATCCTGTTTTGCTTTGTTCTTATGGCTTCCTTTTCGATCTGTCTGAAGAGGTGTGATAAGCCTCATTCACGCCAGGGAGCTCTCAAACCAACCCACTTCCCGACAGGACCTATCATCAATCATGGAGCTCGTGTGTGTGTGTGCAAACCTCGGCAACTTTACCTTTTTGCATGTGTTGCTGGTCCGATTCTTCTCAACTTAACCTCGCCGCAGCACCCTCTCTCGATGAGGTAGCTAATCCGAATCTCGATGACCCGGGTGTGCTCTTGCTGGTCGTCGAATTAGACGTGTTTTTCAGTGATTACGACGGACATGTAAATAATCTTGGCCCACTTCTTTGAATCAAAATGGCGCGAAATAATGCTATACAGTCCCATATGAAAGACCGACTCTCATTGGTCACTTGCACAAAGCTGAATCTCTATTAGGGACAAACATTCCAAGCTCGGGTACATTTTCTGTCGTTTTTAATGAATTTTTATTGTAAGTATTATTCAAATGAAATGAAGTTATTGCTCTGTAATGTGAAATATTGCGAGTCTTTCCGTAAAAGTCCACATATATTTATATTAAGACGCTTAAAGATACAACCAATCACAGCGGAGGTTTCAAAAATCTTTTTTTCATCTGGTTGCAAAGATCCTTGGGAAGTGCTTTTTCATTTACTGTGTCTTATCATGTCATGATTTCATCTTTTCAGAAAAATATACTTAAGATATTGTATAATCATAATTGTATTGGAAAAGTGTCAAAGAAATTATTGTTTTCCTTTAGTTAGAAGAACAATAATAGGCTAAAGGTCAGATGTCGTGACCTGAAACGTCACGCGCGCCAACCAGTGAGTGTGAGCCAAGGACTTCCTTGTTTTGTTGTTGTGAAGTTGACGACATTTTATCTCCGTTGTTTGTGGGTCTATATGTGTCAGGTTCCCCAGAGTTATTCCAGTAATCCGAAGTATCCATGCCACGACGCCGAAAGACGGGAGCCAGGGGTGGCAGCCCCGAAAAACAGGCGGCGAACGGTGCCAACAATGTGCCAGAGGGTCGGACAATGTCGACATCTTCGGACGATGGCGCGGGAAACGCCGCGGAACTCAGTCCCAAGGAGCGGGAAAAACTCGTGGAACAGCTCCAGGAAATGTTCTCGAAACAGTTGGACCCGGGAGTGGTGTACATCGTCCTGGCAGAGAGCGATTTCAAAGGTAAAATCGGGGCCGTGTATTTTTCAAACATCTTGGTTGTAACAAAATGTTCTTTGTTCGTTACAAGAAGTCGTAACACACGCATGTGGCGCCATTCTTCTCGACCAACAAAATCACCTGGTGTTCTACCCCGGGGCAACAACTTAACCACAACAATCGCAATCTGCGTTCCGCCCATTTCAGAGCGATCATCGGTTGATCTGCGTATGAAAACATCTCTTTACCATATCACACACTAGTCGTATACATGTAGAGACGCATTGTGTTGGGCCATTTTTGGTGACATCATTTTTTCAGACGTGGCTGTCCCGCGCTTCTGGTGTGGAGTGGACCGGAAGTAAACATTTCAGCATGAGTGTTCACATTCCACTGATCGTATATTGCAGCCATAACAATCAAACATAACATTCTCGTCCTTTGGTCTACTACATGTATTATCATGGCAACGAGCACAATTTTTATGTAAAACTTTTATGTTTTTACGTTCTATGATTAACAATAAAAGCAAGATTGACCTTTGGCTGCTTTATTTTCAGTCTACCATTACACAATTACACCTGTAACCATCCTTTGATGTAAAGAGTACTAGTATATATTTTGAGATCTACTGTGAGGTCTAGACAATTATGCTAATGTTTGCAACCACACCACCTGTAGATATTTCCATACATAAATAATGCAAGTCATCATGTTCTGTGGGTGGTACCTGTCCAACGCTATCAGATTTCAGGCGAACATTCCAACCTTTGCTGATAAATGATCCTCTGCCAACCCTGTATTCATTCATTTGTGAAATACACATAAGTGGATTATCATAAACTTCAACACCAAGTCAAACATTTCTCAATTGTTGTGTCTATCTGAGGTGTAGAACAGGTGTTAATCACAGGTTATCGCTATTATTCTTCCATTTATTGTTACATGTACATGTAGTGGACTACTAAATAGATTTGTATTTTTGTTGTGTTTACCTATGTTGTACAGTAGGACCGATCACCCTTTATTGTTCCTTATATTTATCACTATGTATTTAGTGATGTTTACTATTCGCTTCATGGATGCATTCAAAGTGGACCACAGAGTGGATATCAGATAAAGATGTGTTTTCTGGTAATCTTTTTCCTGATCTCCAGATAACACACTAATGATATTATCAAACCAGCATTCTTGTTTTAACCCTCTGCAGTCTCAAGAAGCCTTTTTTGCTCCCAGCTTGTATTGGTCATGGTATTAAGTAACATGTCAAAAGTTAGGGGCTGTCACAGTTGTGCGTATATGAAGTCCATTTGAGTTCAGTATTGGCATTTTTGGGGCTTGGGTAAAGTTTCGACCGAAAAAGTAATTTTTTCGGTTCAGTAAGCAGGCTGTACAACAGTGGGTCAAAGCAAAAAACTTCTTCCCCACAAACTTAACCTAAGCCAACAAAAGGCCAGTACGGAACTCATATGGACTTAATACACACACAAATATGACAGCCCCATTTAAGACTTTGAAGAGGTAACTTGACATGGACGAGAAACGACAACTCCTACAGCCACATATAAAGAGTACTGGCCATGTGTATGCGATTATGTCTTTGGAATTGTTCCAGAACAAGGATACATCCACTGTTTTAAACTTGGCTGTTTGTGCCAAAGATCACATGTGATGCCTCCAAGCACTTCTTGGAACAAGGGAAGACGATGCCCAGTTTGTATACTCATTTCATGGGATTCAGTAGGTTGGAATGTTCAGGGGAATGCAGGCACTGTTTCAGTGAATTGTCATCATGCTAAATCAACAAATAGACCTTGGTACTGTGTTTTTAGAAGGAAGGACTATTCCATTCACTGCATGTGGGTATGGATTTTGTTTAGTTTTTATTTATTTTATTTATTCAAGATGAAATTAAGTTATTGAAATATCTGACTTACAGTTATAAATTTGGGAAATATATTTCAGAATTAAGGTTGCAGGTCAAGGAAAAAAAAAATTTTACAAAGGAAAGAGGTGGATCCCTAAATGCATTTTTGTGAATTGTCTCCCATATGATACTCAAATTCAAGATTTTATTTTTGTCCATTGAAGAAAAAATATTACCAACTTTATATTTTATTACCAGTTTCTTAAAGCCCCCGTCACAAATCAAGAAATTAGCTCGGCCGACTTGTCGGCGAGCTCCAAATGGCGATTTTCGGGCGAAGTACGGCCGACGTCCTGTCGATTCTACGGGCTTCGGGCGAATTTTCGGAGCTCGGCCGACGTTCGCGTGTCACTGGAAGCTGCGCTTAAATTCAGCGAGGCCTCGGCGACGATTTTTTAACTCGCACAGCTCGTCAACAGTTTGCCCGTAGCTCGCCCGAGCAACGCCCAGCGCTCGGCCAATATTCGGGCGGGCATCCGAGGATTTTAGACCCGATTTTTGGTCGGTCGGAGGTCGCCCGAACTCTTCGGCCTCGTGCGAGCCTCGCACGGGCCTTGAACAATAATCGGACGACCGTCGTCAGTGTTCCGGCCGACTCATGAAAAGTAAGGCGTGCTTCGGGCGAGCGTTGTGCAGGTGTTGATGGGAGCTTGGACGGGCCTCGGCCGAATTCCTTCTTGTTTATAGATAAAAGGAAACGACAGTTTGGTTTATAACATAAGATGATAAATGATACTGCAATATTAACTAATACTAATTTCAACTTGTCGAAGAATGCTGCCAAACTTTTCTAATGAAAGACAATTCAATGCAAAGTTAAATTTTCATTAAAAAAAATTATAAATAAAATGTTGACACCGAAGACAATGCTTCTTGTTTCTATTTTGGTATTGGTTTGGATGTTTCAATTTGTATATTAATGAACTGGGGCTTGACTTTTGAGGTTTGACTTCACTTCCTGAGTTTTTTCTCCACAAAATGACTAGTTGAAAGTCCACTGAGTCATTATAGATCTATGTTTGTCTGCCGAGGCACGCCCAGGCGTCGGCAGGGCGTCGATAGGCTTGTCAACGGTCGGTCGAAGCTCGGACGGCGTTCGCCCGAGCTTCGGTCGATTTCTATTTGGTGAAAATTTTTGGATCGGGGTTAAACGACTGATCTGTTGACTTTGTGGCTCCTGCACTTGTATTTTGATTGGTCTATAACAAAATTCCTCTTTATGTGATTATTTTCAGTGTGCCCACCTACTTCACTTGTGCCCTACAGATTTGCCACAACTCAGAAAGTAAAGTTGGTCCAAATTTGAGATTGTTACCAGGCCATTTGATTCTGACTTCGTCCGTGTCCAAGAGATGGTACCGTCTTATGTGGGATTTATGATTATTAGCGTTCGACGGACGTCGCCCGAGCTCTGTTCAATTTGTGACGGGGCAGGTTTTCAGTGAAAAATACGGTCGACGCTCGGACGAATTTGAAATTCGGCGAGCTTCCGGCGATCTACAAAATCGGCCGATGCTCGCATGAATTGTGACGCCGGCTTAAGAATGTACTAGTGCCAGGTGGTAACATTCAATCATTGTCACCTTAAGAAAGAAGCAATTATTCACCTTCCCGAGAATTAAGCCTGGGGCAGTAGTGCTGTAATTGATAGATACTATCTGTGAGGCCAGTAATACCTGGGAGTCAGCAAAGGTAAACAAAACTTCTGACCCGTCCAACTGGTCAACTGGTCATCAGTGTTGCCAGGCGACAAATTTTAGACTGACCAGGGTGTGGTAATTGTGTGACGCAATGGTCAGTTGAATCGTTTTGTTCCTTTTTTATTGCAATTTAAATTTAGGAGACAAAACTTATATAGATTAACTGTAGATTCATTGATTTTCCCTGTTGTTTTAGTTACCCGTAGGAAGTGAGTGAGGAAGGAATAGGCGGCTTTGCTGTGTATTGAATTTGCAGTTAAAGCAGTTCTGTAGTATAATAGTATGAAAATGCATATTAGTATGCGCCGACATGAATTCACAATGGACAGGTCCCTGAAAGTTACAAAATTTACATTAAGCTTTTTTGTCTTTGTAAGTGTCAACTACCGTATTTTCTTGATTAAAGTACGCACCCCAATTAAAGTACGCACCCCTGATTTGGGGCTAGTTCAAGACAAATTTGCAGAACTGAAACGTAAAGGCAGAAACCTCAAATAAAGTACGCATCCCTTCTCCATTGATCTGGAACACATTTTGAACAGAATAAATTCAAATTTATGGGGTTCCTTCTCTTTTCTCTAGGTAATTTTGCTTATATCAAGGACTTCTACATAATGCCATTCATTAGATTCATAAAAGATTCTCTTGTTAACCCCGGCGGCAACATCTCTGCTAACTTGAGAATTGCCTACGACAAGTTGCAAACTTCTCAAACTGGCAGGTATTGAGCCATGCATTGCTGCACCACAGCTGGGTTCCTGGCTTGATTGAGCAAGGGTTTGAGGTCCTCTTCCAATTTGTCCGGCAATAACCTTAAATAAAGTACGCACCCTGACTTTGGCAATGATTTGTGATGCCTTTTAAATTTTGAAATGTTTAAAAAGTGCGTACTTTATTCGAGTAAAAACGGTATATTTGTTTTGGTATACAGTGACTTTTTCTCTTGATCATGCATGGTTAAATTTTGTCTCTGAATTGAGATTAATGTATACATGTCTAGTCCCTATGATGTGAGTTGTCGGTAACTCTAGTAATCTAGCAATATATTATCTTAAGCCCACAGGGCAGAAACTGCCACAAATTAACATAGATGTATACGTCTAGCTTGGGTGACCTATTTCAGGTCCGAGAATAGGTGCGTCATGAATGAGCTATAACTAGCCTGACCTTTCTCACAGCCAGAATGTGTGTCCTACAAACGTGATGCTGACTTTACAGTTGTTTGTATACCTCACTAAGCTGGTGTGAAAACTATTACTCATACAGGTAAGCCACAGTCCTTTCAAAAATGAAATTAACATTCTAATGGTGGATGATTTATTACTTGGCTCTGTGACAGTGTTTTTGATATGACCCTGACTACAACTGCTTATAGCCCTCCCCCGACCTCAGTATGTGTATTAGACTATAGTTTAGACGGCTTTAAAAGCCACTTTACCTTGCCAATTAATGCACTTGATTCATAATGCCATTTTCATGGCCTTGATAGCCTATGTCCTTGATTAAGTGTGTGATGGAGTAGAATCACTCAAGCTGCAATTGAAAATTCATGGCTTAGTGGTAATGGACTTTTCAAATAATGTTCTTGGTAACGTTTATGTTTTTTCGTATCCTGGGTTGAAACTTTCCGAATCTAGTTTTGAACATGTTGAGTACGAGGGTATTTGAACACAGTGATGTGATAGTCGTAGGAAATACGCTAGACGAATAGGTGATTTTTTTTCAAATCCTGGGATGAAACATGGATTTCTGAATGTAATTTTCAACATATTGTTTGTGAGGTGACTTGAAGCCATTGAAAGCCATTGACGTATGCTTTAACAATTGTGACGGTGGTAGGAAATACACTAGAAGACTTACGGTGATACTTTCCGTACTCTCAACACGTACGGAGAACTTATATGGAAGTACTACGCAGGAGAAAGGACACCGTGACGTAATGCCTCAGGTAGGCTAAGTGGGGATGAGAACAAAGTGCAGGCTTCAACACATGCCTCCGGGACCTACTTACAAACCACAAGTGATATACTGGGTCACTGCTTTCAAAATTGAAGGTCTCCGAGTAAGTCTTTAAAAGCGAGTTACATCATCTCAACAGAAAGACGTGTGTTTGCTTTTAGTCAAGCCTCAGGGTGCATGTGACACTTCAGAAGTGTATATTTCTGTAAAAACCAGGCAGGCTAGTGTTCTGAGTGACGTTTTTGTTAGCTGTCATGAAAAGTAGAACATAGCTTAAGGTTTCAAGGCTGTCGTTGAGTTGTTCAGTCTACCAGACACCCACATAACGCCTACATGTAACACGTTTCTTTCTCGGATGTCTCAAAGTCAACCAAGCTGGGTACTAGCTAGGAACATTTTTTATACCTTAACACTTGAAGTGAAGTAGGCAACATGTTTTAAGGCTGTCATTGAGTCGTTCAGTCAACCAAACAACCACGTAAAGTCTGCATGTAAAACCCCACTGCAGATTAACTAGACAAGAGGAACAAATGCATAGACTCAATTTGAACCAAGGTCAAACCAGCCCTCTGGCTGTATCAGACCAGAATACTAATTTACGGAGGGGAGATTATATAGCAGGGTAGGTCATGGCTGTGTGGGAGGCTTTTCTGTGGTATTTTCTATAACATAAAGTGGTCTATGATGATCACAGTTGAGCTTAACTGGTTTTTAATATGTTCTTTGTGTTTGGTTTGATCTTGAAAGTCAATATCTGTAACATGTGCAGACGAGATATGGTACATTGCATGATTGGTGTTACCGGTATGTAGGTTATGACGTCAGACTTATATCATGGTAGCTAATCTTGTGTCGTATTTGTTATCATCTGAAAGGTCAGATGGGAATAAGAATTCCAAGCATCAGACGATGCTAGTAAGAATATCTACTCCTTTACCATCCTAGTTTTATGCTCTTCCACACATCTGTATATCAATTCCACACATCTGTATATCAATGTATTATAACTATAACATAATAGCTGTTATACAATGTTTTGTCTGGGTGTCAAAAATGATATACTGTAGAAGGGGAAATGTTTTCCATAGTTTTTATGTCTGCGGTTTTCGTGGTGATCTCTTCACCGCAAATTTAAGATCACCACAAAAATGTTGGTTTTGTGTTCTGCCCGCCTACTCCCTTGTTTCCACTAAACCTAAAACTGCCGCAAACACTCCATTTTCTCTCTACTGTGAAATTAAATCCCCCAAACAATTCTTCTCTTACAGTGAATGTAGAAAAAACTAACAACTAGGAAGACAACTGTTGGTGCCAAAATATGAGACGTTTAGGATGTGATTTTTACTCGAAATATTGCATTTCTTTTTTGCAATGAGAATAAATGTCAAATCTGATTCTGTATTGATTGATGTGGCTTTATGTTTAATTGTATGGAAGAATGTTAAAGATGTCATCGATATATGAAGCTGATATTAATATCTGACATATCCAATCCTTCTCCTGTGTTTCTCCAGTTGAAGAAGCAATGGAAGACCTCCTCATGCTGGCATGTGAAGCTGACAAGAACAGCAAACCTGGAGCAGGCCCGTCTCCCAACGTGTTCTCTCAGATAGCCACCGAGCTGGTCTCAAACAGAAAACACCCCTCAGCTCAGCCAACCAAAGAATCAAAGTCTGAGTCTCAAAATACATCAAGTTCTGTCCAAGATGCTTCAGCTCCAAAACCAGGTGCTACTGGGCCGGTTTTAGAACAGGCTTCACACGCAGACACTCCACCGACCACCACTGTGAACAGTACGGCAGGGTACTATAGTTTCTACGGGGCACCGCTCGGTTTTCCATCCGAAAGCAGATTTTCTGACCCATCTGTGATAGCAGTCGGTACGATTGACTATCAGGCATCGAGCAAGCTTGCGGGAGAAGTGTCTGGAAAATCCCCGTCTATAGAACCAGGTGCCTCTTCATCCAATCACAGCAAAGACTCCATAAAAGATGGAGTTGTTGAAAGCACTGTCCCCCCATCAAAAGATAGTTGCCCTACCGATCACCCATCCCCAAACAGTCGCTCTTTTCCAGTCAAGCTGACTTCTACATCACCTGATAGTGATGCAAATCTACAGACGGACAAGGAATTCCAGAGCGTCCAAAACTTGCCTTCGGAATATTCCCTATTTGGTGCTAACTCCCCTCATGTTGCAAACGGACACGCTCACCATGCAGGAACCTCGCATACCTCTGGGGGCATGGACGGCTCCCCGATGGCCCACCTTCGCCAAGAAAGCAATGTTGCTGCTGACTTTACCTTCCCCACAACCTTGAGAACAGATGAAGGTCAAGAAAACAAGTTGCTCCATAGAACTTCTCTTGTCAGCAGGAAGTCTGTCGGAGCAGACAGCCCATCTACAAGGATGCTTAAGAGCAAAAAGCCCAGGTTAAACCTTAAGATACCATTCGGGGATGAGAACACGCATATTGAGATTTACAGTGAGATTCAGACGCCTTTATCTCCCGGTGTGTTTGACTTTGATGATGAAAAGCCCTTGGGTAAACCGGAAACTCCGAAAGTCAAAGACCCCATCTCAAAAGCTGCTATGGAAGCTTTCCAGTCCTTTGTAGAAACTGAGGTCCCAAACAATCACAAGGACAGCTTTGACAGCGCGGAGGATAGCGATGACGATGCCGCTGATATCCTCTTCTCCCTCCCTGCTAGCGTTAGAGAACTGTCCCCCTCCCCCGAAACAACAGAAGATAGCTTGCAGGCAAGCAACAATGCTATACCTTCAGAACATAGCCAGTCACTTACAGAACCTCTCGAAAAAACAGGGACATCAACAGATAAGTGTGCTATGCCCAATGAGGAAACAGCCTCTAATCATTCCAAAACCAGCAATACAGAAAATTCTTCCGTACCCCAGTCTCCTACTGAAGAAGATAACAAAGATCAATCAGCTGATGTAGCTAGTAAGTCCTCCAAATCATCCTCCTCTTGCTCCTCCCCAGATAAATCTGCCTCCTCAGCATCAAAGTCTCCGAATCTCCTGTTCAAAATCCTCCCCAGAGTAATGAATTACCCCTCCGCTGCCTCCTCTCCAGACACAAACGTCGAGGCAGACAAGGAAGTGGCAGAAATTATGGAAAAGGCCCAAAGTTCAAAGTTATCTGTTGACGTCCCTGAGTTTGTCCCCAAACAGGGACACCTGTTGACACCGGGGGACTTTGTACCCCCCATGGTGCCAGCAGGTCACCCTGTTCCCTACCCCTCTGAATACGCAATGCACTTTCCCCACCCACCATCCGACCCATACTGGCACCCACGGTTTGGAATACCGGTCCATCCCCCGTTCTTCTCCCATCCCCCTCGAATGCATGTGTACGGCCCCCACATCGCCAGGTTCCCTCCCCACATCCCCATGTACCCCGCACGGCCAGTGGTTTCTTCCCCAATCCACCCATCCATGATGAAAGGTGGAGCTGGCTCCCCACTTGTTCTCCCCGATGGTAAAAGCCCCCAAATTCCTAACGAAAGCCGCCTCTTCGGACCCCCTTTTGTCATACAAGACACCCCGTTTGTGTTATCAGATAGCCCATTTCCTAACAAAGAGGTGAACACGCCGTCAAAGTCTAGCACCAAAGAAGAGAAAAAGTTAGCAGAGATGGACAGACGCATCGGCTCACCACTAATCATGTCGGACGGAAAGCAACAGGAAAGCGACACGGCCTCAGAAGCGTCCACGGACGACACGAAAAAGGAGAAGAACGTTGCCAATCCAGTCGGGAAGAAAGTGAAAAATGCTTGGCCCAAAAAGCTGTATGTGCTGCGCGGATGTCCAGGCAGTGGGAAAAGTACTCTGGCAAAGTAAGACAATTTTACCCTGTTCAATATTACAGTCTGTGTGACTTCTCTCCTCGTCTGATCAAGCTTTGGAATTGAAGAAGCAATCGTGATAATTTGCTTGGTTACTGGAATTTTGGGCTGTAATATCTTCATATACTATTAGATAACCTCAAGACCGATGTTATTCCTGTCTTGAAGAAACCTACAGTTGGACGTATCAAATCATTTTTTCAGGAACGTATTGTTGTTTTTCCAGGAAATTGAAGGGGAACAAGGGCGTGATTTTGAGTACAGATGACTTCTTCATGAAAAAGGACAAGTACGAGTTTGATCCCAGCCAACTTGGAGATGCACACGCTTGGAACAAAGACAGAGGTAACCTTGGTATTCTCTGGACTGGAAAATTACAAATGACGACCTCATCTTCAGACTATTAAGAATGGTAATAGGGATGGTAAGATTTTTTAAGGTACAGTTTGTTAAAAGCAGGGAATACACATGAATACACATAGGGGTTCATATCAACATAAAAAGGGGTAAAGGTAAAGGTAGTCACATAGTCTTTTTGACCCTGTAGGGCCACATATTGAATGTTGTTATCCAATGTGTCTATGGCACAGTATTCGAAGGCAGAACCCATACCTGACTTCTTCCACTGCCTTTTACCCCCCAAACTAAAATCAGGCAGCCATTTTTACACCTGACTAGAGTTAGGAAAGTCGTATTAAGTGCCTTTTCCAAGGACACAACATTGGTGGCATGTCGGGATTCAAATCAAGGATGTCTGGGTTCTGGGCCAAACACTCTAACCGTTGCGCCAACACAATGCCAACAAAGGGGTAAAAAACTAAGCTTTTTAAATGGAAGAGGCATTGTAGTTGTTGATCCTGCATAAGCATACACTTGGTTATTAGCTTCTAAAAAGCAGTTGATTTGTGACCCAAGGTTGAACCCTGTTTGTTTGTTGACCTGATGGCCTTCAGACTTTCAGGTCAAATAGGTTAATTATTGATGAGCGGATAACAGTTACTGTTGTTTATTTGTGACGAAACAGATAATGAAAACTGACAGGTTGTCAAAATGTACTGGTGCATGTGCATGCTTCTCACAACACTTAACTAGTATTTAACTGTGAATTCCCCAGTTTAGACTTTTACATCATTAGGGGTTATATTTTGCTGTAGCATTCAGCAAGAAGGGCATGTATAATAAACAAGTTAACTTTTTTTGCACTCATGACTGAAATTATTTAAGGGATGGGAAACAATATCTCTATTTTCAAAACAATATCTCTGTTTTTTCAGCGGAACTAGCTATGAAAGTTGGTATGACTCCAGTCATCATCGACAACACCAACGCTGAACGATGGGAGATGAAACCGTATGTCATTCTGGTACGTGGAACTCAATTGCAATATGTTAAACCTATTACTTCACATGTATGTACATATGTGTGTGTTATTGTATGTGTTTCTGCCATTCCCAATATACACAATGCAGCATTGCCATAAATTGTCAGCGGTACATTGTCTAGGGCCAAGGTAATGTATTGGTGTGACTTAAAATGGCAACATGTTTCACTTTTCTGTGATAAAAATTCACAACGAATATACTGGTAAGGTAATGTCAAAATTTTTTCTCCTCTTCCACAGGGGGTAAAATATGGGTACATGATTGAGATCCGAGAACCCAGCACACCTTGGAAGTTCAAAGTCGGAGAGCTGTCCAGGTGAGTCTTACAGGTGTTGCGGCAGCCACGCCCTGGGATTTCTATTTTTGGCCCTCACTTGTCATTCATGATCTTAAATAGAAGCCGACCAATCACATAATGCCACCACTGGGGCATGTTAATGCTATAGACAAACAAGGTGATATATAAATATTGGGGCTACAAATAGAACAAAGCCTTCATATGGATACTAATTCTAGAAATACATGTTTATATTAGACTTGTAGTACCGCTGATTGTGTAATACTATACTATTAGTGATATTTTTGTTGGGGTAAGTGGATGTTAGAGAAGCCTAGCAGTCAGAGAACCTTATGATCTTTAACCTTAACATCTACCTGGAGATTCAGTTACTGGGGATATTTAATAGAACAGAGAGGAAAAATAGATTTGTTTTCTAAAAGTCATTATTGTCTGTACATTTTATTGTCTGGGAATGCGTTTTGCTACCTGTTTTGCCACCCCTTCTATAATGAATGGTTAATTCAGACAAACAAACATATAAACAAGTAAACAAAAACTTCATGCAATATCCTCTATCACAGGCGCCATGTTAGGGCCCAGATATTGGCAATTCAGAAAATCAATTTAAAAGATTGTCCGTCTTCTTTAGTATTTGAAATTCTCCTCCCGGTGCTCATGCGATAAGCTCCCGGCGTCTACTTGTTACCAGATCTTGCGTTGAATTTAAGTCCAGGTTAAAGTCACCACGGGGATCGGCTGGGTCCAAAAATAGCCCGGCAGCCGCAGGGGCCACGTAGGGGTCACGCCCAAAAGTACCCCAAAACATCCTGTGAACCGAAACATTACCCTCACAAAGCCATAAGGTAATAATGTTTATCAATTTTTAGGAAAAGAAGAGACCTTATCAAGGGATCCTTTACATACTGTGCTTTTGAATTAACAGGAGAAACAGCCATGGTGTTGCCAAGGAGACCATCAAGAAAATGTTGGACCGCTATGATAAGAATGTGACTGTTGAGAGCATCATGAAGGGTATGACTGACCAGAAGATTGAGCAGCAGCGTGCATGCAAGGAGGGCGCCAAACAAGTAGCAACAAGCAGGTAAGAGATTTTTGTAAGCATAATAAGTCATCTGTGTTGATAGAAATCATTACATTATGAACCAATCAGGGCTGTCTCCAGTTTTAGATTTTTTTCTGTCTCATTATTTGGAGGCCTATAAATTTTCGTTGTTAAATCTGTCATCCTCAACTTTAGGAAATACATTTTGATCAATTTCATGTCACAAAGTTAAGATTTTCTTTGACAGACGGGGTGAAATTTTTGTCCATCCCAACACACAAATTTCCGTCCCAAGACAGAGGGATGGGTCCTGGAGATAGCCCTGGAACCAACTGTAAACTTTAAATTCCACATGAGACATGACACCAAATTTTCAGCTGAAAATGAGAGTGTCTTCTGATTATTCCGAATCTAAGGTATGAGTTTACTGATAACATTTTCCTATGACATCAGAAAATAGTCAGTAAAACATACACTTTTTATTACTGTTTATCACAGTGTGAAGAGTAAAGAAGTCACCCAGTCCAAGCCCAAGCAGCCCTCAACATCAAAGGGCGGCAAAAGTGTCGTAACCAACAAGCCTTCCCAGGATGCCTCTGGGAACAAGCCAGCGGACAGCTCATGGCCCTTCCCAGTTGTCCTCAAGGACAACAAAAAGGCAAACGCCAAGAAAAACAACAAGACCAAAGCCAAGAAGAAAGATGCAGAGGAAGAATGGCTGAAGGTGACTCATGGATCAAGACAAAAATCCCCCTCCCCTCTCACAACCAGAGAAACAAGTGTAGAAAAGAAACAATCTTCAAGCAAGAAGTCTGACATTGTCAGCGGTAAAGAAACGTCAAAGGTGGACAACAAAGCCACGTGTAAAAACGACCTGCCAGATGTTCCCAAAGAGATTAAGAAAGACGTTGTGAACAATGCAGCACAGGAAGCAGCAAGTATGTTAGGTCTACTTTCAGACAAATCAAACCCTGTAAAGGTAGCCAGCAATGAAACCTCTGATATGGATGTTGGGTCTTCCCCTAAACCACAGAGGGACACAAAAACCGAGAAAGGCATTGTTGACTCCAGTTCACAAAGTCAAGTTGAACAAAAAACGCCTGAGTTGCCAAGAACAGCCGATTTTGTGAATGTTCCCACTACATGTGATTCCTATGACACATCTTCAGACCCGGCGGTACAGGACAGCTCAGATGATTGGGGGGACGGAAAATCAGCCAAGCCCAAACGCCAGACCAGGAAAAACCGTCTGGCTGCTGTGTTCACAGTCAGCACAGAAGTGAAGGACAAGGCCCTGAAAGAGAACTGGAGCTTCCCAAGTCATCCCGACACCAAGGACGGCAATGGTACAGATGTGGAGACAACAACCTGCTCTGAAGTTCATGAGCCAGATGAAGAGGACCTCGTGGAGGAAGTACATGTAAGCACAACGGAGGCAGCGACCAACACCAATCCTCTGTACTTCTCCATCGTCCAAAGGGTGCAGTCTGGGACTCCAGTTGGGGTGGACGACAATGTCAGGATCCTCACAGGAAAGGTCGCTGATGTACAAGCCTTGTTCGGTGAGAAACCTGACCCTCAGGAGGGGACAGAAACATCTGCGCCCTCCAGTCCCAAACGACAGAAGCTGAGGTTAGAGAAAGGCTGCTCCACGGACGACATTCCATCGGAGAGGACGCACACGGGCGACCTTGGCTTCCTGCAGAACTGCTTTCCCTCCGTCTCAGTGGAAGACCTGAGAGACTTCTACGAGAAGTGCAACCATGAGTTGGAGTGGACCATCAACATCCTGCTGGATTCTGGGATTGAATACATCGAACCTACAACATCGGAACATTCCAGAGGAGAGGAGGGTCCCTCCAAATCTGAGACAGAAGAAGGGAAAACAACAACAACAACAACAACTGCTGACGTAGATGTAGATGAATCACAGGAATCAGAGAAGACTCATGATCACTCAGAAGAGAAAACTCTAGCCCAAGAGCCAACAGTGGCCACTTCCACACAAGATGTGGACGTCTTGCCAATCCCTCCATCAATCAACATCTTTACTGGATTGCTGACAGCTGATGTGAATGAAGATGACATGTACTCGTCCAATCAGGGAGCTGCAGCATCAACCAATGAGGAGTCAGAAAACTCCTCCTGTACCACTGTTCAGGAAAATGGCTTAGACACTAGCGCTGTGGAGCCAAAAGCAGAAACCCAAAGTAGTAGCTCAGAGATGGAACACTGTGATTCCAATGAGAACGTTGACAGTTCCATTGTGCAACAACCTAAGTGCCAGATACCAGTGCCTTCCGCGTGTGAGAGTGATGAAGAGTATGAGTCTGCAGATGAGGGGTTACATGTAGCAGCAGAGGTGGACACTGCGTTGTTAGAGGCAGTGAAGGGAGGGGTGGTGCCGGGCAGTTTTGTCCCCCACCACAGCAGACAGAGCAGTCTCAGCAGCCTGACTAGTTCTATACTGAGCTCTCCAGATCAGGAACATCTTAGTTCAGTGGAGACTGATCATCAAGTGCCTGTGGATGCTTCAGAAAGCAGTCCGCATAATCAGATGGAATTGATTCCTGCAAAACAGACTCAGGAAAATAACACTACAGAGGAAAAGGTAGCAGTTTGTGTGGAATCTGTAGAACCTCCCACCGCACAAGGAGGAGAGACAATACAGCAAACTACAGAGGAAGGTGCGGCAACAAGTCCCAAAGTCTCAGAGGAAACTTTATCGAACCTTAAAGAGACCAACAGACCATCAGAGGGGAAGGCAGTGGGCCCTACCATGTCTGAACTGGCCTTGAGGATGGACCCGCAGTTCGCCAAGCAGCTGTTAGAAATCTTCGGACCTGTTGGCTTCCACATTTCTCCTGGTAAGAAATGTTCATTTCTTGTGCTGAAGGTTTTCCATATACTGTTTGACTGTTTAATTTTGGATATTCAGTGTGTGACAGTCGATAGACAAATTAACTCGTAATCATGTAGAAGAGTGAAATATATACTGCCGAGTTTAGGTTGGACTCTCAGGATTTTGGACTCGGAAATCATGGTAAATACTTTTTGCAATCTCTTGGTACTAAGTGTACATCAAAGAGTGTAAATAAGCCATTTCCTTTTTTTCAGGGTCATTGTCAGAAGAAGATCTGTATGTTCAAGTTGACTACAAAACAGCCAGGAGAATACACTACAAGTGGACGCAGACTCAGAAGGTAGAAATGTCTTTTTAAAAACTTACCCTGAAATGTGTGTTTCTTTTAGTTAAGGACTTGTGGATGCACCCTTATCTGTATATAGGTGGGAGTAGAAGTTTGCTAAGAAACTGTGATAATTTCTTACCAGAAAGTCTGATTAGAAAAACATTACAGATTTTTCAATTGGGTGCCATACTACTTTTTTTAGAGGAAAATGCATGTATAAGACTTATTAGATTGTTCATAACCATAATAGAATAGCACCACCTATGGAGGTTACTTGGTACTGCACAATTTAGCTACAGTACCAAAATATTACTTAACAGGAACTAGTGTATGAAATTGCTAATTACCCAGACTGGACATTGCCGAAAACCTTCTCTTATGATTCCACTAATCTAGGCCAAGTTCGACGAGCAGGAAGAAGCTGTAGAAGCCATGGAAGCTATGATCAAAGAAGGTGAGTCAGAAGTTTTCCCTTTGGTAGCATTTGGGACTGTAACAGAATGCTTCTTCCATTTTTTTTCATTTTTATTTTGCTCCAATATTGTTACCCGCAAAAATCCAAGAACCTGGAAATTGATTTGGTAAGGCCTGGTGTAAATCAATGGTTGATGTTTTTTTCTTCAGTAAGGATCTCACAGACAACACACCCAAATTGTGTCCTTTTTGCAGAAGGTTTACAATATAGACCACATGAAAACAATGACATGTTACCAGTTTAAAGTTAGCTAAAAGCATTTTAGAGAACCATTGCACAGTTAAAATCTAATAGTATTCATAGTTATGCAATTATCAAGTGCATGTACCAGCTAAGTCCTGTAGTATTGCTGATTAATTGTTGTATATTCTAATCACACATAGTACAATTAAGGAAAGAATTGCTAAGCCTCTCAGTACAGGCTTTTGGTACAATGATTGTCCCAGAGTTTCTAACCTTGTGTCCAGTGGCTACAGTCCTAGTGGGTGCCACTAAGCCATGCAGAGGAAGTGCAAAACTAAATGTTGTGATGTCATTTAGATGAGGCCTTAGCAAGAAAGCTCCAAGAAGAAGAAGACCTGGCAGTGGCGCTGCAGATGAAAGAAAGGGAGGAAGAGTCGGCCAGACATTCCAGGTCGGCACGACACAGGAGTCCTGTCCGATCCCTTGCCGCGCTGTCAGCGGAGGTGGGACAGAGGACCGCGCTGTCCCCTCCCGCCCTGACCGACATCATGGACGAACAACTGGCGATGGAGGTCAGCAAACAGGAACAGGTGCTGATTCAGTCTCATGGCTCAATTGATATACAAAATGTATGCATTATCATCAAGTTTGCACAAATGTAAAAAGGCCCTCCTATATACATGTATATAGTAGAACAGCTGTAACTCCAACTTATAACAGTGACAACATTTGTTGACCAGAAGTATTATGTTAAGCCATGACTTGTTATATCATTCTAAAGGTACATCCATTTCATTTATAATATATGGTTCAATAGGACACAGTAAATACAAGCAATCTACATCAGTACATGTAAATATGTTTGACCAACATTCAGCCACTGTCATGTTTGAACATGATGTTTAAGATGTATTTTTGTCCAGTGAGACAAATGAAATCAAAATTAGTATTCTTTTGATACCCTCTTGGTGTCTCGTAGCGTATGTTTACATCCAGTTGACGTTCCTCTGACCACTGTTACTGCAGGCCCAGAGTGCTGGACCTCGACAGGATGAGACTCTTGCCACCAAACTTAAGAGGGAAAAACTGTTCAGCATGTTCCCCCGAATGGACAAGGGTGTACTGGAGGAGATATTCTCTGCAAATGGGTGAGTGAAAAATCATCTGTTTTCTGAACTTGTGTCAAGAGGTTTAGTAACCTGCTCTTGAAGTGGAATCCAAAGCACACATAGAGAAAATGTTTGACAAAATTCCAAGCAGCGAACATTATTTATAGCTATCAGTGTATGTTACACCATGAATCATAGACTTTTGCTGTCATTGGGACATCTTTCCACAGAAAATGTCAATTTCTTTAACTTTAAGGTGTTTTTTTCAGTTTAGGTATATTGTTTATAGGTGGTGTACCTTGCTGTCTAATATACATCTGTTTCACAAAAAAGCTCACCGTTTTAAGTGACTTCAGGCTGTCAAGACAGCCATTGGCAAATGTGGAATGTGTAGTCAATATGTGTTTTACTATGTTTGAACAACTCCAAATTGTTTCTATTGAATGCTGTTCTAAGGACCAAGACAGCACTTACAAGGTACCAATAGATTCAAGTAGGAGTGGATATTTCTCAAAATTTGGTTTTGTCAACCTACAATAATGTAGTACATGTGAGATAGCAAAATGATCAATGCTCAGCAGACATTTGAAAGCATTTTTGATAAACATACAGTAAATGCTTGAAGTTTGTTGTTTAATTAGAAATCCATTAGATTAGACTTGAAAATCTAATCTATTTTTCCTGAATTTATAAAAACACAGATTGTACATACACATGATTACAAAAGCGCAAAACACAACATGGACATACATTATTACTACAACAAATCAAATCATGAAATATCACAGCAAAAACATGTATTTGGTCGTCCGTTGTGCGCTTCCCCTTACTCCCCCACTGAGGCCTCCCTCCCCACACTGCGAAATGGAGTACCAGCATTTTCTGTCACCAACAGTAGATGTAATTTCTCCATCTGTGTTAGGTACAAGTTGGATCCCACGGTTAATGCTGTCGTGGTGTCGGACCACATGACCGCGGAGGCTCCCCGTAATGTGATGACTGACGCGGCGCTGAAGCTGTATGAAGACCAGCTGATGGAACAGGCCAGGATACAGAGTCAGCAGGAGGCAGAAGCACAGGTAAGGTTTGACTGGTCGGTGGTGTCAATAGAGATATCAGAGGTGCACCTTTCCCTATGTTTGGACACCCCTAACCCTAGCCTTAACATAGGGGTGTCAAAACATAGGGATGTTGGAACATAGGGTTGTTGTTGTTGTCCACAAGGTGCACATAGAATATCCACGAATATCCACTCTCCACCAATCCACAAATCTGGGATGTTTTCGCTATCAATGTGTTCAAGTAGGTACCAGTTATAAGTCCTGAGTTTCAAGTCAATACACTGATCCAAAATGACATAAATCTGATTTGAAAATTTGGACCAGATTAACTGACCTGTTATGAAATATCCACTACCTGCCGCAAAATAGGAACCCTCACGCAATGGGTGCTATATTCACCACTGCAAACATGTTCAAGGAAGTATCCCGTTTATGTCTAAGAAGTTTCAGTGCTGTACAGGCATTTTATAAGTGCTTTTGTAAGGTGAAAAGTGTGTCATCTCTGTACCAGCATTTGTCTTCTTGGATTTGAATTTACCTAATTTTCATCATCATACGCAGGCCCAGGCCAGTGCCCTTCCTGCTATTGTTGTGGTTGACCGGAATGCAGAGGCTTTCCAGGAGACTGAGGAGCCAGACTATGAGGACTTCAGGACTGAGGCTACCATACATTACAAACAGCGGCAGGAGTGCTTTCAGAAGGCTGCGACAGCCTATCAGAAGGGGCAAAAGGAACTGGCTTTCTACTACGCTCAGCAGGTTAGATACAAACATTTTTAAGGCTTTATCTAGCTTGAAATATATGAAGAGGGCCACTCAAGAAAGTGTAAATGAAAGGGTTAGAATCAGGACTGTGTTAAATTAAGTCTTAGAGATAGGCAAAAACTCTCCAGAAGAGATTTGGAAATGTATGTGAAAAAAACAACCTTCGAACAACTCTTTGAAATAAGAAGATTGTATGATATTTGGGTCCAGATTTTTCAATACCTAAATTATGATTCTTGTTGTAGAATCACTATATTTGGAAGTAAAACCTGAAACAAAGAGCTGTATAACATTACACCAATCATAATTATATGTTCCACCTTTTTTCCCCAAACAGGGACACTTGCACACAGACAAACTGAGGGAAGCAAACAGGAGAGCGTCAGAGAAAATTCTGGAGCTCAAGTGAGTATATATGGGGTCATAGGGACTAACTGTTGACAGTAACAGTCCTCCAGTTTTAGCCTTAGATTATTATCATATGCTGGTAATGTACAACATCACAATTTTAGATTGTTGCCTTTTTTAGCCAAGCAAATTTTCAAAGATCCCTTAAGTTTTATAAACATTTGTGTGCTGGGATAAATCTGATTGGTTTAGAACAAAACTCTTCAAAAAGTGACAAATTCATCAAAGCCTTCTACAATATTTTCCAGAATTGCTCCTAGACTAAGTTGTCCGTGTAGTTGAATGTTGAGCTATGCTCTGTCCTGTAGGAATGCTGGACTGGACCAGCTGAACTGTCTGGACCTACATGGACTGCACGTCAACGAGGCCATTGATGCACTAAAAAGTGTATTGAAAGAAAAGGAGAGAGGTAATTACAATATTAACATCTTTTAATAAGCTGGTTCACAGTGCCAAGTGTGCATGGGCAAAGGTCAAACTAAGTAATCAACAGTGCTTTGTCTAGATGTGGTTTGCTACAACTAGGTGGATCATGTTTAGGTCTAGGGGGCCTTAAGCTCATGACATTGCCTGCAATCCCCTGGAACTGTGATGAAGCTTATACATGTGGACCTTTGACATCTATGTAATAGGTTGCATTGTTTCAAAATACTTGACATATCCCCTTTTGCAGTTGTTGTTATTGTTATTATCATTATTGTTTCTTATGACTTACGGCAGTCACAAATCTTTGCCTGACGTTTGTTGTTGTGAAAAACTGATGAAAACCTCTGTGTGCACAGATGTCATCCATAAAATCAAGTCAGTGTGGCCTTAATACCCGAAAAAATACGAAAAAATCATTCAGCGGATGTGTTTGCAAGCTCTTCATGTCATTTCCAGCAGTAATATTCCCAGTGTTCTGTCAACTGTCGTGCAATTTTTAGAGATCAGCCGATGTTCGCAGGTCTCTGCGCCCTGTTCAACATTATAGGGTAGATTTTCAGCTGTTCTGTTCTATTTTGGAATAAGGCGGCCTTCTGGCGATCACAAATACAGCCAAAGCTCGTCAACTGTGGTGTTAAAATAATTGTTTTCCCCTCAGAACTTCACCATGCCAGCACCAGTCGCCACCCTGTGGCCAACTACATCTGTGTCATCACCGGGCGGGGCAACAACAGTCGCGGAGGCGTTGCTAGGCTCAAACCTGCCGTGCTGAACTTTCTCCGCACCAATGACTACAGGTAAGATACTAGAACTCTTTTATAGTACAGTCAAACCTGTACAGGTGGCCACCTATACATAAGGACCATCTATCCAATGTGACCACTTTTTGGTGGACCCGTATAATTTAAGATAATTTTTCACATTGACATAAGCATACAAAATCTTGTCTATAGCGACCACCTGTCCACACAGACCAGATTTTATCAGTCCCCTGAGTGGTCTTCTTGGGCAGTTTTGACTGTATCATAATTCAGAAATCATGTTGAAGTCTATTTCTGTTATAGTAGGCATAACATCAGTGGAGGATTGTTTTTGTTTTGTTTGTGTTGTGTGTTTGCACTAGGACATTATAATGTCCTTGCTCTGTATTAACATAATGTAACTAATAGTATGTAAGTTAACTAATTCGCTCCACAATCCATGTGAACTTTTGATAACAGAAACTTGTAAAATTGATTCATGCATGAGGCAATGAAGCAACATTTTCCAAACAAATTGTAATGTATGGATTGATGTTGACCAACAACCAAATTTGAATTGAATTGTGTCCAAAACAGAAAATCAGCACTGAGGATGTATACACATGTAGAAAGGCACCTCTTCTTGTCTTGTTTTAACCCATTGTCCTTCCTATTTTCCTGTGTCCATTTATAACCATGCAATATCTGTATGGATAAGGTTATTGATAGGTACATCTAGTGCAGAAGACATATCAGTAACAAAAGTGTTTTTCTATTTCCAGGTTCACTGAACCCCAGGTGGGACTGGTGAAGATCACCCTGAAATAAACAGCAACGTTCAAACTTCAACAGCTTCAAGCTCTTCTTACTGGCACTGATATTTTGTAGATGTTTCTAGATTTCGTTGTCAGCCACATCTTGCATATGTTTTGATGATACGCTAATTCAATGTCATGTGATTACTGTAAAATTGATAATTCATATGGAACTGGGACCAGGATTAAGTGGTTGGAACATATTATCTGGTGATGTATTAAGGGGAAAGTGGGGAGACTGGAAATATTTCCTTGCACTCTTCGGACAGGAATGGGATAGAATGATATTCTTTGTGGTATATGGAATGTTTATATGGGTTAGTGTTTCAGGCAATTTTGATATGTCAACATAATTATGGACTTATGTATTCTTAGAATAGAACAGTTGTATTCACTCAAATTTATTTTAAGTGGGGAGTCATAACGGTCATAAACTGTTTGGGAAGCCATATTGCATGATGTTGGACAAGGCAATTTTAACCATGTCCCTACTATGGCCTCATCCATGCATTAAAGCTGTAATGGTTACAGTAGAGGTCAGGAGAAGGAGGGTTAAACAGATTAGGGTGGAGGGTCATTTTGTATGCATGTGTCTTCAGAGATCACAGGTCTTGTGCAAGGTTTTCCAGACATGTATTTTTAAAAATGCCCACCTGTACCTAAGCTTGCCAAGGCATTATGGACATTTTCCTGTCATAGAGGAAGTGTAAACTTGTACAGGTTTTGGACATGTTTGTATATCTGGGAACATTTATATATTTTGGGACAATCCTGTTGCGAAGTGGACTATGATTATGATTAAACTTTTAATATTTCATTATTATTGTGGGATTACAAGAAGGCCATGTGCAGTAAATAACTTGTTTATCAGACCTGCTTATTTTTATTTGTTGCAAAATCTGAACAGAAAATTTCACTTTGACATGTTTTCTCATAATATGCTCACCATTTATTATGTGGTCAGTTTAACAGGTTATTTAGTTTACATGACCAAAATGGATCTTAGTCTTTATGTCAAGGTGCAATATTGTGGGTGTTGGGTTTTTTCATAGTGTTGTTTTATGTATTTGTTAGAAATGGTGGTAAATGAATTTGTGTGGTATCATTTTGCAAATTACAGATAATTGCTATTTACATATCAGGCTGAAGCGGTGGAAGGGAAGGGATGAACCATGAAGGATTGACGGGGGTGGCAGAATATTTTTACTCTTTCTATCAAAATGTGAAAATTATTAATAATCTGCTGTGGTGTCTTTTTTTCCTCAACCTACATGTATAATGTACAAAAAAAATCTTCTTAGTGTTAAATCTTAAACTCCATTCCCACCCCCAATCTTCTATGGTCCATTCCAATGCACTAATTTATACCTGGATGGCATTAAGGGAAAGTTGTTGAGGGATTTTGCGGATATTTATGTACACAGAAATGAAATATAAGAATGGAATTTTATCATGCACAACATGTGCTTATTTAATTTGAATGTTATGCATGGTTTCAGGTGCTTGTTGAATAGGAGGTGTTATCTTATGTGTTAGTCAGAAGTTAGAGGTATCTAGAGCTTGCAATGTCCACCTGGCATTTTGCATGGGAAAATCAGCACTAGGATGGGTTTGGGTGAAAATCTGCTAGACAGAGTTGTCAACCTTTTTAGCAAAGTTTCAGGTAACTTCTGGGGAGTTGTTCTCTGATTTCACAATGAGGAAAAGTCAACTCTGTCTTGAGGACAGTGACTTTTGTCCACAGATGATGAACTAGCAGTACGATGGGAACAGTTGAGTAACTGCAGTTTCAGCCATGACTGCAGTACCAATTGGCTCTGCTAGAGGGAGGTAGAGTTAGGTTGGACTGAACCTCAAACTATATATATATCCTGCTGCACTTCCTATGTTAAGACAAGTATCAGGTCAATGTGTTGACTAGTTGCCTTAGATGACACACACGTGTTTTAAGTATTTTTCTAAACCAGCGAAGCACGTTACACGCATGCAGCGGTTGATTGTTGTGGGTCGGAGGTTTTATACACTGCACTTTTGTACCGGGCCATTTCAGGAATAAAATTTTTCTACATTGCAATTTGTGTTCTTGTCTTGTATTTCATAGGACATCAGTGAACTGTGTTTCTATCCATATATGTACGGTAGTAGTACTTTTTGTAGAGAACAACCAGATGAACGAGGGGTTTGATGGAGTATAGTGATAAAGCAAAGTACATATTGACGTTGATTACATTGTCAAAATGTATGAGAAGTAAGCCCATCAGCTTTCTATTCATGATACCCAGTACGAAATGCATTGACCCCTTCTTGTTATTAGCCTGAGTACCAACCTCCGTAGTGACCGCTGGCTCAAAAGAATTCGCTTGCTAACCGTGGTTAGCAAGCGAATTCTTTTGAGCCAGCGGTCACTACGGAGGTTGGTACTCAGGCTATCTTGTTATTGCCCCATTGTTTTCCTCCAACTCGACTATTTATATTCACTTCACCTTAGTACAATGACCTATCTGCCACGTATCCATGATCCTTTCTCTTTTCACTCTGTCCTTCCATTCCAGCTCAATATCAAATCAACATAGGAAAGGCTCCTGTCGTCTGGAGATGCCAATTTGTAACCAGTCAAGAAAACAGACACCAATATAAAGACACAAGAAGACCAACGAAACAGCTGGTCGCACAGACGCTTCTCCTTCAAATGGCAATGCAATGCAAAAGTATTCAAGAAAAGTAATTTTTTTATCCCCACCATCACCACACCCCACACCCCCTTCGCAGCCAGATTAAATACCTAGCAAATTTGGACTGTTGCCAGTTTCTGTGAGAAATAAGATACTAGTACCTTCCTTTAGCTTTGAGATTTAGCACATGCTCGCTCCTTCAAGCTGGTCTTAACTTTGGATCTCTGAATATCATTGGACGTGGGGTAAGGGTATACATGTAGGCTTAAGTTCATCTGATTGTGTCCTTTCCACATTTCTTTTCTTATGTACCAGTGGTTGTGCAGTTTCCGCTCTAGGCCCTGCAGGACAACTTGTACTACATCTACGACTGGGCGTCGTGCGTGAAGCACCAGCCTTGATGTCTACATCCCCTGTGCAACAATGGAATGCCCCTTGAGAAAAAAAAAACTGCTGCGTAGTTGACATGAAGCGCTAAGGACAGTTTTGAAGTTCAAACAAGGAAACGCGCAGTGACATCTGTTTTACTCTGCACAGGTGGTGACTTTTCAACAACTACAAGCCCGGTATACGTAAAGCTGTGTATGCCGCATGGAGATAATGGGTAACGGTGAATCTCGGTGTCAAAGTTGTCAGTGGCTCTGTACCGGTGGATACCTCGGCCTCGGCTGTAATGAGTCAGTGACGTGTACTTGTCCAGTGTAATGTGGGGAATGGGCACGACATCGCGCAGAAGCTCGCTGCTATGGTGGGAGGAGCCGTTCTGTGTGCTGGTGGTACTGCCTTGACATTTGCGTCTGGTGGGACATTGGCTCCTGTAGTAGGCGTTGTGATGGCTTCAGTTGGCACGAGCTCTGCTTTCCAGGGGGCAAGCAAATTGTTCAGTGGGGAGAAAATCAGCGCAAGGGATTATTTTGCAGACATGGGCATGGGCTTCCTATCTGGCGTTGTAGAGGGTGGAGCGGGTGTCGCCACAGAGAAGGTCACCAAGAAGCTCACGGCCAACGTGGCGAAGGAAGGTTACAAGCGAGGAACTGCAAAGTTTGCCGTTCGTGTGGCAGGTGGAGCGGCGTCGAACGTGCTTACCGTTGCGGTAGAAGAAGCTGGAGATTGTGCCAGGGGGAAAAGAAGTGGGAAGACTATGGAGACGACCCTGCGAGGTGGGTCAACGCGGTAGGTAAGGGTACATGCATGGGTAAGTTCTCCTCCAAGAGCTTTGATGGAAAGCGAAACGGAAGGAATGGACCTAATAATGGGGGAAACGGAAGGAATGGATCTAAAGGGGGAAACGGAAGGAATGGACCAAGCCTGGAGTTAGATACACAAGACCTTGACGTTGTGTATTCAACCTCCTTGCGGATGGACCTAATGACGGAAACGGAACGTTCCACGTGTCACCGGTGCAATAGACGAGCATGCACCCCGTGGCTTCACAAGTAGAAATGAGGCTACCAAGACTTCCTGAAATTCAAAAATTACCAAAGACCAAAACGACAATTCGAGACAGCTTCCTTAACTCATTTCTAACCGCTCCGAGGCATGATTCCAAACGCTCCGAGGCATAATTCCAACCGCTCCGAGGCATATTTCCAACCGCTCCGAGGCATTTCCTTACGCACTGCGACAGTTTCCTTACGCGCTGCGACAGTTTCCTTACGCGCTGCGACAGTTTCCTTACGCGCTGCGACAGTTTCCTTACGCGCTGCGACACAGTTTCCTTACGCGCTGCGACACAGTTTCCTTACGCGCTGCGACACAGTTTCCTTACGCGTTGCGACAATTTCCTTACGCGCTGCGACTGAAATTTCCTTGCGCGCGGCCACACAGTTTCCTTACGCGCTGCGACACAGCGAAGACCCTTGCCCCCCACGCTCATACAGTGGACGATCCCAGGTGGGTCAGGGGTCACTACACCATCGTGTTGTGAATGTGAACAGCCAGTCAGATCGTGTCGATGATGAAAACTTTTTCAGTGCTTCGTTCTGACTCTCACCATCTCTAAAAACACTTGCTGCAAACTAAAAGGAAGCCATGATTGTCATTAATAACAATTGACGGACAATGGGCGTTAAATATTCCTTCTCTTTCCCCTCGCGTGCCAGTAGATCGGCGTGAAATGGCGCTTTGGGAAATACCAACTTTAATATATATAGTGGGCATTGACCTCGCTAGAAATCTGCCTGTCGTTGAGAGCCCCCCCCCCCACACACACACACGCGCGCTTTCACCACAAAACAATGTTGTGTAATATGCACATTTAAACATAGTAAGAGGAAAAGAACTACAGCATATCAGAATTAAGTAGTCCAACGTACCATCTGAACGTAACCAAATTTTAAAGTTCGTAGAGAGGTACTATGCCCCCTCCGATCCCAAGTGCAAAGCCTACTCACTACTCACAGCAAATGAACTATATCTGTAACCAAGGCGGTTGAATAGAGACCTCGTTACCGCAGTAATATTCTCAAAGCAGAGGTTTCGGTCGAGTAGATTATGAGTGTCCGGGATTTTTAACGTTAAGGGAGAGAAACGTAAATCCCGGACACTCCTAACGTTACTTACTAGACCGAAACCTCTGCTTGGAGTTGGAGAATTATAAGTGTAACACACGGCGATTTAACGTTAGATGTCGAAAGGTCACGCGTCATGGTAATGTCACCGTTCAAATAAACTTTAAGCACCCTTATAAGTTTACTTATTTCTTACCCCATGTGACAAGATCATACTCATGGTTATGGTTGTATATAGTGGGTTGGGGTAGGGCTGATAGGATCGTGGACATCATATCAATAGAGGCCAAATAATTCTTATTGACAAAAACACACGGTCGATAATGCAAAAGTCTTGTTCACGGGGACATCCTGTCAATAGCCCCGGCCATTAATAAAATGGAATGTTATGGAAATGCTATCATGTCCAAACGGGATTAGTCAATACGTATACCTCTAGAGGAGCAATCTGTTACTAGTAGTCTGTTGTCCATGTATGACCTTTCATCACTAGCTCATGCGATATGCTGAAAGGACTAAAAACCGTGACCAACTTGACCTTCTGTCATGGTAGGATTATCCTGCGAGACAGTTCAGTTTATTTCAGGTCGAGAATCTGAAATAACAGAGAAGCAAAATCCATACACAATGTATAAAAGAAGAGCTAGCAAGTACGAGAAGGATGCCCCCTTACTGATCCCGTCAAGTACACCGTCTACTCATATGATATATCTAAATAAATAGTCTATACTGCTGACAGTGTCAAGTTTGGGGTCTCTTGAACTTTAATATCAGAATTTAAACAAAGAGCCAAGCCGGTTCCGTCCGTATTACTGTCACGGTTGTAGTAACAGTAAATACCTATGACACACGGCGACGTCGAACGGTCACGTAACACCATGGCAGCGCACCATTAAACGCATCATCGTAATGTTACCTTTATGAAAAAATACCCTGATACTTTTAGGGAAGGACGCAGTTCACATTCACAACACCAATGGTGTAGTGACCCCTGACCCACCTGGGATCGTCCACTGTATGAGTGTGGGGGCAAGGGTCTTCGCTGTGTCGCAGCGCGTAAGGAAACTGTGTCGCAGCGCGCAAGGAAATTTCAGTCGCAGCGCTAAAGGAAATTGTCGCAGCGCGTAAGGAAATTGTCGTAGCGCGTAAGGAAACTGTCGCAGCGCGTAAGGAAACTGTGTCGCAGCGCGTAAGGAAACTGTCGCAGCGCGTAAGGAAACTGTCGCAGCGCGTAAGGAAACTGTCGCAGCGCGTAAGGAACTGCCTCGGAGCGGTTGGAAATATGCCTCGGAGCGTTTGGAATCATGCCTCGGAGCGGTTAGAAATGAGTTGAGGAAGCTGTCTCGAATTGTCGTTTTGGTCTTTGGTAAAAAATAGACCTAATCTTGCGATAAGAAACATGCCTGTTAGTTAGACAGACTTCTAGCTAGTACATTGTGGCTTACGTTTGTGTGTGTGGAATGTACACTTTGTTAACACCGCACGCCATGTTGGTCTGCCCGGGCTTTCCAAGTAGCCTCACCTGCCGGACATGGGTATTGACAAAACACGCCATGGTAGTCGTACCGTACCACTGAGCTGACAATTTGTAGCTGGTGTATAGATTTAGTAAGGAGTGTCGCGAATAGGGTAGAATTTTACACGTATACGTAGAGCTAGTCAGAACGAAAATCGTTAGTGCTCATAATGTTGTAATGTACATTATCTTATGATTGATGATGGAATTGTATGAAACATGCCTGTTAGCTACACGGACTTTCAGCTAGTGCATGCATATGGTGTTTTGTGCGAGTGAATTTCACAATTTTTTAACACCGCACGCCACATTAACGTCGGCCTGCACACCGCAGGTTTATTTTCAAGCAACCTTACCTGCCAGACATAGCTCTGGCTTCAGCTATATTGACACAGGCACCACCTCCAACGCAGAGGAATGGCCGTTTCCAACCAACAGGACAGTGTTTTTTTTCGTATGAACCGTGAAGAACAAACATTGGAAGTGGTAATGAGAGCTCCCTTGTCGTCAATACTGCTGCAGAGCTAGCGGCAGAATGTAAGGGACCGAGGTAACGTTTTACCACGGGAGGTGCTGTTCTTGTTGTTGGCGGTGCTGTCCTGACTGTGGGGTCGGGCGGAACATACAGCGTTGCCTGTGCTGGGAGGCATGGTGGGAGGCGCCGGTCTGAGCTCGACCATCCACGGCGCAGTCAAAGCGGGGAAGGGGGAGAAAATCAGTGCAGGTGACTATTTTGTGGACGTCGGAGTCGGCTTTGTGACCGGTGCGGTGGGAAGCGGAGGGGCAATTGTAACAGAGAAGATAGCCGAGAATTTGGCGACTACAGTGGCAACAGAAGTTTCATAAGAAGCGTGTGTGCAAGGCGGTACCAAGCTTGCAGTCCGTATGACAGGAGGAGCGGCGTCGTCATTAGTTAGCACTGCAGTAGAAGAAGCTGGGAATTGCGCAAAGGGGAAAAAGGACTGGGAAGACCGTCGTACGGGAACGACTCTGCAATGTGGGTCACTTGAAGGCGCAGCTATGGGTGCAATGGTATCGGGTCTCATGACTGGTCTGAAGTGAAGGAGTCTGAACGCAAAAACTCCTAAGGAATCCTTCAAGTGACCAGAGCAAGGAGGTTTTGACCAAACTGGTCATACCGGCGGGTAGGGCAGCATGGTCCATACACAGAGGGTTAAGTGAGACTGATAACCGGTTTGACAGTAATTCCATCAGTGTAATTCCTTTTCAGACCCCTTATCTTCATCCTCATCACGCATCAGGCCACAGCCAATGGCCCATCATGTCACAATAAATGTGGGCTAAGATAACTCTACAAGTCATTTTTTTAGCTATAGTGCCTCCAGTCTGATGACTTAGCACACAATAAACAGCACATCGTCTGCATGAAGCACATTGTACATGCATCCGCCACAATGGAGCGAAGGTCTTACAACCCATGATTTCTGGACTTAGCTTCGCTCGCTTTTGAAAAGGACGTCAGAAAGCCCCTTCCTCACATGCCAAAGCACAGCAAAGCCTTGTAATAATTACAACAATCACGCGGTGAAATAATTGTGAGTGCATTACATATCTTGGATGACGTCCAAATAACATATATAGACAGCTGACTTTATTTAATGCATGTCTGGACTGGCACAGCCATGAATGCTAAATCAGCAAGTGGGGAAGCGTTTGTGTCATGTGATCGAAACTGGCCACATTGCGATGCTGACTCAGGGAAAGTCCCATCGTAATATTATTTTAGTACGACGCAGTAAGAGTCATGGGGTTTTCTTTTACGCCGTTGCTACGTTGTTGTTAAACGTTGGGGATTTAAATTTTAAAGGATAGCGTACATGACGCAGCAGCGTTGAGAATTGACAGTCGAGAAAATTGCTTCGAAAGGTATGGATGGCGTGTTAAAGCAATCCTTGAAGGACGAGTTTCTAGTGTGCCGTATGTGTTTGAACAGTTTTCATAGGCCAAAGTCACTCCCATGTCTCCACACCTTCTGTGAGCGGTGTGTGTCTGTACTGCACGAACAACAGCAGCCTTTACGGTGCCCGATATGTCGACAAGCCCACTACATTCCTGCGGAGGGGGTCTCTAGTCTACCGGACAACTTTTTCATAGCCAGCTTGGCAGAAAGACTGAATGCATCAACACCGCGACAACTGGGCAGTGTAGGATGCGAAACTCACCCAGATCAGAACCTGTTATTTTTCTGCAAGGAGGACGCTTGCCGCAAACCCGTCTGTACTCAATGTCTTCTGCAAGATCACAGTGAGCACAGAATCACACCCTTACGAAAGGAGGGCCATCAGCAGACCGTAGAAGGTCTGACAAGGAGCGTCAATCCCGAGAGCAGTGAGACGGAAGAAGTCGGAGAAAGAAACACTGACTGGGTAACAAGCTGCCAAGTCCGAGAACTGCTCCGTATTGGTGAAAATGGCGGGGGTGAAAGTGTGTTGTTACAGCCACTCGACCTTGTGTTTGATGACGTGGGCGGTCGGCTGTACGTCTGTGACGCCGTCAAGGAGAGCGTGTTGACGTACGACCGTGAAGGTGTGCTCCTGTCTTCCTGGAGTACGAAGACGTCGGAGTCGACGTCAACGCCGTCTGGAATCGCCCTTGATGGAAGGAGCGGTCACCTGTACATGGTCGACAGTAGTGACGCTGTTGTCAAAGTGTACGATAGAGCAGGCTCCTTACTAGGTGCCTTTGGACAGGGCTTCTTCCAGAAACCGTGGGGCATTGGACTAGACCCACGAGGAGAAGGTCAAGTTGTGGTGACGGACATCGGTCAGCATCGAGTATCGGTCCATAGACTGGACGGGTCAGTTGTTTGGACCTTCGGTACAAAGGGTAAGGGGGGCTCAAATTTCCAGTACCCACACAGAGCTGACTTTCTTTCAAACGGAGAGCTTGTGGTGACAGACTACATGAACCACTGCGTCAAGGTGATTTCAAATGACGGCAGAAGTTCAAGAAAGCTTCAAATGGGGGACATAAAAAGACAGTCAGGGCCCATAGGGGTGACACCACTTCATAATACTCAGCTAGTCGTGGTGGCAGACGATGTTAACAAGCAGATACAGGTATTTGACTGCAATAGTGGGCGGATCCGAGTCTTGATTGACAGCGATGACTTGAGTATGCTCAAGTCAGTCCGCAGTGCGGGCAACCGACAGTTTGCTGTGATCAATGGACACGTAATAACCCTGTATGAAATGCTTTAATACCTCGTACAGAGGATTCTTTAAGTTTCCCCCTGCCCCATCCATATCATGTATATATACATATATTACAGTCCGTACGCGTCTACGTAGCTACATTATAAAGAACGTTAAGCTTTACACGTGTTTGATGCATTGTATGCATGTAGATATGATATAGAGGGAGGATCATTATCAATTGTGTGGCTGGCCAATAACATAATGTGGCTAGTTTGGAATAAACTCAGAATTATTACTTAACTCTACAACGTGCGCACATTTTTGGATGATGATAATTCACTTGCGATATTTATATACTTCGTGTAACGCGTCTTTATTCTACATCGTTTATGTATAATGATTACCTCATCATCGTTATTTTTACCAGTCTTTGAGCTAATTCATGATTCTAGGGCCACATTTCCTAACCAGGGCCCGGCCGGGCTTTCTGCGGGAGATAAGGTCAAATTGGCAACCCAGGCAGTCCCCTTTCCTCCACACTCTCCCCTTTCTATTTTCAAATGTGCAATTGGCCCCGGGAGGTCCCGGATTTATTTTCAACTAAAATGTAACTCCCTAATCTGATTGGTCCATCTTGAAGAGAGCAGGACATTGAACTTTCTTTGTACAATGACTTAAAGGCTCCGAGTTTTACGTCATGTGATGTTGTCACGGTGTACTAAATTTCAAGATCACCAAAGGCTTGGTCTGATAGAATAGCCAGAAATAACATATCAAACGTCAGCAGGAGTAAGGTATACGTGTAGTCTATGTCAAACAATCTCAATGTCTAGGGATCGACACAAGGAGGAAAGTGAAAGCCCTGCCTCTATGGGCTTGATCAGTGGGAAGACTGCATGATTTAGTGAGACCAGCTAATCATTTCTTGCTTGAACAGAAAAGACTTAACGACAAAGAGAATTACAAAAGAACCCATTCTTGAGTTATGCTGTTCAACCGCATACGGTGGCATGATACATACATACATCCAGACATATCAAAACGCTGCAAAGATATAACCCACTTCGCAAGGGTAACGACGAGGTGAAACCATTGCAATTGCGTGTATCACGTATCTTGGATGATATCCAAGTAACATATAGACAGCTGCAGCTGACTTTAATGCATGTCTGGACTGGCACAGCCATGAATGCTAAATCATTAAGTGGGGGAGCGTTTGTGTCATGTGATCGAAACTGACCACAATGGGCCAAGTGACATTGCGATGATGACTCAGGGAAAGTCCCATCGTAATGTTATTGTCGTAGACGCATTAAGAGTCGTGGGGATTTCTTTTACGCCGTTTCGTTGTTGTTAAAAGGCCTACAGCTTGGGGATTTAAATTCTACAGCAGAACGCACATGACGCAGCAGCGTTGAGAATTGACAGTCGAGAAAATTGCTTCGAGAAGTATGGATGGCGTGTTAAAGCAATCCTTGAAGGACGAGTTTCTAGTGTGCCGTGTGTGTTTGAACAGTTTTCATAGGCCAAAGTCACTCCCGTGTCTACACACCTTCTGTGAGAGGTGTATTTCTGTACTGCACGAACAACAGAAGCCCTTACGGTGCCCGATATGTCGACAAGCCCACTTCATTCCGGCGGAGGGGGTCTCTAGTCTACCGGAAAACTTTTTCATAGCCAGCTTGGCAGAACGACTGAATGCATCAACACAGCGACGCCTGGGAAATGTTGGATGCGAAACTCACGCAGATCAGAACCTGTTATTTTTCTGCAAGGAGGACGCTTGCCGCAAACCCGTCTGTACTCGATGTCTTCTGCAAGATCACAGTGAGCACAGAATCACACCCTTACGAAAGGAGGGCCATCAGCAGACCGTAGAAGGTCTGACAAGGAGCGTCAATCCCGAGAGCAGTGAGACGGAAGAAGTCGGAGAAAGAAACACTGACTGGGTAACAAGCTGCCAAGTCCGAGAACTGCTCCGTATTGGTGAAAATGGCGGGGGTGAAAGTGTGTTGTTACAGCCACTCGACCTTGTGTTTGATGACGTGGGCGGTCGGCTGTACGTCTGTGACGCCGTCAAGGAGAGCGTGTTGACGTACGACCGTGAAGGTGTGCTCCTGTCTTCATGGAGTACGAAGACGTCGGAGTCGACGTCAACGCCGTCTGGAATCGCCCTTGATGCAAGGAATGGTCACCTGTACGTGGTCGACAATAGTGACGCTGTGGTCAAAGTGTACGATAGAGCAGGCTCCTTACTCAGTACTTTTGGACAAGGCTTCTTCCAGAAACCGTGGGGCATTGGACTGGACACACGCGGAGAAGGTCGGCTTGTGGTGACGGACATCGGTCAGCATCGAGTATCGGTCCACAGACTGGACGGGTCAGTTGTTTGGACCTTCGGTACAAAGGGTAAGGGAGACTCAAACTTCCAGTACCCACATAGAGCTGATTTTCTTCCAAACGGAGATCTTGTCGTGACAGACTATATGAGCCACTGCGTCAAGGTGGTTTCAAATGACGGCAGATGTTCAACAAGAAAACTTCAAATGGGGGACATGAAGAGACAGTCAGGGCCTATAGGGGTAACATCACTTCATAATACTCAGCTAGTCGTCGTAGCAGACGATGTTAACAAGCAGGTACAGGTATTTGACTGTGAAAGTGGGCGGAGCCGAGTCTTGATTGACAGCGATGACCTGAGTATGCTCAAGTCGGTCCGCAGTGTAGGAAGCCGGCAGTTTGCTGTGATCAATGGATGCATGATAACCCTGTATCGAATAGTCTGATACCTTCGACAGAGGATTCTTCAAGTTTCGAGTCCCCCCTCTGTTACATCCATATTCATATATATATTACAGTCCGTCTACATGTATGTGACATTGCATGTAAAGACCGTTATAAGCTTTACACGTGTTTGATGCATTGTATGTATGTCGATATAATATAGAATCAGGATTGTTATCCATTGTGTGGCTGGAAAAATAACATTATGTGGCTAGTTTGGAATAAACTCAGAAGTAGTGACTCTGCGACGCACATTTTTGGTGTAACGCCCTTTTGATTATAAGTTGCTTCGAGCATGTATCACACGTGTGATGATTAGAATGAACTCATAATATTGGTTTCATACAAGAAGGAGAAAATTTCCAAGAAAAGATGAGTTTAATCTATCAAGTATAGTCTGAGAAAAAAAGATAGACTGCTGCATGTGTTCATAAAGTTGTTGTGATATTCCTCATCTGCTTAGCAGTCGTTTTTCTGATTAGTTAAGTTTTAAACCGAAACGTTAAACTGTAGAATTTAATAAGCATAACCAGACGCTGGTTTGAAACAGCCTTTAACTTAAGATCCATATGATAATGATTCATTTGCGATATTCATACTATGATGATTGCCTCATCATCGTCATTGTAACTATTTAGCGAGCTAATTACATTCTGATGATTCTAGGATCACAGTTCCTAGCCGGGGCCCGGTCGGGCCTTCCGTGGAAACGAAAAATAAAGTGTACATCGAGAAATATGCACAAATTATGCTCATGGTTGTTTTTTTTACGTTTCGTTTTTATGTTGAGCCCAACATACTGTTGGGCGCAATATACTGTGTTCGTAAGGTTTCTTTCTCCTGTCAAATCTTGTAATCGACTCAGCTCAGTCGTCCCTGGACCAACTGGGCTGAAATTTGATATACAGGTAGAGTGGGTAAATACCCAGGGACCCTTTTTTCATTTTTTCGATATTGACCTTGAAAGTGATTTTATTGAGGTTTTTCTGACCCAAAACGTGCATTTTGGCCTCCTGTTCTCTGGAAATACATCAAAATGACCTGAAATTTACTATGGGGGTACATTGAACAAATATTCAAAAAATCCCATTCGCACTTTCGGCATACAACACTTCAAAATACGATTTTAGAGGGTATTTTGGGGAGAACATCGGCTATTTTCCTCATATGGGGTCACTGGCCTTTAGGTCACATCTTTATTCATCTGGCCAGGTGGACTAATTCGGTCAGCCAATGAGAGAGCGCGTTGTAACACGGATTTATCAAGCTCAACCTGATTGGTTGAAATAGTCAATTTAATTAGGGGCACTACTCTGACAGGTGCAGACACAACTTCACTACTCCCTGGCTCCCATCCTTGTGTTGTTATTGTTGTGTCCTACTGAAGTTAAGTGCAATTGAGAAGGTTCAAAACTTTTCTGGTGGTATTTTTCGACACACACGATGTTTTTCTTATTTTAACACTGCATGGAAACAAAGATTTCCACAAGTTTGCAACCTTGGACACTGGTGAAACCTGACATTTCCTCACTATGTACACGAATTTTCTACCCCTGTGTCACCAAGATTTGACACCAGTACAGTGCGCACAATAGTGAACACAAAGTGTCCAAAGTTTCCCACCTTAGGAAACATCCCGTGTCGGGACGTTGACAATAACATTAACAATAGAGAGTTGTGAAATGCGTGAAAATTTACCTTGAGCAAGGAGGCCCTTGCTTTGAGTAATTGTTTAAAGTTTTTGGCTAAAAATGACGTAAACGATTTCAAATACCAACATTGTAGACATACAACAAACGTTAGCCTCTATGCGCCACAGTCGCTTTTTGCATGGGGAGGCAAATGAGCGAAACATGTTGCATTTGCTCCTGCAAATTTGCCTTTCTAGTATTGTAATATTTTTATAAAATACTTTTCGTGCCCACTAACTGCCCGGCCGGGTCCCGGCTTGGAAATGCGACCTTAGCATTTGCTGTCTCAGTCCCAAGTCTATTGCGTCATAGATCTGCCACACCTGTAATAAGATCTTTGCATTGATTTGTCAGCTCACCTTTTGTTTGCGTACACGAAAACAAGTTGAACGTGAGTGGCAGAGTCATACGCAGCGCACACCCGAGACACCTCCCAGGGGTTTGTACGAAAATGGCCATGATTGACCGCTAATTTGGGTTCCTCAAGGTTAGCTCAGGGTTTTTTTTTCTTCTGTAATTTAGGTAACGTTACCTGCATGGTAAACTATGACCGGAAAGTGCTTTTAGACACGGCGAGAAGGTGTATTTCTAGCTGCATCATAGCAAGCGCCCTGATGTTTTGCTCCTGTATGTCAATGTTTACCGTCAGTACGTTTGGTCCTTTACACAACAGCCTGTACACAGCTACAATGCATATATGGGATCGAGTAACTTGAACATTGAGATGTGCATTTTGCAGTTGCTTCACAGCAGGATAGATATGATTGCTCTAATACAGGTCCGTTTTAGGGGTGGAGTATTGCTAAGCAGACCTTTAAACTTTAAACCCCCATAGTAACAGCCAGGGGTGAGCTGCAGATCCATAACTAAACCTGTGTTTCAAGCAATCTTTTTGTACTTTAAGGTTATTGTGACACGGAAAATGATTAATTCCTGGCAGATGTCTCCTAAATCTGAAGGTGTTTTATGGGTCAATCCAACCCGCCAAAACGCAATGTTTTGAATGGTGTCTGCCCAAAACAAGGCGTTAACTCAGGGGAATCCCTTGACGCATTTTTTTTTCAAAGTGTGTCATTTACTTTTCAATTTGACAAATTTTAGATATGTTCCCCACAAAAGTATGTGCGCTAAATTCCTTGTGCAATAACCTCCGATATTGTTTTCGGTGTTTTATTAATTTGTACTGATGTGTGTGTGTGTGTGCAGGTGTTTTTGCAAGTGCTGACCCAGGTCAAAGCTGAGTTGTAACCGGAGACTTCGGGCACGGTGCCAAGGTTGAGCTGGTCTGCCTGTAAATATTTTTCTACAGGCTGACAGGAGCGTTGGCACAAAGCCAAAAGTCGAGCATGTAACGTGTGAAATGGACACGGTTGTGTTATATCAAGAAATGTACAAAAACTTTTACAAACATTTGTCACGGAAATCTATGTCCACTTTGCACTATCTATAAATTAACGTATACATTTCCGGTTTCACAAGTTAAACAAACCTTATTTTGTGTCTATGGGTTTCAGCTGGTGTTGTTATCAGTGACAGGACAATATGGGGAAGTGAAAAAAGGTAAGCAGGCTTTTTGCGGAGGCGTTGTTGTCCCCAAGTAGATACTGTGCGTATCGATTTCATACCAAGTTGGGAACTGCCTCTCCTCAAGTTAGTGCTGCAGATTTCATTGTCTGGGAAATGATGATTGACTGACTGGAAGTGAACGTTGGCACTTTGCCAGGACTCTTTGAATGTCTATACATTACGGTTAACTTAATGTTTTCCATTAGATCGAATGTCTATCATATGTTGGTGAGATGCCCAAAAATAAACTTTCCTTTTGATACTTTGTCATGTGGTTATCTATATGTTTTGACTTCTTTCTTAAAGTTGAGACTTTCTCATGATGAGTGATAACTTAACTGGTGCTATATTTTCAGCATGGTGCCTTGTAACGGCATTTGCAGAATACACCGCGACAGGGATGAACAGGACAATGATATTCTCTGCTTAGACTATTCATCATGCCCTATTAAACATTTCCAACTTCCCCCAGGGATTTCTCCTAAAGATGTCACCCACTTAAATCTGGAAGATATAAACTTAAAAGTTATTCCTCCCATAGTCTTTCAAATGTCAAACCTGAAAGTATTAGATGTCAGGCACAATTGCCTGACCTCTGTGTCACCTGAAATCGGCAATCTCCACAAGCTTAAAGTGCTTAAACTGGCAATGAATTCTATGAAAAAATTGCCAGAAGATGTTGTTAGGATGAAAAGTTTGGAGGTTCTGCATCTTGGTGCAAACGAGTTTACAAGGCTCCCAAAGAAATTTGGCAAGTTGACGTTGAAAGTGCTCTGGATCAATGACAATTGTTTCGACCACTTCCCTCCCCAGATCACAAATATCAAAACACTTGAAAAGCTCTACGCACATGGCAACCAAATACAAACTTTGCCTGAGGAAATCTGTAAATTGTCCAATATGACTACCTTCTTAATCCACAAGAACAAATTAAACTCACTTCCAGAAGCAGCTATTGTCACATTGATGAAATCTAACCTAACAGATTTTGACTGTCACGCAAATACTAGCCTATCACGCAAAAACAAAACATTCCCAGCTGAATTCCAACATGCTGTTTCTAAAATCAAAGACAGCGCTCCCCTTCGCAAAGACACAAGACGCAAATCATTTCGAGTTAAGCGAAAACAAACCAATGTGAAGAACAACAAGTCTAGCTCTGATTCAACAACTGAGGCATGCGCAGCTAAGGCAAAAGCAGAGAATGTTGTTGATGCAAAGACAGCAGCAGAACAAGCAGGTAAGACGACCGGTCTTGGAATGACCATTGATAGTTCCAACAACATGTTCTTACGAAGAAGGACAATATCATGCATGGCATTAAATTTGATACTCATTGCTTATTGGATGAGAAGTCATTGATGGGGCATGGCATATAAAAAAGTATTGCACTATCTGCACTGAGAATATCAATAACAAAATACACTGCTTGACATAGGCACTTGGTGCATGATTAATATACATGTACCTTCTGTAAATGGTGAACACTAATACAGACATATCTTTGCAACAGTGGCATCAGAAACAGAACCATCACAACTGCATGTGAGTTTGTCACTTTTTTTGTTTTTCTTTTTAACATGATTGTTGCGTTCTTGTATCTAATTACATGTACTGTGTAATACATGCATCATCTTTCCAATCCCATGCCAATTAAAAATATCTTTATCTAATGAAAATATAGGAACTGTCAGTAACTTGGGATGTTTTTCTGCTCTATCCTGTTTCTGCCAAATAACAACACTCTTGTAATGTATAGACTTAAACATTTGAACATTGCATATAAACTGATTTTGACTACAAGGTAATCTTTAACGAGCACGGATTGCACTTTTCCAGGCAGCAGAAAATGGGCAACTGGATGCAGCAAAGCATGGAGAACAACTTCCTTCTCCAACAAAGGCCCAGGATGTTGGAGCAAAAGCAATCAATTACAACTATAATTATACTACCAATATCTATTACAGGCCTTTCTTCAGTGGAGGAAACAATGACGGTCAAAGTAAGAATATTGTTTCAAACAAGAACAAATGAAAAATCGACAAGGCATGCTTCCTTTATCTTTGGGTATTCCTGAAAAATATCCATACCATAATTATTCAGGCTTGGGGTTGCTGTGTACAATGAGATTATGTTCTGCTACCATAATCGGACATGTCTCTTTTTCATACGTCTGTGTGCGTGACTATATATATCTCAGCATATCAATTCTGGTGAATGATGATTCATTGTACAGTATTTGCAATAAGAAGAAAAGCATCATTGCAATAGCATTAAATGAAATGTGTAAAATGATGTAATTTTGCAAATGATGTAAATATTGTCATCATGATATAAGGAGACAAATATGATGTAATTTAAATACATACAGTATCATGTATGAAAATATATTATAGGTTACAACTTGCAACTGTTATATATCAGAATTAAAAACTGGTCTAAGTGGAAAAGACCTGACAGAAATGATGTAACGTTATAACCGAGAATACTGGAAGCAGAACTTTGTATACGCTTCAATTCGCTGAGTATAACCATGTATGTATGTATGTTATGTATTCAGCTACAGGTGTAAGCAATACAGATTCCTGTGAAGAAAAATGTACCATCGACACCAAGGATCCACTCCATGGTAAAGATGTAACAGAGTTTTTCTGTTTGAATAAAGAAATTATAGCTTCTGCTTTAAAACCCCAACATACATTATAGAATGGTATTCTATACTGGATAAGGTGCTGGATCTGAGTTATGTTAATCACCCTTACCCTATTACATGTATAACAATGACTTCAAATCATTCAATTCACATTGAAAAGTCCTTCATGGCAACAAAGACTAAAGTAAAGGCTGCTTTGACTTCCATCGCAGGTCTCATTCAATTCACAGCATATGAGGCAAGCACAAGCTGGAGGGACATAGCTCGTCAACTATGCTTCACAGAGGAGGTGATTGAGCGAATAGAAGAAGAAAACCGAGGGACTAGAGAACGCTGTGTAAAGGCCCTCAATTTGTGGAAAAAGGAAAAGGGAGAAGATGCAACTGTTGAGGTTCTCAGAAAGGCTTTGAATGATGCTGGACGTAAGGATGTTGTGGACCAATTTGATGGTAGGTACATTATCTTTCATCTGGTAATTGTGTATGCTATCGTATCGTTTACAAGAACAATGACTTAAGTTGCTGTCCTTCTGGGTACAAAGTAACAATGCAAGGGAAATGTTCATTGAGTAAAAATTGGTCAGTTGGTGAAAGCCAAAATTGCTGCATCGAGTTAGCTAACTATATCTTTCTGCTCATTCATATCAACAGCAGCAAACGGTGGGTCCCAGGATGTGACCACTTGTAACTCGGGACGAGAGGAGGAAGCAACTAGGTATGGAATATACAGTATACTTCTACTGTTAAAAAACATTATGCAGTATTGATGCTTAACCAAATCCCATTTTCTTGATCAGAGCTGACCTGAAAAAGCCCATCATTGACAGTGACTAAAATTTCTTCTAGGCGCCGGCCATCAACTTGTGCTGAACCAACAACTTCCGTCGAAAATCAGTCAGGAAAAACAAATAGACCGTGCAACAGGTGGTCTTCCAACAGACGGTATAAGAAGAGGAGAGCTGAACTGAACCGTGAAAAGCCAACCTTGGCCTTGGGAGATAGAAGGCATCAGATCAGACCCAGTCCAAACTCCTCTGCTGGACACGAGACAGGGGCACCTGATAAGTTCCGCTTCCGTTGGAAAAAGCCGAATCAAATGCCTCAATTGCAGTAACATATGCCTCTTGCATATCGTCATATAGCCAGGCTGTGGATCAATCACAATCCATTCCTTATTGATTATACAGTGACAGTCATAATGTCATAAGTATTGGGTTAATGAGGAAGAATGCTGTGCATTAATAATTGGCCAATAATGCACAATTGTAGGAATGATGGGATTTCAACTTTAATAATGTCAGTATCAGTTTGAATTGGCTACACAATAATTATGCTAACCTGTTTTCCCTCAATGTTTACAGTGACAGTGATCCACAAGCATCCAATAAGCCACAGAGTAAGCAAATTTAACCCCGAAATTTGGGGCGACTCTGATGACAATTTTTGCACTAGTCCCCATAACCTATATGGTTTTGGACAATAAGCTATTGATAAGACTCAGATTGGGCTTTGTAAGACATCTGAATAAAAGAAGTGCACATGTATATAGCTTGCAGTAAAATAAGATAGGTTGGTACTTAGTAAGGTTATGGGTGTTAACATTCATTTGGTTACTGGCAAACCATAATGATTATCATATTATTATATAAGGACAAGGAGGCTAGAAAATATCAACTATATGTCAACTTAATAAGATATATCTATTTATTTCTGTATTGTTAAGACAGAAAATCACTTACCATGCTGAGTCGGACCAATTATCTATACACATGTATGTAAATATCTCAACAGGAATAACATCATTTACTTTAGTCACTGAGAATCGGCGATTCTGCTGGCAGAGATACTGAATGGGGTCCCTGTCGACAGAAACTCCAATCCTACCAGATTGGAGTCTCTTCCCTGACAAATACATACTTTAGTACAGACTTATAATATAAAGTTTAGTACTTTCCTTAGAAAAGAGGGAACTGTATTTGTACATCAGAATACATGTACATATATCTTTCAGATTCCTTGTGTATATAAACTCTGGTTTAACATAGTAACATTCATGTTCATTTCTTTGTATAATAAATCAAGGAGAAAGTCTGATTTGCATGTGATCTGTACATACATTATACTTACATCACTTATTCATACTCTTAAGTTGGAGCATTCACAACTTGTGATCTTTGAAAACAATAAAATGTTTCAATAAATCTGTCAAACTGATCTTTCATCATGATGTCTCATGATCAAATACAAAAGTAAAACAATTTGAAGTGGTGTAAGGAATATCATACATTTTGGACCCTATGAAGGCTCCTGCCTCATGATTATAAGGCCTAAGGTTACATGTAATGGTTGAAACCTCCAATGGTAATAAATGCGAGACAATATTGCAGTCTCAAGAATGTTATGTCATGCAGAAAACTAGCAAACAGCTCATATATAGACGTCCATGTTGTGATACATTTAATATGAGAACTAACACCTTCGTGCATGACGTCATTGAAAAAAAGGGGAAATACCAAGTTACGTACTTGTCTTTCTAGGAAATTCCACCCTTCAAGATCATTAAAACAAAGTAAGCCAGCAAATAGCTAATATTGACATGGCTAGATATAAAAAGAAACTTGTGGTCATGTCTACCAATTCATAATGTGCACTGTGCATGCACACCTCATCTATCATTGAAGTAAATCTAGGCACAAGGCGTTCAGATTTTACGGAAAGCCCCTGCCAAGTGTCAGCAGAGATCACTTTTCCATCAGTCATCAATCCGTGGCTGAAAGAAAACATACATTTAAATATCAAATATGTGAGCTATGGTCCAGGAGAAAAAGTGGCAGCGGTCACACTGGGTACCAGCAATATTCTCCTGCACTGGATGACTATGCTCCATTGCCTTAGGGAAGACGAACGATAGACAAAACGTTGATATCAAAAAAATTCACTAGTTTCCTCAGTGAGGCCGATGGAAAAGCCGATGGAGATGAAAAACCAAGGATCAGGATGTGTGATGGTGAAAGACACAAAATGTACTTTCCAACTTCCGCTCTGATCTCGTACCCAGAGTACCCTGCATTCCTCCCACCCTTTGTTAGTACTTCTCCCTGGGTACGAGATCAGTCATCACAGTGAGGCTGAATTAAGCTTCACGAGGAAAACGCAGTAAACTTCACCACAAAAACTCACGATTTACACGATTTTGAATCGATACGACAACTGTACAGCATGTTGTGTACCTTCAGCGTTTCCAAAGAGTCAATGTATTAACCCAACAGGTGAGAATTATTTGCTTTTTGGTCAGAAAAATGCGTCGTAGGTGCGCGGGAAATCCCCAGTACGTCATGCTATAAAAAATGGCGGTACGGATCTGACTGGTTCAAACTAGTCCTGTTTCTTAACAAAATATCCCTTAACTGCTCACAAAACTATCCCAAAAGCTTCGCCGGGGACTTTTGTCTATACATCTGTTGTATTTTGAAATCTATGCAACCTGAGTTTGTGAATTGGAGCGTATGTACTAAGTCGTAATCTGTCGCCCCCCTCCCCCTTTCATTTTGATAGGTGCCGCACAGCCTGTTTTGTATCGAGTTGAGTTATGTAGCATGCCATATAAGCATGATAATCTTTTTTATCTGATCACTTTTCAACAACTTGTGAATTGTAGGGAATCCCCAGTTAGTTTAAGCAATTTTATTATGGAATTTTTGGGTTTCAACCGGTTTAGTCTGATTATATGGGGAATCCCCAAGAAAATGTTCAAAGGAAAATCTGGGGATTGCCCAGAAACCAGATAGAAGCAGTTGAAACAAGATATCATATGTCTGTCTATAAAGAGGCTACTGGGTTTGTTTACCTACATTTACCCCTCTGACAGCTACTGAGCATCGGGTTAGTATAAGACTTTAACGTGTTGGCATTGTTGTATATGTACAAGTTATGACTATGCCTACTAGTAGTAACGTTATGACTCTGAGGTGCATATTCCTTTTTTGGGCATGTATGGACTTGTATCACAACATTTAGTATTTTACAGACATGTAGATTTCGCTGTTAAGATCATTATCTTCAACCATGGCGAGAGTTATGTTTTGCAAACAGTTCTGTTATGTGGAATCCATGTACTGACTTGAATGTTTGTCAATCCATTTGAAGATTTTAATGAGCATATTAGTATCATTGTTAAATTGAAAGCTCTGTTGATATTAGCGGGCCACGGGGCATTACATGAAGTTACATCACTTACATGTCATCTACGGGTATAGCTATATCTATGTTCATTAACCTTTTACATGTTTTTTTCTCATAGACCAGCTGACGAGGAATTTATCACACTGTAACAAGACTTGAGAGAACAACAGCAGAATCATCTTTGGCTTTGAGATCGGGCACTGAACAGCTCACAAGTCTCAAGATGTTTGGTGCTCCTCAGAAGACTCCTTTTGGGGGAACAACTGGATTCGGTAGGTGTATGACTTTGATATTGATGAAATGGAATATTTGCAACAACTCGAATGTGACTGCAGGCATGGCAATGCTCATCAGCTTGTCTTAACCCTCAAACCACCGTAGCTTTTTTACGACTAATCTTACCGTATGGGGTCAAAACTGACCCCACAATGTTTTCTACAAATATAGCTTTATAGGTGACTATTTTGTGGTTTGTACATATGTATAGTTTAAGTAATCTATAAGGGACAGTTTGACATGATTAGGTGTGAATAATTTCTGCTCATTATCATAATTTATGCAAAAATAGGGAACATCACCTTTTGCAACTTACGCCATTCAGACAAGCGGGCTCTTTTGAGGCCTGCGCCAACATGTCATATAGCATCTGAATGGCTTATGCTAGAACAACCAAACTTGGTCACCTTTGCTAAAATTTCGTTGGCAACAAGTTTCAGGGACTCCCCAGAAATTTAGAGTATTCCGGAGTAGGGTGCGAAGCACCCGAGGCGACGCGCCTTGGCGCGGCGCTGGGGGGGTGGCCCGGAGGGGGGGTGCCCCCCCCCTCCGGAGGAGGAAGCTTTAGCATTTGGGCTGTTTCAAGTACAATTGGAGGCCATTTCCTGCAACTTCAGGTTTACTTTTTACCTACAATCACAAACAAAAGAGGCAGGAAAAATCTTCAAGCCAACACTATTTTGAAAACACATACACTTTTATTACATATCTTTCTGACATCATCTTGCTGGCTTTTGCTTAATCTTCATCATCTTCTCTTGGGAAAGAAGATGCAATCAGGTAGGCAAAGGACACTACATTCGGCCCTGTCACATATACAGAAAAATGCAAATAACCCTCATTTAGGATATAAACTGACAAAATTTCTGAATTTAAAAAATAATGGGCATAGGTTCAGCGCTATGACCCCTTACCGGGGGCCAACGGTGCCTTCAAATTCAACAAGAGAAATAGTATACACAACTCCAAGTCATGTATTTTCTACTTGGAACTTGAGGCAAATCACAGTGGAAAACATTTGGCAAAACCTTCTCATCAAGTTACATGTATTGATAAATAACGTTAATTTTTTTTAAACTTAAAATGACACATCAAAAACTATAAAAAAAAGAAGACAACAGAAGCCTGTGCATTTTCTTATATAGACTGTTATGAATTTTTTAAGCATTTCACACACCGAAATCCCAACATACACTCAAAAAGTTTCCTGCAAAACCTCTAGGTCCAAGTGCTTGAAGTGGCCCCTTTCAGTCTGAGAAAATGGAACGTTCCACTACAGCATATAACTGACATTCCAAGCCGCAGATTCAAAGAAAATATTGACCTCAAAAACCACATCTGAATAAAAGAAAATAAACATGATCCTTTGAACTTTCAAATAAATATTAAATCCTTCTATCATGCAGTTTTCTAAAAGATTTATACTTTTTTTCATGCTTATGACATCAAATTTTAAAGCCCGTAATCTGCAGTGAAATGTGAGGCTATTTTCTGTCTAGCCTAATAGTAAACAGAAAAAACAAAAATGGCGGCCCGGATGAGCCTCGTGCATTGTAGCAGCGATTTCCTGAAGAATATCAGCGATTCGCCGGGTTTAGGACTTAATAACCAACACCAAAAGCGAAATAACACCATTTTCGGTATTTTTATGGTTAACATTGCTAAAATGAAGCCGCCATTTTTCGACTGGATGGCCGATTTTGTTATAAAAAAATGCCATGTGCTCTGAGAGTAGAGTCGAGTGCTGTCAACAAACAAAGTTCTGCCTTTTTTAAATCGGTTTTGGGACTAAAAAATACTCAACCGAATGTGAAGCAAACCCCACACGATGTTTTTAAATGTAGTTGTGCTACAATGAACCAGGCGTTTTTCTGCTGCTTGCCGTTTTTTGAGGAATGTTGCAGAGACCATGACGCACTGGCGGTAAGCTGATTTTCACAAACGTGTAGCTCCAAATAAACTTCTTTCTGACCCGTTGGCTGTGATTCATGAAGTAAATACAGACAATTAGCGTTGTTTGCATGAAAATAGGATTTAGGGGAGTCGGATGCTGAACCAATAATGAGATTCTTTTGTCACCGGCGTTGTAGCGAAATGGTCCATTGTTTTTCGAGTATCCGATCCATTCACAAGTTTTTACAGACAATGCCGACGGAAAAAGTGACGCCGCTCGGCCCAAAATTCTACGTATTTTCATGTTTTTTTGCCAAATTATACAGGAAAATATGGAAGAAACACCCTAAATTTGAAAATGAGTATACCGGCGCAGAGCTAGGAGTATACCGGCGGCACGCCGTTGTTCCGTTGTCTGGGGAGAACCCTGAGTTTAATTTAATGAAATATCTAATCAATGTTTTCATGTTGCTATGGCAACTGGTTTCTTAGAGCCATATTTGGAAATAAGTCGCTAATTTTGGATTTTACAATGTAATTCTAGGGCTGTCTTTTTAAACTGCACTTATTTTCTTACATCAATACCAACCAATTTAATTCACTATCACTTTTATGATTTAATATTCATAATTTATGCATATTTGATTACGTCATCGGTCAAAATCTAAGATGGCTGACGATACAATTAGATTAGCTATAACCGGCTATTTCAACCTCAAATTTCATCATTACCATGTTTATTCAAACAGAAACAATCTTAATATAAACGTTTTGGTCCATTTTTATTGTGTTATTAGGTTATATGATGAAAAAATGCATTTAAAATAATTCAAGATGGCGGAACCAAGATGGCGGATTTCGCTAGTGTAACTTGATATGAATATAATTTTTATGACGTCATTTTGACGTCGTTCCTGTTGCCATCTACAAATAACGTCTTTGGATATATTATGATTTAGCATACATAATTTCTATGTAAGTTTTATCGTGTACCCTTGAATTATAGGGAAATACCCAATTTGTTGGTTTTCGTCAATAAAATCACATAAATGACGTCATAATACGTCGCAACGTCATTAATCTTTACGTTCCTGTAAAAATTTGTTTTTTTCACGTTTCCACAAAATTATATTTTGTAACTATGATCATAATAACCCTTATCATACATGTTACTAGATGACAAGTATCAAACAATAGGGAATATGAGTGCAGATTTTGCTGGGGTCAGTTTTGACCCCACTGGACCATGCGTAAACTTTCTAGGATAACTTAATCAACAATGAGCCAATCTCGGTAAAAACTTGTGAAAAGTTATAAGACATATATACAAACAAACTCATAGAAGGAATTTTGTTTTCGACTCGAAATGTCAAAATGGCACATGTTGATATTCGCCTGGGGTCAGTTTTGACCCCATACGGTGGTTTGAGGGTTAATGCATGTTTTAGACATGCCAAAACAAAAGGTCTGCTGCTATACAAAAAGCATGTTTGAGTAAAAATCTGCTTTGGAAATTTTGGAAGTGTATTGTTAGTAACTGTCTTGCAAGGACACATTGCATGATACACTAATACTATGAATGATAGTGTTTGTTGAAGTAGAATTTAGATAAAATTTATTTGCAGGATCAAACTTAGTTTCTCTCAGGTTTATTAACTCTCTCCCTGCTAATGTGCAGACTGCACCCATTACATAGCAGGGAGAAGGTTAATTTATTGTGACTTTTGATTCCAGCAAGCAATAACTCAATCACTGTTTCTGTCCCTTACTCAAACTTAGATTTAGAAGGCAAACAGAAATGTTTTAGTTCTACATCACTGATTAACCCCCTCTTTGTTCTATGTCTATAATATGTTGTCTTTTTATCAAAAAGTCTTCCTAAAACAGTCTAAAATGTGTTTTAAATTGTATGTGTCAGAAAATGTGTTTTCGTTTTTTTCATTGGCTGTTTTATTATGTTGGTTGCAATTGCATTGGGACATATTGCATGCATGTATGAAACAGTGCTCACGACGGTGTTCATGTTTGCTTGCTGGACAGAAGTGACCCGTTTCTCCGCATGTTTAGGCACAACTGCAAAACCTTTTGGTGCTGCTAAAACTACAGGCACAGGTGCGTTTGGCACCAGTAGTTTCGGAGCCACCCAGACCCCGGCCACCGGAGGGCTTTTTGGCGGCACCTCGACAAACACCGGGACGGGGCTCTTCGGAGGGACCAGCTTCGGCACGCCTTCCACGTCGACATCCACCTTTGGAGGGTTCGGAGGCACGAGTACCACACAGACAGGAGGCGGGCTGTTTGGGACGTCCACAAGCACCGCCGGGACAGGACTGTTCGCTACACCACAGCAGCAGACAGCACCGTTTGGGGCTGCTAACAAGACAGGATTTGGAGGTCTGTTCTCTGTAGTACATCACAATTGATTTGTGAATGAAATTTTGCAATGGTAAACATTTAGAACATCCACATTTTTACCGCTGCATTTTAACCCATAACAGATCATAGCCAGTTTAGAATGATGAACACATGTAATATTATGTATCGCTGATATGTTACTGCAAAAAGAGGTTTCGGTCAGGGATTTTTGTTTGTTGTTTGTTTTGCTAGTAGTCACAGCCATTTCTTTCAGTTTCCTTCCTCTTGGCAATGAAAGAAAGCAGGGCCACTAATAGGGAAACATGGAATCATAGGAAAGGCAAAAAATAGACAAACTACATTTGTAACCCCCGACCAAATCATCTGCTTTTAAGAGTTATCAAGTTTACTTCCTATTCCTGTATATTCCATTGAACTATTCCATTGTGAATTTTGAAGGGTTTGGAACCCAGACATCCACAGCTGCCACGGGTACTGGGTTGTTTGGAGCCACTCAGCAGACACCAAGTCTGTTTGGAGGGGGACAGACTTCCAGCACAGGGCTGTTTGGGGCAGGTAAGAACATATGTTTAACAGACATGTAACAAAACCTTTTTTGTCCTACATGTGTCCATGTTTTCCCTACTGCCATCTTGTAAATAAATCTTGCTTTACTTTCAGTAGAAACATTGTACAAAATGTATGTTGTTTGTATTATATATCAGTTAATAACAATATTTGTCATGCATAGAATTTGGCCAAGGTGTAATAAAAAGGGACTATCTTGCCAAAGCTAGAAGGTTACAAATACCTGTCAGTTGCCATATTCGTATTCATATTTGAATAATAATAGTAGTGATATAATATAAGATTAAATAACATGTTTGTTTTTTTCCAGTTGGAAGCATTGGGGCTGGAACCAATGGTACCACAGTGAAGTTTAATGTGAGTAGAATGTGTTTCTATGTATTTACTCGTTGTGCATTTGGGATCCAGATTTGGTACTGTTTGGTACCAGGAAATATCCATAAGATTAGATTTGTGTAATCTTAATGTTACAAGAGAAAAAGATGTATAAACATGTAAGGGTAATGACTAACATTTTGCTCTTGTATGTCCCCAGCCTGTGTCTGGTAGTGACACCATGATGAAGAATGGCGTCTCCCAGAACATCCGTACAGCACACCAGTGCATCACCGCCATGAAGGAGTATGAGACCAAGAGCCTGGAGGTTTGTTTGTCCCAGTTACCGTAAATCTTAGAATGTTTGCAGCCCTTTTTATTTTCACTGTGCCCTTTTACTGCAAAATCTGTATTTCTACTGTACAACAGAATTGTTTCAATCACAACTTCAAACGCTGGAAAAAATCCTTTCCCCTCCTCCAGTGAAATCAATACCATGCAAATTAAATAAAAGATAAATTTAAGTCTGTAAAGTCCCCAAATGGGAATTAGCTGGTAACTTTGCCAAATAAAGTTGGGAGAATGCCTGATTGGCTAAGAGCTGGCCATTGCTAACCTACACAAAAGAATGTTGTTGCTGGCATATTGTGTCATACTGAAGCAGCATACCCTAGCAGAGAGGAGGTATTTAAATGTAGTGAAGAAGACCTCCTTTCTGTCCATAGGAACTCCGTGTGGAGGACTACCTGGCCAATCGTAAAGGTGGTTCGACCGGAACGACTGCGCTGTTCGGAGCGACTGCCACACCGCAGACGGGGGGCGGCCTGTTCGGTACCGCCACCACCACCAGTACCACTGGCTTTACCTTTGGCAAAGCTGCCTTCGGTACAGGTCAGACTCAAGCTAAAGGTGATGCCTTGTACTCTCTGGGTGTAGGAAAGGGACATGTAATAGTGTTTGGTCCACAGGTAACTTAGTGTTAGAATTGTTGCTTTTGCTGGAGGGAGATACATGCTGCTCTGTGCTAGGACAGGGCATGATCATGTGACCCATAAGAGACATCTGATTGGCTCACATTTCTCCACCTATCTTGTCTTACAATTTGCATATAGGTGTTGTTTACCGATACAAATGTGTACACTTGTCTCTAATTGAAGTGACAGAGAACATAGTGGGTCATGCAGTATGGATAGATTTCCTGCAATCTTCAGGGAAATCACAAATCATAGACTTTGCTGGACGTTGTTGGAAAAGTTAGCATTAACAATATCGTCTTTTAGCAGGTGCAACAGGGTTTGGAACCACTTCAACAGGCACTGGCCTCTTTGGACAGACCCAGACAACCCAGGCTGGGGGCCTTTTTGCCAGCCCTTTTGGAGGCACTGCCACCACAACAACGCCCAGCACAGGATTCAGCTTTGGCCAGACCAACACTGGGGCTGGGCTGTTTGGGCAAACTCAGCAGAAGGTGGGTCTAGTTATAGAATCATAAGAAAAGGGATTTGGAAGTTTTAAGGAATAGGACTGCAGCAATAGTTATAAGGTGGCTGGTTGAGTCATACCAAAGACTTCAAGAAGTATACATACTGCTTCTCTGATTTGCACTCAGCACTTATGGGAAAGAATATGGAAGTTGAATACCAGCTATGATATTATCTGTGCTTGCACTGCCCAAGGGCTAAGAAAACAGATGGGCACCGCCATGTAAACCATATGGTGTGGGAAGGACTTTGTTTTAAGAATAGATAAAATTGATGTTTCCAGTCTGACAATTTTTTTATATTTTCTTCGCTGTCACTTTGCTATAGACGGGTCTTTTTGGTCAGCCTACCACCCAGACTACTGGACTGTTCGGCACACCCAGCACAACTACAGCTACTGGCTTTGGCAGCACTTTCGGCACAGGAACATTCAGCACACCAAACCAGGCTGTAAGTCTCATCGATCCAAACAATCCATTTTCCTTTTGGTAGCATTGTCCTTCTGATGTAGTTAAGGATGTATTTTGTTTTGCTGCACAGCTCCATTGTTTTTGCAACATTTGAATGACTGAAAGGAAGATTCTTAGTCTTTAAATGTGAACAGGATGTAAAGATAAAGAAATAACCTTCATATTGCATTAGTAGATTAAAGCGCATATGTCACCAATGTCACTGAAATACAACAGTATCGTTCAATGAGAGAAGCAAACAGTGCACAATCGTCGTAAATTACATACATTTTCCATTTTTGTTTGCTTTTCACTGTTATGACATGTTTCCTGTTGTCATATCTTTGATATGGGTGTACATACTAAGAATATGCCAGTAGTTGTGGCCAACAGTGTCTTGTGTCTTATATTTTCAGGGTGGTTTGTTTGGAGCCAACAAAGCTCCTACCTTTGGTGCAACAACTACAACCAGTACTACAGGAGGTCTGTTCGGTAACACTGCAACCAACACTGGTGGGCTCTTTGGTCAAAGCAAACCTGGCCTAACTTTAGGTCTAGGTAAGAAACACTTCTTTCCTCATGGTATTCTTGTAGTCCAGATGTGCATAATGGTAGTTAAGATTCTGTATACAATGTACTTTAAGATTTTGTGCTAGCAATGACGTAAGGAAACTTTTAATAGCAACATTTTGTATTGTTGTGGAAATGTTTATGTGATCTGATGTTGAGAGAATACATACATGGATAGTATACAAATATGCTTACAAGGTTGTACATACAGCTTGTATACATACATGGATGGTATCATGGTAGTGTTGTTTTTTGCATTGTCCCAAGGAGCACAAAGTTGCTTGTGGTTCTGAACATAGTGAAGAATTAAAACTTAACCTAATGATGACATCTTTGTTTCCACATTTTACAGGAACAGGATTTGGAACCGGAGCCTTTGGGACCACCACCACTTCCACAGGCACCTCCCTGTTTGGTCAGAAGCCCGCCAACACATTTGGCGCTGGCCTTGGCACTGGTCTGGGTGCCGGGCTAGGGACCCTGGGCACAGCTTCAATATTTGGAAACACTGGTACACTCTTTGAGCTTTTTTTAATCACATTTTGAAGTGTGTCATATTTTTAATCACATTTCATTGGAAGACGAAACGATGATTCCAAAAGAATGTCTCTTTGAAGTTTGAATGAACGAACAAACAAAAGATAGCAGACATTTTTACCCTGAAAACACAGAAAAGGCTTTGTATTTTTTTCATTTACAACTGTATTTTGAAGCTCTAAATCAAATCACACCTGCCTTACCTTTATCAGGTTTGGGTGCTGGACTTGGTACAGGAACGACTGGACTAAACCTTACACAACCAACAACACTGGGGTAAGTTCATAGTTTACCACCCGTAAAATCTCAATGTAAAAGTATAGTTATGAAGCTCCAAATATGACAATTGTTTCAGGTTTAAGGGAAGGAGAAGTTTTTTCGTTTGGTTTTCTTGTTATTTGTAAACAAAAACATGCCCTGCTTTGTTTTCTGTTTACAGCACGGATGCAGCAGCACAGCTTGCCCAGCAGGCCCAGATCCAGCAGCAGCTACAGGCTCTGGCCAACTCACCCTTTGGAGATTCACCTCTCTTTAGAAACAATGTTGCTGTGAGTACAAACATACATTTTACCCTACATTTACACTAATTACAGGTCATTTTTGTAGATAGTTTGACAATTTCAAAATTCAAGGTATCACATTGAAAGTACAAGTTTTCAATTTGTTATGGGATGTACAGTTAGGTGTCAATGCTACTTGATAAAGCATGCTTTTCTTACTGCATCTTTGCATTTGTCACACATGCTTATAGAAGTATTTGTAGATTCCAAGTTAGTAGTGTCTTTGCCAAGTGAAATTGATCTGTGGCATATCGTATGTGTAGAAAGCCATGTAGCTGTAGGGGTATTATAAGTGTGTTTCGGGCAGTTGTGATATACCAGGCAGCCAAGCACTCTACTTTTCATACTACGTGTACATGTATTTCTGAAAAGCTTTCCATTCCTATGACAAGTTGTTCAAAATGATAAATTACATTGATGTTCAGAATGATAAATTACATTGAAATATCCGCAGGATCCAGCCAAGAGAGCAGAGTTACTGAAACCCACCAGTCTGGCTGCACAGAAGGCCCTGACCACTCCCTCACACTACAAGATCTCACCACGACCAACTGCCAAGATCAAGCCCAAACCCCTACATTCACTCGTATCAGGAAAGGTAAATGTTTTTGGCAATGCCACAGTGGTGGATGCTTTTATTGCTATCTTTTCCTCTCCTCCAATTCTATTTATGATATGTTGTGATTTTGCTACATTTCTGAATGGTTAGTAAGATCTTAAAATGTCTGAAATGATTGAGCTTTGATATGCTGAAATGCAAATAGGGACACCAACATCAGCAACAGCAGACACATTGATGACACCACATGAAAACGCTGTATGTAACATGTGAACAATTTTATTTTTCAGTCTCAACTATTTGAAGGCCTTGATGATGAGGACACCTCCCTCAGCAATGACACCTTTGTGCCCAGAAGAAGTGTGAAGAAACTCATCATCAGGAACAAGGCATCTCCTGTAAGTGTTAGTTCCTGAAAAAGGGTCACGTCCATATCTAATAGATCAGAAGAAGTTCTGTAGACATGACACTCTGCACTATCTAACATCCCTATGCACTATCTAGACAAAAGAACTGACTGCACTAGTAGACTCGCCCTACTCTATGGATTGGCTCTCAACATACATGTACATGCACTATCTAATTTGGGAATAAGGTCAATTTTAATGCTACAAGGGGTGATGAAAAACTACAAGATATTTCTTTTACACTCACTGGAAACTTTTATTGATGATAGCTTAAGCTCAATGATTTTCTTTACTTAGCTGAAGATATTTGAAACAAGAAACAAATCTAATTTTTCCCTACGATTATTTCAGACGGCCAGTGAACTTGATGCAGGTCTCGGAGAGGAGGATGACCTCCTTGCTCCTCCTGCCTACCCCTCTGACACATTCCTGGTGGAGGACAAAAGGACAAGGTAGGATAGGTGTCATGATTCTGTCATTTAAGAAAACATGATATACCGTAGCACAATATGGATGAAGATTTATGAGTTGTATGTATTACTTCTGGAACTGTCCAGTTCTCCATTGCTAGTTGCCTTCATGAAAACAGAGGTATCATTTTCGTTCTGTTCGTTTGTGTGTCTTGGTGTTTTTGCAATTTTTTTCTTGCTGGCCGGGTCCAAGTCTGGCCCCAGGTAGCAGAAAACGGTGTAACTGGAGACTTGTAGGATGGGAAGCCTGATTTGGCCTGGGTCCAAAATAGATGCTGCAAGTTTGGCCTGGGTCCAAAGTCCTGTAGGAAAATGTAAAGACAGAATCAGCAAGAAATTCACAATAATGAATAAAACAAGAAAGTAAAAAAAAGTAATAACACGGAGGTATGAGATCTTTGATCTCTTGTTTTATTGTGATTTCTATAATGATGGATTGATGTTGCTCCCCCTGGCAGTGAGAGTGAGAAGGAGAATGATCCTATGGAGAACCTGTACTCCAACCCTGTCAGGAAACCCATCCCTGAAACACCTGCAAACAAGTGGGTCTCTCTTCTATATTTTCCTGTTCTTAATCATCATAGGGTTCCTTCTTTTGTGTTGTATTCTTTTCATCCATTAGGAAGTGCTGTATTTTTCACTGCTTCGCTTAAAGATGCACTCAAAAGTAGACAATCCCATGTCTACAGGACTGCGTCTTTTACTGCTGTTGTAAAAGCAAATCATGCGCATAGAAATATCGTTTGGTAACAATGTTTGCTTTCAATTATGAATCCAGCATGTTCTCATTTCAATGTACTTCCTTTATACAGATATTCTTAACATTTTATTCTTAGCTTCTATTACCAAAAGAAATGATGTGCACTTGACTTATGTTTAATTTTCTTTCTCAATTTGACAGGTCCTCCCCCGCTCCTGATGACAGTATCATAGCTTTGAACCTACGACAGAGGAGCTGCAGTCCCGGCGAGGACAGCATGGGGGAGCCGACACACGATGATCAGGGAGAGGCAGAGGAGGATGTGGAGAGAGAACCACACCCTGCTGGTAGGGGACACATCCTAGTTTTGTGACAAGTCGTGACAGCAGGCTTTTAGCTACAAATGTAGGATTTATAGACAAGGGGGTTCAAAAATAGGGGGGGGGATGCTGTGATGCGGGGATTAGGCGTGTTCTAGTCTTATCATACTTTTAGCAGACCATTTTAAGCACTAAAAACTACTGGTTCCCTCTCTGTCTCCCAATGGGCTCTATGGATTAACAATTTCATGGTAGCTTTGCATGTCAATCAGTTTTCATGCTGTCCCAGTGTCTGGTAGGACTAAAAAATCATCAGTGACACTGTAACACAGTAACATGTGTCTGTAATTACCAGGGAAATGGGGTTCTCTGTGGGTCCAGCTGAAAAAGAGGGCATCCAGTTTCCTTGTAATTTTAGTATCATGTGTCCAAATGACGCATGGACCCATGCCTGGCTAAAAGCCTGGTTGACAGTGACTTCTGGTTGGACTGATAAAAAAAATAGATATGGGAGATTATCTCAAAGGTTGTGGAATTGAAATCTTGGATAGGCTACTGTAAATCTTGAAACTTTTGCGTTGGCTTTATTTTCGTAGTGACATCCCCACCACAAATTCAAGTATGTACGTAATGTATGTAATGTTTTACTACAGAATTGTTTCAACCACAAATTTAAAAGTCCATGAAAACTTCCTTGTCCTTCTTAAAACCCCTGAGAAAGAAAATGATTTAACAGTATGCAACAGGACCTGCTTTGTTTGGACATAGTGATGGCTATAATTTCACACACAGTGATTCATTCCCACGTAACATCATTTTCAACAAATAAACATATTTCTTCATGTTTTTCTCTGTATTACTTCAGGCATTGTCCTGACCAAGAATGAGTACTACACTGAGCCGTCCCTGGATGAGCTGGCCAACATGGTGGATGAGAACGGAGACTGCTGGGTGGAAAACTTTGTCATCGGGCGGGACGGCTACGGCTCTGTGTTCTTCCCTGGGCTCACCAATGTGGCCAACCTCAACCTGGATGAAACTGGTCAGTACTATTTTTTTTTAATCTTGTAGACACACCTTTATACTAAACCTCAGATGTATGCTGTAACTAAATTTTGCAAATGAATAGCTTTGCATGGCAAATAAAATCATGTCAGGAGTACGTACATCAACTTTACCATGTTACTTTCATATTATATTTTATATAAGTGTAAAGATATATTATTTAGATATTCATTGCCTATATGTAAGAGTGAGCGGTGATAGTACAAGTATACCATTCTTCCCTATACTTCGCAAGGACACGTGAATTGCTTTCTTCCCAGTGCACTGACCCATTATAAAATGTTACAAATAATGGTGAGAAATGGTAGAAAAAGGTAAATAATAGAAGAATGCTGTTACCATTATTTAATGAATTAGTGCTGAAACTCTTATTCTTTACCTGGTTCCATAGTGCACATCAGAAGGAAGGAGATCACCGTGTACCCAGATGACTCCACTAAACCCCCAGAAGGGGAAGGTTTGAACAAGAAGGCAGAGGTCACCCTACACTGTACCTGGCCCATGGACAAGACAGCCCACATTCCAATCAAGGTCAGGACATATCTTCAACCCTGCAACCTTTTAGAAAATGGTACTTGCTTCAAGAGGTTGCAAGTTTGAACCCTGACAGGGTCATGCCAAAGACTTTAGAAAAATCATGCATACTGCTTCTCTGCATTGCACTCAGCAGTTCTGGGAAAGAGTACAGGAGTTTAACACACCAGTATAAGGAGACCTGCCTCCTGCTGTAGCGCTTACTGTGTGGCCCAACGGGTATAGAAATATGGGCACATTAACTTATGATTAAGATATGGAAAGGCTTTCACATAACTTGAACTTGAAAATTCATGCAAGTCAGGTGAACTACAACAGCCAAGATTCAAAATCCATACGAAAGACATTAACAACTTATTACATTAAAAATTTATTAGGTGTCTTGCCAACGCCTTATTACCAGTTAAAAGTGAGGTATCTTAAATGTGCAACTTTTAAGACTTCTTGAATGTGTTATTTCAGAGTCCGGATCGCTTGAAGAAGATGGGTTACCAGGAGAAGATTGAGGTGGCTACGTCTAAGATCGGAGCAAGGTTTCTGGAGTACAGACCAGACACAGGGTCCTGGGTTTTCCAGGTAAGTTACAGGGTCCTTACATACTATGCTAAGAAATTTTTTACCACCGTGTCTTTCTTGTTTGTTTGTGAACTTTAAAAGAGTCAGGAATGAGTTTGTGTTATTTTTCTTTCTTTTTTGATGTTTGGCATGAGGGTAGAGTTTGAATCTAAACTTTTGGGTGGTAGTATTGGGAAAAGTTTGAAAGTAAAATTTTGGGTAATAGTGATTCTTCACTTTTGAAAGATACGACAATCCTCTAGCAGTTGACAAACATACCTGTACTGGCATCAAGATAATGGTATTTAAAGAGAGTGTATTTTTTCACTCATTTGCATGTAGGTGCCTCATTTCTCCAAATATGGCCTGGATGACAGTGAAGATGAGGAAGAGCTTGTCAGTCAGGACCAGAAGAAAATGAAGATGCAGCAACAAGGAGATCTTCAGGTGTGTAGATCTGTCCACACTTTAACTAAAAACTGGTATATTTTATATTTACATGTACCCTGTACTAGTCAACTGCTGGTAGGTCCATGGTACTTTGTAGTTGGTTAACAGTATTTGCTGCATAAATTGTTGGTACATGGTGGAAGATAGTCGCCTCAAGAATTTTCTTTTTTGAAAGGCAAAAGACAAATCCATAGTATTTTGTAGATTAGTTATATTGAGACATAATTTTCTTTCACTTCATAATTATTGTACATACCACTGTTTCACTGAGCTTTCGCCAACTTGTCTAACAAATGAGATGTTTTATGAATGCAGAAACAGCAGCAGAAAGAGAATCAGCCTCCCAGTTTGAACAGCCAGCCACCAATCACAGAGACGTTGAAGGCTGAGCAGCCAATCATGGAGCAGATGCAGGATGACAGTGACATGGCTGACATCAGCCAGGAGCCAATCCCTGACCTGGCTCCTAACAGCTCTGGTAGGAAGAGTGTGCAGCAATACACATAGACAGGACACACAAACCTTGCACCATTTTCAATGATAGCTTGAAAAATGCAGTCAAACCTGCCCAAGAAGACCACTCGGGAAACCAATAAAATCTGTGCTATGTGGATAGGTGGTCACTATGGAGAGATTTCTTGATCCTTGTGTCAATGGGAAAATTTATCTAGGGACCACCAAAAAGTGGTCACATTGGCCAGGGGGTCTCTCTGTAAAGGTGGTCACTTGTGCCTGTTTAACTGTAAATGAAAATTTTCATATTCTAAGTACTATTAGGTTCTGGTGAAACATAGAACAACGTTTTTTTAAAAAATTATTATTTTGCTTTGGCCATTTTGTGTATTGATAAGAATTGTGAAAACTGTGTACAGCTAAACTTCACCAGCGCAAAGAGACATCTTGACTTCTTGAGTTTGTGGAATTAACTGCCCTAAAGAACTCCCTGCAGCGCTTATGTCTTCTCACATCATCTTATCTACTTGTATTATATATATATCTCACATGGAATTTGTTGAGGATGCTATGCACATATAAATGTGTACTCTTGCAAAGATTGGGTACATACAAAATGTACATTTGTAGTCTCGTATATTGTATACTGTTTTTGATAACACTACAATTTGCTAAATAAGTAACTTTGTTGATAACATCATGGATTGAAATACGCAACTGCAACCTGTAATTTGCAGAAACTTTTTCTAGATTGCAAGTAAGTAGACAATTTGCAGTTTTGTAGGATTCTGAATTTTAGGTTGGTATTATGAATAAAAATTACCGGTAAGCTGATTAACAGCGTAGCAAAGTTTCTATCGGAGAAAGCTTTTCTAAACTGACAACCTAAAACATTGCAGGTGACAGAAAAAAGTATTTTGTAAGATGATTGAGGTAAATTGGCATGTCCTCAGGTGACCAGCATGGCCTGGAGGGACTGTCTGAGGAGGAAGTCGTGCCGTCCTCCCACCGCCTGGCCACCCACCTGGGCATGAGCGCTCACCGCATGCAGGTCATGAAGGCCTCCTTCTTCGGAGACGAGGAGGAAGGAGAGGGCATGGGTGAGCATTCTCTCCATGTGGCTTTGTGTTCTTCACTGTCATTGGCTAACAGGCTTTTAGCTAGGATATGTGTTCTTCACTGTCATTGGCTAAAAGGCTTTTAGTTGGATCTGTTGACAGGGTGTACAAAAATGGGGGGCAGACTTCCCCAATTAGCTCTTTGGATTAACAAATACTCACTAGATTTGTATGTGAATCAATTTACATGCTGCCCCAGTGTCTGATATGAGGAAAAAACGACAGTGGCAGTGTGTGTGTCACAGTGTTTGTAATCATAGGGTGTCCTCTGGGTGTCCCCTGCAAAAGGAGGGCATCTAATGTCTATGTTTTCTTAGAGGAGGCGTCCAGAAGACACCATGACGCCCTACTAGCTATGGCCTGTTGGCTAATGTTAATGGTAGTACATTGTCGACATTGACTGTATTTGATCAATGAGATACATTGTGTAGAGATGGATTCTTGAACAACTGGATTCTTGTTTGGTTTGATAAACTTCAGTATTTCTTTTGAAATTTACTGAGTCTCAGAAACTTTGTTAAAAGTTCTTTGTAATATCAGGTGCAATAGGTAGAATGTTCATGACATACAGTGACATGATTTAAGACTAACTAGAGCCCAAACCAAGTATTTAGAATGTCTGTTATATATTATATAGGCTTCTACAAAGTGCATGTAGTTCCTCATGACTAGAAGTTGTAAATTTAGCAAGACAAATAATAAAACAAACAATACTATCTTTGTGCCCCTATCTTTGTGGTTATTAATGATGTTTACTTACATCATTGTCTGTAGATTACAAACCAGTGTTTGGAGGCATGAGTGGGAAAAGTTCCCTCCGTGGATCGGCCCCTCCATCTGGGTCTGCCTCCCCCCTGCCTCACAGGATGGTAGAGTCCAAAATGGACAGAGGTGAGGGTGTTACATTGTGTGATTTACTGTCTATAAAGGGTTTTATTTAGAATCACTTCCTTTTATTATCCTCATAAATAAAGCTCTTAAGGATTACATGTGAAAAATACAACACTGCACATTATGTTTTCTTGTTTTGTTTCAAGACTTGTGGAAAATTGTGTGTGGCTGTGATAACTGACATCTGTTGATCCAATCTTCAGGATCCTTCCTTGCACACACAGCCAGACTTGGCTCCTTAGGAAGCCCCGTGCGAGGTCTCGGAGGAATGTCCCCCTCACACAGCCCCAGAACTCGTATTCCAAGCGGAGGATTCTCCCCCAAATTCTCCCCAAAGGTGGAACAGTCCGGGCTGTTTCCCTCCATGTCCAGACCCGCGCCGTACCCCGTCTTCGAGCGGAACCAAGGGCTTCTTCTTCCGAGCGGACTTTCCTCGGAAATGGAGCGACCGCGGAAGATCGTTGGGAGCCAGCGCCAACCGATGCTGCTGCCATGGAAGGAGACTGTGACCAATGAGAAGCAGAGCCTGGTGGCAGACGCAGCGCTCATGATGGGCCGATCGTTCAAGGTTGGATGGGGACCTAACTGGACACTTGTGAGATGTGCAGGGCCTGACAAAGACGGGGAGGCGCCAGGTAATAGGGACATGAGTCTGTGTGTGTGTGTGTTAACATGTGTGTAATATTGGGGGTTATGAGCAGAGCATAAAACTACACCTGGGCTTAAACTAACAAAAAAAATCAACTTCTACTTTGAAATGGAGAAAAAACAAGATGCTTTCATTACATCTTCAAGCAAATGTCTAAATAATGAAAGAAAAAATATTCTACTACAGGTACAGGTATAGAAACTTGACCAAAGAACACATTTTCTATGAAATAACAATATTAGTATCACTTAAAATTTTGTTATGTTTTGTGTTTGTAGAAAGGAAAAAGGAGACCAGCATCCCCTTCTCCATCCTACCCAAGTCCACCCCCCGGCTAGCCAAACTTGGTACATCCTCACCCTTCAGCGTTGTCATGGAGAGGGTCGACGTGGCGCCACACTTTGTCGTACAGGACAAGGTCACAGTGGTAAGTAAGGTCGTTTTGTTGTTGTGTGTAGCGTAAATGTTTTTCTAGGCATTGGTTTGTTGGTATACAAAATAAGTCAAAATGCAGTGTTGTTGTATTGTTTGTATATACCTGGTAAACCGCCTCACGCCAGACAGATTTATTTGATTTACTCACACCGGCAAGGATCTCTACTCTTTTGATAAGTGCAGTGGGTTATCTAACATGCTCAAGACAAGAAAGCTCTCCTCAAAACACAGGACTTATCTGAGGGACGTCCCTAGCCGAAGCTAGGTACTCATTTTCACCTAAATGAAGTGAAATTTGTGTTAAGTGCCTTTCCCAACGGGGCATGTCGGGATTCGAACCCAGGGAATGTTATTTTAGTTGTATGGATAGATGTTGAATAGTTACTGTTGTTACAAAGGAATGATTCCACATTTTTCATTCTGACAATTTTCTCCTGTGTCCCCCAGGCCAACCATGTGTCCCACCTTGAGGTGGAGTTGGAGACCAGCCTGTGTTCTACAGAAGACCACCCCTGCCCGGTGTTCGTTCCCACCCCTGGGGTCGGCGCCCTGCACCAGCACGCCGAGGTAGCTGGTAGGAACAAGGAGAACTGCGGTGTGAGACATCCTGAGAGGGAGTCAGCCGACCATGCTAGCCTGGTGCTGAGTCTGTGTGTGGCTCTGTGGGGGGACCTGCCTGACCAGGACAGGGAAGATGGGGAGAATGGTATATACATGTATATTCTTACATTCCTCTTTAAGGCCATGTTGATTTGATTATATGGATGACATATCTTCTGGGTGCCTCAAGAGTGAAAACTGATGCGAGAGTGTGAATTGAATAAACTTTGGCATTCTACGACATTAGTATCTGTTTTCCGAAATATTTTTGTCAATTTACAACATATATTTTCTCATATTGCAGCTGCTTTGTACAAGTTCAGTATGGACAAAAACTTGTGGAGGGGGCTCCTGAATGGATGAAAATTGATGTGCACACAAATGTCATTGATATAATCGAATCAACATGGCCTAAAGAAGTTTTGGTTTTAACAGTGTTAGTTTCTTGGACTGCAGAATGTTTGTGTGTTTATTGTTTTACAGACCAATCATCATACAATAGTTTTTGTCCTGGAGACAGCCACTTTAACACCAGAATTTCCATTTTTTAATATTTTTTTTGTCCCGTGGTATAGGTACTAGTAAGTTATCTTGTCCAGTATCTTGTTGACAATTTGTTTTGTCCTCATGTCAGGCCTTGACAGGACCAGCTATGCATACCACATGGCCAGAAGAGAGGCCGTCTCCCATTGGCTGATGAACCAGGCTCAGGACACCATACAACAGGAAGTACAAGACTCCAAATTCAAGGTCAGATTCTTTTAACCTTTATCACACTTAGTAGCCATTCGGCACCCCATTCCATATTGGTTACAGAGTTAGACAGCAGGAAGAAGGTTAAGAACCATTTAGCAAATGAACAAGGATTTTCCTCTCCATATGGTATACAAAGTTCTAAAACACTACATTGTAATAGTTTTATGTATGAATGTAACTTTTAATTTATTGTATTTTTTGATGATCTGAATAGGAGGGTGGGCACACAGATGCTATCTTCAGTCTTCTGAGTGGGCGACAGATCAGTCAGGCCTGCTCATTGGCTCAGCAGTCAGGTGACCACAGACTAGCCCTGATATTGGCCCAGGCAGGCGGCAGCCATTTTCCCAGGGAAGTTCTTGGGAAGCAGCTCAGTGATTGGGAAGAGCTTAAGGTACTTTTTTCGGACAGTTTAAGTGTATAGAGCAGTAGAATTAGCCAATTTTTTTTTGTTGAAAAGAAGGTTTATTTTATACATGTAGTGAAAATAAGAAATCTGAACTACCGTAAAAGAACAAAGTTTGAAAGTTAAAACAACCATCACTTTTATGGCATTTTTTCCGCCCGACCACAGACTTTAACAAGTACTGTTTGTTTGAAACCTTTTTGTTTATTGGTACTTGGGACAAAACTTTCACATTGTTGTGAATGAGTATTGCAATGGCAAATGTTGTAAATTTGTGCTGTGTTTTTTGCTTAGGCTGACAGGTTCATCAGTGACTCCAGACTGAGAGTGTATGCTCTACTGGCGGGCAAGCCTGTGTGGCCAGCCACCAATGGAGAAATCAACACCTGCGAAAACCTGGACTGGAAACGAGCCCTGGCTGTACACTTGTGGTAAGGAGCAAAATAGTACCTGTATATGTTAAAGCATACATTTTAAAAACTCCGGTGCCTCTCGGTTTCTTTTTCAACATCTGTCTAGAATTTTTACATGTTGGAAGCCACTGGAATGAAGTTATCAAATAGGAGTAAGCTTTAGTATGTTGTGAAGAGTTAATGTATTTCTTTCTTGCATGTTCACACAGGTACTTGTGCACACCTTCAGCAACTGTACCTGAAGCTCTTCACCTGTACTTACAGGCCTTTACGGTATGACACCTCTCCATAATACCATATGTGCATTGGTTGACAGCTGTTCATTGTACATTTACCTCATACTGTAGATTTATTTACGCATGGTTTTATTATTTTATGGTCAGAAGGAAAGTAAGGTTTTTGTGGCTTTGAAGATTTGCAGTTGAAACAGTGAGAATACATTGGAAACACATATTCACTCAATCTGAAGTGGAGAGGTCGCCACTACAACCACGAAAACCAAGACTAGAACCGCGGCAAAAGTTTCCAGATTTACAGTATTTCTGAAAATTTCTCTCTTCTCAAGTTTGTAATTGTTTTCTTTTGTCGTTAACAGAAGAAGTCTGAATTTGGAGAGTACGCCAACCCTCCCCTGCCCCCGTACCTGGAGTGGAGTTCGGACAGGTCAGGTGATCAGCAGGAGGAGGATCGGTACGTGATCAGGGACATGTGTTACCACCTGCTGCAGCTGTACGCCGACCGCTCCCACCAGCTGGACAGACTGCTGGCACCCACAACATCCACACCAAACCAGCTGGACTACAGACTAAGGTGCTTTTTCCTTACGCGGAACAAGACTTCCTTCTGTTTTAACACTTTGGCTTAATATAGTAAAGAACTAAAGATAATTGTGATGTGGTTTTCTTGTCAGAAAAATAGTTTCTATACAAATGCAGGAGAAGTCAACAAGTTTCAATGTTGTTGTTTTTTGTACAAACTGAAGGCTTCGAAAAAAGAGTTATTCGGATGGAAATCTTGCAATGTTTTTACCAAAATGCTACCTTTAGAAATGTCTACATTCAATTTGTATAAGTGACTTTCTTTCTAGTTAGAGAATTTCAGCCATTAACTTTTTTAGATAAAAGTGTCTTAGGCCACACTGACTTTGTGGATGATATCCTCTAGATGCCAAAAAGTGATGACGATGGTGATAAAGATAATAAACTCTGTCATTGTTCTTTCATCAGGAGGATGTAACATGTTTATTCTAGACGTGTATTATATCATTTGTCTGTTCCAGCTGGCTGGTGTGCCAGGTGCTGCAGGCGCTAGATTATACGCACCTGTCTGAGCACCACCTGAACACCATCCACGCCGGCTACATCGCCCAGCTGGAGTCACTGGGCTTGTGGGAGTGGGCCGTGTTCGTGGCACTGCACATCACTGACAATAGCAGGTACGTGGGCAGCATGCATGTTATACTACAGATATGCAGGTCATTTACAGAACCTTTATCTAAAGAGCTCATCTTTCACTTATTGTAACAGAAAAACAGATGTTTTTGACAAGCACAATGATCAGTGAACCTCCAGTTTCTATCTTATCTAAGAGGACATTCCTAGCCATGGCTGAATCAAGTTGGACTTTGTGTTATGTGCCTTTCTCAAGGCTACAACATTTGAGACCTGGCCAGTAGTAGAACTCAGGACTTCAGATGCACCCATTGAACCTTTCTATATACATTTGGTGTGTTGTCAAAGACTGGAGCAGCACATAGACAAGTTGTAGGGAGTACTGTAATAGAGATACTGAATGAAGTCGAGAGAACTTTTGTATTTTTTTGTATTTGAAAAACAAAATGTCTTGAAAAATGCTTAAAAGTATTCAATCAAAGAAAGAACTATTTCTGTCACAGCCTTCTAGATCTGCACTGTTAAACTCTCTACTACATGTGTAAAAAGATAGTCCCTCTAGGTTAGATTAATTTTGACGTTTTGTCTTTCCCCTACAGGAGAGAACTTGTAACTAAAGAGCTGCTGTGTAGACACTGTAGTTTGTCAGAAGAGGAGGCATATGTACAGAAGGAAGAGTTTCTGCAGGAAAAACTTAAAGTGCCAGCTGTATGGATACATGAAGCAAAGGTGGGTTTTCCTGAGTTTCTCCTGGTCTCAAACAAAATATTCATGTGTTCAACATCATCTTTATTGCACAAGACACACATTTAAAATCAACAACGTACAACATACAAGATGAGTGATTTAAAAACCTAGGTCGGCCCCTTAATCAGTAGATTATTCAGTGTTAAAACATGTGTATACATTTGTATTTGGAGGAATGAAAAACAAAGTTCCTCTGATCAAGGAAATAATCATGTCAGTTAAAGGAATATCAACATATTTAAGGCCCTCTTTATATTGACTCCTAGTGTGCTCAAGATAACCTGACAGTGAAGAAAGATATTGAACTGAAAATCTTTTTGAAAAATCCCTATCGACAAACCCTATTTTTTCAAACACTATAACTGGAAAGACAATATTTCATTTTGTTCGCCTCAGTTGTATTTATGTCAGGAATAGCATTGATATTGCACAATGCATGAATCCCCATAATCTCAATGCATTGACATTGGCCAGTAACTACATGCAGTACTCTCCTTCTGAAAAACAGTTATGATTGGTAAATTCAGATGACTGGTGGGCCATTTCTAAAAAGTGCATTATGTTTGTTGTTTAGGCTTTGAGAGCACATTATGAAGGCAAGTCCCATGACGAGGCCTGGCACCTGCTGAAGGCTGGGAAATGGAATGCCAGCCACAGGATCATACTGAAGCACCTGGCCGCAGACGCCATCATCAATGGTAGGTTACAACATTGCGATTTTCCTGAATTTATTCAAAATTATCTCCCCCTCCCCTTTCAATAATATTTGCCTCAGACTAATGTTTGTACAACATGTACATGCCTGAATTTGATCGGTATCATCAAATTACTGTAAATCGATTAAGTTCGCTGTGGTTTTATGTTCACGGTTTTCATGGTGACCTCTTTACGACAAACTTAAAACAACCGCGAAAATGCTTGTTCTGTCTTCTGCCCACCTACCGTATTGTTTCAACTGCAAACTTATATCCTCCACAAACACCATTTTCTCCCTACGCCGTAATCAAATCACAGCAAACTTAAATACATTTACAGTATTATATTTATTTATTTATTGATTGATTGATTGATTGATTGATTGATTGATTGATTGATTGATTGATTGATTGATTGATTGATTGATTGTAGTTTTGAGAACAGAAAATACACAGGTACCTACTGAGCTATTACCCATTTATGACATTGAACCCTTTTACTAGTATATCATCCGTTTCCTCGTACAGAAGACTATGAGTATCTGCAGGAGTTCCTAGAAGAGCTGTCTCCTCCTGAAAGGTCTTCTACCATCCAGGACTGGAACTTTGGAGGAAGGGTGTTCCTAGACTACATTCACATCAACAATACCCTGGTAGAAATGGCAAAGGTAGGGAAAATGTGGATGTCTCAGCTCACCCAAATAGTTAAATAGAGAACTGATGTTCTTTAAATGTACACTTACACTTGCACTTAAGAACCATACTTCAAACATACAAAGGGTGTATTTGTTCTCAAAAAGAGTTGTACTTGTAGTCTCTTAAGTTTGAAGATCTTTTCCTCTAGAATTACAACAACTATCCAATTGGTTTGCTGTATAGAGCATGTGATTTGTTATATTGCAGGAGTATGTTTCATTTTTGTGTGCTTCTTTTTGCAAGTTTTGTGTCAGTTGCAACTTGTACCTGTAATTGTATGTGTATCTGTGGAAAAGAGTTTGGAAACGGGAAGGTATTGTACTGCAGTTAAGCATGACTAATCATATTAAGATTGTTTGACCTGATGCAAACCTATGTTGTGTACAGGGAGTTTCCAGCAGCTATGACCTGGAGAGGCTCCATCCACAGGTGACATCCTTGTGCAGTAGGGTTGAGAACATCCCCTGCCTCACACCTAAAGACAGGTAGGACAGCTGTCTTTGTACTTACCAAGGTGTTCTTCTAGGTAGCAGGTGATTTGTAGATGGCTCACTACATGTAGTATCAGCAAATACTGTGTATGATATATTATACATTGTACATGCACAGCATTGTCTGCATCTGTAAGTTGTGTCATTTTGCCATCTTGATCGTGTTAATGTATCGTTGAATGCACTTCTGTCATTTTCAGATTATGCCAGTCGGAAATGGCCAAGAAAGCAGCCAGCTTCCTTAGACTAGTCTTGGAAGGACAGGTGAGTTGCTTTGTCTTCTATCTTGACCTCTATTTGTACATGTATGATGAATACAGAATTGCCTCTTTGATAAAAGGTTGAATGCTGTTTTCTCACTGGTCTGATGAAAACTCTTATTGTACATGTAGCTTGTCCTGTGTTTTTAGCGTCTTTATTCAAACGCACCTATTTGAGTCATCGGCTTAGTTGTACACTCGTATATTGAAAGGTCTTTCAGCAGATGAATACATGAATGATCTTACAATCACCCTAGAAAGTTCACACTATCAAATCCTAGTTAACAGAATTGACTCTCTTATTGCTGAAAAGATGAGCAAATCTTCCCTGCCGTTGTTTCAGACCAAACCTCCCACAGTTGACGGAGAATGTCTCGTGCCGTCCTACCAGTTAGCCCCGCACATCACTAAACTACCCATGCCAGAGGACTACGCCTTGCAAGAGCTCAGAGCACTCACACACAGCTACATGGTAGAACTAACTACATAGCTGTTATACTCTGCTAGGTTACATTTTGTTCTTCACAGGAATTATAGAGAAACGCTTTACAAGAATATAAGTCTATTTCATGTTGCAATGCACCAGATATGCATATGCAGCTGTGATGAATTCAACCATAACTGCAAAACTAACTAAGTGGAACATATATCCAGCTTATTTTTGTAGCCTGTGCATCACTGTTACTCAGATGATATGTATACATTGTATGTAATTGATGAAAAAACCAAAGCATCTTTGTTAAATGGATTATATATGCCATTTTTGTGTCGAAGGCTGGGAGATGGCTACTTGTGTATGGCAGCCTTGTCATAAGAAAGTAAAGAAATAAGGGTTGGATTAAAAAATATCATGATTTTTGGATCCAACTCAACAACTTCATCCTATTTACAGTATAACTTACTATAAGTAAGCTGGGTAAACATTACTGTGGTGAAACACCAGTTTTGAAGTACAGTCTATAAAAATATCGGCTACAAGGGATACAATCTCATTCCGTACAACAAGTAACAGTTTAAGTGCCAGTGCATTCTGTCTGTAGTGATCAGCTAACTCAGCATAATGTCTTGTATGATCATGGAATTAGTTCTTGTAAAGATAGATTTTATATCCCTGAAAGGTAATGTACTGCTTGAGGACTAACATCTTTTCTTAAAGATTCTGTAGAGGAAATCATGACGGGACAAAGAATCTGTGTAAATACTTTTCTTGGCCAACATTCTTTATTTAGTAGCGTATAATTGTATGTCACATGTGTATGGTACAATTCAACACACATACATGTAGGTACTTATTATTATCAATATTGAAAACGTTAGGTCAGAACTGTGACAAGGAATGATGCAAAGTTACATCAAGTAGCAATATCTGTGAAGATTTCCGTTGGTAACAGGTGTCTTTATGCAGTTCGTGTTGGTAGTTTGTTTATCACACAACACAACTCAGCACTAGGGTCTCAATGCATCTACAACATACAGCATGGATTTAGTATACTTTTTGTCTGCACATTATTCATAGCCTGTTTTAAATGATAATGTAAATGATGTAAAACTGGCTTTTCATGAGCTGAGATTATACTACTAAGTTACTAACAGTAGAAGTAAAAGTACTAGTAATTGGTAGATGGCTTATGAAAATACATATTTGTTAGACTTCTTAAAAGTTGGGATCGATGCATACATGTATGTATTATGAATGGAAAATAAAGTTCACACTTGAAGAGTTGCTCTGACTCAATGCTGATTAACCATGCTAATTAGAGCCGCATTTGCATAGCTGATGATATATCATGAAATGATAATCTACTACAACCTCAAAGAGATTTGTTTTCTGATGTGGTCTAGTTACAAGCTTGTGATGTAATTGCTGCCTTTTGTGTTCAAGCTAAGGCTTAAGAACCAATCCATTTAAGACAAAATGCAGGATATTTGTGTAATGCATTTCAGCAAGAAAGGTTACTATCGGGTAGGGTGTTAAAAACAATGTCTCTGGTGTAGAATACTGATTGCGGTCTGGAAACGCCGCCTAAAGAATTGAGTTGGTACTCCAATCAGATGTAATGCCCAATAATGTTAGCACTGTACTAAAGCCAACTCATCCACTTGCCAAAAACAATGAACACATACATTCCCCCTCCCACATCAAATGTCATATTAAAACTGCACTCTATCTAATACAGTCCAGCTTGCCTCCTCGCTGCCATGATCATCTGCAGCATAATCTGCGCCTTCTCGCTCCCGTCCCACACAGGTGCGAAGTAGTTGGTGCCTGGGATCGGCAGCACCACGGGCCGAACCTGCGCCAGGACCGGGCAGATTGGGATGCTGGGGCGCGGGGTGTCCTCCTCCGGCTGCCCGCGGGGAGAAGTGGTCGACTTCTCATCGGCCTCAGCAGCGCCCTGCTTCGGGGAGGTGGTGGCCTTGTCGGTCTCGGCAGCGCCCTGCTTCTGAGGGGTGGCCTTGTTGATGTCGGCCTCGGCAGCACCCTGCAGCTGCTTCTGAAGGGTGGTGGCCTCGTTGATGTCGGCCTCGGCAGCACCCTGCTTCTGAAGGGTGGTGGCCTTGTTGATGTCGGCCTCGGCAGCGCCCTGCTTCGTAGATGTAAAGGCTTTCTCGCCCTCGGCAGTGTCTTCCTGCCTCTTAGTAGAAGTGGCGATTTTCTTATCACCCTCAGCAGTGGCTGCCTTCTTGGGACTGAGCAGGAAGCCCGACTTCAGGCCGGCAAAAGTCGCCTTCGAGCCGGCCTTTTTGGCGTTGTTGGCCGCACCAGTACTGGGAGACAGTGGAACGTTGGCTTTGACGTTTGTGCCTTTGGCACCGTTTAAGTCGCTTCTCCGCGGTTTGTTCTTCACGGCTTCGGGCGGCTTCCTGTGCAGCGGCACTGCAGGTGGCTTTGCCTCTGTTGCAGAGGTTTCCCGACATGTCTCACGTCCAAACGGCGCCTTCAAGGCTGTGGAGAGACAGAAGTTCGGTTACAGGCGGGTTCTTAGAACGTCAATGACTCTCTACATCACCCATCGAACACGGAAGACAGAAACTACAGCTCTGATTTTGAAATGCAGGAAACGTGCTCTCACCTTTCCCGATGAAGACGACAACCTTCATCACAAATTGGAAGATTAACTCGAAAAACTGCAGCAATACTCCAAACATCTTATTCACGATTGAAGTCGATGTTACTGTGGAAAATAACCAGCGGACCCAAGAAGATCCAAAGCATACGTCTGAATCCATGGCTTATTTTATTCAGAACTGTGAGTACAATTATGACGTCACAAAAAGTAACCAAGAACATGGATGACGTGATTGTGCTGGTGACGTTCAAAGAAAGAGGCGTCACGTGACATTAAAAATGTCTATGACGCGTTACTTCTTTCACTAATGCTACTTCGACATTGAAGTCCTTGCAGCCACAGTTATAAGACCGACAGTGTACCTTTATGAAAACCAAGCATTGTTGTATATTAACGTTAGGTCTTGTCGATTTGATTTTATGGATGACATATTCGCTCGTGCACTCGAAATGAAGACTAAAATGGAATCTCTACCCCTGGATTACCGCATCTTATTTTCAGACATTTGAAGTGTTAATACGTATCGTCAGTGAGGAAAAAAGGGACGAAAAGTGTTAGATGTACACTTGAAACGTCTGAAAATTAAGTGCGGTAATCCAGAGGTAAAGATCCAATTTCATTCTTCATTCTCCTCAGCATCTACTCATATTGATTTTAGATCGTCTTATTTTCGGAGGCAATGCCAAATATGCCTCCAAATGTCAAAGCCCTTTGCAAACGTAAACCTTTCGTGATTTCACCATTCACGAAAGAAGAGAAATTTGGCAAATTCGACGTTCGTTTTAGCCACTTTTGTGGAGGCGGCCAGCAGCGGTACTGCAGTTTAGTGTCTTATAGTGTCCAGACTTGTAAAGCTGGGAAATATACACGAAATTGAAATTTAAGCCTGCGGGTGTTTTGTATGTTTTAAGTAAAGCACAGTTTTAATGTTGAGTTTCCCCTTAGTGACGTAATGTCATCGTTCTATGAGGGTTTGGATCGTTTGAAACATAGCGTATAACACTGTATTTTTACATGGATTGAGGCTTGTCCTGCGGGAAAACTGTGATCATTGCGCGCGTGAAATTTGGATGTACGGTACATGATGTCTTTCTGAGGTCCGGAATAAGATTTTGTGACAGAGTATGAAAAATGTGGTAGATATGAAAACGAAAAGACGGGAATTATATGATTACGATTTGCATGATCTACTTTCCATGTATTTATATAGCACATGATATAACAAAATTTAACTATGCTGTGAAAACACCTTTCGTTTTTGGAGGCTGGCGTCAGGTCCCACAATACTAATTCAACGGTTTCTAGAACATTTCAAATCGCAACCTGATTGGTCCGACGTTCCGATTGTTCTCTCTTTGTCGTGACTTCAAATATGACGTTCGAGAATGCCCCGCCTGTATCGCTCACTTCTTCGAATTATAAGCCATGGCTACCGACGGATCCGGACGGAAGCCGTCCTCTGCTACGGCTACAAAGGAAAATAAGTTGAAGAAGAGGAACCCTGGAAAAGTTTCTAGGTTCCTGTCAGCGGTGTTGACTGTCTTGACTTGCGGTATAATCAGCCGTAAGAGCGAAAAAGACGATGAAGAGGTATACAGAAAAGGTAAACTTAAGCATGAGCTACTAAGGACCTGACTTTTGGTGTGCTCACTAACTTACATTTCTAAAGCATTAGAAACTTTAAGTGAAGAAACGAAATTATATGCCAAAATTAATTACTGGTAGTATCTCCAGGTCCAGCTCTGGGTAGACTTTCGTCTACAAGGCATAGTAGTCCGGATCCGGCAAAGAGTTTTGTAAAAATGTCTGTTGACATGTACATGTAAGTGCATCTTGTGAAGGTTAGCTATACTAATGTTTTGTTCAGTAATTGGTTGCTAACGTTATATCCCTACGTTGCTATTCAAGGAGGCCTTGGTTGCTATTAATGTTATATCCCAATGTGTTCGCCACTTCCAAGGCAGGCTTCGAGGAAAAGTCAAAGCCGTAGGTCTATAACTCTCGGGGAAAGGTGAATCCGACCTGACTGCACCTTTGACAATGTTCCTCAATACCACTTTTCACAGTGACCTCCACATCCAATGACAACTCCAGCACGCCGAATCCACCGTCAGCCCCCCTTGATGTGGTTATCCCCGCCGAGCCCCCAGAGCCATCCTCCTTTGCAGTCCGATGCTCTGGACCGGACGTCTCCTCTGCATGCTCTGCCGATGTGTCAGGTATGAACTGAGAAGTGCTCAGATTAAGCCCCCCTCTCACTAGACCCGCGGCACGCTGGTGGCGTCGCTGCGGCAGGCCAATGGCCAAGATCTCAACGAATTTCATCGACAAAAAACGAATCGTTGTGCGTTTTGAATGAGGCAAATTAAGTGCAAGTCAATATACATTTTGTACTAGTAAACACTCCAAAGCACACTTGTTTTTCTTATTTCACACGCAGAAGTACTGGAACGTCTTCTACAAAAGGTCACAGCCACAGTTGATATCAACGTGACCACAGGCTTCCAGCTAAACGGTAGGAATATTGCTGTTAACTACCTATAAATGAGAGAACATGTAATTACGTATACTGTACAGGGAAAGCAGTGGAAGATGATGTACATTTTAACTGTCAATATCCACAAAACCATTCTGAAATAGGGCATGAATTTGCCAATATTAGCGATAAGGAGTAACATCCAGCATTTTGTTCCAAATGCTCTTAGAGCATATGAGGCTGAAAAGTAACAGTGCAATGTCTATGAGTTCATTGAAGACTGATAAATTTTTCATATCAATTTTCATTGTGTCTTTTTCACTGCTGATTGATGATGACGTTCTTGCTTTTCAACAGACCCTGCACAGATTCTACCACCTGTCACCCCACCGCTCCCGCTACCTGCCGCCACACCTCCCCTGCCCACCCCCTCCATCCCGGTCAGTCACCTGAATCCTGCTGCAGCCCCATATCATCCCAGCTCTGACTCTTCCCAGGTCCCTGTCACCCCCCTCAGTACACTTAACCCCGCCGCCACACCTTATTACCCCAGCACATACAACGTCCCTTCAAAACCAACCTCACTGTTCCTCATTGATAATACCGACCCTCCCCTGCCGTACGCCCCCCTCCCCGAGTACCCCCAGTGGTCAACACAAACTTAAGGCCCCTCCAACAACACCCTTCCCAGTCCAGCCCCTCTATCTCTGTCTTCCCACTCCGACGAACTCAACCCCAAGGCCATCCGCATATATAAATGCCCGTCCCAACTAATTTTTCACTAGTGTTAAAACAAGAGAAATCACCCCACCAAAAAACATAAGATTTGTCGACATGTGAACCGTAAGGAGACCTGTGACTTTCCCCTGATCTTGACAGGTGGCAAAGTTGTTAAGAAGGGCAGGCTGGAGGCCACGTGGTTCGTGGCCAGAAATGATTGAGTCATACCAGCCGAGGGAAGAGGAGATAGAAAAGGAGAAGAAGAAGAAAAAGGAGGAGGAGGAAAAGGAGAAGAACTGTTTTGAGTTATATATAATATTATATGTTTTGTCCGAGAAACGTCCAATATACATATATGTACCAGATTATTGTAACTACAGGAGAGCTGGCCATATTGTGTACACTCTGCCTGCATGAGTCGCCGTGTTAAGGCATCTTTTTTTGTTGCCCAACTTTTTTTGTCATCTATGTATTGATCAAATCAGCCTTATCTACAGTTTGCAACATGTGTTAGCCAGAGGAAGATCAGTATAACCAAGAGTTTGACAACATTGTAATCATCGACACCAACATTTATTCTAACTGAACATGGTGAATGGCACCACAGCAGTGCAGCAACAAACAGGCTAGAGTTAACTTAATGCAGTAGTAGTAAAGTTTTCATATGAATACAATATACCTCTTTCCAGGTCAATAAGAGATCTGTACAAGATGCTGTAGTAACAGGTTAACTATGAGAAAGAGCATAATATGAAGGCAAATAAGAGGATTGGTCATCTTTCCTATTCCTGCTCTCCCAGCTCAAGTCAGATAATTTCTCCAATCTTCTAAGTGGCAATAGTAAAGTTAGAAAAAAAAAGCTAAAAATATTCAGCCAAAACTTCAAACAGGCCAAGAGAAATGAAACTGACTGGAAAACATGAGCTAAACAATTGAACAATCTGACTTGTGTGTAGTTTTAGCTTTCTTCAGAACATTCCACACAACTTAAGATAAATCATTTCAAATAAACTGTTCAGTACAGTTTTAGTAAACAAACTTTTCATATATCTGTCTCTCCATCTACTTAATGATATATACGTTGGCACATTTGTGTCAGACAACAAATAAAAACAATACAATTATCATATCATGATTCCAAAAGTATCTACAATGTTTCTGACTACAATTCTTTTGGCTCAGCCTGTATCTTTTTGAACATGATTATTAGATCTGATACGTCTTATACTTAATGTTGTCAAAGCAGGCACACTTTCTAAACCTTCCATACTACACTTGCTGTAGTAAGTTTGATCCAGTCTTTAGAATTGTGATACCTTAGAAAAACGTAATAAAACATATGATATCATGATGTCTGGTTTAGTTCTTGAATGTAATAAAATTCTTGTCGCAAAATTCTTCTATTTTTACTCTCCTTGATATGCACAAGTTGCCATCTTTGTTCCGATGAGTATAAGATATGATTGTGTCTGTCAGCTACTTGGTGTGGATGGACCCATACACGTGGATATCTGAACTCCCCAGTAGAACAGCCAAAGGACAACCCTCGTGTGTCAGCGCCACGTGTGTGACAACCTTCTCGGGGAACTTGAACTTGTCTAGCACTGTTCCGTCCTTGGCCATGACCACCAGACCACCGATGTACCAACTGTCTCTGTCGACTCTGTGGTTGAGGATGAGGATGAGCTTGTTCTGGTCCATGATGATGCCCCTGATGTCGAGGCGGCTGCAGCGCGGGTGGATGGTGCGCAGGTGCCGCCCCTCCTCGCTGTACACCTGGACACAGTTCGCCCGGTGGTCCACCACCAGCAGCTGGTTCTGGGCCGAGATCGCAAGGCTGTACCTGTTCACAGACAGCTTAGAGATCTCCGTGCACTGAATCTATCATAGGAAAACATAGAGAGATAGTTTTAAGTCTTTAAAAGCCCTTTTTAGACCAACAGTCACAGTACTAATTTCAACTGGATTACAATAACAGCCCATTCACTTATGTTGTGTCTTGTGTACATGGTGTACAAAACTCGTATGTTACGCCTGAAGGCAGTTAACTGGTTATGAAGGAAAAAAAAGGAAACAAACAAACCTTTGTGAGCAGTTTGCCATCAGAGTTATAGATGACCACGCCGTGCGGGAAGCGGCCCTTCCCGACATCCTCCACCAGGAAGCGCCCCCTCCTGTCGATGACCATACTGCGCGGCTTGTGGACGCTGTGCAGCCAGAACTTGAAGATGAACTGACCAGTGTCGGAGAAGATCTGTATCCGGTCAGTGGTGCTCTCCCGGACAGCGATGTAACCCTTAGTGGAAGTGGCCAGCTCAACAGGCCTCTGCAGCTGCCCAGGGGACTGACCACGCCCCCCAAACTTGAAGCGATACTTTCCTTCTTTGTCAAACACCTGTTGCAAAGAGGGAATGATTAAGCTTAGTCAAACTTTATAATTGTTTTTATAATACTGTTTACTTTAAAAGGTAATCAATATCATATACACAGCATTGTGTACTTTGTGTTATTTTCAATAAATCATTATGATATAAGAGCTTACTTTTTGTTGTCATTTTTGCAACTGAAGTACTAAGCAGAAAAATCTAAACATACATTGGAACTTGGTTGATTGGATAAAGACTGCAGTAAGTACTAATAGTAAAATATACATATATAACTAATGAAAAATATATGGCTGATTTTTCTACTTGAGATCATAGAACCACACCTGCACAAGCCAGCTGTACGTGTCCAGTACATAGATGTTCCCATTTGCCCCAACTGCAATGCAGCCAATGTGGGGAGAGTCTCCAGACTTCTCAACCCTTTTTCCAAAAGAACCCACTTTGTGTAGCTCTGTCACATCCATAGGTTCAGTGTCATTTCCTGAAAAAGAACAGAACACACAAGGCAATCAGAGATGGCAGACCTCACCCCCTTACCCATGCTGCTTTGAAACACTTCCATCAGACCAGATATATGGTAAAGCTGCATTGTGTATTGGGAATTGCAGAACATATACAGACAGAGAGGCACAGACACACACACACACAAACAAACCAAATACAAAACTGACAAATTAGTTATCATTAATTTAGAATCAATTGATTGGAAACACAATGCATATTATTATTAGGGGTTTTCTAAAAAGTCAAGTGACTAAGGCCTGACTTTAAAGTACATTGTATTTTTCTACCGTAGATCTTACTCAATGTGCTAAGCTAATACAGTCAAACCTTGTTGGATAACCACCCGGCACCCGGTATAGCCAACCACAAGCCATGGTCACAAGCCACATTAAAACAGCCCCATCCATCTTTATAATTATTATAGTAAACTCAACTCTGTCCTGAGCAACCACCTGTCCCCGAAACCATTTTTCACCAGTCCCTTGAGTGGTTCTTGAATCCAGGTTTGACTGTATTTAGTAGTGGGAAAGTTGGCATTGAATTTCAAATTAAATTTTCTCCTCTGCCCTACAGCAAGACTTACATTTGTACTATACATTTGTGTCACAATTACCTTTCCCAAAGGTCCTCTCCTCAGATACATTACTCTTGCTGGAGCTAGGGCTGAACTGCTCCTTCAGTGGTGGGTTTGTGATTACAGCGTCCCTGGACTCTGCCCCAAGAGAGCAGGCTGCCATTGTCACTGGGCTATTGACTCCAATTTTGGGCACGGTCTTTATCTTGATCTGGATCCTGTTCAGCAGGTTGCTAAAGGTGTGGTAGTCCACTGACACGCCCACCTCTCCTGAGCTCTTCATATCATTGTCTACAGAACATAGAAGTCATGTAACTTTGATTAGGATATAAAGGTGTAATTTTACAGTGAACTGTTGGGTTTCCTAGTGGAGGTATTCTCTTTCAGGTTGAAAATACCAACTTGTTCATTTCTGGCAGCATGAGAATGGGTTCAGGGAGCACACTCCAGTTCATTTGGGGTTTCAATATTGGAGGCTGCACCCCCTCAAGTCTAGGTACTGTCTCTTCCATGGAATCATTCCAAAGTGAATCAACTGCGTATATGGTGAAAGCCTATCCCTTCCGCTACAAGACCAACTGAGTTTTGTTTCGTCAACCTGTCTAATTTTGGTAAATCAGAAGATGATCTTTCACCCCAACATCTACTTGGGGATAACACATTGCCCTTGTCAGTACCTGTACACTGCTTGAAGAGGAGGTCAAACTGCGAGATGACCAGTTTCCCACAGGTCAGCAGGTCGGAGGTGCTGCCGTACGTCACCAACTTCTCTACAAACCTCGTTCCAGCCTGGAGTCTCTCTTCATCGTACTGCAGAGACTTGCCCTGTAAGAGACAACAGATAGAAAATCACCAGAAAGACAACATACACATGCATATATGCTGAGCATTTTTCTTGACAATTTTTCTGCGAGTGTTTTATTGTTTTAGGCCCAAACCTATGCCATTTCTTCACGATAGTCCATGTGCTATCTATAATTAAAAAGGCCATGACCATAGCTTGTTCAGAACTTGAAATAAGAAAACTGGAAGTTCTGCTGCTGTACCACAAGAAGCCATCAGGTGGTCTATGATCAAACTTCATTTTACCAACACCAACTCACATACCAAATAATCATTAAGATCCATCCACATCAGTTATGCTGCCCACAAACACACCCACAGACAAACAAACTGTACGAAAACATAACAGTCTTGGCAAAGGTAAATAGGCTGTGTGGGTAAACATCTGGTCTCCTCAGACAACCGTATGCAGTGCCCCCTACCTGTGTGTTGAGGAACTGCTGCTGCCTCTGGTAGAGGGTTTCCACGTCCTGCCTCATTTCTTCCTGCCTGTCCTCCAGCTTGGTCAGCAGGGTGTGGAACACCTTATCAACCTGCAAACAACAACACAGACTAATCAACATGCAAAGAACAACAATAACAACACAAACAGTGGAAAAGTGTGTTACATGTCCTTGGTGCTGAAACTAACTCCATAGCAATAAGTTGTCACAATCATGATTAACATACATCTAACTGCCTAGGTAGAAGTCAAAGCTGTAACTATGGATAGCTAACACTCTTGGCATCAGAACTTGATCCTTGTGGGCGTTCTGAACTTTTCTTCCTTCATGATATGATACTTTAGTATACTTTACATGATATGATAGTCTTTTGGTCAGTGTATCAGAGACGTTACGTTGGGTAACATAAATTCGGGATTTTTCCGATAATGGTTGACTGAAATCAATCTAGCAGAACAATAAACCATCCTTTTTTTCTATTATTCTGTCAGTATCATGTACTATCTTTGCACTAATCATATATATGGTAGATTTTGTCTCTAGTCGTGCTGACACCATAATATTTCAACTTGAAACTACCGTCCGCCGCACGCACAATGACGGTGCTGTCGGACAGGGGTGAACATTAATTCGGGAGAGAAGATTCGTCTTGAATATCTTACCGCTAATTACATTTTATACAGCAGCTATTCGTTCCATCCTTGCCTTAAGGAGAGTGCTATGGATATAGACGTGTCCAAGTAAAAAAATACACGAAAAAACGGCCGTACCGCACACATCAGGCCTACGGGAACAACCCGTGCGTTGAGTCGGTAGCTATAGAACGTCAAAGTCGACATCCACCTTCATGGCAACGTGTACATTATTCATGGAAAGTTAGCCGGATGCCGTAGCATTGATAATACTACTATGTCCATGTATTCCTTGTTGTGTTAGGAGCAAACTTTGAGGAAAATATCGTCCTCAGTCCACAATCACACGCAACATTTAGACAAAAAAGTGTTCCTCACAAACCTTTGTCGTCTGCTTGACAACAGGATTCTGGGTAATGATATGGCGGCGGGAAAATACATGTGCCGTAGGTTGTTGCAACAAAGAGGGGTTTTGATGATTGATCACACTTAGAGTGCAATTGCAGGTCAGCAATTTTAAGAAAATTAGTTGTCTTGTAAATGATTGTGTTTAGCAAGAAGCGGATGTGACATTTGTCGTATAAACCAGCCGACAACGACGTAGTGTGATTCTCCCACGAAGCCCTCAGACTGTTCCAATAAGGGACGGAGAGTTTTTGTCCTCGTCGCCTTCTAATGCATGGTTATCGGAGCTTTTCAGACAGTGTTCTGAATACGTTAGTCTGTCAACTTTGTCAAGTTTGCAATTCTAGCAGTATTACTGACAGATGTTGCATCTAGCACATATCCCTAAATACCCCGTTTTCGAAAAATCCCGAAGTTAAGTACCCCACGAATTTATGTTACCCAACGTTACAAGAAAGCTAAAAAGGCGGTGACTTCATGGTACATGTACAATGTTGGGCAAAACTGTATTAATCTTTAAAGTTGGTTATCCCTGTACTTTTCCCATCTTCTGTATATACATTTCAGATAATGATACTTTGCGTCATCATGAAAATCAAGAGTTTGTGGTATCGTTCAGTTTATCAGTCAAAACAGTTAGTAGTAACAATGGAAGTCACAGTGGTAGGTCATCATAAGAACCACAAACTTAAACAACACAAATATTCCAATATTTCCAGTAAGCAACCTCTCCCTTGACTCTGGTTTTCTCCACTTGTACATGATCAATCTTCTCCTCCATGTGTAGCAGCTGAACTCTGACATCTTCAGACCTTTTCCTGCCGTTCTCAAGCAGATACAACAGTCTGAAAGGACCATTGAAAATCCTGAATACAAAATTCATCATGACATAAAAGAACAAACACTTTGAAGGATTTCTAAGGCTCAGTTCCAGTACTAATTTCAACTCACTATGAAATACCTTCATCATGAACTACAGAAGCTGTACCTAAAAAGCCTGTCACTGTCTGAAATATATATAGACAATGTATGTTGTGTTCTTTTTTTTCTTCAAAATAAAGGCTAAGATATAGACTTGTTGGACCTCCTCAACGTGGCACCCCAATTTTACATCCCTTCTGAAAGATGGGTGCAGCCCCAACTGAGATGTCCTGTCCAAGGATTTGAACCAGCGTCTCCCAACAACCAACGAATTGGAACCAGGAGCTCAACTGTGAGGCTGCTACCAGTTGAACTACAGGGAAATTCCTTCATGTACTTATATATAGTACATGTACAATCATCATCGCATACCGTTCCTTCATGACAGCTGCAGCGTCATTAATGTACACATACTGGTGGGACGTCATGCGGTGGTCGATGGCTGTGCACTTCAGACACACCAGCATGTCGCAGGTGTTACAGTAGAACTCCAAGGCCTCTCCGTCATGCTTGGTACAGGTTAACAGCTTCACTGGAGACGCCAAGTCACCAATACTTAGCTTCTCCAACTCAACCAGTCTGAAACATTTATAATTCATCATACATTCAGACACTTGCATAGCGAATATGGTATGGAAAAAAGGGCCTTTAGCTAAAACCGTAAATTCATGTACTTTTCTGGTGGTTTTATTTCATGGTAGGAGGGAAAAGAAGGTTTTTGCTGTGTTTTGAATTTGCAATCAAAACATTTCTGTAGTACAGTAGTAACACATTGGAAATGCATATTCGCATTGGAGAGGTCCCAGCAAAAACTACAAAAAGAAAACCACCACGAATGTTTGAAGAATCACAGCATTTTCTTATTTGTCAGGTTCCATAATTAGCACTATAAGGAAATGTAATCAAAGATCATCAAAGACATGATGATAATTCCTTTTGATAGAACTTTTATGGCCCAGGTATTCTTTAACTTACCAGGTAAAAAAAGATAACATTTAAAAAAAAAATCTATTTCTGACTGACACATTCAACTAAGCAGAAAAAGGAGAATAAACCAAGTTTGAACTCATGTTACCCATAACTTCTCACCTGTGGGACTTGAAACACTTCATGAAGCGGTGCGCCCCCTGGCAGTTGCTGCACAGAAACGCAGCACAGTCCAGGCAGCGGCACACAGCTGAGGAATTCTCCTCACAGCTGGTGCAGGTGACGGCACCTGCCTCCACCGACTTCACCTCAAGCAGCATCCCCACGATGGGGTCAGAGGGCAGGGTGGAGGGGTCAGATGACGGGAGAAGGGTCCTCTGCTGGCAGACTGGACAACATACCTCACCTTCTCTGTCTGGGATAAAAGAAATGAAAGAAAAAGAAAATAATATTTAAAAAGAAAAGATTTAACTGTGATTGTTGTGATTGAAATCAGCGGTTCATAACAGTAGACCAACCCCAATATGATCAAATTTCTACCTGTTTCGCAAAACAAAGTCATCTGGCATTACCTCACATTCTTTTTCAGAAAATCAAACTGTTGACTGTGTTTTACCTTGTGTCTTCACTAGGGTCTCCAGACAGGACAGGCAGTACGTGTGAAGACATGACAGCACACGTGGCTGGCTGTACTGATGATCACACAACCCACACTGCAGCTCCATGCTGGACAAAACAACAGTTCGCATCAGATGATTACAGTCTCGTCATCACTTTTTCGGAAATGACCAGGCCTCTTTCACATGTAACACATAGATTGATCCGCTCACAGCTCTTTAAGCTCAGTGTCCCAATGAAAACTTGTATTAGTCTTAGACTGAAATTGGGACAACTGGCAATGAAGACGGCATTAGCGAACCAGACATTGACAAATCAACAATAGAGTCAGCGGACATTGCATAACATGTCAATCTGAGATGGCAGACTTCAACCCTTGACAAAACTTAAATCATTAGGTATTTTGGCACCCCTGGCAGAACATACACAACCTGTTTTAGCATTTAAAAGAGCTGAAGCCCACAGACGGACACACACACACACACACACACACACACACACACACAAATGCCACTCCCTTAGGGGTGAAGCAATAAGCATTGGTTGATATATCTCCGCATTACTCCAAATCCTCTGATGGATGACTGTTTAGACATGCAAGACGAAAGAAAAATGACACCAACGTCAACTGTCAACTGGACAACACAACTTTCCCTTTTCCCCACAAATTTCTTTAGCAAAACTCAGATGTGTTGATCGTAAACTTACCCCAGCCACTTTGCCGCGGGTTCTTCAGTAGTAGCAGCTGGCGGATGTTATGAAATATTACTTTTAAATTTAAAGTAAAAACGAACTACAGTAATTTGCATTCCAAACAACACAACTTGTTGAGCCATGTGCCAAAGTCGCCATACATAGCACGAGATTCGGATAAAAGTTCTCAAATTCAATATATTTGTATTCAAAGTAAATTAAAACATCTAGATTACTTTGTTTTCTTTCAAATTATTTTTCTTGAATATATATTTTGTAAATTTTAACCTTGGTATTATAACGACGATCTGAAAGAGACTCGAAACTGAGTGTCTGAATACAGAGTCTTAGTTTCAGTGGCGGGGTTATATGGGGTAAGTGTAGAAGTGGCGTCAGAAAGGAGACAGATTTCGATGGCCAAACTTTCTCAATTTTCGGTGGATTTTTCCGAGGTAAGCGATGAATTATATAGTCTATCACTATTATGGACATTTGTATACTATCTGCCATGTATGATGAGTGCATAATTATCGGCAGAACTTACAAACAGGTATGTTTCGAGTCGCAAGACGTGCATGTGGGGAGGGGGGCATCATGAAACATGTGGTCGATATAAAATTTTGGCGGAGTCAGTAAGAATTTCTTGCACTATTGACAAGATGTTCCTGTCGATAAGAATGTTTTACCCCATTGACAAGATGTTGAAAATACTTTTTCTTGCGCTATTGACAGGAATTGAGTAATTCTTAGGAACCAATCAGAAGCAAAGGAATGCAACCAACCAGAACAATTTTTTTTTTTTTACTTTGCAGTCTTTGAATCTTGTGAATAACACATCATGATCTGTCAACCTATATATAACCTTAACCCTGAGGATGACCCTGTAAATGGTGCAGAAATAGGACTCATTGACATTCCTGAATGATTAATGTGTCATTGTGTGTAGATTCAAATTACTAGTATTCCTGCGCTTCTGGACTATAATTTGGCATTTTCCTTATACTAAGTTATAGCCTGACATTTCTTGATGCAAAAATCAAAACGGTTTAATTCAGCCTGCGTTTTGCGTTTTTGTTCATGATACAAACTTGCACGAGTTGGCGACCAAAACAAGATTTTAACTTAAGGTTCAAGAATATGGACAAAACATCCGATTGACCGCTAAAAACTTTTACTTTCACGCCACAAACTACATGTGTATGACCCCACGTACCCGGATGTACAGCATCATAAACACAGAGGATTCAAGCTGCCTTTGCATTCATTACAATTCGCATAATCCGCCTAATTACAAACCGTAACAAACCACCCCCGAGAGCAGGCTCAGAACAAAACGGCAAATCAGAGCATGAAGAGACTACCCATATGTTTTAAGATCAACAAATAAATAAAATGAAAAATGTTTACAAATTCATTGGGCTTGGCTAATATCAAAAAGAATCAAATCGTTTTGAATTTCGCATCATAGACAAGGCTTAAGACTTTTTTTCGTACTATTGAGAAGTTGTTCCTGTCAATTTCTGTTGCTGTCAATTTTTACAATGCGAGAATAACACTAGACTTCTTCCTGTAGTGTATACCGGATGGACCAGCCAGTCTCACTTTAATGGTAAACTCTCTGCTGGTGTGTAAACTGTGTGACAGACTGTACAAGCAGCCCAGGATCCTGTCCTGTCTGCCAGTCTCACTTCAATTGTAAACTCTCTATGCTCCTCTCCTCAGGCGCTGAGCTCGACCCATCCCGAGGTGGCGTCCCTGCTGGTGTGTAAGCTGTGTGACCGACTGTACAAGCAGCCTAGGATCCTGTCCTGTCTGCACACCTTCTGCTACAAATGTCTGCAGTATGAAGTCCTGAAGCAGGGAGGGGAGGGGCAGGGAACCATAGGCTGCCCTCTCTGTTCACAACAAACAGCATTGCCCAGAGGTATGGTTATTGTTATTAACCTTCAGCTTGCTGAGGTAGCCGTTTGGCACCAAATGTGTATTGGTTATGGGGTTAGGAAGTAGGGAGAAGGTTAAATTGTCTTTTTCTTACCTGGAAGTTGTCCTGTGTGGAGTGTTAGGCAAAGGTAAAGTAGATTTGAAGCATAATGCTTTTTTTATCAAAGTGTATTTGCAATGTGTTGCAGCCATTTTGACTCTCCATTTTGGCTTTTTGTAAAAGTTATTTTGTGGGGTGAGAGTACAATGACATTTATGTACTACCTGATCTGTACCAGTCAGCCGACATGTTGTAATTACGGCGTATATTTGATTTCTGCAGGCACCTCCTCTTTACCAGACAACCATGTGATCACCAAGATGCAGGAGGCTGAAGCCATCATGAGCGGGAACATCCACTGTACCAACTGTGAAACTGCAGGGGCCATTGCTGCAGCCAGGTAACTCAGTTACAGTATAATCTCTCAGTTTTACACACAGCTACTGTAGAATCTGTATTCAAAGTACATACCTAATCTTTCTCTGATGGTCACTATCAAAACATGTTTTTACAATCTTTCACTGAAGGTCATTTTATATGAAGATTGTAATAGTAAAGCAACCATTTTAACAACTTGACTATGAGCATATTTTGTTTACTCCTGCAGGTGCAATGACTGTCCTGAGTTCCTCTGTGCCCACTGCCTCTCCACACACAACTTCATGAAGGTGTTCAAGTCACACAAGGTCGTTCCCGTCAGCGAGCTGAGCCAGCAGGACCTGACGGCCTTCTCCCAGCCGCTGTCCTGTCAGACACACAACGGGGAGCCGCTGGAGCTCTTCTGCGACACATGCGAAGTCCTGATCTGTAAGAGGTGCACCAAGGATGGCCACCAGGGAAACACACACGAGCACAGCGCTATCAAGGAGGTGTGGACGGGGAAGCTGCCTGCACTCAAAACAGCCCTGAAGGTGGGGAAAGAACACCAAGACAAGATGCACGTCCGTGCCAAGAGTCTCAACGGGGAATTGAAACTTCTTGAGCAAAAGGAAGAAGATGTGCGAGAGAAGGTGACGGATTCCTTCAGTAAACTTAAGGAGCTGGTGGAGAAACGGGAAGACGAGGTGCTAGAAGAGTTGGAGAGGATGGCGAGGGAGAGGAAGAGTGCAATGTTTCAGGCGCACACAGAGGTTATGCAAGGCATGAAGAAACTGGAAGGGTTCTGCCAGTTCACGGACACACTTGTGAGTCAGGCCAGCCCGGCGTACGGTCTGACTCATTACAACCTGGTCGCTCATCAGTACCAGAACCTGGCCGCTACCATCCCTCCGTCCAACCACATGCAGGCCGACCTGAAGCTCAACTGGAACCAGGAAGAAATCACAGCCGCACTCGCTAAAATCACCATCGTGGACGCACACAAGCCGACAGAAATGCCGACCGTCCCCCAACACTGGTGGAACGGCAGCAACAACCTGGACGTCACAAACAGCACCAGTAAGGACGACGACAGGCGTCACAGCTGGAGTGGGGTAGTGAAGGCAGGACTGGCCCCCAACACACAGGCATCCCCCACTACTCTTAACAACCTCAGCAACCACGACACTGACAGTGGGGCCAGCAGTGGAGAGGACAATGTGGACTCACCAGCACAGGTGGCAAGGGGAACACGAGTATATTATGACAAGGTCCAGAAGGAAAAGGTATGCCAGTGGGAACCAGTCAGAACAGGCTCTATAGATTAAATGATTACCTGATATCTTTGCATGTCAATCAATCTGCATGCTGTCCCAGTGTCTTGTTTGGGGAAAAAACAACATTGGCAGTGTGTGTGAGGGCATTGCATACACATGTACATGTACAATTACAAGGGAAATGGTGTCCTCTGGGCATCCTCTGCAAAAGGAGGGAGTCTGATTTCCTTGTTTCTTAGTGTAGGGCATCCAGAGGACACCATGACGCCCTGCTAGCTAATAGCCTGGTTTGTGCATAAATAAAGTGTTAAAGTGCCAGTAGCTTTGGACTGAGAAGCAGTTGTTTCTTTTATATTGAGATTTATTGTTTTTTACTGACATGACTTCTGATTCCAGTGTTTTTTTTCTCCTGAAACAGGATAAAAGACCATCAGCCAAGTCAGCAGAGAAGCCTGTGTTCCCTCATAAGGTGGAAGCCCTGCACAAGTTTGGCAGCCCGGGCAGCGGTGCAGGACAGTTTCTCTTCCCACATTCGATCGCCGCTGGGCACAACGGACTGCTGTACATCAGTGATGGACAGAACCACAGGATACAAGTGTTTGATAGGTCCGGTAGTACCGTAGTCATTTTTACTCTTTTACAAAGCAGGAATACTATCTCAACAGTTAAACTACCCCAAATACAGTTATACTACCCCAATGGTTGGCAACTTGGCATGTTATTTCTTAACCACATATGATTAACTGTTATACCATTCAACCATACGTACAACATTGACACCAGGAATATTGCAGTCTTGCATCTAATGTTCTTGAAGCCTAGTCTAGAGACCAGTTACCTGTAGAGGCTTGTCAGATTTTTCTTCCTACATTTTGAATTTAATAAAATACAAATAACAATTTGAATAGCTACTATAGATGTGACAATCGTTATCCTTCCCTCTTTGTCTAAAGATTTTATCCATCTTATTCACATCTCCCTACAGGAAGGGCAAGCCCCAGTTCACATTTGGGAAGAAGGGTAAAGGTCGCGGGATGTTCATCCAGCCGACTTACCTCGCTGTGTCTCCTGACGATCACCTGTTTGTCAGGGACAAGGGCTCCAAACGGGTGCAGGAGTTCAGCAACAAGGGGCAGTTCATTAACCAGTTCTTCATGGATAATCTACACGAGGCAAGGGGTGAGTCAGTGCGCTATTGTTGTGGTGGTCCTAGCAGTGGACCCACACTTTTTGATGAAAGGAAATGGTATGACTGATGAAAATGTGTCTGACTGAGCACAATTTTCTGTTTGTTATCTTTCTCTCAAAGCAATTATCTATTCGTTCTCTTTCTCTCCATCTTAAAGTTAAACTTCAAATTAGTTTTCCCCCCGGATGACCCAGTCAGGGGGAAAGTAGGGGGGGGGAGGTCCTGGGCGAAGGCGGGCAGGCCTCCAGCTTGGCCCGGAAAGTCTCAACAAAGGAAAGAAGAGATGACAAGCAAGATTTCTATTTTCAGGAATGGCATGTGACAGACGAGGGCGGATCCTTATCGTGGATAAGGGGGATGATGGGTACCACCAGGGCGTGGCGTTCTACAGCCCGTCAGGAGCGCTGCTGAAGAAAGTCTCCTGTCCAAACATCCCCAAGATGACCGTGTACGCCAACCCGGTGGCCACCAACTCCAAGAACGAGATCTTCATCTGTGACCACGTCAGTCACTGCCTGCGCGTGTACAACGAGCACGGGCGCTATGTGCGCCAAGTCGGCAACGAGGCCACCATCGACGTCCTGATGGGCGTGCTGGTAGACCCGGACGACAACATCATTGTGCTGAACGGGATCACCACGGTAACGGGACATAACTGCATTGACGAGCTGGTGCGGTACCGTGTCGACGGCGCATTGCTGGATAAGATTACCCTGAGCCCCTCGAAACAGTCCATTAACACCCTGAACCTGTTAGAAGGGCGCTATCCTGTTGGTATCTCCAACTCCAAAAACTGGTGTCTGTTGTATGGTCGTATCTAATCTGATGCTTCATTTTTCACAAACATGGAAGTGTGCTTTTGTATTCGGTACCATTTCATTATAATCTGTATTTCAATGATGGATTGAGGCAAACATGTTTTAACTATGCATAGTTAATATGTTTGCATCAGGCATTAAGCTTTCTGTCTTTTATTCAGAAAAGTTTTGTGCAGTAAAGCTTTGAAGGAAATGTAACAGTGTACCAGCAACTGGACTAGAAATGGTAGATTTCACACTTGTTTAGTGCATGCTTGTAAACCTTATTGTAGGATCAGAAAGGTTTAAACTTTGGAAAGCAGGAGATGTGTTTAGAAAGCTTAGCTCAACCTAGTGTGTTACAGGTACATTCACATATAGAACACATGTGAACATACACATAAGCGGAATGGGAACTCTTACCAGATATATGATATATTTGGCTGTGCTATAATATGATACACATGGAGACAGTACAGAAGTACACAGGGGAGGGTCATATTTATTCTAATTAATATGCATTTGCCAACTAAACATACTGTTTTGTAAACACACTTACATAACAGCCACGATTTGTGCAAACTTGATAATTGAGAAGGGAATGTCAACACATTACATTGAATATGGCAGTAGATGTACAATCTTATCTTGGAATGTAATGTAAAAAACACATTTGTAAGAGACAAGATAGGGACAAACAGAGAAAGAATGTTCAAGTACTTATATGTTTTGAATGTTTGACTCAGAAGTAGCTAATAGCTTGTGAAGGTTTCTTTTCTGATGCCACACTTGCTATTGCCATCACATTGAGTTTATATCTTAAAGACTTATTACAGAAACTTGAGGAATGTTTGTGACACAGCTGTAGGTCGTAATATAGGGTTGTAAACACTGTTCATGGTATCATGGTAAACTTCTCAACAGCTTGTAGCTGCTTATTAATCCCATATGGGGCAATAACTTTATATCAACCCCCTTACCTCAGGCATTATCTTGACATTTGCACTCAAATTCGGTTGTCTAAATTTTCTCAAGTTTCATGTTTGCAGGACATCACATAAGATATGTAACTTGTGTATGAGTTTGGATGAAATGCCTTTTGTATTACTAGAGATGTCTCAAATTCAAAATGTTTTGATGGACAGGGAAGCTAGCAGCACACATTGTCACATATGTTTCAGCACACATAAGAAACACACATAAGAAACACACTTGTAACTGACATGAAAGTTTACATATTAACTGTACTGTTGTAAGGTTAACAAACACATACTGAAAATGTTGGTATTTATGCAAACGTATGATAAATAGCTACAGATGGCGAGAGACAAGTCAACATATTTTGTAGAGGAAATTGGGGAATGTCTCTGGAATTGTTTCCTATGAATAGTTCATACACTTTTTCCTTTCATTGCATTACCCTTGTTTTGAGTTAAATTTTCCCATAACTTTTTTTTTTCTTTTCAATGCCCTCTGGTTGCAAAGTTTCCTTCATTCCCCATCACCCTCACAAATTCTCTTGGATCGTCCCAAATGTTTAGATGACAGTGCAGTACTATTTTCCTGGAGTACTACTTTCCTGGAGATTATGTATATTACACATTTGAAATGAAAGTAGCTAACTAGTTAATGTTCACATCCGCTTCAGCATCTGGTCTCCATTTGATTTGTAAGCAGTAGTAATAGTACTACATGACATGGGCTTTTGGAAAAGAGGATGCGTTTGTGCATTTGTCACCGAACACGCCCTCCTCAAAAGTTTTGGAATAGCCCCTACATACACTTCATGAAGATTGTTGAGCCTTTGTAAGAGTTTTGTTGTTAGAGTTTCTTAGGTTTATAGGAAGTTTTTGTTTACCTTATTATTTGAAAGAGGTACATGGTGTATTACAACATTTGTAGTAGCATACTGTTGTTTTCTTAAGTGCTATAGGACAATAATTTGAGCAAGGTTCATTGTGGAGCAAGGAACACAAAATACCTAGTTCAAAAGGATACCTTTATGCATACAGCCACTGAATGTGATACACATGTAGTCAACTGTTTTCACATACTGTGTATTGAAAGGTATATGGTGACCTTTCAGTTCGGATCTCTTCAGACAGATTGTGAAACGTACAATAGAAATGATGATGAAATATGCAGCCATGGCAGTTTGTTTTCAGCAGAGGCCAGAATGCCCATGTTGTCACATACAGCATTAGCTATTGTTGCCAGGACAATATTCACATTGGCAGGTCTGAAACCCGACTTTTTGTTAACTCAAGTCAATCTAAACATTTGTGAAGAAAAAATTTGTTAAAGTCGGATACTACGAGAGCAAAGAATGGCACAATCTTGTAACAAAACGGATTGTTGGAAGGTGCCAAATGCAATATATTCACAAACCATTCAATACGAAATAATGCAACACCAATGCTACATTGTAGTAATAAAACCATCATGTATCTTGGCAGTTGTGTTTGTCATTGTCTCTCAGTCCATGCTGCATGCACACAAGTAAGCATGCCTGTCCTTGGTGCTGAATGCAATCCAACAACACCTAACTATGCTAATGCGCGTGTTTGTGTGTTCCCCGCAGAGGGACATGTCGCTAAACGGGAAACAATCGTCGTCGGGCACTCCGGTTATGACCGGACCATTTCATGACGTCATATTATCCGTTTCCATGAGGAGAGTCACGTGTTATACAGGGTAACCCATTGTCGTCTGTATTGTTCCAGAATTGTTTCCTTATAAAACGAAGTCTGTACAAATTTTCCGTCAATATTAGACAATTTTATCTATAAGTAACACCGTTTCAAGTGTTCATAGATAAGTTAGTTTAAGTTACACAATGGCTAGCAATACAAACCGGTGCTACAAAAATAAATACATGAAATGGTTAAAGTGGAGACAGCCCGGTTGTCTGCCGTCTCTTCCACGTCTAATTAGTTGCTATGTATCGTTACTAAATTTATAACTATTTCCTTAAAGGGGCATATTGTAGAATCTGGTGGGCAAAAACTACAAATAGTAAGAATTTGAAAGATCTACACTAAGATTCACATTTTTAACTTATTTGTTACTTATTTCCAACATATTCCCGTCATTTTGTCACATTACCACGATTAGTAAACGACGAAAAACGCCAAACGTGTAAAATCTGGGGCATTTACATATTAACTTGCGTCCCGCAAGTTAATATGCAAATAAGGCAGCGTAGAACGCTACGAAAAAATCCGAATCGACCGTTATGGTCGGAGTTTGAGCGTCACAGGAAAATCACCACAAGTGAACAAACTTCAGAACGTCGGGCGTTCGATCGCGTGTTCGGTGGTTTGTCGGAATGTTGGACAAGATTGCGGCCAATTCAAGCGGCGGCGGGGATGGCGTGTATAATTTTTTTCAAGACGTTCGCACAACACTACAAAGTCGCATCCTTACGTGATGAATATTGCTGTGCAGTGTAATAAGGTAGATTCAACTAATGATGTAGAAAAATAATCAAAACCAAAGAATTTTGTTTTATGTTCATGTCGCAATATGCCCCTTTAACTCTAGCTCCTACTTCTCTAGCAGCGACTCCATTTGTTCGTCATTTTCCATGTCTTTAATGCTATTCGGGTTGCTGTCTCTGGAAGTTGGGTTATTTTGTGAACTCCGTTTCTTCTGTAATCTCTTCTTGTTGGACATCTCGGCCTCCAGTCTCTGTCGTACCTCCTCCGACCGTTCCTTCCAGTTCTGGAGCCACGTGACCATGGTGGCTATGGCGGTGCTGATCAGTACCAACACCGCCCCGGCTATCTCCATCCCCGCCGGTTTGATGTGCAGGATGAAGACCTGCATTAGGTAGGCTAATATGACGTTCCCGTTGCGCAGGAGGGCCACTGTCGCGGCTTTCTCTAGCTTCAAACTACGGTACAGACACGCGATACCGACGGTGTAGATGAACCCCGCTCCGGTGAGGTATCCGTACACCTTCCCCTCCAGGTCCCACACAGGTTTCCGAGGAAACATGTACATGAGTGGTAACGTGATAACGACTCCTAGCGACTCCATCCAGAACAACACCGTTAACAGGGGCGTGCTGGCGAGTTGTCCCCGGCTCACCACGTTAACTGCCGCTAGTCCCAGCGCCGACACGATGGCGAGAGCGTTACCGATGAGAACGGGTGACACGTTCGGTTCGTCCCCGGAACTGATGCCGAGCGTTTTGTCCAGCTCCTTCCACCCGTACGTGGGTCCCTGTGTGAGTAAGACGACGCCGACGAGGTTGAGGACGATACCGATGGAACTGGCGCAGCCGGGTTTTTCCCCGAGGAAGGCGAGCGCCATGAGGGCGGCAAACAGAGGCGTTGCGCCCCGCTGGATGGCGAAACTGTTGCCCGGCGGGATGTAGAACACCGACACGTAGAACCATACAGTCACGAACGTGCGACCAACACCTGCACGGGGAAAACAACATGTAGTTAGCAATTATCTCACAACTTTCAAATGAGGAAAGCCGTGGCGACTCTAGGAGGGCGTCTTTACCGTACAAAGGAAGTTCTATCAAACCTCCTTGCCTTTACAGAAGACCTACAGAAGACTAAAAGCAAAAGACGGCCTCTAAGAGCCACCATTGCTATGATAAGGATATCTTTTTTAAATGAAGATGCATACCCTCCAAGGCGAGGTTGGGCTTCGGCTTGATTTTTAGGTCTTTTAGGCGTATTTGTCAGGCTTTCTATTTCCTCCCGTTTCTTTATATCGCCAGCACACATCAAGAAAACGGGACACTGACAAAGACGTCAAAAACGAGCGGAAGCCCAACGCGTAACCTCTGCTTGGAGGGTAGAAGACGCATGCTGCCAAAAGTAAAAATCACCCTTTCACGACGACGAATTACATATAAGAATTCATGTCTTAACATTTAAAGTAAGATAGTTTGTCAAAGATATCATGTATCGCCACCAATATAAGGAGAAAAACTCAAGACTATATCAAATGTGTTGACAGCCACTCGAAAGAGTAGGGCAAGTCGACATGAGTTCATCAGTTCTGTTGCAGCCGGGCTTTCCTGGCCCTTCTTTTGGTCTCAGCGGCTGCTATTCTCTCAATTTCAAAAGTTGTGACACCGGTTCGGTGGGCTCAGTATACGAAGCAGAAACACTGTCACAAAAATCGTATATATGTTTTTAAAAAGGGACATGTTTTTTTTATAAGGGGGCAAATTAAATCCACATATGTTTTGAAAATAGGGCCGTTTTTTAAAAGGGGGCAAATTAAATCCACATATGTTTTGAAAATAGGACATGGTTTTTCTTATGGGTCATATCTTTTAAAACAATATGCATCTTAAAAATAACCAAAATGAGAATATGAGACGAAAAAAAAACATACACCATTTTCATTTTGTACCGTGTATAAGTTTATTCCCCAATCCAGGAAACCCACCGGTTTGCAAAGTGGTGCTTTCAAAATGGTCTATCGTTTCCGATTTACCCCCCATTTTGATAGTGGTGCTTTCCAGTTACGCCGATTTCAAACTGGTCGATTTCAAAGTGGTCGATTTCAAAGTGGTCGATTTCAAAGTGGTCGATTTCAAACTCCAAACGGAAATGAAATGACGTAAGTCGGAAATGACGTAAGTCGACGCTCATCGCCAGAGAAGCCACCAAGTATCGGTGATCGCTGTTTACGTCCTTGTTTTCACCGTCTTGTACGCGTTTTCTGATCAGCTACGTTCCCCAGGATATACCAGGTTTGTGTTGAATTCAGACTATATAAAGTCTTGTTTGTTTCATAAATATGATTAAATTCGACTGGAAATGCGTGTTTTGTAATGACGCCAGATGGGGGAGGGGGGCATGAACTCGTACGAATACATGTTCACCACGCGTATACACCACCATTTGTTACTAGTAATAATGTTTTATCTGTGTGCATGTGCTTACATAATGGACACATCTAGACCTTCTGGTGAAACGGTGTTGCTTTCCAGGATAGTTGGCCATTCTTACGGGAAACTTCAAACATATACAAAGAAGAATGGTAGAAAGGTTGAGCCTCGTATGTGTATGCCTTGTTGCTGTGATTTATTATGTTATAATATTTGTGTGTATGATCTAAGGATAACAGAATGGCTATTTCTTGAGAGAAAAGAATTGTGTAATGAACGTGGCAAACATGAACACATGCTACATAATTTGATCCCAGTTTGCACATGAAAACATTTCGATTTAGTTACATTTTATTTATTCATCAGCTTTCACTGTTGCTCGTCAATATATGTGTATATTTTTTTTGTTCTTTGCTAGTTTTATGGACACCAGCAATAAAGTGGCTGGGCCATATCTGCGAGTCAAGGACTGGAGTCAGATGCCACTAAGAACTGTTGACTCGGAGCGAAATTCTACAAGTCTGTGGAGCAGCTTCAACCTTCCATGGACATGTTAACTGTTTTTGTGTAACTGAAGACATTCAAATTTTTCAATGCAATTTCAGTAGGTGTATACATGATAGTGAACACTGTAACTAGTATAAGTATAAAGGTATGTACCATACGTTTGGTGTTCGGAACTTCCCCCTCCAACCCCTGCGTTTGACTTCAGTAGTTCTTTCTAGGATGTGTTGACTACTGTATTTTGACAAGATAACACAAATATGTTTCCTTCAATTTTAGCCTCACATCATTGCCTTGTCTAAGATTCAACTTTAGGCATGTAAGAAACCACGGTTTTCTTATATAAGTAAGGTTTTTATTGCACAAGAAAAATACTATTAGTGTTGTAGCCTTTTGCGTAGAATATGTTAACTATTATAGTGTAATTATTATTAAAAATCCATTTCCTGCAACTTCATGCCTCAGTCCGACTGATATGAGACACATGGGAAATCCCCCAAGTTCTTCTTACATATTGATGATAACTTTTACTCTACTAGTACATTGCATTGCACAATACATTGAAGGTACAGCAGCATTCTTCACAAAGCACAATCTTCATCTTCAATGGGAATGGAAAATACACTCCAAGGTCTATTCATATACTACAATGATGGATGTACATGTACAGTCTGTCACAAACTGAAAGTGACCAAAGCGTACATGTATATTGAAACACAAAGTGGTGAATTTTTGAATAAGAATAAGTATAATAAGAATAGGTAAGAAAGGAACTTGAGGAGAAACCCTTGCCATCTGACAAAGGATGAATATTGAACAATCTACAAAATGTACAATCTGCATGTGATTTTTTTTCCGTCAATTAGGACATACAGACCATGCTTGTCCGTACAGTAAAAATACATGAGAACCTCTACACAACATCCCACTACATGTATTAGTACATAATTAGATCAAGTTCAGAGAACACACACAGAGATCACACCTTTATCATTTACTCATGATTCATTCAATATCACTGGTCGGAATAAGTATGATACAGGCAACAAAGGACATTCTAGGCTACACCATCATGCTCATATTTTCTAAACAATGACATCATCTGCATAGATACAACTAGATTGAAGAATCATAGCTTCTTATAAAGAGACTGAGTGTTGTGAAACATTACATGAAATGGATCAATTTTCATTTACATGTACTAGCTATTCATTCAATTCATTTACCCTGAGGAATCCAACACTTACAAAATATTCTACAATCATTTGCAAATACAAAAATTTTGTTCACATCAAACTTAATTATCTACAATATTATAAAGCACCAGGTATATCAGGTACGCATATTAAATAAGAACACATACTTCGATGTGCTTACAGATACTTGTATCCAGCAGGGATGAAAATCAACATGTTTTCATTGCTTCAGAAAGCACTAAACTGTCAATGTGTGTTGTTTCAAATACATTATAATTTATATACATATCCTTGGTTCAACCGTTGGTTGAAAGACTTTGACACATGCATGTGCATATGCATGACATTCATCCTTGTGTAGACAGCATGATGCATCAACAGCTACATTGTATGGTCATAGCACTCATAGGTGCTGTGTATATGCAGCAAGGGCTGGGAAAATCCCTACAGTGCCGATCCTCTGGAGCATACTATTAGTAAGAAACAAGGAAAATGCGTTCAAATGGACATAACAACAATTCCCAGTGGCAACAAGGTAAGTTATTCAAAATGTCTAAAAAACTATGAATAATACGTGGTAAATTTACACGCTATGCATATTTTTACAAACCTGAGAAAAACATGCCAGCCAGCAAGGACAAGTAATTTTAATCTTCGTCTGGAATCTGGATAGATATTCCTTTCAAACTAATGCACGATCATACAAATTTATACTCGCTAAGGTATCTTAACAAACAGAATAAGAAACACAAATTTATTTTTGTGGCTTCCTGGGTTCGTATCAGACTACAAAAATCGTGTCCGAACTTGCACATGGTTGCGCCGGCCGTTCGCCCCCCTCCCCATTCCCCTCACTGACTACGGAGCAAAACTATCGCAAGTTTGTACATTTTAACAATTCATATCAACGAAAATTGAACCACATATCATATCATTGATCGTCTCAAGTTGTTACAACGTAAAGTGAAGAGTTCCTCGATAGCTAGCTCGGCACGCAATTTGCGTAGTTTTGTAATCTTCCAAACGATACGGCTGCATTACGATTTACATTCTATAAAGTACCGATTAAACATGCAACTCTAAAATTATTACAACGTGAAAAAGTCAACACAAACCTGGTATATCCTGGGGACACGTAGCTGATCAGAAAACGCGTAAAAGACGGTGAAAACAAGGACGTAAACAGCGATCACCGATACTTGGTGGCTTCTCTGGCGATGAGCGTCGACTTACGTCATTTCCGACTTACGTCATTTCATTTCCGTTTGGAGTTTGAAATCGACCACTTTGAAATCGACCACTTTGAAATCGACCACTTTGAAATCGACCAGTTTGAAATCGGCGTAACTGGAAAGCACCACTATCAAAATGGGGGGTAAATCGGAAACGATAGACCATTTTGAAAGCACCACTTTGCAAACCGGTGGGTTTCCTGGATTGGGGAATAAACTTATACACGGTACAAAATGAAAATGGTGTATGTTTTTTTTTCGTCTCATATTCTCATTTTGGTTATTTTTAAGATGCATATTGTTTTAAAAGATATGACCCATAAGAAAAACCATGTCCTATTTTCAAAACATATGTGGATTTAATTTGCCCCCTTTTAAAAAACATGTCCCATTTTCAAAACATATGTGGATTTAATTTGCCCCCTTTTTAAAAACATGTGCCATTTTCAAAACATATGTGGATTTAATTTGCCCCCTTTAAAAAAACGGCCCTATTTTCAAAACATATGTGGATTTAATTTGCCCCCTTATAAAAAAAACATGTCCCTTTTTAAAAACATATATACGATTTTTGTGACAGTGTTTCTGCTTCGTATCAGTACACGTTATATAAGAATAATGAGAATGTGCAGGACTTAAGTTAAGCCAAAGCGCCCTCGGGCAATTCCCATGCCATGGATCTGGGGAGGGGGGCAATCTACCTTCTGTACCTCAATTCAAACGTAAAACATATGATATCGTTTTTCCTTGATGCTTTCTCCCTTTATGAATATGCACAAGTACGTCCATGTACCGATGTGTAATATTTTGTAGCATTGTTTTTTTCACATTCAAAGTTTTAAGGAATCGTCATACATCAATACGAAATATCTCACCTGCGAGGAACAGTAGGCCCGTGTGCTTCCAGTTCTCTCCCAGTAGAGGCCCCCGACACGCCAACACCAGCGGGACGAACAGTATAAACGCCGCCAGTTCGTTAAAGAACACCACCTGCATGTCCGGTACTCCCGAGTTTGCCGCCAGTCGGGCCAAAATGGACGAACTCGACAAACTCACACCGGACAGTAGGGCTAAAAACAGCCCCTCTCCTGCTAACAACAAGTTCTTAGGCTCCTCTTTCAGCTGTTCCAGTTGAAGTATTTCTTTCTCTTCCTCGTCAAAGTCTCCTTCGACCACAGGGTTTCCTTGAAGACGGGAGAATAACCACTGAAGACTTGGGTCATCCTCGTTGTCTTGAGTCATGTCCATATGACCCAAAACCTCCTTTTTGTCGTCTCCGTGAGACCACTCTGGTTTCGCCATTTTGTGGTTCTCTGGAGAAGTTTCACCTCCTTGATTCACTTCTAAACAACAATCTTGTGGTTTGTGCTCTGTTCACAGGACGCTAGGAAGCAAAGTTTGTGAAAACTGTAGGGTGGAGTGAGCTGAAGTCCCACCTTACTACACCAGACTGCACAGGTACTAATTATGTTGTCTGTTAGTACCTTACAAACAACACCCAGCTGAAGTCGTCCAACGAGTTACCAAGCGGGTCGTGGGAGATTGCCACCAGCATTTTGGGATGACCTTTAACTGTTAGATGTTGATATTGCTGTAAAGCATGTATGGTTCACGGATCTTTACTTGCATTTCAGAGGTTACCCTGAAGCCATAGGTTCGGTCTAGTCTCGTATTGTAGACCATTGTTGGGAATAGAAAAAGTATGCAGTTTATGCTTAATTAGGTCACAATTTAATGGGAAAAAGGGGTCCTACCGCGAGTGCCGGGCAGTTCACGGGCTTTATTCCCTTTCGGCCGTTCGTTACCCCTCCATGGCCCCGTGGAGCACCCTGCAGCTACCGGGGATATTTTGGGGCACGGCCGGGGCCCTTGAAGCTTTTAACACGGGGTTAATGTCAACGTGTGTCCTAGTAACAAATAGATGCCCTGACCTAATCGGGAGAACACAGAGAGGTACTCTTCCGGTGTCCGACAGTCCACGGGGACAGATTTGTGTATTAGTGGCCCGACTGGGACTACACCCCTTACGGGCACCGGTGCGATTGCGACCTAAGCGTTAGTCGGTCAGACACTCGTCCTTTCATATTCATACTAGTATAGTAGGCTAGGTTTCGTTATCCGTATCACAGGCCTGGGGTTGTTCGAGACTATCTTTGCCAGACCCTCCCAATGTATTGCAGTGAACAGTCATGACTCGTCGAGCGCGTTGATCAAAAGCGATCCCTGCGGTCATGACAATAAATGCAGCCGGTAACAGGTGAGCCGTGAATCCACTTCCAGAGATGTGAAAAATCCCTCTGTATTACCGTCTTTTTCTGTTCATTTTCAGAAACTGGCCAACAAATAACCCATAGATCGCACTCTATATCAAACTCATTCTGCATGTTTCTATCAACATATACATGTAGTATTGAAGTACGACCAAAGAATCGGACACAGTTGAACAAAACTACGACAAGCATCACTAAATCAAAGAGTGGATTTGATTAAACAATCTCAGTACCTTTGTATCATTTGTCGGGTAGACTTTTAAGCACCAAAAAGCAATCCGCATGTCCGTGGCTCTCTTAAGCGCCATGCTTAGGTTTCCATTACTAAAGCGCTTCCCAAAAAGGAGCCGCCACCCACCCACTGTACTGTTAAGTACTAGTAGCCTACTGTAGAAGCCGACATGTACATAGGTATAGAAGACGCCGATGTACGAGTGCTCTTGTCCTAAACACGGTCTTCTGTGTGACATTTTTTGAACACACAACAGTTGATAATGTGTACGTACCGACCAAAAGTTTGACTGCGGGTGAATAGAACTCAGTGGAGACGCCAAGACTTTAAATTGGAAATCCCCGTTGTTTTTGGCACGTCAGTTTTACAGAGCTGTATTTCTTTTCTTTCACAAAATGCGTCAAACAAAAAGTTGTCATATCTACATTAGAAATTTCCAGAGAAAAATACGTGTGAAAATCCATCCTACTCTAGCTATAGCTTCAGTTCGCTCCTCTGATTACATCCAAGTAGAATATGACTTTCCCGAACATGATTTTTCAAAATTTATAATCGGCTGGTGCAGACTAGCCTCTACCAGGTTCCACAGGTCGCTGGAAAGATACTAGTAGTAGAAATTTGCCAAAATACTTTCCAGCGAACTGTGGAGCCTGGCCTGGTAGAGGCTAGGTGCAGACGACTTTTAAAAACTAATCACTGGGCTACCTTGCCGACCAACTCCCAACCACAGATGGCATTGCTCACGACTAACTCCCAACAATGGTTTGGAGAAGGTCGGGAGGCCATGGTCGGCTATGTGTGACAGGGGGCTATAGCAGTACGTTTGCACCTGCCTCACGTGTTAAAGCTTCCACCTTTATGCTCCTGAGGTCACCTAACGTCTACAGTAAACAACACTGTTCCCACGTATGAAACCATTCATTAAATGAAGGATTTTTAAACTGATACGCACGACTAAAAATTAACAAGCTACAAGGAGCTTTCAGTTCATGTTTATAACATCTTCTAGCATGATGATAAAGAATATTTGCTTTTTAATGATTCATACAGAAGTGATTGTGATCACTGGATCTACAGAAGTCGACTACGTGCTGCGCGTTTTGCTTTGATAATCGTGTCGAGGACACACACTCCTGTTGTTTTCTTGATCAATATTGCCTCATGAATATTTAAAAGCCCAACCGACAGGAAAGGTCATTAATTCACCCGCAGAATTGTTATAAATAGCGAAAAGCACATGATTCAAAGACAGTTGGGTAATTTTCGTATGAATCTATATTCCATGGTTGTGTATATCAAACTATCTAAAAGGAAATTTAAAGGAAGAATTTGTCCTTTAAAATGCAGCTTTTTCAACGCGACTGACGCGAGGTGCCGTGTTCTTTCCTCCCGTTAAAGGGTCGTAATATTTAAACATGATCGGAAAGGGTTTGAACAAGCGATTGTCTGGGCCGCCCCACTCAGTATACCTGCGAGAACACCGCTACAACAGGCACACACAAACACAGCATGAACAAGCTACGGTTTAAATGGGGAGGGTCCGAGAAGAAAGACAAGGAGCCGAAAAATTGCGTAAACGGCGGAGACCACTACAGCCTACAGCCGGACACAGGTGAATATTGCCCGGACCAGGGCGGACAGACTAACGGTGACGTGCCCGGGGAGCATCCCGGGAACTCTCGGGTCCAGTTCTCACCTGGTGCCGCCACACCTGCGGGCTGGACCTACTATGTCACGCAGACGTCGCAGGAGGAAGAAGAAGACGAGAACAGGGTGTTACGTTATGTGGGGAAAAGGGACTATTCTGGCGGCGTGGAGGACACGGAAATCGTCAGTAGGAACGGGACGGTACGGGGGGTGAAGAACAGGGTACGGGCGGGGCTCGCACACTTCACGTCCCTCACACAAGGAGCACAGGTAACTTTTCAATAGTTAACTAATAGCAATAAAATTTTCAGGTCGCCAGTTCTCCTATTTCGCGTGTTAGAAATTACATGTATCTTTCCAGTAAATGTTTTGAAGCTGTAAATCTAAAAGCACGCATAAGGAAGTTGCAGAACACACAAACGACTAAGTCAACACAACGCTATACAATGGCAGTGACATCACCATGAACAAGTTCCTTATCAAAGACAGGGTTATTACTTCCTTTCTCTTGCTCGAAAATCATGATTACAAAAAGATTAAGGTCAGAAATAAGTAAGAATAGGCGTCTTCATGATTTTCAAGTTGTGTCAACACGTTGCGTCACTAAATTGCGACGACACGCCCTAATTTAGCGGTCAAAGTCCTTACAGAATGTCTGTAACCTTCCCGAATGTACTCACGCTAAGCCTGAATGGACTTGGACATGTTTTCACATAGCATGTAGTGAACGTCACGCGTCATCAGAATTCCTCATTCAAAAGTTGAATCGGACCGAAGCACATTACTAACAACTGTTCCGTACGACTTACAGCGCGTTCTAACTAAGAAACAAATCATGAATCTGAGCCGATCAACTTAAGAGAGAAACTGTTTTGTTAGGATGCCTACCGCTCCTCTCCTGACGAAGAGAAGCAATGTTAAGTCAAGTAGAAGAAATAAGCAACCAAAGAGTAACAACCAATTTCCGCGAACAGGTTAGGACGTTACCTGTCAGAGAAAAATGGGAAAAAACACTATCATAACAAACAGCAATCATACATGTCAGACAACAATGATGGTGTGGGTGTGCAAACTTCCATAGGAATGTTTTCAAGATCAACATCGGTCACGTACTTAACTTACAATAGTATAGGTCGCCTTTGATAAGTTTGAGGAAAGAAGACAGAACACATGGACAGTTGGTACATTTATTGATGATATGATGTTATGTTTTGACGACAAAGGTCATAAACTGTTGCGCAACATCCATGTTTTCCTTACTTGTACCTTAATTGCCCTACTCTCTCGTGTCACTTTGTTATTTTGATTTTCGTGCTTTTAGTTTTGTGACATACGTGTGCGTTTTGTAGTGTGTGATTTTTGGTCTGTTGAGTTTTAGTTCACGTTTTCTTCTCTCTCTCTTTTTGTTTCTCCTCCGTTCTACGTCCCGTGGACTTTGCCGACCGCCCTATACAGACGCCTACGTCTCACTTACAGAAGTCCTACAGTCAGGAAAGGGGGAGGATCATTGTTTACACCACCAGCATGCAAGTCGTCAGGGACACGGCTGAGAAGTGCCAAAAGATCAGGAGAATACTGGAAAGTCACAGAGTTCGCTTTGAGGAAAGAGACGTTGTTATGAACTTGGAACTGCAGAGAGAACTGAGGACGAGGCTCGGGCAGACAGAGGAGGCGCTGGCGTTACCACAGGTGTTCATAGATGGGCAACCAATAGGGGTGAGTGTTACAACTATACTCATGGGATAGAGGGAAGGAGAGAGAGAAAGGTATGGAAAGAGAAAGAAAAGGAGGAAGAGAGATAGATAAAGGGATGGGAAGAGGGAGGGGGAAGGAGGGAGGAAGGGAGAGAAGGAGGGAAAAAATAATTAGATAGATAAATAAATACAAATCAACTGTCTTCAGTTTTACTACAAAATCCACACAAACTGAGCGAATAGAGGCATATCTAACCATTTTTCCCCAAGACAGATATAGATAAATCAAGGAGGTTGTACTAATATCTACACCTCGGCTTGATGATGGTTTCTGAGAAATTCTATCATAGGCGGGGAACGCTGAGGACGTTTTTAACACCGCCATCTCATTTGCAGACAGATGAGCAGATGTGCCCCCACAGTGCGGGTTTTATGGGATGAGATCTCCCCGTGATTGTCTGAATTCCTTTCCTAAAGAATGTTTTATGTATTTCTGACCGATGGTGATTTGTCTTTCATGCTTCAGTCTCGTAAGTAGGGGACACATTGGAGTTAAAAATGCCACAAATATTGAAACAAAAATGAGAGCCTACAACAGTAAACATACTGAACTTTCTTGCTTACATACAGCTAGTTTCTTGGTTGATTGATTACAACCTATTATATAGTCTTGTTCTCATCCATGCTTGGCCGGTAGCAACAACCTAGTTATTGTAACTCAGTTGTGGCCAGATAATCAGACAAAAGGCGATCCAAAAGATAATGTAAGATACTTCTTCAATACTGATTGGAATATTATCAACTCCGAGTGTCAGATCCTACACATTCGAGAGCCACAACAAACCGTACCAACCTGTACCCCTCTCATAAGGAAGTTGCAAAATAAATTCACGTCACCAAGAGAATAAATCGCATCCCTTGATCTGTTTAAATCCATAACAAATCCTGTACCCAATTCATAATTTATTTACCCTTTCTAAGAGGTGACAGTGAGATGACCATTTAAGAACCGAAAAATGCCCTCCTGAGATTTGGAGTGACTGATTTCGGTCAACGGTGACGCTACATGCGGGCATAGCTTCAGAAGCTACTTGAACGTGTATATTGCCGCTATATGGGGAATGTTTCGTCTTTTAGGAGGCATTTTGGCCCTGAAAAACAAACATAGTCCGCCATTGTTAGACCTGTCATTCGGTGCATGAAGAATACATCCATCATGAGGAACTGTATAGTAAATACCTATGCGTGCTCACGCAAGGGATTGCCCTAACATACCTACACGGAACATATATCAAAACATGCTTTGTTTAAGAACGTAGCAGTAATATAAACATAATGTAGGAAAAACACTGAGCATAGTCCAACGAATGATAGAAAGACAGGGATTTGAAAATATCTGTTAAGTGTGGAAGTTGCAATTTCAAACATATTTTGGCGACATAAGACTCATTTAATTCAAGGAGAAATTCTCGCATTTCAGCAATATGTAGAAGCTTCTCAAATGTGGTATGTAGCAATTGAAAGAAAACAGTAACTCACTTGACCACCATTAAAAAAATGCAAAGCCCTATATAAATCTCTCACGGTCCTCGACATTTATACAAATAAGAACACAGGCCAATAAAACATTGTATGTACGCTATAGTAATAGTTTCTCGGAGCTGACTGCTTGCATAACCCTACGTATCAATGTTGTACGTACTAATAATATGACTGCAGGTGTAGACAGACATATTACACTGGACGCTAAGAATAAATCACGACAGACATGCTCGCGTGCGACCCTGGTTTGCGTAGACCGTGCTGACGTCAGAGGAAATACGAGATTTTCGCATGACAACTAAAAGACATGGCTTTCTGTGGTCTGGGCTGTTGTCAGCGATAAACTCCTTCTTTGAATACTAATAAAACAAGAAAACATGCAACGTTGTAATGAATCACTTTGCTCGCTGCCTTTCCAGACAGTAATTGGACATTTCAAATACGCGATGTCGCGGTGATCCGTATGCATTTTCTATTTTCAAGCTACCGCAGGCACATATCTAGGCCATACATAGTTAAACAACATTTTATAAAAAAGACAGGGCTGGAGCATGAATGGAACAGGGTTAACAGTATATAGAGATATGAGACTAGTAACAGAAATACATGATGTGCAATGTACCGTATTGTACGGTATTTTTCAACTTGAAATACTGTCTTAGGGTACACATAGGTTGTCACTTTTGTGCACTTAACTATGAGATTTATGACAGTATGAGTGTCGCTTCATATTGGGAACTAATATAAAAAAACTGTCAATTCTCAATATTAGAGTGATAACCTTTCCAGGTAAACCATGTAACGTTATCTCTAACAAGTGAATATACATTTTGACAATGTGTTCTGTGAAAAAATGAAACAATGTTCCTAACTTCCTACATCTTTTTTTCTTCAAAATAGATTTCGACGGTAGCAACGTCATTAAGAAAGTAAACATTTGAAAGTAGACATTAACACATTCCAGCACGTAGGGCCCCATAAAAACGACCTGTAGCCAATAATGATGGAACAAAGGTCAGGGACAAAAATAGGTAAGGACGTCCGCCGGAAATGACATCATTGCAACTTCCTGGGCTTGCAGGTGCATCGCTCAATATCAAATACACAGGACATTACAACCTGGATCATGCAACCAGTCGGTGTGATAAAGCTAAAAAGGTTACATGTGCTAACAATGTAACGGGATCACATAGAAGACGGGGGAAGAATGCCCGACATCTTCGTGAACCTTTTATTTTGATTACCCCACTAGAAATTCAATAAATAATTCACAACTACCGGAGACGGACCGATAATACCTAACACGTCGAGGACACAGGTGTCCACATCCGGGTGATGTAATACCTATCAACATGATCCTAGCTGCATTTGTACATCGGCACTGCTATTTGGAACCGCTAACTTTAATCATGATCATATTATGAAAAGAAATTATGAGTATCAAGTGTCACTGTGTGTACAGGAGTTCATATGAAGATAGCAGCGTAGATATGAAAAACCTCACAACAGAAACAACCCATTCTAAGCCAATACATTCGTCGCACGCCGTCGCTGATGTAGACTTTTCAAGCATGCTAGGACAGAACCAACTGCCTGAAATAGTACAATGATCTAAGGTAGCATTTTCCGTAACAAGACAGTTGAATTTTGCACGACAAATTATATGCACGACTTTTTGCGATCGTACGACTATTGTACGACCATCGTACGACGAATTGTGACCGGGTAATAAAGCACAAAGGCCAACTGTACATGGGTTACTTGTATATTTGCTCTCCTTGCCAAAGGTAACACACACAATGTGGACTCTCCCGTTCTCAAAGTTCAAGGTTTAAGTGCGTGTTGTTCACGTGATGTGATCATGGGTGACAGTATGGCCTAACACAGGTTTATCTGCGGGGGGGGGGGTGATTACCAAGGGAAGAGCCTTACCCCGTGCAATGGTGTTGATGCTGATTTGGGGTGGGTGGGTGTTTTACAAAGTCACCAAAGTACGAGGACCAAGCCTCCACCACCAGGCCTTCCTATGAGGGTACGGATCATAGAATCCGGGGAAAGTTCAATAATTGGCCAGGAGAGTCAGTCCACGGGAAGATTAACATTTCAGAAATGGTGGCCAGACTCTCCTGGCAAATGTTTTCCCTATAGCCGGCGTAGTCAGCCTGCAGAGACTAACGAGGGCCCATCTTTGTCACTACGTCCTAATCTATCAACGGCAATCTTTTAGTGAATTGAAAGTTGATTATGCTTTAATCACATGTATAGGACCATTACTAGTGTACTAAACACTATACATGCAAGCGCTTTGTTCGACTCCTATGTTGACAACCATGGATCTTGTTACTTGTAGATTATCATGCACTCTACAACACTACTATTGTCAGTTTATAGTGCCTCAAAAGATATCTATTGACCTCCCTTCCACTGTAAGCAACGCAAAGAATGGTATTCATTGTTGTTTTTCTATGTTGTACTTCTGTTTCAGGGGGCAGAGAGATTAGACCAACTTAACGAAGCGGGGGAACTCAGGAAACTGTTGAGCCGATTCGAAGTAAGTGTTCGCCTTGATTGGAAATGTTTTAATGTTGTCTGTTGTTCACCTAACTCAGTTCACGCACGGACACTGTTTATATAGTCAACCCCACCCCGCCTTTTGTAAACCATCCTCTAGTGCGTCCACCAATTTGCAGAGTTGATCATTACCGAATACCCGTGTTTAGACGGAAGTATGAGTGGCTACTTGCGTGTATATACATGCCATGACCCGGGGGATACGCTGTGAAAAGGTTCTCATTTTGTATGAAGAAGTTGTGTAAATTTACATGACTTAAGATTCTGGGAAGAGAAAGGGGAAACAGAGATAAGAGATACAATGTAAGGGGGTCAATAAGATTTGAAACGGGAGTCACTGTAAGAGAGGGGGGTGAAAGAAGTCAGAGAAAGGAGGAAAGCAGAGAAAGGGATTACATGTCAACGAGAGGAAATGCAAGCGTGAATGTGTGTGTGCGTGCGTCTGTGCGTATGTGTGAGCGATTGTGTATGTGTGTGTGCGTGTGTCGGTGTGTGTATTTCTGTGATTTAAAAATACATATACAATGCAGCGTTACAATACATATTCAGTGTTACAAAGGGCTTTAAGTTATTTTCTTATTTTTCCCAAAGAAAATCACAGTTCGCTCTCTGTGCGCGCGGTGCGGTGGCTACAGGTACATCCCCTGCACGGTGTGTAACGGTAGCAGGAAATCCGTCCACAGGAACAACTTTACCGACATGTTCCGCCAGCTCAACTGCACCGCCTGCAACGAGAACGGTCTGCAGAGGTGTCCAGTGTGTGATGAGGAGGAGTACGTCAGTTATATATGAATCATCCATAGCAACTTAGGGCCCCCTCACACTTGTGCGTATATTCATGTGCGCATGAGTTGCGTATGAACATTTTTTTTTTGCTTTAGGTAAAGTTTTCGGGGAAGAAGTTGTTTTCTACTTTAACGCACCGTTGTGCAGCCTGGTTATCGAACCAAAGAAATTACTGTTTCGGCTGTAAACTTTACCTAATCAAACCAAAAAATGTTAAGACACAAGTCATGAGGACTTGTATATACGCACAAGTGTGAGGGGGGGGGGCACTTAGAACTGTCTCATCGTGCCGCATCCAAATTGTAACTTTCAAATTATATATGAATACATTGTATGTCATTTATATCCAGTCGCAGGTAAACTACTTTCTATGGTGAAAATTTTGAAGTGCATTTTCAGAATTTATGATTATTTGAACAAGGCTACATAATATTGGTAAAGCTTTGCTTAAAAAGTGTTGAAGTAGTGATAACGGACAGTACTTGATTACTTTTGGTAGGTTACTTTTGTTAACCGTTGAAAAATACCATGGGTTATTCATTTCAAAGACTTAATGCTTTTAACTTATATTCAAGTACACCCCAAATTATGTAGCACGTGTATCTGATGAGTCTTATCAAGGACATTATATAGTCCTGGGTCTTATGAAACTGTACAGCTCGGTCATGTGAGTGCCCAGTATGTAATAATGATTGTGATATTCTGTCAAAAGTAGAACACATTTGTAAGACAGTTAGGGGTATAAGCATAGTGTAGCTGTCATTTGTTTTCACTGCAAATTTCTTGTGACTATATTCTGTGACATAATCCATCTATGACATCATGGCATGCCATTGTCGCTGCCAAGCAAAATCTCAGCTCCTCCGCAATACTGCTTGCAAAGCAAAGTGCTGATGTTACGATGATAAAATCAATATGGCGCACTTACAAATGGGACAAAGTCATGCAGACTTCAAACACAACAGTATTATGTGGCTAGTTATTCACTTGGACCAGATTCCTTGAACTGCATCCCAAGGATTTATTGCTCTTACTTGCCACTACTATCAGGGTAGATTATGGTTGTTCAATGTCAACCTTTATCCGTACAGTACCTTTATTCGGAATACAGTCCAGTTGAACCGATCATTTAAAAATGGTCCTTTCCCCGGACAATTTATTATGGACTACCCTCACTGATCCAACCGGTCTATTGACCACGCATTAAACAAACATGGACTTAGTTTGAACCTGTGATGAGAAAGTGCCCTTTGCTTTCATGTCAAAATCCAAAAGTACTCCATCGGCAAACAATCTATTGTTTGTTAGGTCATGTATGGTCATTGCCATATAAGGACATTTACGTTGCGGCTTCCATAAAATGAATTTTAACAACTCAAACGTATGATGTGAAATATGAACACACAAGTTTGACAAAACTAATGTTATGTGCCTGAATGTTGGAGCTTTGCAACTTTCCCTGTTGATCGGGGAATTCTATTTGTTTATCAAGTACATGACTGTGTATATATCATAAAATCACAGCTAATATATTGCATATTATACAGCAAAACTGTAAACTAATTATTATAGTCAAGTATATATCGCTCAAATCACAGCAAAGTCGCAGATTGATCATACAAAGAAATATGATAATCATGATCATAACCAGGAATATCAATTTCCACTTATTTCAAGTAATAGACTGAATACGCATTTGTCTAAAGGAAAACTTGTAGCCTAGTGAGGTCAATGGTTTATTCTAGTCTTCAAGCAGACCTACGGATTGCAAAGACTGTATCCACCTGGCAGGAGTTTTGCTATTAAACTCCTTCTGCCAGGTGGATACTGTCTTTGCAACCCGTAGGTCTGCTTGAAGACTAGTTTATTCTACTAGTATATTGCCAAAATATGCAGAATTTATAAGACATTTGATATTATGATCATCGTGCTTATTGCACCAGTATTAGATGTGTTGTATCTTGGAAATGTTGTTTCGAAGTTCTACTGTTATTTTGTATAATGGTAAGCCAAACGTAAGGGCTCTGTTGCTAATGTTACACAAGATGTATTGTTGTTAAATCTTCCACTTTCATGCAGGATCCCAGAGTTTCATTTCATGTAATACATGTACTATATTACTGTACATGTAAATAACGAACCAGGTATAAAACTTCGCATTGTTCCTGTCTATTTTATCAAAGGCAAAGAAAAGGAAATGTGGAAGGAAGAAATGTTAGTGACTCGGGGGAAAATAAAGTATGAAAAGTTTTTGGTGTTTTCTGTGTGACTTATTTCGGATGTCTATGCCATGACAATGGCAACTGCCCTTCCCTCCCATCTCCATGCACTTATGTCAAGAATTTCTTCAAGTTGATAAAAGTATCAGAACTTTGTTCCAAAACACACATCAAATTTTCCCCTGACTTACTACAACTGCCTTTCTAAAGATCACAAATGACCATAATGGTAACGTTAAAGAACCCAACACACTTATCAAGAAGAATAGGTGTGACCAATGTGCTTGACCGAATCCCTGGGGACATTATATGACAGGCTCATGGCATCACTAGATGACCAATTACCATGTGACTAGGGGGTAGTGACTTAGGACAAGACGTCAGCAATTGGTCAAAAGTGCTAGGAATCAAAATGTAACCAACATGAAGACAAAAATAACTCTACATCCACGTTGACAGTTGACTGTTTAATGTAACCATGCGTAAGACATTGAACTATTGACAATCTTCAGATTTTTAACATCACAATTATTTTCTTATATCATAATATGCACAAAATTGAGACTGGTCAATTTTTCGCAGTCACGAAGGTACATTTGTTGCATTGTTGTTTGTGCTACGATAAGGTAAAAAATAACATAGTGCAAGCTTAAAGTGTGTCTTGATTATTCAAGAAAGTGCATTAAGTTTTGATATGCAAGTTTGTTAAACAATCATTATTAGTCTCAGATTCTCATTCAACTTGAACTTCAAGTTACAAAACCCTTTTGATAACAGCACCCTTGTGCAGCAACAGTGCAATGTGAAAAGCCCCTTAGTAAGTTTCATTCAGTCCATACTACTGCAAGTTATTCTTTGGTCCAGGACCTAACATTATATCACCTACTAGAATTTAAATAATAAACGCTATCAGTTCCAACATAGACAGGTTGGGGAACCAATCCATGATCAATGTCCATCCAAAATTAAGATATCAGACACTTGCTACATACATGTATACAACTACATTAATTTTGTAAAAGGATGGTTGATTCTTTATACAACTTATTCATGAATTTAATAATATAACATCACATAGACACAAGAGTCTACTTCTGGCAAGGCACATCGGCTTTCACTGAAGAGGCAGATATGATGTAGTAAACAAATATATTTTCTATTTAAGTGGAAATGTCTTTAGTTAGCATAGCATTTGAATGTGCAATATCACTATGTCCTCACTCTTTATACTGTATCAGAGTGATCCACTCTGGTTTGCACCATCTAAATTTTGTTAGCATTCCTCTGTTTTTCAAGTATTCTGTTGCATATCCAAGTATCATGTCTAATTCACAAACTTAATGGACTGCCTTAAGTTTACTATGTAGTTTGTTGTATTTACACGATTGCAATTGTTTAAAACATGTGACCTCATTCAAGACATTCGTTAACCATTAGTGTCAAGCTAGTTGGTCTGCAACTGTTCATGGTAAAACTACATGTATTACGAAATATTCAACTGCAGAAATCCTTTTATAGGTAATATGCAGAGTACTACATGTACCAGCAAAATGTAATTTTAGTAAAGAGAAGTTGGTTCAATACATTTGTTATAATATATACACAAAAAATAAAGGCAGAGTTAATAACAATCACAAAAAGACACGTTAGCTGAAATAATACAATCAACTTAGACTCTTTCAGTAGACATGTTATGCAATACTAAAAGCCAAACTATACTTTACTACAACAAGTAATTCAGTTGAGATGCAGTCTTTTACAAAGGTTGAATCTTCTAGCCTCCGGGAGCGGAGCTTGGGTAGCGCAGCGGAGCTTGTGTAGCGGACAGAAGCTAAAAAGGCTGTCCTGGTACTCAGGCTTTGAATCTTCGTGACTTTCTTAATTAATAGCAGTGTCCATGTGAACATTAATTTTAGCAGCTTCATTTTTAATCAGTCAAAGAACATAAACTGTTACTCAGTAAGACTGGTTCATTTTCATAAAAATAATCATTAATTGAACACAGAGGTGTTTATGTTAACAAACACACAACGTCATGCTTAGTATCAATGACAAGAAGATGTGACGGAGGGATATAATCACAACTTTGTTGAGGAAGGTTTAATACAACAATTTGACTTTCTTACAGAATATCAATTCGCAGAATGAGCTTTTCATGCCCCAATGGACCCCATAAAAAGGAAGGTTGCAGCTACTATGAGATAGATCAAGGAGGTTCAACCTCCTTATATAGGTATTGACAAAGAGTACACTTTAAATTTGCTTTTGATTTGTTTGGATTGAGTATAGATGGCAAAAATTGCACAGTTATACCACCTAGTGGCATAACAACTGATCAAAAAGATAGTAAATTAGAGTTTAAAACATTTTAATTTTTACAGAAACTAAAGCATATAGTTGTAACAGTTGCTTTTAGACAACATCTTGATTTCCCTATGCAACTGTCAACTAATTAATCACCACCGCTTAGACAGTGTTAAGACACTGCTAAATGGTCCCATTCTATTTCTAATCAGGAAATTGCAATATTGTACATCACACACCATGACAGGTAGGACAGATAGTGTGTATCAGCTATTGTAACTCTGTTCTCTGCCACAAGAGGAAATGTGTAACAGTGGGGATCAACCTCCACTAACTGACCAGTCTAACCGGTCCGGACCTTTTAGCCTAGTGGTTAGCGTGTTGATTTCCCAAACCGTGCGGATCGGGATAGGCGGGGGTTCTAATCCCGGGAGCGGCGTACTCGCCCCTTTGGGTTTTTACAAATGCACTGATTCTGATACAGTTGGTGGTAATGCATGGCAATGAGTCTTACCCCTTTCTCATCCCAAATACTGATATAAAGTTAAGGTTTTGTTACACTATCATTCCGAAACATCTGGGATGGTCTGTTAGAATAGACCTGTTCTCATGCTATGAAGTTCTACTGAACAATAAACAGGGTTGATATACATAAAAAAGAAATTATCGTCCTTTACTGACAAACAAGAATGGAACTATACATGCATTTATTATAATAAAGTAATCAAATTTCAAATGGAAAACTTTATAAGTCCAATTACGTGCAAGAAACTTCAATGTTGGAAAGTTACATTTGTTACAATCATGTTATAGACAAATTTAAAAAAAATTCTTCTCATTTTTCTTGCATCATTTTCTATTACAATTATATATAATCCTCTACTTTTAAGCAATGGCAGCATATAATGTACAGGACAAAGTATTATGAGCCCCTTGCAAACTGACTATATTACCAAGCCAGGCATATCGCCACTGCTAATCATCCCTACTGAAATTTGGAATCATCTAATACTTCTGACAACTACCGAGCAGTGCTACATGGCTGAGGGATGTACCATCTACAAAACAGGGGCTGTACATGAAACCATAGCGTTGTTATACTGCCTGCTGGGCCAACTTGACCTCCTGTCCGTGCTGTTTGCAGTAGATTTTCTCCTGGATGACCATGAAACTGCTGATGTCCAGCGTGCGCTTGCACACCAGGCAGCGCTGACACTTCTTGTGGAAGAAGCGTCCATCAGACTTCACCATCTCAGTCTGAGAATGTAAACAAAAGAATGTTTTACAATATTCCACAACTGTTAGGATTTCCTAAGTGTCTTCTAATTTTTGGTTTAACGACTAAGATTTAAAACTGAAAAAATAGTGTACTGGAGTGTTACTGGTATACTGAAACATAGACAATGTAATATCTATATTTATGTGGAAGCATTTTACTCAGGAATACTTTTTAAGCACTACTGAAAGCTTGAGCTGTCACTAGACAATTGAAAAATCCGTAAAAATATGACACCTGCAGGTAACCTTTTTATAAATTGTTTGTCCACATGTACCTGATCAAGCTTGTTAATGAGTAGAGTTCCTACATGTATCTGCAATTAATGCTTAGAATATTCATGTTCCTGCAGAAGTGCATCGGAAGAAGTGTCCTCACCTGATACACATTTTCCTTACACACGATGCACTTCTCTGGCTTGGGCAGGATGAAGTTCTTCTTCTGCTGCCGCGTCAGAAACTGTCCGGCCCGGTTCAGCTTGTTGTTGTTGGCCATCAGGTCGGCAGACTTGGCGGGTGGCGGGGACGTACTGACGGCCGGTTTAGACTCGGCTGGTTTTGTGGGTGATTTGAGAGGTTTGGGCTGTTCCTGTGACTTGGTTGCTGCTATGATGACGGGGGAGGGGGGCTCAGCGGGCCTGGAGAAGGGTTTTGCAGGACTGACAGACGGTCTGGGAGCCGACGGTCGGGCTGTGACAGATCCAGTCTTTTCTACAACCTGTGGAAGGTCATCAAAAAGGTTCAAACATAAAAAAGAAGACTTTCTATAAATTGTATACACTATTTCCTTACACAAGGTAAAGTGATTTCCAACAAGCTTTCGATCTGTGCTCTTAAATGCTTCTCAAGATGAAATGACCTGAAGCCTATGTCACATGACCTGAATGGAAGCGCTGTCACTTTGTGTATGGAAATAGCATATAAAATCTTTTTGAAGTCAATTGCCATCACAGATGAACTTGCACTAAAAAAGAAGTCTGACCTGTACAGCTAACCTAAACATGAAAAGATTGCCACAAAATCAGTCACAATTATTGGAATGAAAGAACAAATTTCAAAATGAATATGGGCTAGAATAACTACCATACAGTACTGAAATTGAATTCTGTAAGAATACCAAAACTATCAGCAGTTATATGAAATAACTACTAAACATAAAAATCAAACCTGACCCTTATTTGCATCGAACAAATCATTGTGAGATATTTCTGTGATGTAGACACATTGAATTTATATATGGTGTACTTATTGACTGTTGTTCTCATTTTTTAAAATCATAACATATTGCATGCAATTTGATTCATGCCACAAAAGCAGCTCTACAACAATTTGACTTGAAAACTGTAGACTTATAAATTATTATCCTTTGGCAAGATTATTGGCATTAAGCAAGAGAATACAATAAGTTGCTTGTTAGAGCAATCTCTTTGAAAAGATAAAGCAAGGATGTAAGAAATATAGTAAGACATAAAAGAGCGATTGTCGAAAATGATCCTGGAACAATATTAGCTACACTACTACATTGTACAACAAGGGCCTTCTGTGGACTGACCAACACTTTGGGCGGCACCGCGCCGGTAGACGGTTTGCGGACGGGGGACTTGGGCGGTGACTGGGCGGACGATGTGGCAGGAGGTGTCTTCTCAACCACCTGTCGCAGCAGGTAACAATCTTAACCAAAACACTTCAAGCTCATGTCAGCACAGCACCATGTAATGCTACATCTGCTAACAGTGCGTTCATCTGGGTGTGACTTTGGGAGGGATCTTAACCTTCTCCCTGCTGAGCAAGCCTTTAGGCACCAAACATGTAACAGCTACCAGCAAGGCAGCAGGAAGAAGGTTAAGGTAGCCTGGATACCAGTGTTGTTAAGTTTTAGTCTGCTCAATAGGTTGACTATAGAGGAATTATGAAGTGGACAGAAAGCTGAAGAAGGCTGGTATCCAGGCTTTAGAGATGACGTGTTCTAATTGGTGATTTGAAATAATAAGTTTATAAATGCCTCAGCGGTGAGTGTTGGTGGTCTTTTTGTAGATTAAAATGAGAATATAGGTAATACTAGGACTAGATTAGGCTTTGTGCAGTGAAATATCAGTTATATAGTTATAAGATAAGAAAGTACAGTATTAAAGAAATAGTAGCAGGACACTTAGTGTTGTGCTGCAAATATCACACTTACCACAACCTTCTTGCCCCCGATTGTATCGTCCTCATCCTTGCCTTCTCTTTCCTTCTGTTTTTTCTGTGCTATCCTTACCCAGGCTGGCACCTTGTCATCCCCCTGGTCTTCCAGGGCCTTGATGGCACCGAAAACCTTCTTGGGTTGGGGCTTCTCTGCTAGGGACCTGAAGTAACATATGGAACAAAGAGTAAGCAAACTTACTTATTGGAGGGGAAAACAGGAATTGTAATTATTATAATTAACTATAATTGCTTTAGTTTCATTAGTGTCTAATTGACCCACTATCCTTTCATACATTCCTACATGTACATATGGAGTAACATGAACTATCTGTAGTTTTCAGATCTGAGAATTTTCTTTTACCGTCAGCTTTCAAGTCTTTGTATTTCTACTTTGAGAGACATACAGAAATATGTTGGTTCTCATGTGTAAAGTGTGCTATATGATTTTCATAGTAAATATGCATTAGAACTGACCTTAACTGGGGTGCAGCATTAGTAGTAGGGGACATTGGAGATGGCACCACAGGGGTTGAAGCCTTTTTCACCACTATGGTCTCCTTTGGTTCAATTGGCACTGGCTTGGTGGGCTGAGAGCTGCTTGGACTTGGCTCAACTTTGGGTGGAACTGGCTTGAGTTTTGGCCTGATGACTGTCTCAGTCTCTGGTGTAGGCGGCTCTGACCGTGCAAACATCTGCCTCGTTTCTGCAACACTGAGGCGCTTGGGCCGGACGGGTTCGTCCTGGGGCTCTGCAACAATCTGTCGTTCTTCTTCCTGTTCCTCCTCAGAGGGAGCCGTTTCATCTTCAACCGGACCATTCTGCTTTTCTGTTTCCTTCTCTGGCTCCTCTTCTTCAGGAGGCTCTTCTTCAGCTGGAGGAGCTTCATCCTCAGAGGATGCTGTCTCCTGGTGGGTTTCTGCGAGATCGTCCTTCGGGTCATCTTTCACCTTCTCCTCAGCCTCCTCCTCCTCCGCATGCTGCACAGCACCATGGGAATCTTCCTGCAAGGAATCGTGGGAATCTTCATACATCCCATGCTGCTCCTCTTGTTGGGTGGTCTCTGGGTCTGGAGCAGCTACAGGAGGGTCTTGTTCTTCGGCAGGGGGGACCGCAGGCTCCGCAGCAGCAGTTTCTTCTACTTGTCCCGACTCCTCAGGCTCTTCAGGAGGCGGTTCCTCTTCATCAAAGGAGTCTTGCTTCTTGACCGACTGTTTCCTTTTCATTTCCTCCACCAGCTGCATGCCCAGCGGGTTGGGAGGCCCTCTGGTTGGGGATTTGGGGGTGATGAGGGTTGTGTCATCTGCAGGTTCCTGGTCCTCAGGTTCAGGAGAGGCTGGAGTGGGCTGATCAGGCAGTTCTGATGGAGGGGGTGAGCCTGCTGTGGGCTCCTCACCTGTACCAACAGGAGACAATTATTGTTCCTCACACATACTGAAGACTGTAACAGTCTTTATCATATGTACAGTGTGATTTTCAGCACACAAAATTTCTTGACAGTCTCTAAATCTTTAGATGATTTTGCTCATTTGTCTACTGTGAACTTGCAGAAGCTACTGAATTTACAGACTGTTCTGGCATTGCCATGAGACAATGTTTCACAGCACAATTAAGGAGAACACTTGCCCTTAAGAACTCAACACAGGGAAACATGGAGTACAAACACAGAAAAATATGGGTTAAAGAACACACACAAAAGATAAAATATTAGTAACAACATCACACAAAAACACAAAGAAACTATACTACAGAAGGACATTTTCATTCTCAGAACAAGGGAAATGGGTTACACAAGACCAGGTACATGTAGTGGTATAATGGGTACATTTAGGACAGATGAGCGAGACATTGTACATGTACAATCTATTGCTTGTTGCTCCCTCTACTCCAAAATGGCATGGCATGGCATGACAAAAGATTGTTTTCTACTGACACAATTTCTTCCGTAACTGTCTGAGTCCACCTCTGTTGCCAAGGAGACTTTTGTGGCGATCATTGATTTCAACCAAGTACATTCAGGTGTCTACATTATACATGTAGCGGAGATGACTCCAGCATGGCCTTTATCTAAATCTTTAACTGATTCGTGGTCGAAGAGTAAGGATTGCAATGAAACAAATATGAAGTCAACAGGGCGTAGGGTGTAGAAGTGAACATGCTCAAGATTTAGTTTCAATCACTATACCAGACAAAGCCAATGTTTTTAAAGGAAATTAGTTAAAAAACAAATAGCTATGTACTATACGGCCAGAATACAATATCATACATAAGTGTTAACTATTTGCATATCTATGTTTTGTGCTTATAACTTCCTTTTTCTAAGTCCTAACAGCAAACAAATTCTGCACCAATTGGAGGTTATCAAGGTGCAAGTGGAGTTTCCTAGGTATGCTTGTTGGTCTGAGGGCGCAATATTATTTTTGGAAGTGGGAGGGTGGGAAGAGAGGTGATTGGCAAACTTGTCAGGATGTGTTGTTGTTACCTCCCCCTGTGCGTTCTTGCTGTGCAACAACAGCCAATAGTCTCTGGGCTATTGCCTCCCCTGTATCTTCATCGGTGGCCTGATCTGCACTGCCTGCAGCACCTGAAGCACCCAGCAGGGGGCGACGATGTATGGTGGTTATTGCTTTTAAATTTTTTCCAATTTGAACCAAATGCACAGTTCAGGGCTTTCTGAACATTGATAGTCATCTAACAACTGATGCACTACAGCAAGGGATGGACAACACTGGAGTAGTCTACGGAAGGCAACTTGGGGCAACACAGGGATGGGACTGTGATATTCACTATACTGTTGGTATATAGCCACATCTACAAACAACCTACAGTTACTGTACAGTATTGACTGTAAAAAGCATGTTTGAAGACAAAAAAACATCATGTTTCTATGGCTTACTGTAACAGTGATCACAATGGTAACAGATTCAATATAAACCATAGAAAACACCACTCTACTTACTGAAGATTTTGAGAAAAAAGGTGTGTGATGAAATCAACATTTGTTGCAGCCGTGTATCATATTCAATGATTATAATAGAACTCCCTACCAGATGAGGATGCCCCAGAGTCTCCTGCCTCCTCCTCTTCCTCTCCCCCTGCTTCATCTTCCATCACACCTTCATCGTTCTGTACAGGCTCTTCAGTTGGAAACTTACCTAGACTGTCTGTAACACACACAAGCAAAACACTGATGCTCAGACCTATTTACCTTCTGTTGTTCATGCTCATACTGTCCAAGCAAGGGTAAGAGAAAAGTTGCATTTCTTAGGAGGCCGCGCACAATGTGATGCTGCTCATCTGACATTTGTGGCTAGGTATAAATTAGGTGACTTGGAAATGCATTAGATTGTGTTATACAGAACAGGATAATCGTGAGGACAGGGGTATTTGGAAGGGTGAGATTGTCTTGTTAAAAATAAGACAGCAAGAGCATCCATCCTTGCAATCAGCACCTTGGATTCAGCACCAGGGACATGGACAGCGTGTTTATGAGGTTGATTTTTCTGCCATATCTTAACAACTTGTGGGCATGCATTAAAGGCTGAACATGGCATAGAGAAGAGTCAGCAAGGAAATGTGATACCAAGACCATTTTCACCTTCATCAACCTCAACACTACTAGCATCAGTATTCACTACTGGTTCCTCCTGTGAGGCTACTACACGCATCTCCACGGAGACATCTACTTCTACGGGAGGACAGAACTCCACGACTTGCTCCTCCAGGAGTGGCCCCTCCTCTCTGGTTGGTGTAAGAGTTGGGACAAAGGCATCTGTATAGAAGGGACAGGTTTAGTGTTTGTCATTTCACCCTGACCATTTTGATTGGGTGAAAAACTCTATGTTGTCACTGAGTTCTTGTATGTCATTTAATCTGATTAGAGAGAAAGAAAATGGAATTATTACGACATGAGATCAAGGTGCTTGTGTATATGCACATGGTTTAAATCAAACTTGATTTATGAAAAGATGAAGTGTTTATCCAGTGTATCTTTATTTGAATCCGTGGCCTAGGGTGATATCTTTATGTATGTGCAAAATCTATGTTGATTTTAATCAAATTCATTTTTGTTGTGTCTTTTCATATATTGTTATAGTTATCTTGTTTCTACACATGATTAGTAGATTGCTTATAGCTACTCCATTTAAGAAGCTTGAAGGGGTGGCAGCCAGGGATTCTTTTATTGATTTGATTAGCAACAGCTGGCGTTAATTGCAGTTTAGCAGGTGGAAATTCTGCACCTGATGCCACCTGGTCTACAGTAGGTTCAGCTGTGGGTTCAGGGGACATTTGGACTTCTTCCTCACATTGGGCTGACTGTGTTGGGACAGGTTCAGCTGTATCAGCTGCATTGTCAGGTGGCACAGCATCTGATGTGGCATCAGGTGGGATAACCTCATTCTCAGCAGCTGCTGTGTTGACAACTTCATCGCTTTCAGTTTCCTGCCCTACAAGGTCTGATCAAAGTTTAGGAAAACTTGGTTGTAAAAGAAAAATTGTAATTATAAGATCAATGGAAACTGGCAAGTCTTGAATTATATGATTTGGAAGTCAATAAAAGAAGAAATGCAATGCAAACATTGTTTATTTGGCTTTTTTGATTAAGTGGCAGAGAAGACTGAACATGTTGGCACCTGAGGGCTCTTGCAGATGGTCAGCTGCAGATGTGAAATTTGCCTCAGAGTCTGTGTGAGGTGCTTCAGCTGTAGGCATGTCACTAGCTGCAACATCTGCTCCTGCTGTTATCTGTATGTCAGCTGTGTGGTTGTCAGGTGCTACATCTGTGGGAGGGTCAGCTGTTTCTGTGTCATGATCTGTAGCAACAGGTGCAGGGGCTGTTTCTGTGCCAGGTGCTATAGCAACAGCTGTTTCTGTGCCAGGTGGTGTAGCGACAGCTGTTTCTATGTCAGGTGATGTAGCAACAGCTGTTTCTATGCCAGGTGGTGAAGCAACAGCTGTTTCTGTGCCAGGTGCTGTAGCAATGGCTGTTTCTGTGCCAGGTACTACAGCAATGGCTGTTTCCGTGCCAGGTGCTACAGCAACGGCTGTGCCACCTGCCTCCACAATGGATGTGTTTGGGGGATCTGCAGGTGTGTCAGCCATTTCATTGCCAAGCGCTGCAGCTGTGGACGTATCACTTGCAGCTGTGCCGGGTGTTTCTGATGGAGGTGCATCAGCTGGTGTTGCGTCAGGTGCTTCAGCGTTAGGCAGGTCACCTGTTTCTGCGCCAAGTGATTCTAATACGGCCGTATCACCTGTTATCTTCTCAGGTGCTACAGCCGTAGGCGTGTCACCTGTGCCTGAAACAGGTGCTTCTGGTGCAGGTGTGTCACCTGTTTCAGGTGCTACAGCCGTAGGCGTGTCACCTGTGACTGAAACAGGTGCTTCTGATGCAGGTGTGTCACCTGTTTCAGGTGCTAAAGCTGTAGGTGTGTCACCTGTGTCTGCTACAGTTATGGTTATGTCAACAGTTTCTGTGGCAGGTGCGGGAGGGTCACTGCTTTCTGCCACATCCTGAGACACAGAGGTTCTTGGAGACCGGTAAGTCCCTGAAAGGCCAACATGTTTCCAAACACCGAGGTATTAAAATGGGACTGTCAAGCACCCAGTTAATATCAATGTAAAGCAGAACAGTTTGCAGTGATTTGGATCCATTAATTTGTCAAAAAGAAATTGCCCAATCACCTGTTTATTGATCCTTTCCTATGTTGTTTTCACTTCTGAAGAAAGTTGTTGAAAATTGAGTGATTGAATGGGAGTATGCGGAGATGTTTCTTTTTTTCAGATTAATGCATAAGATTTCAGAGATTTATGCCAATACAGTTATTCTAGTATCTGCCCAGAAAAAAGATTTGGAAAATCTCTCATTCTACTGTAGTCTATAAGAGCAAAGTTGAACCATGTGTACCATAGTGTGCTATTTACAGTGAGTGACTCTAGTGGTAAATGTATCATAATGTATCCTATGGATGTATCAAGGTGCTTGAAAAGTCAGTGCTTGTGCAGAAATGAGAGAAAAAGGAAAAGGTAAAGCACCTGTACGAGGAGGTTTAGGAGGAGGTTCTGAGTCTGCAGGTGTCACCATAGGTTCAGGTGAGTCATCTGTACAAAAGACAGTCCAAACCAGGCAATCAACAAGAGAAACAACAAAGGGTCAAACTGAAGAGCATGGAATAAGGACTTAAACAATCTCATGACAAATGGTTGAAAAATACATCTTACTCCTAATATAGCTACAATGAGACTGAAACACAACTGTGAAACAAAGATAAACATAACAAGTCATCCACTACATATCAATCCAGGCAAACACTCCTTTAACATGATGAATCCAAAACTGTAACCTCCCTATAGGACTCCTTCACAAGGCCATTGGATGGGAACTTACAGAGTGAGAATATGGACCTTTGGTAAACGTACTGATCCACTATAAAAGATAAGATTTTTCTAAAATGCGATAAACTGCTTTTAATGACATCCACTGAAAGAATGGATGATCACCGAAAGAATATTAAGTATTTCTTGATGATACATGACTTAAGTAGAATACTGGAGAGCAATCTCACCTAAGATCTTGAATGTGAATTATCAGGCTGTATCATATAGTTTTTTGTACAGAAGTCCCAGTGTGCTCCCTTACCTGTTCTGTGGTTCTCGGACATGATGGGGAGGTCTGGTGTGGTGCTGGGACTCTACAAAACAAGAGAAACACTCAGGGTTCACTCTTTTCACAGTGACGTTCCACGAACTCAGTTTCATGCATGTCTGATCAGCAACGCCCTACTCTGGGACTTTGATTGGCTCTTGAGATCAAAATACAACTTGTGACGCAGAACGTGTCCGCATATATGTAAAACAATGCAGTAAATTCTGAAATTCATGCATTCTAATGAACTGACGTCAATGTGACCGGTAAGACACATCATCTTTTTTCTTCCTATCACCCTTTTCTACGTTGTGTATATGGAATAGGGTACTGTTTGCACTTGCATGACTACGACGAAAATATAATCTGCTAAACTGTATGGTTGCAAACTGAAATTGCCAGGCAAATTTGTATAATTGTTTATAGCATTCACAAAAATTTGAAGGAGTGACTCTTCTTGCAGCTCACGTGACGTCATATACACACACATATATAACAAGATGATAACTCCCCACATGGAACAAGATGGCACAAACAGTTGTCACCTCCTGAGTGACAGGTGATCCATTATACTCTTCTTTCACCAAGATAATTCAATGTCATACTATGCATGTGTGCAATAGTACGAAAAAAGACAATAAAATGCATTTTACCAAAGGAATTATTTCCAAAAAGAATTCCTTACCTTCTACGTATATAAGGGTTTAAAACATTCCAAGAAGTCAATTGCCTTTGCAAGAAATGTCACAGATGTAAATCCTAATACTGTACAATCATGCAATAGGTACGGCTAGCAGTCACTTCAGAGAGGACATCCTAGGCTGTCCATCTAATGTTTGAGGATGTTAACACATTAGAAGTAAAAAAAACCTCCTGACCACACTAATGGTGGTGGTGCACTATTGGTATGGATCAAAAACCAATAGGAGCTGTATCTGGGGCAATTACTGCATTAGTGCTAAATGACACCACTCCAGACCCTTGTGCCTGAGCCGTGCTACAAGGACAGTAGGTGACTCAATATACAATACTGCACATGGAAATTCATCTCACTTAAAGTTAAAAATCAACATGAAATTTGAACAAATTTACCTTCCACTCATCATACTAAGTACATAAATGCAGGTTCGATGTACATGTACAGGGAAAATCTTAATAATAATCAATGATCTTTTTGTAAAGCAGTTTCAAAAGAGGACCACACATTAAAGCAATTTTAAGGGCAACCCTATTTCCAGTGGCATGCAATATCGATGAGCAGGGATTCAAACTTGCAAATTTCTTGTCAGAAAGTATGGATGGTGTAGCTGAAGCATTAGGCACCATACATGCTACATATTCAAGGACATGGGAAAGGTTGAAAGTTATGTTTTCTATATATCTCCTGTCACACTGCATTACAGAGTACTTTAAATTCATTTATTTTTGCCTGGACTTAGTTTTCACAGAAGGGGAAAGGAGATTTTAGCGGAGGCAGTTTACACAATTCCGTTGTCAGGAAGTCACTGTGAAGAGGTCACCTCGAAAATAAAACTATAGCAAACATTTAAAGACCTACAGTACATGACCAACCTTTCCGACTCCTCTGGTCCTGCTGGAGGCTTTCCTCAGCTTGGGTGCGATGGAGAGTTTGTGCAGAGCAGCCTGGTTACTAAGGTGTGTGGGTGAGGCCGGTATGGCGTCGAGGTCAACGTCTGGGAGGGGGAACACGCCTCGGCAGTCAATCTACATATTTGGTACTGTAAATTTTCCTTATAGCATGAACAGTCAAATGTTTAACTGGCTTTCAGTCCTGAAGAATAGAAAAAAGAGTTTTTTTTTCTTCAAAATATTTGGACCTAAAATAGACTGTACCTTGGCCTGGTTCAGGCCCTCCTTATTAGCAGTTAAAGTTTATTGCCTAAAGCATTTCTACATGTTGAATAATGCATTTGCTGCTTAATCGGGTAGAAATTTACAGCTAGATGAGCAACAAAAATTTGTCAGTTTGAATAAACACGTCTGATGCAAGAGTAGGTAGAATTATGTACAGCTATACGAGCAAAACTTTGGTATCATTTTTAAAGAATTGATCTTGTGTGTTAGAGTAACAATACCAACCTCATGGCAAAAGATTTGATTTTGTACATCATATACATGATATTAGTTCTGTTTTCCACAGGAAATAAAGCAGTTACACAACTGTACAGAGAGCACTGCACCTACCTCCTGTGCTGCCGAAGTCTGCAGGTACACTGGTGCCTTGTCTGGCTTGATGTTTTTCTCCTTGCCCTAATTGGTCTGGTGCCATGGCAATGCCAGGCTGCGGAGAACACAAAAACACCAAAAACAGGTATCGTTGGAAGGTAAGGCGTGATGAATTATCCAACCCGACGTACAGGTAAACCTTTTTTTGAAGATTTGCGACTGTAGTGTAACGTTATATATTCAAAATTGCCAGAGTCACGTTAAAATAAGCTGTCTTGGTATTGATAAACAACTTAAGATAATGTTTGCACTGTTTGTCCCACAGATTTGCATGAATCTGTACCAGCTATTAGCACTTAAGTTTGTCACATGAAACGTATTGTGTTGATTGTTACAGAAAAACAACAACAGGAACAATATAACGTTAGCCTTTAATGCCAAGGATTTTTGTAATGCATAATAATATTACTATCATGACACAATGTAAGGTCTCTTGTGCCACAGAATAATATAGAATTGTGTACAACAATCAAGTAAGCAGTTAATGACAATTAGTTGATATATTAATCATACCTACCTCATCTCCTACACTTTCTAAACTTTCTTCACTGTGTCTCTTCATCCCATTCTGAAAAAAATGAGGATATCTAAATGATAAAATATCAACTCCAATTCAAATAAGAAATGGGCATATTGGAACATGTTAACTTATCCTCAAGTAAAGATATGATATTTGGTTTCTAAAAAAGGAAGGGAAGATGAGAGCCAGATTTAGTCAATTTTAAAGCCATCACACAATGGAAAATACCCTCACCAAAATATGAATTTCGACCAAGACCTTATCATATATTAAAGCAATCACACCGGTAGAAGCTCTGAAAATTCATATGGTATGTTTCCCTTATCTTGGATTATTACAAAATGTATTCTACCAAGACAGCTGAGAATCAGACCTGTGTACTGTGTTCGTTGATCACATCTGCCATTGTTACTATTGTGTCAGGACTGCGGGGTAGGCACTCGTCTTCTGAACTGGCCCCATCCTCACTTCGACGGGACTTCAGCTTGGCTGACAACTCACTCTGTAACAAACAAACAAACACTCAGCAAAAATCAGCAACATTCAAATTCAATGGTAATGACAAGCATTGACAGAAAAGTGAACTACATATCTCATAAGCACTAAAAACCAAGTTGAACTAGAATTTCACTCAAGAGACACTGACTTACAGAGAAATTTTAAGCTTTGTACTCTATGTCATACGTGTACGAATCTGAAATTTCATTGCTTGGCTGTCAGCACAGTCTGATACAGTATCTGTGTCAGCATAGCAGGTATAACCATCCTTCGACATAACACACCAGCTTCGCAGGCACGCAACACCAGCTGGTTATATCTCACTGAACAATCTGACTCACCTAACCTTTGCACATCTAGCTGCAGGCATTGTTTAAAGTTATCTAATGAGGATGTCCCTACTGTACTTGGTGGCGACAAGTTCTATTCAATGATAGTTCTCCAAAAAAAAACTTGAACACATCAACCCTGGGTTTGTACCTGGAAGTTTTGCGAGGAGAGGTTGTCGGCGGACGCTGCCATGTCACCCTTCCTGAGCGGCTCTGTCGGTGCGTTGGTAGGAGAGAACACGCTGTCTGCCGACATGCTGCGGTTAGCCAAGGTCTTGTTACTGGAAAAAACAACGAAAACTATTTTTTTACATTACGGACTCAATAACTCAAAAGCTATGAACTTGATAACTCTTATAACCAATGATAAATAGTTAATAAGATATATAGAGAATAATGAAAAACTTAAAAGAAAATGTCCTTTCAATATGGCCAAGGTCTTTATATAATTGTTACTGAAAATAATGAAAAATTTAACAGCTGTAAACAGCTTAACAGCCAAAGTATCGCTCTATGATACACATAGTTTTCAAGATATACAGTATACTGACATATCAAAAAGGATAATGCCCTATTAATAGGATGAATCAAAGAATGCTTCTACCTGACATCTTCCTCCTGTTCCGTCTCCACCACCTGTAGCAGCGCACCTGTTGACTTGGACACAGGTTTAGCTGACAGAAGGGCGGGGTCCTCTCCAGACTTTTTTCTCCCCTTCTTGATTCCCAGGATCTTTCGTATAGACTTCAGGGGACGGAACTTTTTTCTCTTAACATCTAAGGAGTAGGAGAGACAAAAACCTTGTTCAGTACTATATGGCTACAATACTATCAATAACATACATAAGTACCTGTATCTTGTGCCAAAGTTGTCGGGCAATTAAGTCTTCTTGAACATTTTGATAAGCCATAGGATACATGTCAAGTTAAATTGACAGCTGTAGAAAGAAGTGGCAGAATCATTTTCTGCAGGCAGAACAAAATCCAGCCTTTTTTTAAAGCAATAATGTATTCTATAACACAACATTTTCAACCTTCCTTTTCCCAAGGTCTCTGATATCTCTAACCTCTCCCAAAACCTCAAGTATGCAGCTTTGTTTGTAAAGGACACTGGTGGTATATCATACATGATCATCATTTAATGTTTAACATTACTATTTTTTAAAACGTTTTGTGTGTTTTGTTGTCTTTTAGATCATACATGACATTGTACTTTTTGTTTCGGAAACCTGTCCGACGGCCTGATTGGAAAATGTGATCATACCATTACAATCAAACCTAAGGTGATTATGACCCCTGACCTGATCACACCTGAGGCATGCAGCATTGTTTGCACAGTGTTTCAGGTGCCAACATATATCATATTTGACCAGCATGTAAGGGCACGCCTTTGTTATCAGTGCACAGTGAGGAACTAAGTGATCATTCCTAAAGGTCCTAAAGACTGGAATTCTGGCGTGATTAGATCGATGAGGGATGGACCATTATATACCTAAGGGGTGGACCATATGCCTAAGGGATGGACCATTATATACCTAAGGGGTGGACCATATACCTAAGGGATGGACCATTACATACCTAATTGATGGACCATTATACTGTAATTCTTGATTTCTTAACAGTAAGGTACTTTTAGCTACTTTAACGATCAATAGTCAACTGCTAAAATTTTATCATCCTAAATATTTGATAACTAACATTTGAGAGAGTGACGTTTGTTCCCACCTTAGAATTGAATACTGTGAACTACTCCCTCTCACCCAAGCTGCTAAAATTACCAAACGCATTATATTGAATGGATCTACAGTATGCCTAAGGGATGGACCATTATAACCTAAGGGATAGACCATTTACATGAATAAGGCATAGATCATTATATAATGTATTAGGAAAAGATGGGGGTGGACCATGTACAAAAGGGAAAGATTTTTAAAAACAATTGGTGAGTTCCACTTAACTCAATTTGTCCCAAGGTAGTCTACATAGAATAATCATTTACATGTTAACCATTACACACATGGGCATGTTTGGACAAAGTTCATGATCCTTGACATAACACAAACAGTGCCGCAGATTTTGGGCAAAGACAGGACCATCTGCTATCTCTCTCTACTAGGTTTGAAATCAATTCAGGTTAATATTTGATCCTCAGTTTTCCAATAGTTCATCCCTACATGTACCTTCAATACAACAAAGGTTCCTTCATTGATTTATCATGTTCAATGATTGTATGTCTGCATATTCAAAGTTATTCTAATCATATGTAGTTATCATTGTTCTATGCATTACTGATCAGATGTAACAAAATTGAAGCCTATCCTATCCTATAAGTATAAAACAATATTTGTACATACGGTGATGGCAAAAATAAAACAGTAATGCTTCTGATCCAAACTTACACAAAAGTATAGTAAATAGGATTTGAAAAATATACCTTAACATGCTAGTACATTTGGTACTACATTTTAAGCATAGTGAGAAAAAAAGTGGGTGCCATTACCTTGTGAGTTCCCAGCATCTGTGTCGTCTACCCCACCTTCTGTCACTACCAGTACTTCTGCCTCTGCCTCTGCACCAGCCTCTGCGCCTGCCTCTGCCACAGCCTCCTCTCCCTCTGTCTTACTTTCCACTGCTCCTTCAGCAGACATGACTGCACACTAACACCTGTACATGGGGAAATAAACTTAGCTTTTAAAACAAGCACTACAATTTAGCTATATGGTGTCATAAGATTGATAGATGGCTATTTCCTTAATCTGCTTTATGTGCCTACGTTTTGCAGTGTGTGTACATACAAATGGATTATCAATATGAGGTGTATCAATAAGGCAGTAGACTGCAGATTATTTTGTTTACATTTACATCATGTTTGCACACCAAGAATTGATTACATTGTTGTAGATTTTCATACATTGTCATGTCTATACTGCATATCTAGAGAACTGATTATTGAACTATATCAACTGTAATGTTGTACTCACCCACTATATGCAGGTCAATATAGAAAAGGACAAATTTGACTACATATTCATAAAAAAATTTGTAAGAGGTACCAATTCCCCTTCCACAACATCAACCAGGAAAATAAAGCAATGCCATACACTTCCCAAATTGATACTTAGCAGATTGAATGAAGTCGTATCATTTACAACATTCTATTACAAGTTGCAGTGAACTTAATCAAAACATTTTCCATACGTACCTATATCCCATTATCCCATTCCAAACCAGTTACAACCTTTGTTCCATTCATGTATATAAAAACAAATTCATACAAAGTCTGTGACCTGAACCACAAAAGAAATAGGACACCCACTTGTACTATACGTGAGACTCTTAATACCAGTTCATTCTGGCGTAATTCACCTCTCGGTAGGACCAGGTATAATTAAGGTGAGAGTACGAGAGGGTCACCTGTAACAGAACCTCTGAGCAGCTCTCACGCTGATTAAGGTGGGGAGGAACACCCGAGTATCACCTTCAGGGGAACAGGTGTTACTGTGACTCTTAAGCTTTCTTTAACCCTCCTGGGTACGCAGAGAAAAGTCCCTCTAAAAGGATTTTCTATCTGAGAATAAGCTCTAACTTCCCTCCCACTGAGAACCGTCTAAAGCTATAAGAATGCACCAGTTAGCTCAGCATGCATCTATCAAATATAGTACTAGTAAAAAATCATTCCTAAAATTATGTCAAGTTCTATAAAGCATTGTGTTAACTGTTAGTATCAAATCCAATGAGTTACAATGTATCTTTACCTTCGCCGAGAAGGTTATGCAGAGGGTAGCGTTTGTCTGTCTGTTTGTTTGTCTGTTTGTAGTGGCACAGGATAACTCGAGAATGCCTTAATGGATTGTCTTGATATTTGGTATGTTGGTAGGTTTTGATGAGACCTAAAAACGATGAGATTTTGGGCCCCCTAGCGGCTTCTTACGGTACTGCAGCGGAACTTCCTGTTTTGATATCTCGTGTTCTGGACATGCTATGGAACTTATTTTGAGTGGTAGATAGATCTTTGGACAGAGAGTAAGTGGTGTGGGTTTGGGCCCCCTAGCGGCTTTTTTGGAACTGCAGGAGCAGGTTTTGCGTCTGACTTTGAAAGGGAATAACTCAAGAAGGGCTTGATGGATGGTAATGATTTTTGGTAGGTAGATAGCTTGAGTGATGATGTACATGATTAGACACTTTTTATGCAAATCAGTATCTAATTTGCATAATTAATGAGGAAAGTTTATACATCCGCCAAATTCCATGATAGGACTCTGAAACATGTGACATATGTAACTGGGGAAGAGAAAAATATTAATTGATATGAACTATGCAAATGAAGACCTCATTTGCATAATTAATGAGAAAATACTATAACATGATGGCCTTGATGGATGGTCATGATTTTTGGTATGTGGATAGCTTTTGTGATGCTTAGTATGATTGGACGATAATTATGCAAATCAGATTCTAATTTGCATAATTAATGAGGCAACTTTAAAAATCTGCTTTGTTCCATGATATGACAATTCAAATTGTAACTGAGGAAGAGAGGACTGTTGATAGATAGAAAATATGCAAATGTGGGCCTTATTTGCATACTTAATGAGTAACTTCTATTATTCCACACTGGCAAAAGACGGCAATTTCATACATTTAATCCTTTTTTGTGGCATCGGGACGTTATGTGAATGTGAACATCGTTGAATCAAATTATGCTAATAAGGGCCTCATTTGCATAATTGATGATAAATTTGTTCAGCTCATACTTTGGACATGTTATATTTTAAGACAATGAACTGGTATGATTTATGATTGATGAGAAACACTCCTAATACGTCAGTCATAAAGGTTAAAATCATTTGGCGAAGGTATGAGGTCGTGGAACTCTAGTTCCTTCTGAGTTCTATCCATGTACATATTCCATAAAAAAACATTACCTATTTCAGGACTTAGACTGAGAATGAGACTCGTAACCATACATAACTCAAAGTTACAAAGCACTCAACAGTTAGCAGTCGACAAGCACCCTTATTGACAGGAGAATTACAAGAATCACCTACCAAAAAAGAAGATAAGTCTTTGGCTATAAGAAGGACCTTAAATTCCTTACTAACTTGTCCAAGCTCTGTCCAAAAGGGGAAGTGAATCACCTGTCTGTTCCAGAGGAAATGTTCTCAGACATTCCAGCAATTCCTCATCACCTGACAAGTCTTTGTCTTGATGGCAGATAGATAAGAAGGGTAAGGTGAGCTTCAGTTATGGTTGAAGAAGCTCAACTTGCAGATTATGCAAGGACACACCTGTATCACGGTCAAATTCACCGCAAACATATGGGCAGAAAACTTGGCTGACCAGGGCTCGAAATAGTGGGTGCATGTGCAACGTTTTGCACCCAAAATTGGAGCTGTGCACCTAACTTTTGACTGTGGGTGCACCGGTGCACCTGAGTATTTAAGCTAAAGGGTTAATCTACTATTGTACACTAGTATACAGAATATTCTTGAAGATCTAAGTATCAGAAAAAGCAATGTAACCTTTTGTTATACTTCTTTGATGTATTACTTCTTTGAAGGTAGTTATAGAATTACAGATTAAGGTTCTTAAGAGAGGCAGTACCGTTTTGCTGACATTCAACTTTATTCTATGTAGTGCACCCAAAAATCTTTCTTTGCACCTATTCACAAAACTGAATTTCGAGCCCGCCTGACCTAAGGACTCAGAGCCCAAAATGGTCTAATTAGAAGTCCAAGGGGGAACTCTCTCAGACATTTTTGGCATTTCTTCTCGCTACGAAATCAGGAAGAAGAAGTAAAGACAAGGATGTGTTGTCAGCATGACTGATTTGTTTATATTTCGTCCAAAACAAGCAAAACATATTTAGCATAAGCTCAGCCCAGTGAAGTACAACAATATAAAAAGTGTAAGTCTAAAAACTGTGTTTTGACTGTGAAATATGGCATGAGATATACAGTAGCATGTACCCAATGATCAATCATTATCAAAATTGACATTGGACCTTTTCCAAATCGAGTAGTTTAACCTCCCTGCATAAAGTCATGAAGAATTTTGCTAACTTTGACAAAACTAGCAGATATGCTAACCTGATTTTAAACCTCCTTGCTGGTTGAGATACAGCTGTACTAAAAAGATATCATAAGATTTACAGGTTGCTTCGGTCCATAATGTAACAGTGATAATGGCATCTTGTAAACACAAACGCTAATGTAGCTAACCATGCAGGCAGAAACATTCCTAACACTCTAGAAAATGGCACAGCGACACAAGTTTTTGACTGGAAAATTCAGTTAGTGGACAGCTTTGTTTGGTTTGCTGCTTTCTCCGGGGTAACGTCAGCAAAGCTGGACAAACATCTGCGCTGTTTTAGTCACGATAAAAGCAAGAGTGTTCTGTGTACCACTGTAATCTGGGTTAACATCTTAGAACAACCTTTGCACAGTTTTCTTAGTCATAATCAAAATACAGGATATGACTTATAGAAGTCTACATAGCAATCTTGACAAAATGCTGCATACATAGATTTTACGTTCTTTATACCTTACACAAACTGGTGTTGAGAACTCTTTTCTAGCTGGTAGACATGTGTAACAACCTGTGAAAAATGCAAATTAAAATACCCAAGTTTCTTTAGTAGTGACGTTACAACACAGCAATGTTACCAGCATTCTCCTACCATTGTGTGACCGTTCTTTCACCTATTGATCAAAACAGCACAAGTCACGTTTCCTGCATAATTATCCAGTTACAGGTTGGCTGAAAATATTGCACAGTTAACTGACTCTGACTCCTCCCCTTTCTGTCCTTGTGTAGTACAACAAAAGACCAAGGCAAGCTTTATTAAGAAATGGCCCTTTGTCACGTCTCAGTCTGCCAGGGACTTTATTGATTTCAGCATCATGCCAGTACTAATATGTTCCCACCCCCCTCATCAGACTACTGGGGAGGGGGTAATGTTCCCTATTAGCTGGTAAGTAGCATGTAATTCAAACCATATTGGTGGTCCTTGGACATTGTCCCTGTGGAGTTAGTCCTCTTGGACACAATTTGAAGTCTAGTAAGTGGTCTCAACAATTTTTAATGTTTTATAGAATTTTCATAGAGGAAACAAGTTGTAGAGATCTGTGGCCCTGTTACACTTTTATCAAGCAGGCATCATTAAAAAAATTATATCTCGTGTTCTAAATGTGAAAAATTAATATCAAGTAATGATGTAATGAGGATTAGACCCAAATCCTGTGCCCATTGTCCTCAGCTCAGATTTTATGTACATAAATCTATAAAATCAATTTATATTATATTTCTCTTTGCCTTTTATTTTACCCTTTATTTCTTAAAGTTGCTAGTCATCAGAGTTCACACTTTGTGTTTTCAGTAATTGTGACCAAGTCTGATACTTGATGTTTGCAGTATGTGCATGGCTACATTGTTGTTTCCTAGAACTTTGACCCCCATTGAATTTCATTGTCAACACTGAGTACAAAAAGTATAATGGCCCCTTCTCTAACATTGAATACTAGAAAAGAAACAACATGTTAGAATTTCGAGGTGACATTGTCAAAGTCAAGAGCAAAGTGTACACAAATATGAAGCATGTTACAGTTGGCTGCAGGGGTTAAAGAAAACAACTTGTGTTTCAACAAGGGTCTATTTGAGGTGTTGTGATATGAGAAAGAAACCAGCTGTAGTCACGAGCATACATTTTTATGGATGACAGGTAACGTTACAAATTTGCATAAATATCGATTCTGGATGTGAGTTTACACACTTGTCTTTCCCTTCATTAAGCTTTGGTGAGACTCAACATGAAAATGTAAATTTTCAATATGTTTGCAAAACACATTAACCAATAGATCACTGTTACAGTACTGTTGTGTATCATTCCATCATGATTTCCACAGTGTACTGATTCTTAATGAATATTTCAGAATGCCAACCTTTCATATGGTATGTTCTCTATGGTTGGTATCTGAAAACAATGGCAGTTGATTTTCATAATATTTGACAGTAAACAGATAGTTTCGTCTATTATAATCACTCACATGAAGGGGTCAATGCCGAAAATTAAGCCTGCCCCCCTCCCCAAGTATATGGAACTTAATATAATTTAGTGCTCATTTTATTATATGAAATTTGTTTACAATAAAGGACATTATTATTAGTAATTCTGAATTTCATACAGGGCATGAATGTGAAAGAAAAAAAACATTCAACTTTGTGTCACAACATGAGAAAAGCAATGTGTATTTGGGGGAATTTTTGAAAGATTGTAATGCTTAGTACAGAAACAGCCTTGCCATGGAAAAGGCAGGTGGCTCATCAAAAATTCATCAAAAGGAGTCACTGGTTCACTGGAGTATCATTAACCAGGTGATAATGGGGGATTTCATGGGCACATCAAATGGAAATTCACTACATAACAATAGAGTATCATGACATGCTCGGATGAACATCCCTTCAATGAAATATAATATCATGCCTTCAGAAACATGATTTTGGCTGTGAAAAATATTTCCATATCAGACATTTTACAGAATGTTTGCTGTTACGTTAGTCTTTCCATATTTCCAAACTTTCCTCAACAGTGTAGAAATTTAAATTCTTGACCAAATGCTAAAATAAAACTTTGTACAGGATACTTTACACAGAAAAATCTACAATACACGTTATAATTACTGGGTACTTATGCATCTGTATACTTTGGTCCACATGTTGATCGTTCACATTCCATAATTATTCCAAACATCTTTTCTTTACAATATTAATCCAGGGCCATGAATACTATTCTTTCTTACTGCCAAAGAATCAGAATTGAGCGGGGGGGAGTGGGCAGACAACAGAAGAAAAGTGCCAAACACCATATTGTCAGCTACAGTACAGGTGAACAACCACACGATCTGGGCACAAACAGCCAGAGTAACATGCCCAACAATGGTAGGATAAACCAAACTGTAAGCTGAAGCGACCGTCCATTCACTGTCTGTCCTCTTCTTCTTTCACAGAATTGATGCAGCCAAGCCACTAGGCTGCTAAAAGCTACTGAATCTAAACACACTAACAATGGAAACTGTGTTTAGATGCGTGGGGGGAAGGTGATAAGAAGAAAAGCAAACTGTTTGTGTTTATACACAAGGCACCTAAACTGGCAGAAACAGAGGAATGGCAAGTAACCAGCATTCCAGCTAAGTCATTAACATTACATATTCAGACTTGGTTAAGTATATAATGTACAGAGCACATAGATGGTAACGTTACAACATGATGCATTAACCTCAATGAAAGACATGAATATTAATACATATCCCTTCCAGCTGACTCTTGTAGTTGATACCTTTTGAATTATTAACTCGTTAGTATGTGAAAAATTCAGAAATACGCTCAAGTTATTACTGATACATTGTTTTACATTTTACAATATATCATAACTTTAAATTAAGACTAATTTTGGATAGTGGAGGTTTTCATCAATTATCTTAAAAGCTAGGTTCTAATAGTGACGTTATAGAACATCCAAATGGTCATTTTGCAATACTTAAAATATTTGCAAACTTTTTCGAGATACATGTACTTCAAATTTTCATTCTGATTTTGGGTGGCGCAAACTTAATGAATTTCAAGAATGACATTGTGACTTTTGCCAAATGCCATCACCATTGGAAATAAAGTGTCCTTAAAATCTCATCTTTCACACTTCATTCTATACACAAACACACATTCACACCTCAGTACGACTTATTCACACATGCGACCAGGTGAGACAAGCTACCTTACCTGTCTTCCCAGGTCTTACAATTACAACGAACCTTCTACACTGAAGGTTGAGACATTGAAGCCACACCTGTAGGCACACACCTGTATATGTACTATCCACGCCTGTAACCAGGTAGGAACAGTCTACCTTACCTGTTCTATCAGTGCCGATATTCACTGCAAAGCATTTTATATATATCTTAATGTTTAATGTTATATTATACTATTTTACATACAGCATGGTAAAGTCATTGAACTGGGACATTAACCTGTCAGGCCACACCTATAGACACACACCTGTGTAGAGTTGGGCAAGTTATTTGCATAAACATGTTTCCAGTCCAAAGATGGTAATAGCTCGGTTTGGGGGGTCTAGGTAGTACAGAATGTCAATCATTTACAATGTGTACATCTGTGATTTAAAAGCAGAATGTTAGGAACTTGGCGGTGTAGTTCACACACTAACACTTGTGAGGAGCCACAACAGTGGCACAAGTGACCCAGAACTGCCGACGAAAATGGCAGCGAGTGGGTTACAAACATAACGGCACTAACTCATGGCTTCGTTTGGACTCTGACAGAGGCAAGCGACTTCCACCAACCTCTGAGCGACCTAACAATCAAAACAAACGCCCCTCCACGTTCCAACCCCTCCCTCAAAACACACTTTACATCGTGCCATGAGGAGAACACTGCACAAAAACTAACGTCAACTTGACCCAGAAATCGCCTCAACTAGCGGGACAAATGTTTCCATACACAATGTTCTCACCTGAAGTTTTGGTGAAATTTCCGGACAGTCGGGCTATCTGTGGAAACCCTGCGCCCTCCACAGGCGGTAGCTGCACTCTGACTTGCAGGCAAAGTTCTGCAAATAAGTAACAAAGTCTGTAAACATGAAGCCAGGACCGCTATGTACAACAGTGGACACTTTACTGCACACCTTTCCCCTGCGGACTCTTTCAACTCATTAACATATGCAAATGACCTGACTTGGTAGCGCCCATTTGGAGGGGAGCAGGTAATTTGTCACCAGATTACTTTCTTGAAATAAATTCTTTGATACTTTTTGAAAGTAGAAATTGGCCAAATAGTGTGAATAATAAGCCGGCCATAGATTCATCATAGTTATTCCTGGAGAGTCAATTTATAACTCGATTTCAAAGTGTTTGTTCACCTTGTTAGTTGTCAAAATCAATCAAGCGGTTAATAAAGATATCATTGGCGCCCTTAAATTTTGGGTAAATCACCGTATTTTGCTCACAGCAAAAACTTTCGTCAGCAGCTTAGTATTTAAGTAGAGGGACCTGTCGAATATGGGTCAGTAAAGACAACAGGGGAGGAGAAGTTGCGAACTTTATCGGATGCTTGTGTTGATTAAAAGCGCCCCTATTCGAACAAGATGATTATTGCACATAAAGCTAAAGTTGAATGTCTGGAATTCCTACATCGTCTTTACTTTTAAAGTTGGTAAATATCCACTTTCTGTTAAGTCCCGGATTGATTTTGAGGGTTTGTTAGTGTACTATTAATAATGCTTAGATCTACGTAGTTTATGTACGATCCAACTGTCGAAATCGAGTTTAGAGTTTGGGAGTAAAAAGAAGATCAAACGTTGGCCCAACGTTTTATATGCAATACACAGATTTGATTGAAAACATCCTTTTATTGCAATGACAGATTTTACCAAGAGTTCCAAATATTAGAATAGGCAACTGTATCAGATGCTATTTGGAAGGATCCGCGGCCTGTTCAATGCAGCTGTTAAAAGCTCCGTCAGAGGGCGCTACTGTATAAACAAGCTAACCGTAGACCACCTGTTGCGTGAACTAGAGTTCGATTGAGCTACACTACAGCCTGTGCAAAGTAACATACCACGGCCTCTTCAGTACCTGGAACAAAGCGTCACCACTAAACCACGCCCCAAATGTTCCTTCAACCCCTGATGCTGATGACTTAATTGTTTGGTTCGTCAATATGAGATCTGACATGCGCTTTTGTTACCTAACGCCATATCGCGTCTTGTTTGCTCACGTTTGTGGACACAGGGAATGTGTCATGTCTGGGGTTAGAGGTTATTTCGGGGTTGAAAGGAGAAGAAGTTAAATATTAGCTACATTTTGGCGGGCCTCGTCCTAGGTCAACTGTTCTTCCACCTGTTATGTAGGGAGGGCGGATATTTCAGGACCACAAAATACACCAATTTCTGCAGCCGGCCGACTCTTTTCTCGAACTACAGTGCTGTCTTTGGTTGCAGTCTGAACAAGAGGGTGCGCCTAGCGGTCTTCAGGAGGATAATAGAGCACCACAGCTGCACAATCTGAGGTAAAAGTGACGTTATAAGAAAGAGGACATTGACAAATCAACATGGAAGCCGCGGAGATGAGTGAAAAGCCCCTGGTTCCGAGCAGTGCTACAGGAGAGGAGGACGTCAAGGAGAAGTTTGAGACAGAGGAGAACGCTGAGGTCAGTCCAGAGGAGAAAATGAGGGGAGAGATAGAAGCACTCCTGGAGAAAACCACCGGAGAGATAGAGAAACTCGAAGAGGAGAAACAGAAGAGAGGGATTAAAGAAGAAGGCGGGAGTGAAGTGGAGAAGAAACCGTTGATGAGTGAGGAGGAGAAGGGAGCCGAAGAGGAGACGTGGGCGACTCTGAAGGAGAAGGAACCCGAGGAGCCACCGAAGTCTCCCGAAGTACTTCCCGAAAACATAACGATGGAAGTTTCGGAACTCCACGATCCCGACGACTCGCCAGTGGAGAAAGAAAGCCCCTCCTTCTTATGGCAGTCAGAAGACCAGCTGTGGGAGGAGGTCCCCATCGTGGAAGGAGCCGATGACAAGGACAAAGGAACACCTGGAGACAAGAAGAAGAAGGACAAGAAAAAGACGAAGGATGAGAAAGAGAAGGAGAAGAAGAAAAAGGAGAAAGAAGAGAAGATGAAAGAAAAAAAGGAAAAAGATGAGAAGGCAAAGCAAGAAAAGAAGGAAAGGGATGAAAAAGCGAAGAAGGAAAAGAAGGAAAAAGATGAAAAGGCAAAGAAAGAAAAGAAGGAAAAGGATGAGAAGGCAAAGAAAGAAAAGAAGGAAAAAGACGAGAAAGCTAAGAAAGAAAAGAAGGAGAAAGATGAAAAGGCCAAGAAAGAAAAGAAAGAAAGAGACGAGAAGGCTGCTAAAGAAAAGAAGGAAAAAGACGAGAAGGCCGCAAAAGAGAAGAAGGAACGGGATGAAAAGACTGCTAAAGAACAGAAAGAAAAGGGTGAACAGGCTGCTAAAGATAAGAAAGAAAAAGATATACAGGCTGCGAAAGAAAAGAAGGAAAAAGATGAAAAGGCTGCTAAAGCAAAGAAAGAACAGGATGAAAAGGCCGCTAAGGAAAAGAAAGAAAAAGACGAGCAGGCCGCTAAAGATAAGAAGGAAAAGAATGAAAAGGTCGCTAAAGACAAGAAAGAAAGGGATGAAAAGGCTGCGAAGGAGAAGAAAGAAAAAGACGAAAAGGCCGCCAAAGCTAAGAAGGAAAAAGAGGAGAAGCTGAAGGAAGAGAAGGAGACTAAAGAAGCTCAGGAGAAGGAGCAGGCAGAAGTGAAGACAAAGCCAGTGGAAGAAGAGAAGGAAAAGTTGATGCCAGCAGAAAAGGAAGTTGCCGCAGATCCGGATGCGATCGAAATTCTCGCAGAGGAAGGTTTGATTCCGACTGAGAGGAGAAAGCCTGGCGGGATCTGGGAGGAGAACAAGAAAGTCATCATCCTCGGTATCGTGGCGTTCGTGTTGGTGGTGATCATCGTCATCGCAGTGGTGGTGCCTCTCACAACCAGATCACCTTACAGGTGAGCATAGGTTTGATTTTTTTTCTGAATTTGATACAGGCAGGATTTAACTGGACTTAAGACCACGTATAATATTGTAATGGGAATTGTGTGTATGTGTGTGTGTGTGTGTGGGGGGGGGGGGTGCAGGGATAGTTGGACAGGTAAGTGAAGAAGTTTATTTTGCTTCCCTCCGCCTAAGATTGATAAGTACCTAACAAGAGGCCACAATTGTTTGTTTGCTGTCTAGCCTCTTGTTCGTTTGTTTTATGTCTAGGCAATATCACTCGTTATTGCATGTAGTATTTGTGTCGTGCCTTGTCTACCCGCCCCTCTTCTGTCGAGTTGTCGGTTGAAATTATGTCGACCTTCCAGCTACTCTTCGAGTTTCTCAGTAGACTACAAAGCGAGTGGAGCAAAACGCGCCACGAAAAGTCTGCGAGTTCAAGAAAAGGCAATTTTAGAACCTTACTTTTCCCTCAAACAAATTGTCCTTGCTAAAATGTAAAAAAAGAAACAATTTCAGAAATGCATTGAAATGTATACAAAGGTAGATAGACGACCTTTAATATAAGGTTCACAATTTCGTTTACCACTGTTTCAGTAGAAGTTGTAAGTACGCATTTCTTGATCAGTACAGCAACAATCACTCTGAGAACAGAAGGTATAATCTATTCACCGTGTCACGAAACTGTGCCACGTAAATTATAGTAACTGTGTTATTTACGTCACCCACGTAGTCCTCGTTAAAGATTAACGATTTTTTTCAAAGCGTCTTCTATCAATGAGTAACTCGACAAACTATGACCTGGTACTAACGCCCCCTGGCGTGTACCATACGCCATTACAACTGGTTCATTCTGGCGACTCGTCCAATGAAGAGGGGTCAGTTTACCCCTCCCTCCACTGAAGGGGTAACAGAAGGGGTGCATGACGAATTTATGCCGAAAGTGCTGGCTGGCATTTCTGGCTTTGTCCTTGTCCGCCTTCACTGTCGTCCTGAAGTTGAAGGCTGACACGAATTCCAAACGGTTTCCCTTCTTACCTCCTCCTCCCTTACGGAAAGTCAGGTGAGTTTTCACCAAGTCTGTCTGCCAAGATTTTCCTTATAATAACAGCAGCAAATCTAACTATTAAAGTACTGTCACAATAACAGAAGTACTACCACCCACACTTCATTCAAAACTTTTGAAGTTGTACTTCCAACAGGAATACAGTTGGCTGTAGTTAGTTTTTCACTACCCTCCCCCTTCATTGTACTGACCGAAGTTCTGGCCCATTTCGGTCATGTGTTTTCACATGTGTTGACAGGCTGAGTGTCTGGTGCGTGCAAAGGTCAGCTTTTCAACCGCAAACAGCAGATGCTTGGTGCAAGACACGTAGCCTCCAGCCTGAGCCTTTCAAAAACGTATTGATCGGCCGCTTTTGTTAAGGCGTTGTCGATTTCTGTTGGAGTTTTCTTTCTTTTTTTTGTCACCCCAAACTCAGTGTTGACCTTTACCAATGCGCTTAAAGCTGTGTTTTAGGATCGTTCTGCAAGATAGCTGCGAACAATGGACGGTGTAAGGACTTTAGACAGAAGGGTTGGGAAAACGCCGTAAAACAAATATACCAGCCAGTATATTCGTTATATATCAACTTTGAGAGGCCATAAACTGAGCGCGAAGCCAACATGTTGAAACAAGTGAAAAATTCCCAGTATAGCTATAAAGTAATAAAAGTCCAATTTCTACAAAATGCCTTAAAGCACCGCTTGGGCGTTTTGAAATTGTGCCGCAAATCAGATAATATGAGATATTAGATCCAAGGGTTGCCAATAACGGCTATATCTACTAAATCAATCATTTATGTGGATGAATTACAAAGGAGCGTTGCGTATTCTGATGCTTCTGATAATTTGCATATTGAACCTAAGAATCGAGTTATTCACTAACAATGAAAAAAGATGCACAGTCCAGCAGAGCAGTACTTGAAGTTGCCCTTGAAAAATATATTTTTGGGTCTTCAGTTTACACGTACATATTTGGTAACGTTATATTCTACTTTGTGTCATCTTTTTAACGTTCGTTGTAGTTTTCCTTTATATATATCCTTCCAGTCCCAAATTGATCCCGTGTTCCTGACTAGTCTGTCTATGACCTATGTTTGTGACAGAAAGGGAGGGGCGGGCAGATCTAAAGTCGCTTCAACGCCTCAGAAATCGGTACCATATGCATCGCATAGCAGCTATATAAGAGACTAGGGAAGGTCATAAAGGTATACGGTAACGCTGCGCAACTTAATCCAGACGAGCATCGGGGGCATCTGTTGATACATTTGTCGGCACGAATCCGGATTTCCGTCATATCCCACGGATCTATCTGATTGGAAAGACTTCAGTCTTAAGTCGTGTGCAAATTTCAGTAGGCCGGTAGTACTGTGGGAGTCACTCAGCTGGTGTTGGCAGGCTCACAGGAGCTTTGCACGGCCCGGTAAACTTATCCGAGTCACGTGAAGTCGAAGGGTTTGAAACAAGTTTGCTAGTTGGTTGGCTCTTTGATTGGTCTGTTGGTCAGACTTAGTTGATTAGTTGGTTGGTTTGTTTGTTGATCGTTCGGTGGTTTGTTAATTTACTTGTCTAAGTCTTTGTTTTTTTGTTGTTGGTTGGTTGTTTTTTTGGTTAGTTATAATTGGTTACTTGGCGGGGACCACAACATACCCACTGGTGCTTTATAATTATTTTGTTTGTGTTTGTTTGTTTGTTTGTTTGTTTGTTTGTTTGGTTGGTTGGTTGGTTGGTTGGTTGGTTGGTTGGTTGGTTGGTTCGTTCGTTGGTTGGTTGGTTCGTTCGTTGGTTGGTTCGTTGCTTGCTTGGTCGGTCCTTGAGTTGCATATACGTTAAGATATTGTCCGTAACTAATCACTTAAGTTTAAATTTAGCGCTAGTGCGAGGGTATTTTCAACCTTGACCGAGGGGAATGGACGTCTGTCCCGGACTGCCTCTATCTGTTTGAATTTGGATCGAAGAAACATTTTTACATGGAGCCAATGTTGCAGAAATTGACCCATTAGAATATGGTATCAATAAGTAAAACAGGACATACTCAGCCGATGCCCGACAATATGAAATATCCAGCCCGTGTCATGACATGTTTGGTCCACCCGTGAGAAATGGTCCGGGCGGGTCCTGGTACCATATTTGAAACACAGGCACCCAAAGAGGGCGTGGCCTGGTACGACACAGCTATAAATCACCTGGCGAAAACCTGTACCTGTACCAAGGTCCAGCCAAGAAGTTGTGTTGCGAAGGAAATATAAAATGGCGGGCAAGCGCGACGCTGGAACAGACTCGACTACAGAGTCACCCCAACACGCGACGACTTTCGAGACGAAGACATGCACGAGAAATGTTCTTCTACTGGCCGCCGCGGCATTGGTGGTAGGAGTCGTCGTGATCACGGTACCTGTTGTCTTGTTGACGAGGGGGGATTTTCGGTACGTTGTCAAGCTTGGGTCCATCGCATACCTGGCCCGGCCAACTTTTAGAAATTGTAAATATACATTCGAACAACAAACTCAACGGAGTTTCATCATCTTCATCATCCATCGTAGGACTATATCAGCCGGGACCAAATACGAAGTACATATTTCACTCCACATTGCCCTATCAAGCATCGTTTTTTTTTTTTTTCAAAGTGTTCATATTCCATTCCAGTGTCTCTAACTTAAGTGTCAGTAAAAGTTAAACTTCTGCAATGCACTCGGCCTCTTGGTTTCCATAGGAAAACGTCTGAAACTATTTTCTATAACGGAGTTTAAAGTCTGTATGGCTTGTCCCCTTCGTGCTTTTGAAGCACCCATTCTTTCTTAAATCAACATGGAAAGGCACAAGACACAGTGGTGATGAATTCTAGCAAGCTGCACCCTTCGTGCATTCTCTAACCTTGGAGCACCCATTCTTTCTAAAATCAGGATTCAGGCAATGCGACAAACTATCATTAGTTCGCGTTCATCTGTGCATGCAAGTCGTGTCTTTCCCACACTCAACAAGTGATGTTTTGTCAGATTAGAAACCTACCGATGCTCTGCTCTGCCTATGACAGATGTGTCTCTGACATTTAGTGTTCTACCAATGCATTTAGCGGATTAAACCTGCCAAGATTACACGGTGAGTTAACAATGGGGCGAGCCCACGGTCCTTCAGGGGGTAGTAAAACGCGTATGACCTCTGTTCAAGTACCATGAATGTTGTTCTAAATCATAAAACTGTGTGGCAGATGCTGTGTTCATGGCAAAGACAGGGCAGTTCCATTGTCGCTACATTATTGGGGTGTCAAGGTACAATAAATGCGAGATCGCCCTGTATTGGGTCTGTGGGTACCAGGCTAGATCAAGCAGTTTGATCAGCTATACAGTTCTGATTCACAAGGCGACATGGAAGTAGTGATTACTCTGGTTCTTCTAAATGGTAAATGATTGGACTGTTAACATTGTGGCCTGTGTAAGTCAGTTAAAGATGTACATGACCAAGCATAGATTATGCAAATGTAGAAGTCACTTGCATAATCAAAATATTTCATGGAGATATGGGGTCTACGACCTCTTGTATTTTTTTTACATTTGTTCTCATCCCATCCCATTCATCATACCCTCATACTCTGTAAGTCCATCTGATTGATTTCAGCCGGTTGCAGGAACACGAGGAGGATTCTAAAACCCCACCAGGAGTTATCTATCGGTGTGTAAGCATGATAGATCGGTACAGTACGGCATGCTCTCTTACACAGACATCAGGGGCTCGTCAGAATAGATTTCAAGCAGATACAGTGATTGATTTTACAAGCGTGGCGCACGTCATCTTAATAAAGTGGTTGTTAGATGGTGAAAAAGAGGATAACCAGAGTATTCATCTGTTCAGATCTGACGCTGTCTCAGTCTCTCCCATCCATCTCTCTAATCTGGTCATACCTCATTCGTCGATCAGCCAAACCCTCTTCTATCCAGGTATCCTTGAACGCTCACAGCGCTGACAGGTCTAATGTAGTACCGGATTACAGCATCATGAGTGGGATGTATAGATGAGGTTTTTTTCAAGCTTGTAGATACCTCGTGTAGCCGTACACTCTCCGTTCGTATCTCGTCTTGGACTATCCCATGGTCCAGTGCCTGATCTAGCACAACAACAGAAGCAATTCGAGGGCACATACCTCCGCTAACAGTAACTTCTCCTAACACAAACAAGGACGTTTGTTGAGATAGCCTGTTGGCAGAGTTAATCCTGAATCTGATATCTGATTTTTCTAACGCCCCAACTAACCAACCAAGTAACCAACCAACCCGAACCAACCAACCAACCAACCAACCAACCAACCAACCAACCAGCCAACCAGCCAACCAACTAACTAACTAACTAACCAACCGACCAACCAACCAACCAACCAACTAACTAACTAACTAACCAACCGACTAACCAACCAATCAAACCAACCAACTAGCCAACCAACCAAAGTCAATCAACCAAACACAACCAACCAACCAACCGACCAAACCCAACCAACCAACCAACCAACCAACCAAAATATTGCACTAGTAGTATGGTCTCCGCCTTCGTAGAAGTAGCCCTTCGCCATGGTGTATGCAAATTAGCAATATATTCGTTACTTATCGTACGTACAGATATAATAAAGTACATTTTATATGTCCGTGGGGACATAAAAATAAAGGTATCTTAGTGCTGGATATGAGTTTACCGTTGCCAAACAGCATGCACAAAGACTGGCAAACAAAAATGGATTTTATGACTCTGTACTGAACATAAAATTCTGGTGGTGACAGAAAAGCAATAACAGTCGAGTAGCCGCGAGTTCAACGTCAGTGGAAACACACAGCTCTGTCAAAAGGTTTCCTTGTCGTTCTGAGAATCCCCTTTGGTTGCTTACAACAGAAGAAGTCTTGAAGGATTTACATGCCGTATCTATAGGGGGAGTATATCACCAGGACAAACTATATTGCATTTTATGAAACGGAAGACGCGCTAGATCACAATCAACCATCTCCCTGTCTTCAGCTGTGACCCATGGGATTGAAGAAAGCCGGAACGGTTCCTCAAGTAACCGACTGCTTGTCATGTATCTTCTTCAAGTTGGATTAGGTTGTGTCCTTGCGTAATTGCCCTTCGATCGTCCTCCTTGACGAGACTCGACCACAAGTAGGTTCATCGATCCTCCTCCCTCCTGCATATTGAGAGCCACACTCCCACACGGCAGTAGGGACGGCGGGCGGGACGGGAAAATTACCTCACGGCCGGCGGGACTTCACCACACGGGCCGGGAACAGGAGTCGCGCAATGGCCGGCGGTGGAGGCGGTGACTCCGACACGTTCGTCATCAAGATTCCCGAGGAACAGCGACTGACGGACCAGGTGGAAGAAGTGCCCGACGAGAGAGGGTCTCCTCTGGGGAGGAAGCTGCGGGAGTACCGGCTGCTGGCCGGCGTGGTGGCGTTCTTGTTAGCGGTGGACGTTATTTCCATATCCGTGCCGTTGGTGATCAACACAAGGTGGGAAAGGTGAGACAGTTGGGCACTGAGTTGTTTTGAGACAGGACGATGTTCTCTTCCATCCTATACCTTCTGTTCGGAGTGCCTGTGTTGAACCGGTGTGACCGCCCTTTAGTGTAACACACCTGCTTTGACACATCAATCAACTTTTCACACGCCAAGTCTATGTATGTCTTATTCTAAGCGCCATTCAAACTGTCTGACGAGCAAGCTTTTACTGAGTTTGATGATTCTACAAGAATTCTTAACTAGCTACTTAAATTGGGATTCTTAACATTTACGTCGACTCTAGATTGTTTCTAGCTATTGTTCTCTTTTGGGCTGCACGTATATCTGCAAGCTTGTTTGCCATTTTGTACATCGTGTTTCTTTTGTGAAATGGGAAGGGAACGACTACCAACTCTTACGGCTGTGCGGTTTTCTTTTCTCTTCTTTTTTTCGTTCTTTTACAATTGTCTCCGTCGAATTCAACCTCTAGAATAGTCATACCCCTTCCCCTGCCAGGACCTCGCGACTTGTGCATCATTAAAGTCCACTCTAAGATTCTGGATACGCCGTTACGGGGTGTTTGCGAAGGATATGTAACCATGTATGTACCTTTGAACGGGTCATTACAATACATTTACACCGCCAGAATGGCACTTAACGCGGCTATTTTGTGAGCAAGGCCATCACATTTTCGGCTACGCGTATAGCTCCTAATGATAATGTCTTCTTACTACACACCAGGCCATCAGGCGAGAGGGGCCAAATTCGACCGACATGTAGCATCCTTCATATATGCGTCGATTTTAATGCATTTACCAATATCAAGTTTGATTGTGTCAGACTATTTTTTCCACCCTATTCCGACCCCTTATATCCGACACTTGTACCGTGGTCAGCACTTCCAGTTTTAATCGATCTGCAGATGTAAAGTACCAATTAACGTGTCCAAATTCTAGGTCACCAGTAAACATAACAGAGCCTGTTAAAGATATTATGGTTTTGGTTGATTACTTTACACTTAAGCGATCAACAGAGTGTGTATAGGAGGACAAAATAGTTTGATACTTTGGTCTAAAAGTATTGTTCTATTGCTAGTCACTGGTCCATAGGCATTGTTTTTAATATAAAAGAAGCCGCGTCAGTGGTTCAATACCCCTTCGGTTATTGAACTTACATATTTTTTTATCCCGATCGATGTTCGCTTCTCTCACGGCGATATGACGAGTCAACGCAGCTAAACCATGAATTATCGACAGATACAGGTATGCTGTGCGCCTGCGCCTGTTACTGTATAGCCAGTATAACCGCTCTTCGGCGTAACACACCAGCTTCACAGGCACGCGGCGCAGCAGTAGCTGGTTATATTACACTGAACAACCGGTCACACCTAACCTTTGCATATCTAGCTGCAGTCGTTGTTTAAAGGTTATGACCTACAGTACTTCTTGTCACCGAATTCCAATCTATGATAGTTCTAGGAAAAAACGAATTTCTGAACACATCTAAGATGTATGGGTTGATAACTCTGGTACTTGAAGTTTTGTGCCAAAGTATGAGCTATTTGTCCTAACCCGAAACACTCTATATAGTCATCTAACGAAGAACATTTTTCATTACTTATACTCGAAGAGTCAAGAAAAAATGCAACGCGTATATCTTATCATCCATGACAGAAATGGGTTCAGCATACAAACTTGGAAATGGTCCTAAACGTAAGAAAGCATATCTGTCTATATTTTTTTTCTCTTTCCAATATATTTCGCTGATTATACGCGCTGTACGTGCGATTCTTAGCGTGTCCGTTTGGTGTCATTAGATAAACCTAGTTACGGAGGCATAAGTAGATTCTCCGATTCCCTTCCTGTAGGCGAATCTAGTTATGTTTGGCTTAATGAATCGAACTTGAGGTAGCAGGTGTTCACGAGATTGTGGCAGTTTGTGGCACTGGGAAAAGGTAGAAAAGGTAGATCTTAATGTTTCAGCTATCTCAACTGTCTCAAGCGTACGGAAGCGCTGACCAGCTCATAGATATAGATACATCTGTGTCAATCGAAGAGTTAGGTCACATGTGAATTTTGCCCCTTTACTGTCCACGTCAAATGAATTCTATTAACCTAACGCTTGACGTCATTATCAGTTGACGTAGCGCACATAGAGTCCATTCCGCTGTAATCACTTTGGAAAGGGGAGTCAATGATGCGTATTCATGATTCTTCTGATGAATGTTACGTATTTCGAACTATCTAATTTTTACGTATATTTGCTCTTGAGGAAGGCAACTAAAAGATGGAATCTAATTTCAGGCATGTGCCATACGGTATGCCAACGACTGTAATATGACTATTCTGTGCAAACTAGGAAGCAACGCTTGGCAAAAAGTGTCCGACGGTGCATAAAAATACCAAATGACGCGTCGGCTTGAGTTGGCGTTGAGCTAAACACAGCCGTAAAAAAAATATACGACCAAATTTCATACTTCATAACTTTTCAACATCCTTAGGACAGGGGGCACATTCTCGGGGGGTTCTCCTTAGCAGATTCCTTTTCGTGCACATTGCATCTTGCAAGCTGGCTGGAAACGGTTGGCTTGTTATTACAGATAAGACTTTCAAATGAGACGTCACCGTCCTTGGCCGATACTTAAAGACAAAATACCACAGGTACCAGAAGCACCTTTATCAGCGGCGAGCATACTGACAATTTCCGTGCAATTTGTTCGGAAGGGACATTAGTCTATAAATGGTAGCAGGAGTATTCTTGTGTTGAAGTGCATTGCCTCAATCGATCAGCATCAGTGAGAATAAAATCAGAAGGTTTGAGTGCGTTTCTGATAAAACTGTCTTCACAAATATGTGTCTGTCTGATGTGTCTGTTACGTGGTGGGAAGAACGCATACCTTATTTGGGATAATCAAATTTACGGAAGAAGTCGGGGGGATTGCGTCACTGGTAAAACAGCTCAAATACCAGCAATCTTTTCATCCAGCACTCATCTGAAACGTTGACAGTTACCTTTATTGATCGAGGCGAAAAAAGACGTTCTTGCGCTTTACTGTGCCAAACGGCTGTTAGGACTTTTGGATTAATCGAATCGAAGTTGTCTTCGATTCATTTATATCGACGTTGTAGGTGGCACCCACTTCGGTAAAGCTTCTAACGAAGCCCCACGGGAAAAATAACTTTCCCGCCAAACCATGTAGTCGATTCAGAGCCTTGTTGTAGTTGTTCCGGAGTGGCAAGATCGTTGTCATTGAAGGTGATATATTGACATAAAGGACTTTAGATATCAGCTACCACAATCGATAGACACCCCGCCTTACATCCAGGTGTATACAAAATGTATCGGAAGATAACACCGTAGTTGTTTCTAGTCTCTACCAGACTAAACCACGCCAGCTTTAGGGAGGGTATGGCCACCATAGGGTAACATTTGCAGGTGTAGTTAAGAAATATATACCTCAGTACCGTGGACTGACTGTACTGACCAATTAGTCACTTTTTTGCTGAAAGTTCTACGATCCATACCTTCGTAGGAAGGCCTGGCGGAGGCTAACGTTAGGTGGTTTCTGCCTTGCCCAGGCGTACTCCTGGAGGGTATATGGGGCAAGCCTTCATCTTACTTCATCAGTTCAACAACTCAAACAGAATTTCAGCATCAGGAGATTTAAGACAGATCATAAAATCAATAATTAACCCACGCACCAATTAATCCACACTTAGCTGAGTTCCCTGTGCTACATTTTCAAAGGTCGCCGCCACTGAAGCGGACGGTAGAACGTTTGGTTAGACCAGGGAGGGAAGTGTGTGTGTGTGAAAAAATGGAGGAAGGCGTGAGCCACTAAAACAAGCGATTAACTCTCGTCATGATCAAAATTGACAAAGGCAGGAGAGCTTTATGCCTTTATATTGTGGTGTCAGTCTTGTTAATGTAAAATGTCTCAATAACTTTGCCTAGGCACCGACTGGTCCTAATTGGAGTGCTGAAAGACAATTGGGGAACATATGAGCGATAACATGATATGAGAAGTTGAGAACTGTATTACTATTGCTCCGGCTGAGTGTACCCAATAACATGAAGCCATTGACCCACAAGCAAACCCGGAAGTTGGCTTGTTTATCGACTATTCCATTATGAACAGGTGCCAAATGTTTGTTGCAAGTTAAAGAGATTATTCTAGTGCTTGAGCATTTGAAAAGAACATGCCGTTGAAAAACCCAAGATGTTAGAATTTGAGATACAAAGATAATAGAATTGACTGAGCTAGAAGGATTTGTTGACAAACTTTGTCCCTCACCCGCAACTATTGAATGGGACCTTCCGCAGTAGAATGAAAGACTGAAAGTTTCTCGTCCTAGCAAATGAGCTGGAAGGCAATGTTTGAGTATTTTCTGTGTTTTGTTTGTCCTTCAGGATGGAGCCGTACCTGAACTTCAGCATCAGCACCACGTGGAACAGCACGCCGATTGCACAACCCCTCAACTTCTCCCTGGAGGCGGGGGAGAGGCCAGGGAGCACCCCTACTGACCCACCCATACCCGGGCTCACGGTATGCTGTGTAGGGTTTACGGAAAAAGCTGGGCTGTCGCCCGGGGCTGACTACCTTTTGGGGCCCCAAGGGCGTGCATGGGGGTTTGGTCTGTATTCAATAGAATTTCCTTGAGGAAAAATTAGGTCAATTCCAGAGGAAGACTGGAAGACAACACTTATTGTTGGGGGTGGGGGGGGGGGGGGGTGGAGGGTGTCAGATATGAGCAACTCCACAAAGACTGGAAAGAAGGCAAGCCAATTAAGATGTAAACAAAGTTCCAAGTACTAGTACACAACAAAATGTACAAGAAATATTAAGCTAATCTAAAGTGGAACATTTAAGGAAAAGTTAACAGGTGGTTGGTCACTATGTGCTTCACACCTTAACACCTGGTGGATAGATGAGCCCTTTCTCATGGCCATTTTGCACCCCCCCCACCCAGCTGTATGTTCAGGTACTGCAGTATTACAGGAAGACAACCCCCTCATGAAAGTAGTGTGGTATCATAAGTCAGTATCTCTGCAATGTTAACATTTGACTTTTAAACATCCACTTTTTTGTGGATTGGAAAATATAAGATTCGCTGTGCTTGAATTTGAATTATAGCAAATGATCCATAGCTGTGGTCTCAATATATAATAATATTAAACTTCCCCGGTGCCCATCATACATAATGTTACAACTACTGTGTAGGGAAACAAGGAGATGGAACAATGACATTAATGGTGTGAGGGTTGTAAGGGTAACAGGTCATCTTATCCTCCACATGTTGTAGGTTAACATGGATCTGCCGTTCTTCGGAGTGGACCCTACGCCCCCCGGCCCTGCAGGACAACCTACCGACCAACTATGGGACTATGAAGGTAGACAATCTAGATCTGACACTGTGTCTCATGTAGCGTTTCACTGGGAACTCTGTAGTCGACCAGTGTAAGCACCCTCCGACTAAACCCACCAGCAAGGTTACAGATAAAACTGGAAGCGCTCTTATCTACATTGGCAGGTCCTATAACCTGACACTCAGTGCCCTGCAGGCCTGCTGATAGAGATCACCTAATTAATATATCTGGGCAACTTAGATTCACTCAGGCATATGTCGACTTTGTGCATTTACTTATATCTGGATGGCTCAGTTTATGAAACATGATTTGGAATAAAGATTACTAATACTGTAATGAGACATCTTTCATTCACAACCCATCTACACTTTACACTTATTTGGCCCTTGACATCAGTTTATCATACCATGCCCCAAGTATTTGATAAAGTTTGTTAAGGTAGATTTATTGGTTGATGAGGAAGTGGAAAGCTGCCGTGGAAGACAATTACTTCCTCATCAATGAAAAATATCTGGGGCACAGCAAGACTTGTTATGATCAGTCTTCACAGTCTCCCACCCCCAATTCTAATGGTTCATCCCTGGTAAAAAGATCACAGAACTATCTACATAAAATGATTAATGTGTAATTTAAGCCTTTACAACAGAAGATTTTGATCAACCCTGTTGAAATGTTTAAACGATAGACAGAATTCTCTGTACTAAGATTTTCTAAACAATTTTTGTTCTCTTACAGTGTTTGAGATTTTCTTTCTTGGACCAGAAGATCGGTACCTAGAAGTAGAATTTGGGCCGTAAGTATGGATTATTTTGTGATACAAACATGTACAAAATTCGTGACTGGTTTATACAGGGAAAAATCCTAAAACATCATTATGAAAATTATAGCAATTTTGCAACAGTATGTGTAGCACTAAAAGTTGCATCTTTATTCAGCATGCACAATTTTAGTCAGTGTTCAACACAAGATATTATTTGATTGATCATATGTTTTAAGGTTATAAGCGGTCAAGGACTTCTTATGCCATAGGGTTAAATACATGTAATAGATCACTGTCATCTCAGTATCGACCATTTTAAAAGAGTCACATCCCATAGGATACTGTCTTCAGATTGATTCAGTAACATATTTCTCATGAAAGCCAGATGATATAGGAATCTTATTTTGATATCAACATGAGCAGAATTACAAGGAACAATTTCTGACTGCATTGTTCTTGGTTATACTTATACGTTGATGCAACTTCAGGCTTATCATAAATATAATGCTTCCGACGTCTGAATTCAAAGGAATCTAAGCTGCAATTATCAAGTCATTTAACAGGCTACAAAAAATACACTGGGTCTAAAAGTTTACGTGGTAAGGAATCCACTACAGACCTACATTAATTCTCATAAGTCAATCACACAACATCTATGATATTAGCATGGATCTATTTAATACTGGGATACCTTTGCCAGAGAATCTCATAGCTTTCTCTGTACCAGATACAATGTAGTATTGTGAATAAGGTTGACACTGTAGTCTGTAAGGATAACATCTGGTGTAGTCTATTGTCCTCATGTACATTAATTATATCATTTGTTTTCAATCTCTTCAGATATGGACATCATCTAGTCCTCCGTCTGAAGGGATCCAGACAAGTGGTCGAGGTAAGTTAGAAATTTCAAGTTCAACATTGTATGTAGATTTCAGCAAATTGATTAACTCTCTACACCTAACACTCTACTGCATCCCACAGACGTGGGGTCACAAAAGGCCACAGATTTTCAAATCTGTTTCTTTAATTGGCTCATCTGGGTAATGTGGTTCAAGCTTGCACCAGTACAGTACCCTGGGTATTATTGATCAGTAACTTCCTTCGCACTTATACAGGTATTTGGTACTAATTCATTTAAGAAAACACAATAAAGCTGATACTTTCCTTGAGCATAAATGTATGATTGTGTGATTCCATGTCAAATCTGGAATGGAACCTAACAATACGTCACACCTTTTCAGACATTACTCCCATTGCAATACACCGCTCGGAGAGCGGGTAGTCGCTGGACAGGCCAGGCCTTCATTCCGTGGGACTACATCCCGCCAAACCTGGGATGGATGAACGCGTACGGGATTCACAACACGTCCGACAGCGAGCGGCGGTACCTGGCCCTGTATCCCATCCCAAGGGACGACATCGCAGCAGCCGGACAGCCAGACTTGTAAGTTTCTCTTCTTATCATGAAAGTTCATTTGTGGTCTTGGTACATAGTACTCTGAATTTGAAGGAAATATAAGATTTCCAACACAATAGAATGGACTCACCAAATGATCTCTGAAGAAGACTAGGCGGAGCATTCGCTCAGGTTGAAAAATAGTAATTTTCTTTCATCTATTCATTCTCATCTTGGCCTTTCTAAAAATAACCCAAATTTAGCTTCTTGGATTGAGGCAATGGAGTGCAAAGAGTGACACTACCAGCAGTGTTAAACCTAGATCTTATATTCAGTACTCCAAAACCATTAAATGAAGTGAGCTGTGCTCCAGGAAAGTGTGTGAAAGTGTCCTGTTAGATGGCAGCTAGAACATGTTCAATGACTGTTTAAAAAGCATCTCTAAAATATCTCAACATTGAACCTGACTGAGAAGCTGCTTGCTTAAAAGCAGACAAAGTGGTACCGGGTACCAGGGACGTCCATACAGCTGAGAGTGATGGAGATGAAGTATGCACTTGGGGCTTTTAGTGCCCTGAGTGCTGCATCCTAGTATATAAAATCCCTGGAGATGTCCTGACGAGGATAGGTCTCTTCAATCTCATCTTGGCTATTTCAGGTTGATGACAAAGTACATTTAGCAACATGCCCAATACCTTACCTGTTTTGTGCATGCCACCTAGCAGGGCTTGAAGTATTTTTGATAAATTGATTTTTTTTCTGTTTCCTGTGATACATGATTTATGATCATACCAGGCCTGAATATCCTTGTGATACTTTTGTGCAATCTTCAAAAGCCTTTTGCAGACTGCAGGCAGGTGATTTGAACCCTAACCTGTTTTCAGTTTCAAGCATCTGAGGAAAGTCGCAATCACTTCCAACATGTTAAAGGGCATGTAATGGTACTTCTAGATTTTATGAAGCCTACCTTTCTTTTGTTTTCCAGTCACAAGCTTGGCTACTTCAAACCCCTGAACGTCAGTGTGCTGTACCCTGCCGGCTGGAAACAACCGTTGCCACAGAGGTGGGCGTCAAACAGAGTAGCAGCACCTCTTCAGGAAACCCCTGGCCAGGAAACACCTGTCCAAGAAACACCTGTTCAAGAAACACCTGTCCAAGAAACACCTGTCCAGGAAACACCTGTCAAGGAAACACCATCCCAAGAAACACCTGTGGAAGAAACATGAATCGCTTCTCTCTAATCATATCCTGTGTGACACTTAAAGAAGCTGGCTACTCTTAGGGAGGATTTTGAAGATGAAGAGTGAAGAAATAACTGATAAGAAAGTGGAAAAGGCTGGAACATCTTTGTAAGCGGTACTGTGATAGGTGTGTTAAGATCGCACTTTGTATGTTTGCCTTGTCTGGAATTGTTTGGGTCCTATTGAAGAACTTCAAAAGTTATCAAATGGGCTTCTCAAAACAGAGTGGGCATTGGATGTTACTGTTGTTAGATTCTTCAAAGTTTTTTCAGTTTAGCAACTTGCAAAGTTTTTATTCCAACACTGAAAAGAAGCTGTTTTGCAAAAATCATTGTACTCTCACAGAGCAGGGTTTCAGTTAGAGCACTTTGTGAGATATCGCAAACTGGTGTTTCAACTTACATTTCAAGTAATAGTGATATATCTTGAATTGAAGTGATTATATTATTAGATCTACAATTTCTTCTCATCCTCAGCAAAAGTGCAATCATGAAGATTAATGTTAGACCAAAACATCTCATTCTCTTATACAGTATAAAAGGCTCCACAATTAGACTGGGTTTAATTCACCCTGTCAATGTATTCTGCGATTATTTACTTCCATTATGTCATGTTGTATACTTTTTAAAACAATGAATGCAATAATTTGATAGTGTCATGTTATGTGTGATTCCCAAATGCATACTGTATTTGATATAGTTAGATGTGTAATTTAACATTATAGTTGCTGCAATAGTTTTGTTCTAGAACTTGAACATTAGCTTAGTTAAGTCCATAAGAAACGATTTTACCTGTGAAAACTCTATCATGATTTTTCAATCATAATTAAGTCTTAATCATTTTAATGTTTTGACAGATGTACTGTATTTAGGACAGACGTCTCTGGAGTGTACACCTGTAATTAGAGTGAGTACAGTAAGAGTAATTTACTGTAAGGCATAGAATGTCTCTGATTTTTGTGAAAATACATGTAGAACTTACTTCAGAGCATAGAAATGGAGCATTAAGACCAACGCGTTGTAAAATGTCACTTATGATATGATATTAGCATGTTGTAAGGTACCATTTATCGCCATTGCAGTCTGCTGTGGTAGATTTGAATTTGCATAGATGTGGCTTTTTGAAGTATGATCTGTTATGTGGTATATGGATCCGATTTCCAATATGTTCATTTAGAATGTGTTTAGGTATTGTTTACTTTTAAACATGTATGATGTTTTGATGCTACTGCTGTTGCTTTTGACCGTGAACATTTCCTTTATTGTGATGCTGAATAAAAACGTTTTCTTGCTTTTCGAAAATATATCTATCGTGGTTGTCAATGTAGCAGTCAATTGCAAGCACCTTGGACATGATGACACAGAAAAGCAGAAAACCCCCTCCACGGATGTATAAATACAGCTATATAACAAACCCCAGGGGGTCGTCCATCTATAGTAGCAATTTGGACTCTCTGCCTTGTGTATAATGTTCCCTTTGTTAAGATGCAGGTAGCTCAAATTATGACAAAGAGCTTCAATTAGACCTTGCCTCTGGGGAGATTCTTGTACCTTTATTGTAGCTTTGATGAGGGGTCTTGGTACTTTGGTACCATATACAGGCTCAAGATTTCATCTGATTGTATTAGTGGTTTGTGTGTTTTTAGACATAAGCAACCAAATGCTGGTTGTGTTTCTTGTTGGACTTTGAAAGATAAAATCAATTTTGAAATAATCTTAAAATTGATATGTTCTTAATGGTAAGAAAAATTAAAGCACGTGTAGTATTCTCTTCTTAAGAGTTTATTAATTTAGAAACAATCTGAAATCAGTTTTTAAAACCAGCATATATATAAAACCCAAGCGATAAACATTATCCATACACAGATTAACAAAATCCTGTCCCTGGTGCTGAACACCATCCACACAGAGGTAAACAAACCTGTCCTTGGTGTTTAACATCATCCAAATGCAGGTAAGTGTACCTGTCCTTGGTGCTGAACACCATTCACACACAGGTAAACATGTCAGTCCTTGGTGCTCAACATCATCAACGCACAGACAAACATACCTGTCCTTGGTACTGAACAACATACACAGATAAACATGCCTGTGCCTAGTGCTGAACACCATCCGCAAACAGATAAACATATATGTTCCTGGTGCTGAACAGCATCCACACACTGGTACGTATGCCTGTCCTTGGTGCTGAACATCATTCACACACAGGTAAACACACCTGTCCTTGGTGCTGAACATCATCCACACACAGGTTAACATACCTGTCCTTGGTGCTGAACATCATCCACACATAGGTTAACATACCTGTCCTTGGTGCTGAACATACAGGTAAATACGCCTGTCCTTGGTACTGAACATCACCCACGCACAGGTAAACACACCTGTCCTTGGCGCTGAACACCATCCACACACAGGTTAGCATACCTGTCCTTGGTGCTGAACACCATCCACACATAGGAAAATGGAATGGTCCTCACTCAATGACAGGCCATTTGGAATAATTCGTAAGGAAATCCAAGTGAACATATCAGTATGTGTCACTTCATTTGTTACGCGACCAAAGTAGCCTGCGATCAACAATATCCTTATATGAGATGCCACTCTGTTGTCCTTTTGGATCTGCTTACTGTTTTTTCCATACTAACGTTCCCGCAAATACGATACCCTTCCACGGTGCAGTACCAAACATCAAGACACGAAATAAGAATGCACCAGAACTCTCTAGCCGAACAACAAATACCATTATGACGTCACAAAATCAGATGGGTTTGAAGTGCAACAACAAGGGAATGTCTTCCCAACCTACCCCGCCATCAGGGTCATCTAAGGTCAGTCACGTCAGAATAATGGTCACCTTGGTAAACGTTCCTTGACATTTGTTTACACAGCAGAAGATAAACTTAACATAATCACTTCGGACTCTGAACTGTTCAAGTTAAGTAGATAACTATTCTTACACAACCAACAGGATGTTTAAGAAGTTGATCGGTGCCGATCCCGAGTTAGCCTGGAAACTTGCTGGATCTCTCTTGGTCTCCGAGCTCCTAGGCAACAACGTGGTCACGGTGTCCACTCTGGAAAACGCAGACTGTTTCGGGCTGGCCACAGTCCTGGTCAAGGATCAGCAGTCCTTCGTGGAAAAGGCTGCCCACCGTCACGCCTCCTTCCGAGCCGTTGGCAAACTGTATGATCTGTGCGTTTCCCTGCCGCAATGTATCAAGTTCGGCCTCGTGCCACAAACGGACACGTTCTGGAAGAAGCCTCCGCCCGGGAAGACGCTCTCAATCGGTCACAAATCTCGCCACGAGAAGAAAAAGATACACATGGAGGTCAAAGACGTGGTGAAACAGGCAATTTTCTTGAACCTGAGGGAGACGGTTAGGTTAAGAGACGACAACGAGGAATTCGGTACAGCGAGCTCCGTGTATGTTATTACAGAGGTGTACTACGCTACAGGCCTGGACGTGGAGGTAAACGTGGACGGGAGAAAAGGCGAGTTTTCCACCGACACTAAGATCCCCATCGCCTTCAGGTACCAGAAGTACAAGCTGGAAGATGACGGTGCAATAGGAGATCAGTTGGACACCAATATCAGGAAAAACAGGTGAGGCGGAGGGACCTTACAATTGTTCATGTTGTTCTAGAACTTACCGGTGTTTCATCTGTTTTCATGTTCTACCTAAATGTGATCTATGATGATCGGATAGGAAATGTTTGTGCCCAGAAATGCCCTAAACATGGTCTCCGATCATGTACGAGCACACAAAATCGACAAGACATAAAACAAACAAGAAATTACGTACGTTGAAGGTTCTTTAATATGTTCTCCGTCACCTCGACTCGATCCGTCTTGTTTTTGTTTTGTAAAGGACATCCCGTCTGCTGGTCAAAACGGCATTTGCGGAGAGACTAAACAGTAGAATGGAAGCCAAGACGCAGGACATGGTGGTTAGAATGAAGACACCGACACGTGAGAACATACCTATAGTGGGAGAGGTTCTTCCAGGTGAGTAACGTTCAAATCAACAGCATAGCGATATGTACGGAAATGTTGGTAGACAGAGGTCGGTGTTTTTGTAAGTGTCGAAACAGGCAGCGTCTTAGTTATAACTCATTCAGTGACCAGTTTCTTCGTCCATTGAATTGTAGCATAAGTAGGCTTTTAGTTAAAAGTCACTAAAGGTAATGTAAGGATATCGCTACACCATGTAGTTTGTCACTTGCCTTTGTTCGAAGCAATTGTTTCAAAAGACGTCATATAGGTTGGTACGCTTTCTCAAATGCCGCTAGCTTTGTTATAATACAGAAATAATACACAAATAGTGTTTATTCAAAAAGCCTACAGCTGATTTTTTTCGAGGCCATTACCATGCATCTTCCCTTGTAACTACAACAGGTACGTATGGTTGACGACAAAATGACGTCATCAAAACGCCCCAACAGTAACCGTGCCGGCCAGGCATGGGCGTGTCCCATGCAGGGTACTGCGCATGTCAGCTATGGCGTAGAGACACCGAGGCTCAGAGGTACAGTAAAATCTGTAGTTTTGCTTTCGACTCACCAGTTTGATCGCCGAAAGATCACTATGACCAACAGATTAACTGAGAATGTGACCTCCTTTTGTTCCTGTTTGTATCACAGAAGAGACGGTTGACATGGCGGTGGAAGACGTCGAAGAGATCACATTGGCGTCGACGTCTTCTTCTTTTTCCCTATAATGCCCACAATCATGGTAATGATTATTCTGGCATGTTGAAAGTGCGCTGCTGATGTCCACGGTCGTGCACTGAACATGCCTACACATAATAAAGGGGGAAGCCTAATAATCATCACTTTATTAAGCTAAAACAGTTATATTCAACGTACTAGTACTGCTGTAGGATTTACCCACAGCATGAGTTTTATAAACTATTGGAATGCAATACGTTTACTGAGATATGTCAAGACTTAATGATAATTAATATTCATGATCGTATTCTCTTTTCTGATGATGAAGATTTAACTTTCGTAGTTGTGCAGTCGCGATCGAATCATTTCATAACCCTCCTGTTTCTCAGTAAGGGATGAATTACAACAATAGTCCGAGTTTACTTTAATCTGTGCTGTCAAATAAATTACCTCATATCGCGCACTTGGTCTTAGAAGTGATCCATTTTAGATTTACCAACAAAGGACAGTGTAGTTTATTGAAACTGCAAGTTTGAAATCTAGAGTGTGTGTGTTGTGTGTGTTCTGTTGTGTGTGTGTGTGTGTGTGTGTGTGTGTGTGTGTTGTTTTGTGTGTGTTGTTTTGTGTGTGTGCGTAGACATGGTAGAGGCAGAATCCGCAAGCGTGTCGCCCCCCTCCTCGCCATTTCGAAACATATTGTGCTGATTCGAAGCAGCTCTCTACACACAGCAGCTTATAGCTTGCACGCTGCTTGTAGTCTTTAGCGGTTTAGCACACAAATTGGACTACAGAATTACAAGGTCAAGTCTTCCTCAACTCTGTATCCAAAGTTCGCTAAAGGACCTCCAATAACGAATGAGCAATAACAGCCCCGAATGTCATAGTGGCGCCTCCTACCCATAAATGTGATGTTGGACGATTGTTAGCAGCCGCTGATGATGTTTGTAGTAGACCTGGAAGCAATACCTCCTAAAGTATACTATATCAGTATATGTCTTTCCCAAGCCTCTGTCTGTTGTTAGAGACAGTGTTCACCTTCAATTTGATTGCATCGGTTGTTCACGCCAAAGATACCTCCAACGCGCGATACAAGGACTTAGCGGAATGGGACAGAATTGCATTGAATTCTGCTATGGATGCTGATTGGTCCAGTAAGATAAAATGACCTACTATTGCATGTAGACTCATGTAGACTGGTGTTTAATCTGTGGGAATATAATTACCAAGTAGCCCGTATGTACCTCCATGGCTAATATGGAATGGCTGCTGACTGGCCAATGGATCAGTCCAATTGATTTCTAATCATCGTCATCAGATCTCTAATATCTATTCTGGTTGGTTTGTACCGTTCCTTTTGGCCAATCAGATTTCGATGCAAAATGTAGACACGGATAATTTTGATGGTGTTCCCGCATTGCAAACACAACTACATGTACTGGTATATGCTGATTTGGCAGCATAGCATAATTGACCAACCAATGTATACGTACCATGGCGCTTTAGTAAATTTGCAGCATTTATTCTATCAACTTGAGTCATACCAAAGACTTTATAAAAATGGTACATACTTCTGAAACAGTATGGAAGTTAAACACACTTCACTGACAGTGGACTAGCCCCCTGCTACAGTGATTGCACCACAAGTGTGGCCCAGGGCTATGAAACGGAGATGGGCACCGCCCTATACATCAATAATGGTGTGGGAGGATTTTAACTTAACTTTAATTCTATCAACTGCTAGGGGTCGCTCTTAGATATCTAATGTAACGTTGGGTAACATAAATTCGTGGGGTACTTAAATTCGGGATTTTTCGAAAACGGGGTATTTAAGGATATGTGCTAGATGCAACATCAGTAATACCGCTAGAAATGCAAACTTGACAGACTAACGTATTCAGAACACTGTCTGAAAAGCTTCGATAAGCATGCATTAGAAGGCGACGAGGACAAAAACTCTCCGTCCCTTATTGGAACAGTCTGAGGGCTTCGTGGGAGAATCACACTGCATCGTTGTCGGCTGGTTTATAAGACAAATGTCACACCCGCTTCCTGCTAAACACAATCATTTACAAGACAACTTATTTTCTTAAAATTGCTGACCTGCAATTGGACTCTAAGTGTGATCAATCATCAAAACCCCTCTTTGTTGCTACAACCTACGGCACGTGTATTTTCCCGCCGCCATATCATTACCCAGAATCCTGTTGTCAAGCAGACGACAAAGGTTTGTGAGGAACACTTTTTTGTCTAAATGTTGCGTGTGATTGTGGACTGAGGACGATATTTTCCTCAAAGTTTGCTCCTAACACAACAAGGAATACATGGAAACAGTAGTATTATCAATGCTACGGCATCCGGCTAACTTGCCATGAGTAATGTACACGTTGCCATGACGGTGGATGTCGACTTTGACGTTCTATAGCTACCGACTCAACACACGGGTTGTTCCCGTAGGCCTGATGTGTGCGGTACGGCCGTTTTTTCGTGTATTTTTTAACTTGGACACGTCTATATCCATAGCACTCTCCTCAAGCCAAGGATGGAACGAATAGCTGCTGTATAAAATGTAATTAGCGGTAAGATATTCAAGACGAATCTTCTCTCCCGAATTAATGTTCACCCCTGTCCGACAGCACCGTCATCGTGCGTGCGGCGGACGGTAGTTTCAAGTTGAAATATTATGGTGTCAGCACGACTAGAGACAAAATCTACCATATATATGATTAGTGCAAAGATAGTACATGGTACTGACAGAATAATAGAAAAAAAGGATGGTTTATTGTTCTGTTAGATTGATTTCAGTCAACCATTATCGGAAAAATCCCGAATTTATGTTACCCAACGTTAAAACCGTATTGGAAATATTACTATGCTGCCGTTCTTTATTCTTCCGCTTGATGACGCCCTTGTCACGCGGCGAAAAATCAGCGTTGACCTGCTTGACTACCAGGATTGCGTGCAGCCGTTGAATTGTTTCCTATCGTTGGACAGAGAGAAGTAGGGAAAATATGCAGAGAGGTAACTTTCATGAGGTAATGCAACTTCTTTGGCTTCAAATCCTCCTATATGCCCGGGTGATAAACGTTGACTGACGTAATTTTATTATCAAAATCATCCCGGATTTGCTATGAGCGTTGTTAATCCTAGCCGAAGCGCCTCCGAGTTGCCCATTTTGATACTACAGAATACCAACTTGCGACTGCAACTGAATTACTAATGATCGACAAGTAAATATTCTGAGCAAGTATTCGACATTCAGGGGATGCCCTTGACGAAATACAAGGCCAAAATCTCACAACGTGATCAAGGAGCTGTATCTTCGGGACCAGTGGTAGCGTCACCCGCATGACGTCCCGTTGCAAAACGTTATGTTGTAGAGACTGTAGACATTTGAATGATCCATACAGTTATAAACGAGCAACCCTTTAGGCGAACATTGAATGATACACACCTTGTTATAGTTCAAAGTAGAAACAAATTCCCCTTTTCTCCTCCATACCCTGCCCAGTGTCACAGCTGCACTCAAAATCTTAGTGGCTACAAAACACAACAAACTTTAACAATTTTCAATGACGAAGTAAAGATGAAACAAACTTCTTGTAAAGCTGACTACAAACTCATTCGACAGCGATTTGTAAGAAATGACATTTTATTCACGAATCATCTAAAAAAATCAGTATGACATGCACATTTTGACGGCTAAGCCTTAAGTTTAAAATAACATGTTGCTAGAGAAAGCTAAGCTGTATGTGTACTAACTTATACTAGTACCCTGCTCCAATGTTTAGCTTCATGCATTAAAAACAGTTTAAAGACAGTAACTGGATGTCCTTGAAGCATGTACTTTGCAACAGCTCAACGCAATCCCATGGATGGCTGCTGGTACCGGCGAATCCCCCATCCCTACGGCGGATCCAGACCAAGGGAAGGAGGATTCTCTGGATCTGGATCAAGCAGACACATGGGACATGTCGGCAGTACATGCAAACCTTTGACACCCAAGTTGCTGGGCTTACAGAAAACACAAACCCTTTCTTTCCTGGTCTTAAAAACATTGTATTATTTCGGTACAAGGCAAATTCAATCCTGCAGAAGTTCATATGGGATGTAATTGTAAGTGGGGCGAAATTCACTACTTGATAGCAGACCTGTCGCTAACTTGCAAGGGCAAGATGTAATCAATCTGGAAGGGTTTTGTTTTAGGAAGGACAGCCGTAACGACGTCGGAACTATGTTCCCACTAGGGGTTAGATCCGGCGTCGCGACAGAGACGAGATATAGAAGATAAGATAACAAATAAAGTTAACAGTGGCTGGGCTCTCGGCAGTCATATTCTGGACTCGAGAGACGACAGAGGTTTGAGAGCTAGCCACCTGTGCCATGTACGGAATAGTCTTGTGTCCTGGTGTCATTTCCTCCCGAGTGAATTCTCTATTACCACCACCCTTACTTAATGATAAGGTCTTATCTATTGTGACTAGATACACAATGTATATGTAATCTTCAGCTGTGTTCTAAGCTATACAATATACCGCTTCATATAATCTATTAATGTTTCTTTTTTCATATATCGTAGAAAAGGTCATATTGTAAAACATACAATGTTATTGAATATTCTACAAAACAAGGAAACACTATTCTATGGTGTATATGCAGAAGTTTGTGTATTAACTATAATATAGTCTGTGATCTGCAAATTTGAGAGCTTTGATGAATTGGTGGAGACTAATACAATGTATAATGAAAGCATAAAAAACATGCTGCGTGGAGTATATAAAATATCTTCTGGTACTTAAGTCAACATACTTCAAGTTTATAGTTGAACATATATCAAACTTTCTGCAACAACCTTTGAGAGATAGATCCCTACTACATGTTTTAAAGACTAAAATCAACAATGCAAGAATCCTGTTGGACCAAACTTGCACAGTTGAAATGTAAATGTTGTATTGCCCCCTTGCATTGTCATTTTCAATGACTACGCAGGCACACATTCCAAAAAACTGTTTTAAGACTACATTATGGGTATCAAATCACTGTCCGCCATGGGAGGCTCTCAAACCAGCGCTCTGTTGGCTCGAAGAACGAATTCCTCCTCGGACACGTCAGTGAGAGAAGGCACTAAGGGATCGTGCTCCTGAAGTGCTGGCGGATGGAGGGCGGACGCACGGCGGATCCGGGCTGAGCGACGGACCGGCGTTACCACGATTGGAGCCACCATTGCTATAGGAACTGGCGCAGTCTTCTTGAGCGCTCCGCGGGCTCTGTAATACATTTGTAATGAACAATATCACACACAATGCAAGTCCCAGCAATGTTAAAAACTTAAACAGGACTATTTCATAGGTTTTCTTAAATGACCAGTTGTACAGGTGCAGTCATGAAATGACATTAGTATATAAACATATGGGATACTGGTCATCAAGACTTCCTAGGCATCATTACTGAAGACTCAACTTCAGAAGGTGAAACAACACATCTGCGGGATATATCTAGTACGTGTACTTGCCTTCTAAAGAGTAGCGGTGTGACAGAATACATCTTCATAGAGGAGTCAAATGCTGCTCCCTGGTCCAGCCTGGAGTACAGAACACGTCAATTACATTACAATAGAATCTACAAACATAGTACAGTAATGAAGACTATCCTTCCAGGGATTCTTGAGTTATAGTTTTCACAGAAGGATACACACACCATCCGCGGATCCAGAGGGGGGCGCACCCGGCGCGCGCCCCCCCGTTCGCGCCGTCAAAAAAAAAAAAAATACACAAGCCGACCGGCCAAAACTGTTGTTGAGGGCAAGGCTAGGTGCCGAGGATCAACCTTATATTATTAATCCGCTCAGATGAAAAGACAGCTCTGTTAATTCTACAGAGTTATTGACTTCAGTATAGATATTATTAGAGATTGATTAGGTTTAAGCGCTGCAACGATACAAGACTTACCTTCCCGCCAGCGCAGAAAGCGGCGCTGGCAATCGAGGTCCGGGGCGGGGTCATCCTCTCCCGAGAAATTTAGTTAGGATTTTCAAGCCATCAAATATATTCTGGTTGTCATAGTTTTTAGAAAATACTAGTTTTATTATATTGTTTGCTTTGTCATTGTTGCCATACAGCTTAACAACTGTCGAGCAATAAAGTTCATTCATTCATAAACGCAATTTCCTGCATTTCTAAAGGCGAATCTTTTAACGCCGCCATTGATGTTTTCATCGATGGGCGGCGGTGACTCCCCAAACAAATTGTTTTTCAAAACGCTGGAAATCAGTAGACTATGCTGTCACACACGTTGCTGTATACTTATCACAAGCTGTTTTACTTATATACTCGTGTTTTCCGGCACGTAAGTACCGTCGACCAAGTTTCACATTGGACATGGAAAATACTATTACCGTAAAACCTTTGATAAAACCGGCTACCATATCAGTTATGTTCCCATAGATTTCATTCTATGTTCATTCGTTTGTTCTCGACCGAAGAGTTCGATTTTATGTCGCTAACACCGGGGGTTACCCGCGAACGTTGCTAGCATGGAAAGGTAAGCAAACATGAACTTACAAGTAATATTCCCAGACTGTAGTTTATTTACAAACATAACGTTACCACTGACAACCAGCGTGACCAAGTATGGAACTAGTTAAGTGACGATAGAATAGATACATTTGTGGGTCAAAAAAGCAGGGCAGGTAAATTACCGTCAAAATAGTCCACATGACATCAAGGCCGGTTCAATGTAGGGTCGATGCTAGAAAATTAATGATCCTCCGGTGGCAAAATCGTAACCGCCAGCCAAGACAGTCCTACAGCCATAGAGACTTTTATATAATAGAAAGTTGTGTCTCTACATAAAAGCTGCGTGCTTCGGCTCCCGGTTTGCTTTTACCCTGTACGTACTATTTCCGTTTCCTGCGTATGCGTCGTGCAGTCGTGCTACTTGCCAAATATGAGCTAGTATTTGCGTCAAATTGAGCAAAATCGCGACACAACTTTGGACAAGATGGCTGTACTCAGCTGTACTCGGTGTACTCACTACATCCAAGCATAAAAGAGGGAGCTCACGATCACATTGCATGTTGATACACGTTGTAATACTTGTCTATATATAAAATCCTAGGATTATAATATAAGACGTTTGGGTGAGATTTAAGTGATTTGTATTGATTTCTGGAAAACATATTAATTTTTGTATGTATCGATGTGTTTGCTTTTGTGCTTTGTTGCGTTGTGATGCTATCAACATTCGTGACTTTCATGTTTGGCGCGAGTTTGTCCCAGTTCAAGATATAACCGCTTGTAGAATCTTTAGAACCGCAAAAAGGGCACAATGAGGGACAACAGCAACATATTTGATTGGTGCTCCTTGTTCGAGCGAAAATTCCCCGCGGACGTAAGGCCGTCGGTACTTTTTTGCCACGGAAATTTTCTTAGAGATTACGGGGGGCGTGCCGCACAGCGGCTCGGCGTGAGTTTGATGTTTTTTGAGGCGTGTCGCGCACCGCCCCCGGTCATGGACTGCTAACAATGCGTAACAGAGAACTCTGGAAGTTCACCGTAGGCTTCCTTCTTATAAAAACAAGGCTGTTGTTCCTGTAAGATTCCTATACTACTGTTGACGGTAATTAGCCTCCCTTTTTAATTTCTTTTGAGACTCAGAGGCAAATCATGGTTGAAGAAGGTAGTTACGTTTAATGCGTCCACATCAACGCCGACAAGTACGGACGAAGATCTACGTAAGGCCAACCCGACTGCCCGTCAGTGGCTACAGTCGTGGAGCGGCAAGATATGATGATGAAAGCCGACAAGTGCCAGCGTGGGATCTTTCCCACCACGTCCGCAGCTTCAGTGCAAAACACAAAATGACCGTGCGCATTTCTCAATTTTTTTACCGACTTCGCAGCAAAATGTCTGTCAGAGTCCAGGCCGTCCAAATCAGATTTGGCCTCAATTGACGGGCGGACGCCCCTCTGGCGGATTCTACGTAAAAAAATCTTTATCCCGCCGGGGTTTATTTTGCTCAGAAATGGTTCTAAAATGCACCAGAGAGCATCTAGATTTTAGAAAGTTTCCGGGGGAGGCCCCCCAGACCCCCCCAACGAGAGGGGGTGGAACCCCCTCTCGTGCTCTCCCCCCGCGCAGCTGACGCTGCGCGACATCGTGGCCTTCGGCCACGACTGAGGTTGCGCCCCCCCGTTCCCCAAATCCTGGATCCGCCGATGCACACGAACGCTGATGAAAACATAACATTCTAGGCAGAGGTCATAATGCTTTGGAAGGTGTAGATAGTGTTTGACTAAAATACATGTATACTACATTACAAATTACTTATACTAGCTTAATGATTAGTAATAGTTATAAACTCAGCTACTGTCCATTTTGTAGCGAGCCAATCTGATCTAACAAACATACCTGGCGAATGTAGACCTCCTTTTTGGAGTCTTGAATAACGCTGAAGGCCGCACATGATCTATCCCATCATCCTCTGGGGTCCGCTGAGGTTGCTCTGCTTCTTTCATCACCACAAAGGCTGTCAAGGCATCTTTGATATCTTCATACGGCTGTGGGATGGGATATTATTACAGATTTTCATTATTATATTCATTCCAGAGACCCAGTTACATGGCAGTAATGGAATGAAAATGACTTTTAAGGACCCGATTACAGGAAAACGTCCTTTTGTAAGATTTTGTGACAAGAGCAAAACAATATTCTGAAATAGACCAAACAAAAAAAAAGAACTTAATTTTGACATATAGTTAAAAGGTTGAGAAAAGTGGTTGACAAGTGTATCTGTGGTGCTCCAACAGTCAGACTATGGGGCAGATAAAGAATTGACATGTAAAAAGTACATTCTGATATCACATTATTCACTCGAACAAGGGACCTGGCGCATCCTCGGCTCATATCAGCCAACGAAAGGGTATGTCACCCCATAAGGCACGGTATAACCCTGACGTCGACTGATGATGATGATGATATCACCCCAGGAATACATTCACTGGTTGACAGGTGAGACACTGAATTATTCCAAAAGGCTAAATTTAGCACAGGTGCTCATACATTGCTGACTTTTCATCACCATACATGTATGATTATACAATTTACCTTACCTGGCTGTTAAACTACAGTTTTTACCAGATTTTGGCTGATAAGAACAGGACTTTGTAGCCTTTCCTGATGCTACCTCACCTCTGCGTGAGCTGCCACCGCCATCTCAAACATGGACACCACGCGGTGGTCGTCTCCCTGCCCCTGGGCCAGCCGTGCACGACACAGCCAGTACTGCGCGTGCTGCACACACTGGGGGATGGACCTGAACACTGTGTCCAGGATACCGCTGATGTTGTCTGATGGATAACCCTGGAAAAAAGTAGAACAGAAACTGAGAATGTGGACACTGATACATGATATGCCTTTGCACTTCTTATCTATCTTCGCACAATTGTCAAAGATGGTGGTTAAGTAAAGAACCAAGCAAACATTTGCATGTTAGCTGTGCAGTACAGAACATTTTCTTATGAAGACTGTACTCTCACCTCTCAAAAGAAGTACCCCCTAGAATAGCAGTACCCCCCGGACAAATCTTCAGAATCTAATATAAGTACCCCCTGAAATAAAAGTACCGCCCTGAAAATGTCAAAATTGACAGTTGAGGTAAACCGTGTCCATACAACTGTCCGAGGGAAATAAGATAATAAGCAGGTAGGTTATATCTATTCAATTATGCCTGAGTACCATACCTATACAGTATATAGATATTGAACAGAATAACTGTACAGAGCTTGTTCAAATCCTACAGGTTATGTATCTGTTGCCTATTGAACAGTATATTAATAAAAACTCACCTCATCGATAGCAGACATACACTCCTGGAAGATGGTTTCCAACTGCAAGGTCACAGTATCCTTCCCAGCATCCTCCTCTTCCTTCCCAGCATCCTCCAGGCCTGGCCAGAAGGGTGCGGCCATCCTCGGTTTCCTCACACTCCTCCTGGCAGACCCTGGAGCCGGGGTCCTGAACGTCAGGAGACTGTTGAACCGCGACGGGGTCTTCCCCTTTGCCTTCAGCCACTGCTCTAGCTTTTGTCTGTGAAGAAACCATACAAAAAAAATGGTCAACTTAACATATGTCTATAATATAGTATAATATGTATGTGACAAAAAGAACTCATGATCAATGTTAACCACTGATACATATTTGGAAAAGAAATTGAACTCGAGGTGCTACTGGAAATGCAGAAATGTTCACGGTGGTTTTAACTTTTATGTTCACAATTTTCACCTCGAAAAGCCGTTCCATTGTGTGACTGTAGCGCTACTATTGTTTTAATTGTTTTACGCGAACTCAAAACCACAGTGAACACTTCATGTTCTCTCTACCGCAAATTTAAATCCCCACAAACATGTCTGCATTACAGTAATGTAGTATTTCTCACCTCATGGACATATTCTTTGGTACTGCTGCTGCTGCCCCCATGATGTCCGAGTCATCATCATCCTCTTGACTGACTTCTAGTTCAACACTGCGGTTTATTTCTGGGACGTCGAGGTTGTCTTGTATGTCTTCTATGCGTGGTAAGGGTTCTGCATTGTCCTCCGTGTTTCCGGCGCCTGGATTGCTTTGGTTGTCCTCTGCAGGTTGCAACACTTCTTGGTTACCAAGATGATGGATGACTTCTGGATCGTTTTGGTTGCCCTCGATGTTGCCAAGCTGTGTTAGCTGTTCGTCGTCTGCCTCGTTGATCTCCACTTTGTTCACATGTGGTTGAAGTTCTTCTATGTTTTCTATGTCGTTGTGTGGCATCACTTGTTGGCTGCTCTGGATGTTGGCAGTATTGTTCAGATGTGGCTGCACATCTTGGTTGTTCTCAACACACAGTAGTTCCTGGTTGTCCTCGATGTTGTCCACATGTGGCTCTACCGCTGCATTGTTCTCAACGTGCAGTAGTTCTTGGTTACCCTTAACTTCAGCGTTGTCCTGTACCTCAGCAGCACCAGCATCCATGGCGAGTTTCTTCCTGGCGCCAGTTCCATGGTCGTGGTTACAGCAGCGTGTCAGTGGCTGGGAGAACAGGTTGGTCTTAGTGGCACTGAACGGCCGCCACGGGGGTCTTTTGCTGAGAATACAAACAGAGGTGTCATTATGTTGGACCTATGTGTTCATTCATTTGTAGCACAGGGAATAAAGGGGTATAGTTTTTTTATCATGGATGGTGAGTATATTTTATCATACTAGTATTAGTCCTCATAAAATAGTCACCCATAAATGAATGCACTTTCTGAAGATATAACAAGTTGCTGCTAATATTTTTAATGGTACAAAGGGTTAATATTATGGTAACACAGCTTGTTTGTACTTACTTTCTATTCAACTAAAGAACTTTTTCCCCTTCTCAAAAGTACATGTACTACATGTAATTCTAAATGCCTTGCAAACCAATTAATAGTGCATGCATGTCAAGTACAGTACCAAGAACAAGTTGGAACTTGTGTCTTTTGGTAAAGATACCTGTACCCGAACATACCTTGCACTTTCTCTGTCTTGCTTCTTTTTCTTCTCACTCCGCCATTGTTCAAACTTCTCCAGATAACTGTAAACAAAAACAGAGTATGAAATCAATGTTTTGCCTGTGGATCTATTTGTCTATCATAGAATATACACCTACATGTAATTGATAAAGTTCGATACATCAATTATTATAATGCATTCTGGTAGTTTCTACAACAGATTCTAGTCAGGAAAAAGCAAGTTGAACAACGAAGGATGAGACAATATGGAAGACAACAAGATCATCAAACACACAATTATTACACCTACCTGTCATCCTGACCTGCATTCTCCTTCTGTTTTCTTTTGACAGAAGATGTTTTCCTAAAACAGTAAAAGTGATTTCATTACTTTCCAATAAGTTTTCAGTCCATTGATCTTCGGTAAATACAAAACAACTACGAATACACCAAAAACTGGCATTGCAAAACTGGCACAAAAACAGTTCTAATGTTTTCATATCCATTTTCCCCTGAGAAAATGAAGTGCATGGAAAGCATGTGGGAAAATTTCTATCCGGAATCAATTTTAGCAGATCAAAACCAATAAAAATTATTGGTACATGGTAATAATAAAGAATAGTTTTTATTGGTCAGAAATTACCCGCAATGGCAGCCTTTCTAGCGCTGAATTGATGCAGGGTTTACAGGTTTCACATAATACGCAACATATACATGTAGATATCTTATCCAAACTTGCATTATGTGGAATTGTCGCAAGGGTCTGGGCAGCTGCCATTTGGCGCCACCAGGTGACCTCAATACGACCTTTCACAACCGAAGTCAGGTACCTGGGAGGAGTGAGGAAAGTCATGTAAAGTGCCTTTCCCAAGGGCACAAGATCGGTGACATGACAGGATTCGAACTCATTGCGCCACACGACCCCACCGTAATGACTAGTGTAACTCAGTGACCCTTTCCTTACAATTGTACTGAAACTTCAATTGAATATTACCCTTATGAAATGTGGGGAATTATTAATTTTCTGAAAAAAGTCGTACTTCACAGAGCTTTCCCTAGAGTGTGGAAGGTTGGCCTTCGTGGTACTGCTGGGCTTCACAATACCAGAGGTCAGGGGTTCCCTTCCAGGCCTGTGTTGCCGTCCCTTGGCCTCACGCCACTTCTGTAGCTGCTCCAAACGCAACTCTGCAAGGAAAAAATACATCATGATCAGGTATATAAATGTTACTTCCATCTCACCCGGTATGACAATGTTCTTATTTTGGACGGTACGTTTATTATATTTTGGAAAATGGGGGCTTTGCCAACCAGAGATCCCCCTAAAATTGAAAGTTAAGGTTTTTCTGCCCATATTTCCTGGGTATTTTTGCCTGTAATTCACAATTTTACATTAGATCTATCGAGAGGTGCCATTGTGGAGATTTGGATGCAGCATCTACGTACCTTTACAAATGCTTTTTTATTCTTCCATTCAAATCCCAAAATCTTGAAAACTGCCCCAAACATTAGAAATGAAATTTGTACACCCTGACCAATACTTATAGTGATTATAAAGCCATATGGTGTATTCCTTAGGTAATTAACTAAGGCTACACCAAGTAATTTTTATGGATGACGTCCGAGCGCGCATTGATTTTGGTCTGTTCCAAGAAAAAAAACAAGAAATTGCACTTCCTGTACTAACTATGACCAAAGAGTTACTTTTTGATTTAATATATTTCTGCAGGCCTGCAAAATCAATGGGATATGGAAAGAAACAGGACAGGACAACAACTGCTGTTCAACTTCAACTGATTTATTCAAATTATTGCTTTTTTTCATGATGGATCAAAGAATTGTTAGTTGTTACACTGTGTTCTCTCATTCAATTTGCGTCCTAACATGTGTCGTCGACTATTATATTTCAAATCTAGGCATCTTGTTTTTTTCGGCCCTTCTTGTGTTTTTTTCGCGCTCTCGCATTAGATTTAGGGTCTCCAAAGGACGTCATCCATAAAAATTACTTGGTGCAGCCTATAGCTAACAAAGAAAGTACTACTAGTAGCTGTGCAAGTGATGACTGGATATTGCACAATATGCTTCAGAGACAACATATTGCGTTCGAAAGTCCTTCCAATCCCACACCACATGGTGCCATATCTGTTTCTTGGGCCCAAGGACCATCTTTGCGATTTTAGTCAATAATCAAAAGTCCATACCGGGAGTGGCATGCCATATGACTAAGTCATATTCATGTAGTACATAAGCATCTAAGATCTAACTACACCCTTGACTGGTACCCTTGACTATGAGTATACTATTAATGATGATGCAACAGTGTTGATTATAAGTTCTGTAATAATAAATGGGCTAACATTTGCAACGTCTCAAATGGACAAAAATGATGGCATATCAATCAGTCAAGCATGAAATCACCATGTTGAAAGTCACTCAAGTCTCAGAGGGAAGCTCTAACTCCAGTCACATGGAACTGCTAAAATCTCTGTAACGTTCTGAAGCAAATCATGCAGAAAAACTATCATGGTATTCTCTGTCATTCTTAAATCATACGGTGGTGGGGTGGAGAGCTCGAGAGAAGAGCAATTATTTACAGCGGAGACGGTTAACTGTTTCAAGACTTAAGCTGGATGAGTTCTGGGAGACGAGGAAGCACCAAAAGTCAGATAAGGGTGACAATAATAATATATACTAGTATACAGGCAAGCTCAAGCACTACGGCATTTCTGACCTTCTTCAGTCTTGGCTTAGGGCCTTCCTAACGGAGAGAACCCAGAGGGTTGTCTTTGACGGCGGAACATCTAAAGCTGTCAGGGTCACCTCTGGAGTTCCGCAGGGTACAGTGTTAGGCCCTCTACTCTTCCTACTGTACATTAACGACCTCCCCAACTCCGTAGATTCACATGTTCGATTATTTGCCGACGATTGCTTGATTTATCGAACCATCAGCAAGCCCTCTGACGCTCAAGCTCTACAGTCCGATCTCGATGCGTTATCAGAATGGCAAAATCGTTGGCTCATGTCGTTCAACCCCTCTAAATGTCACATCTTTCATATCACCCGTAAGAAGCATCCCACCCTAACCCAGTACTCCCTCTGTGGAGAAGCCCTTACCGGTGTTAAGTCCCACCCCTATCTTGGAGTACAACTGTCCGACGATTTGCGGTGGGACACCCATATCAACCACGCCACTAGCAAAGCCGGTCGTGTTCTGGGGGTCATTCGGCGCAATTTGACCCATTGTCCATCTAGGGTCAAGGCCACTTGCTACAAAGCGCTGGTGCGGCCTCACTTGGAATATAGTGCCATCGTCTGGGACCCGTACACCACCAAAGGGATACAGGCGGTGGAGGCCGTCCAGCGCAGGGCCGCCCGCGTGACCCTTAATGACTATCGGCGGACTAGCAGCGTGACACAAATGCTCAACGACCTGCAGTGGCCCCTTCTCTCTGAAAGGAGGAGGAACGCCCGCCTCACCTTCTTCTACAAACTTGTTAATAACCACATTAATATAGACACTTACAGTTTGCTGACACCAGCCCAGGGGCGGACCCGGGGGAGCCACGACCTCAAGTTTCACACCATCCACGCTAGAACTGACACATACAAACACTCTTTCTTTCCCCGTACCATCCCTCAGTGGAACACCCTGCCTGGCACGGTTGCGACGGCTCCCACCGTTGAGTCGTTCCGTGCCAGGCTGGAGGCCTGCCCGCCTTAGCCCGGGACCTCAACTCCCCCCCTACTATGCCCCTGAAGGGGTTATTTGGGGGAAACAACAATGTAGAATGTAGAACTGGCAGGAGCATTGTCTTCACCCGGATGCATCTTGAAAATAAATTTTCCTTCCGACCAAGGACATTAATAGACTTGTTCCGACGAACATATTTCGAAACTGCCAAGTGTTTTTTTTTTCTACAAATACAGCAAATATCAGTAGTAGGCTTTACTGAGATTACTGGAGGCATAATTTTATGGGTTTTTTTGACCGCATTGTGAATTAACATTGAATTACATGTATTGTTGTCTGCAAAATTTAATACTAGTACTTGGCTGGCGTTTCACTTTCAGTTTAAAACGGAAAATTTTCAACATGGCGACTACAACGCCGCTTGGTGAAAACAACTCGTCTACGGCACTCATACAGCAAAAATAACCCGAATTTCCAGCATGATTATCAAGTAGCTGCTGAGTGTAAAATTGCGATAAGTTAAACCCTTTCTTTCGCCTAGTTTGAGTAGCTGAAAAACATTACCTGCAGCAGACTTTCTGTTTTCGTGGCCTCCTTTTTCCGCCATCTTTTCAAACTAAAAATGTGCTCGACCCTGATTGGTCAATTATATACATCTGGACAGCTACATTTTACACAACAGGGGGAGAATAAAAATTATCATTTTAATAAAAAATAAAAAGACCATATATTTAGTTATGAATAAAAATTCAATGCCAAATATTCAGTTTTTTCCTTGGTATTAGTCAGTGTCGATTCTATTCGGTTCATGCTGTCCACAATGATTTCTAAGCAAATACCTAGATTGGTAATGGACTAGTCCTTTTACCAAGAGGATCAAAAATGGCAACGTCGCAGCTGACATCTCAGTGTTGTCTTCCATAAATCTCTCCTGCCCGCCGCCACGTGGCTGGATTGCTAACTCGCTGGCTCTTGTGTCTCTGTGACAAAAAGATCTGACCTCTGATCTAGGCTGGCAGTACTGGGACATGACCGAAAGACAGATAACGTCTTCGCAGTAGGAAGGGTGGGGTGGGGGGTGGCAGTGTTGTGAATATTCCATATAACTAGCTACTCAAAAGTACAATCATTTGCCCTCAGCACAGTCGATAATCTACCTCCTCGTGTAGCGACGCCTCGGGGCGGATTTAGATATTCCTCGGGCGTCATTGAAAATCTGGGCGCATGGAGTCCGCGACCTCCGGGTCAGATAATCTACGCGCCGCTCAGACGACTGTACAGTTGTAGACTCCCTCTGGGTATCAGCGGCACGGTCGCCTGGCAGCTCCCAAAGCTGCGACTATTAACCAGCTTCCTCCAATACACGTCATCAATCTGCTCCCCTCGCCAAACAGCACTCCGCTGCAGACGACAGACTCTCAGATCCTCTCAATTTCCTCTGCTGAAATTTATGTTTGAAAGATGAGGCAGTGTGGAGTGGACCATGCAGAAATTATCCTCTCAGATGTCATGGCTGCTTGCTGGTAGATTATTGGACAATATGTAATTTCAGTAGTACGGCAGCATCAATCCCTCAGTCAGACCTCGCCTCTCGTAAGCTGCACGTCGCCGAGAGCCTCAGTTGTTGCATCTCTCCATGACGACGGAAGCGAGGCCGGGGGAGCCGCGAACGATGGCCAGGCTGTGCCGGTACAACAGGATCCTCCTCCTAAAGATGTTCCTGGTGCTGCTGGCAGTGACCGGGGTGTACTTCTACACCTACCATGTGTTGGACTGGGGGGCGACCGTACGGAGCAGTGGCAGCAGTGCCAATGGGTTTAAGGTGGGAGAGTTTGCCAGCAATCCTGACCTACAGGAGGCTCTGAGACTGATGAGGGAGGAGCAGGAGGAGGAAGAGCAAGAGCAGGTACCAACCGTCATCTTTTCTGTTATCTGTAAAATCCCACTGAATTTAGAGATTTCTTTGGTTGTACAACATGCTACTTTCCTTTTAGGTTTAGTTAAATATATTTGACCATTGAATGTATTTGAATGAATTGAATTGCAATTGTGCATCTCATCATATGATAACATTACAATACTAGTGCTTCACCTCATAGGTCTCATGTCCTTAACTCCGAACCATGATAAGTAGTAGTCCCCTGTGTTCTGTGTCCAATTTGATAAGCAAGGCAACAACATTACTTAATGGGCTTCCTTGTGCATAATTTGCATTTCAATGACATTTACCTTTTTCTTCATGTAGCACATGGTTGAACCATCAATGATAAAGTTGATGGCTGCAATACCAACAGACTGTAGAATAAATGGTTGCTTGTAAAATTAGAGGCCAGATGTAAAAAAAGTCCCCTCGACTCTAGAGGGATTTTCTCTTAACAGATTCTGTCCTCTGAGTCTGAGTGGCTATTGTTTACCACGCACTTACTAGTATATTAACTACCCCACAATCAATGTCTCCCCATGGAAATCTGGCCTTTGATGTTTCAAGCTGAGACATACAATTGCAACTTTGTCACAGACCTCCACCAATGTGCACGCACAGCTCAGTTACATTGCAATACCAAGTCTCAAGTGACCAGATAGCAAATGAAGGGGAGTCAAGGCCATAATTTTATAATTGACTTGGACCTTTGTTGGATGAACTGCACTGGACTCTGGCCTGTTTTTTCAGCATCCACAGGACCAAGCCACCGATGCAGTACAATCACTGTCTCTGATTAGGAGAGACACTCTCTGTCTATGCGAGCAAGGAGGTTTATCTAATGTTAAATCCTTCTTGATGCGAGGTGTAAGTCTTGTGTAGAAAATTAGCCATAGAATTCAAATTCTATTACGTTTTATTGGACACATTTGTATGTGATGAATTGCACAGATTTAGATGAAGCTGTAAAATAACAATTCTGTGAGGTACAACCAACCAAGCTTCTCTCTTCAGAAGAAGTTCCTTTTTGATTTCTAGATGACTAGCAAATTTGCAATTGGTACCGGTGGTATATTCATATTTGTTTTTCAAACTGGCACCAAGTTTTCAACTGCCGCTGTTGTTCATTTTCCGTTTAAATTTTTAGGCAGGTTGGTATGCAAAATGGCAGTTGGGAAGGAAAATACACCGTTCAAATGGCAGTGAAATCTACAGCAACATGAAAGGGACGGCTGAGTTAGATGTTTGTGAAATATGCCTTCAATTTGTGACTGGCAGGTATTACAGTACATATCTGTACAGCAGACATCAATATCTGTCAGTGGGAATGGCACTCAGCTATCATTTACCTGTGGTGAGGATTCATGTCATACTTTGTGGTGTCTTCTCTCATGGGCTTCACTGCTTTTAGAAGGGCATAGACAACTGATGATATCTCTAGTGATTGAGCTGGGACTTCTGAGGGAAAAATCAGGGCATCAAAATCGATACATGAACTTTTATTAACACTAATGAGTAAGTAAAAGTCAGGCTGATTTACGATGAGTCTTCACTTATACATGGGTTTCATGAATAATCTTGTCATTAGCTTCCGTCAGAAAAACTCTGTTGTAGACTCTGATACACTTCACGGTTGTTTTTGATACTTCTGTTACGTCGCTGCGATAAGCTCATTATCGTCTGGTTTCCCCTGTGGTCTGACTCCCTTGCTTGCCGCGTTAATTGCCTTCTTCTCGCCACCGTTGGCTGATTTATAACAGGATGAACTTTTATCTCCTACTCCCGTACAGCCTACATTACCCACACCTGTGTGACACTGCAAGGTGCGTGATTAAGATAAAACCCTCCAGCATCACCTAACACTAGTTAAGTTATATCCCTACCATCCACATTAATACATCACAATTTCCCTGCTGCAAAGAATGCGAGGATACCAGGAAAAGTGCGGTAGCCTGTCATCAAATCGAAATTAGATTATGATTACAGAAATGCAAGCTTTATGGCAGGAAGTAGGGATAACTACGGCGAGATCACAGCAGAATAATGGAGTGGAAAGTGTATAGTATGTACCACCATTAGCAAGTCATGTCAGTCTGCCACGATGCTAATGTGTTCTGTGTCCTTGTGTCAAAGTCATCTTTATTCCAGGAGAAAGTGGCACAGGAGTAAGACCCATCAATCCCCTCCAGGGTGGCGTTCTGTTGACAGGCTGTTTCTCATCGAGGTCAGAGGCCACCGACAGGAGACTATATCAAGATAGCATAATAGTTGAATGTCAAGGCACCTCAATATTAAACAGAGCAGACTGCTATATGAGAACAGGGCTGTAGCTTTAATCTGCCGTCAGGGATACTCACAGAAAGCCATTTGTCTTGTGGGAAATGGTAAGATTGCAGACATTTGATATGATATGGAGGGAAGTCTGTGACTACGGTAGAATAAGTTATAACCCAGGGGAAACTGAATAACTATGCACCGGTGACACAATGTCTGCATGGTGAAGTTGGTTCGTAAATTTTAAGGTTGTAGATATGACATACCCGGTACACTCTTGTGTTGGTGTATGTTGACATTGTCTGATTTATCCATGCTAATGACATCCCCAAAGCTAAAAGCTATTACATGGCTTGAAAACAAATTCAAAAGCCAGTACTCTCAGTGCATCATTATTGATCCATTATGAGGTTTTCTCGACATTTTCTTGGAAATCTTGGTGTCAATAAGAAAATTGCCACAAGGTCTGCGTCATTGACATCTGTACATGTGGAATGAAGTCGTATCAAGTTAAAAAAATTGGTCCAGTCAAAGTTCAATATAACCTCATAAAATGGTTTAGAAGATAAACTAAACAATTAGAAGTAAACAATTGCAAGACAGTACCTTTCTTCTACATTTTCCTTTTAATTATACAAAATGTAATAGTTTTAGGCATGATATACTTCAAATGTACCACACGGTAATTTCTTACCATAGAATTAGACTGAATTACCTAAATCACTGAGAAAAGAGGCAACTTAAGACATTCAGTCATTAAAGAACCACATCACTGATGATAATGGATCGTCCCTCTTCAATGGGTTTGATTGCATACCTATCCAGGATTGGTCATGCTAGATCCTTTAGCTGTAGGTTAAGCTGTCCTGTTTCAGAGCTAAGGTCTGCATGTTCCTTACATATATTTATAAGTGGGTCAAGGTGAGTTGTTCATGTTGCATTGTATGTCATCTTCTGAATCAATTTTCTTTCTTCCCTTGGCAAGATTCTTTTCATTTGATTTATGAAGTTACTTGTAGATGAATTAAAAATGTAATTGGTTTATGCCACTGTAAACATTTCTTTGACACTCGGTTTTAACATTTTATTTCTTTATCAAAAGCTGAATTCTTGATACTGTACATAAGCAAAGTAACAGTTAAATGAGTTTTGAAGTTAAGGTCACACCAATCTGAGAGTAAGCAGAGGACAGAATGAAAATAGAGGGCTTGGAGGAAACCTTGCATCTGACCATATTCACTCCGTGCATCAAACTGTATTTACCACGGTACTAGCTATAGGTACGGACTTTCCCTCAGACTCGCATGATTTCATGTGGCTTTTTCCTTCCAGCATTGAGTGATTTATAAATCTGAAAACCCAACAAATTGCACTGTTATGGCCTAAGGGTGTTGAAGAAGTTTGCTGTATGCGTCTGTGCGATAATCAAAACAAGTCTCCTTATTATAATATGAGATGAACGTTTTACTTCCTCATTTAGACTATAATGTGTCAGAAAGACAATCGTAGGATAGATTAACGGGTCTATTTAGCAATTACTTTCACAAATGGCAAGAACCAAATTTTTGTATCCCATTTCCCGAGTATTTCCCATCATTTATAATCGTTGACTGCGTTTCCCTGCTCATTTAATGTTTGACAGCTGCCTTAAAGTACTGGTTGTTAAGATGACATACAGCTGGGAAGAACGTAGTATGTATTCCGTTATTGCTCTCCGAGGTGGTCGTGGGTCATTCCGTGAAAGTTATGGAATGCACTTAGACGACCTATTACATACAGACCATGTAATTCTGAAGGTGGTAAACTTTGTCCCATAAAGTCAAATCTGTCTGACAGATGCTGCAGTGCGATGTCCTGAATATCAATGTAAAAATGCCTCAGTTACATGTATTTGTTTGTGTACGACAAAAGATATTCAGACTTACAAAGTGTTAGTGACTGTATGAAATATGATCGTGAGATCTGAACAATGACAGATTTTACCAAAAATCTGTTGAGTATTTGAGGCTGTCACATGAAAATAGAAGTTAATTTTGTAGTGATAATCATCCACCACGCTCCTCCACAGCGTCCTTTCTTTCCCCTAATTAGACCCGGGCCTGGGCATAGCGGGGCGCGTGGGGGCGCATTAGCGTGTGTGCGTTTCTCTGTGTCCTGGGAAAGAGAACGCAGTTTGTGTGCGCAACGCATGCTGGGAAACTCAAACTCCCTCCCGTGGCAAAGTAGGGTCCGTGACATAACTCCCCTCCGAGCGCAATGTAGAGAGGTAATCTTAACACCCTAACAGCGCCAACGATAAGGTACTTTGTAAATCTCTGTTTCTTATAACATAACACACTTGAGCAACATTTACCCCCCAAGATAGCGAACTTTCGTCTTGTTTCAAACGTGTTTAGTTAGAAGAAATAACGGTTAACTACCAGTGTAGAAGGTCGCCCGTTACGTACTGGTGTACACAACTACGCGCGGAGGAACAAGAAAGGCACAAAACAAAACAAAAACGACAGCTGTGAATTCCAGAAATTTTGTTGAGCTTGATCGGCAGTTGATGTGACATAATTCTAAGCCCACGATTTAAACCTATGGCTTCTTCACGGCGCTGGGTACGAGCGTGAGCATCCACTGCAATTGCTGTTGATGATTCTGAAATTGCCAAAAGAAAAGAATTTTACCAGCAGCTTTTAATTTTTGTCATTTTATGCTCTGTTCAGCTAGACCGACAATTTTTTTCTTTAGCATATTAAACTTCTATTTTTCTTTTGAAACATCACACACTTTTATATACTCAGATATTTAGACATGTAATTTCAGATCTGTTGCAAAATTTGATATTGTGTATGTGAAATGTTCCTTAATATTTGGGTAATGGAAATTCTTGGCTCTTAGGTCAGAAATTCATTATCAGCGAACTGCAGGCCTGGCAAAATCAATGTAATATGCAGAAATGAATTGAAGTGAAATACAATTACAGAGGTCTGGTGAAGCTGGCTAAGGTCTGCCATGCACAGCTGTTTGGTAATTACACTCAACTCCATTGAATTCAAATTATAACCGCTACATGTACAACAAATCAACCTGAGTGCAGTACTGCGATAGGTACTGCTACAATATATTCTTGAAGTGGCAGTGTTTGGTAATTACACTCAACTCCAATGCATTCAAATTGTGACTGCTACATGTACAACAAATCAACCTGTGCAGTGCTGTGATAGGTACTGCTACAATAAACTGTAAATGCAGAAATGTTCCCGGTGGTTTTATTTTCGCGTGCAGTTTTCGCGGCGACCATTTCACTGCGAACTTAAAACCACTGCAAACAGTTTTATCCAAAATACTGTAGCAGTATGTGATTATAGCACTGCCGCGAACTTAAAACCACCGCGAACACTCCATTTTCCCCTTAGTAGGAAATAAAAACCATGCGAAATTCAATGCATTTACAGTATTCTTGAAGTTGCGCATGAGGTCTTTACACTACAGATGAATACAGCCACACGGACTTCACACACAGCTTTAAACCTGCCGTTTTTAAAGCTCTAAAAAAATTGATTGTCGAGTTGCGCTTATCTTCCCCTCAATTATGGTAACACTGTTTGTACTTGTTACAGCTTTTCCTGCAGACTTTAAATGCACAGAAGTGCAGAATAAGCCGCTCGGCCTCGTCCACAGACTCTAACTAATCCATCAAACTCACGCATAATCAAATTGAATTGAATTGGAACATGTACATACAAGCAATGAAATAAATGATTTATGTATTTATTCATCAATCATTTCCAGTTTTTCACTGAATGTTTGAGAAGTGACCACAATATGAATCAGCCTTCAGCGCCGATGGAAAGTTTTGAAGATTTGTCAGAAACCACTTTGACTTTACGCAATCACCGTGTGCCTGAACATATAGAGTATGGTCTTGATTGTATTCCTTCCACAATGTAGCCTGGTAACCATACCATCAGGAGCTCCCCGGTATCTCTACAGTGCTGGGAGTGATGCCGGCCTGCCCAGGGGGATTAGCGTGCACGGGATAGTTTTACGGACTTTGGCTTAGATACATGTAGGTCGCTCTTGATAACTCGATATGCCAACTAAAAAGACAGGCTAACAGAAACAGGCTAAAATAGAGAGAGAGAGGGAGAGAGGGAGAAATATGGTTTACTCAATTATATTCAATAGCAGACTGAGCCCGGTGATAGAGAGAGAGAGGGAGAGGGAGAGAGAGAGAGAGAGAGAGAGAGAGAGAGAGAGAGAGAGAGAGAGAGAGAGAGAGAGAGAGAGAGAGAGAGAGAGAGATGGTTCATTCAATTATATTCAATAGCAAACTGGGCGTGGTAGAACACCCCTAAGCCAACCCGTAAAGACTGGCAAATAGGCTATCCACAATGAGGCATGCCGAAAGATATGTACGGGGTGAAGAGGTTGATTGCATCCCGCGCTGTAGTAGAGAAATGTTCAGTCTTCTGAGGGCAGATTGCGAGGACGATGTAATTTTCCTCTCTCGCTGATTACACAGTGAACCACTCTGTGATGGAAGCACAGGAAATAACAGCTTTCAGGGACCGGGAGCTCATGTATGTACTAGATGTAGATTACCTACCAAACGGATCGGAGTCAGTTGCCTGGTTCTAAGGTACTTTTTGTGAAAAGAAGTTAAGAACTTGAGGAAGGCAAAAGCATGAGGGAACGATAAACCATACTGGACCAGATCGATCCTTTAAAAGCCAGATGTACCATTAAAAAATAGCTATTCATGGACAATTATTTAAGGACATTTTTTTATGGGTACAGTAAAAATAAAAGGTAAGGTATTTATTTCTTAGAAGGTCTTCTCATAACATTTGGTCAGAAAGAAACACCGGCCTTACCCATTTAGGTTATGAAGGGGACTGCTTTGAATAGAGGCTGAAATGGGCGGGAAATGGCAATTTAGTCACTACACTACACTGCTGTAGGGTAAAGACAGAAAGACAAGTCAACTAGGCTCAGAAATACATTCCACAACCTCATATCATTGCCAACATTCATTTCTCATTATGTATGCAAATCATGCCCTACTAGTAGTTTGTCCAAATGCTATCAAAAACATAACCTTCTATCTTGTGGCAGGTAATTAGTGTGGTCACTTCAAATCCATCATTACACGATGATTCAAAATTGACGAAGGCCCACCAAGCAGGATACATGCAGTGGAATCACTAGTGGGTTGCTGCAATTAGGGCAAGAGGTCAGCATTTGATCTTCAATCACAATTAAGCCCATTGATTTTTCTAACATCTTAAGTACCTCTTTACCACGAAAGTCTTAAAAGACTTACGTGGTACAGAAGTACATATAAGATGTTAGAGAAATCGATTGGCTCTGATTCTACCATGTGATATTTAAGAAAGGGGCTTGATTTTTAAAAGAATTCCCTTATGATGAAAGGGTTTGAAATAACATTAAGTATTGAGATGAGTGCTGCATGTACTCTAAGTAGTACTAGTACTTGCTTTTCTGAATGAAAAAGGGCAGTTTAAGCGGGTACGCTCGCAAAATCCAAGTACATACAAAGGCAAGCTTAAGTACACTGTTTAGTGACTGCCAAGAATAAAATGTGTGAAACATTGTGAAATAATTAAGTAATTGTTCCTTCCTGTGTAGGACAGTATTGTTGAATTTGTGGATAAAGTAGACATCTAATGCAATTTTGCTTTGCTTTAATCGCTATTTTGATATATTGTATATAACTGTATCTTATGCTGTACACACATGTACATTTACATGGCTATAGCATGACTAGTGTATACCATCAGTTTGAGCTCCACATTCATTCATATCCTGACAGGGAAATCCCAGCCACAGGCAACTTTTATCCAAAAGTACAACCTTCCATCATACGGAATTAACGCAGAGGAATTCACATTCATCTCGTAGGCCGATCTCACATCTGTGTGCCTGAGGCATGTTATTCCGATGTGTACATCAAGTTGTAACAGGACATAATAAAACACCTACATTAACTGCCTCATCCTGTGACAGGGCCTGATTTGGGTTGGATAGATGGGATGATTATCATTAAAGTATAGGCTGCCAGGGGGAAGTGCATGCCTACACGGATCCTAGTGATCGCCTATTCACATGGCAAGAACATCTGAAGGTTATTTGGAGCTACGAGCCTGTACAAACGCGTATGACTTAAAAGATTTAATGATGCGGTTGATTGGTCAATTATACGTACATGTAGCATAGTTGGATACTCTCACCATGAGTATCAAGACCCATAAACGTTGATAAAGCTAAACAATGTGAAATGGACTTGATTTAGCGATGATGAAATCTCTTTTTTGGTAGGTTTCCCTCATTAACAAGCTTCAGGTGTCAAGCACCTGAAAATTGTATATAATTGTAAAAGGAGTAATGTTCGCACTCTGGTTTTATCATTTATATTCACGGGTTTGCAATGACCTCTTCACCACAAACTTAAAACCACCACAAACATTTATGTTCTGCCTTCTGTCCGCCTGCCGCCTTGTTTCAACCACAAACCCTCCATTTTTTCCCTATTGCGAAATTATGTCCCAGCAAACATTTCCCTTCTAAGTTCTAGATTTACAGTATTTCAACAGACATTTTCTGGTAGCGTAAAAGAAGCCCATGTTTTTTTGCATGCCTGTCATGATCGCTAGTCCACCCGTCCCTCCTGATGTGGACAACTGTCCCGTTTCCAGGAGGATGACCCATTCCGTGCTCTTATTGTCCATTCAATTTTCCGGCCAGGTCTCCCACGCTGGGAGATCTGTGTAGTCTACCATTAGCTCTGAAGGGAGCCGCTCCTAATGCTCCAGTTGACGCAAGTTTGTTACAGAGAGCTAAGTAATGGCTATCAGGAGGATTTACCGAGCAGGAACACCCTCATCACAGTGTCGGACCATTAGGTGCACGCAACCTAATGTATCACAGGAGAGGGGGCATTTAGGTCTTTAAAAGCTTCATTAGGACACAAGATAGAGGGTTGAAAGCCGCTCTTTGGAAGCTAATTTGCAATTGCGTTTTGGCAACTACCAAAAAGCCGATCGAAGGCTTTCAATCACTGGTGAGTCTTGGGAAGATGTAAGGTATGACTGAGGGTGATGAGAGAAACAGTGAGCAACTTGAAATGACATTGAGTGACCTACTTTGGTAGTTTACTTGTTTGCTTGTTGTCCTACTCCTAGACTACCACTGATGCACCATTGAATATTTCCTTTAACATTGATCCCTCATCAGCAGTGGGGCCTTTAACTACTCTCAAAAACAAACAAAAAACATGACAAAATAGAGATCCCGACAAAAACGCCTAAAAACACGTCAAAAACCAGCCGGACCCACCCAGAGTACCTTTACCAAAGTTTGAATTTTGTCTCCGACTTCAGAACAGTTGTCCAAGATTTGAGATATTGACTGAAATGAATGATTGACAAAGATTCCAAGCCCATTTTCTTCCAAACTTAAGCTGCTCTGTTTGCAACTTATCTCAACAAAACATCTTTCCTTATAAAACAGTTCACAGTTGGATACTGCAATATCCTAAGTGATGACATTCGGAGCAAATAATTCACGCACATAGGATCCAATTGCTGATGTTATCTCCTCCAGTGGAAGAGAAATTTCATTAAACCTGGCTCAACTGATAATTTACAGTTAATCTAATTTCCTCTTGCAGACTGAATTCTTCCTTAGAAATTGTGTTAAGGGAAGGCAATTACTTGGGATTGCAGACAGGTTTCTTGGCACGTCGAACGCTGCACAAAGACAAGAGAGCTCCAGTCATATCTGATCTCTCTTCATCTGCAAATTACTGCCCACAAACCAGCAGAGATCTGCAAGCTGATGTAGGAAAGTGTACAACATGAGATTGTCCTGATATGAGGCATAAATTTCCGAGGAAGCGCGCAAGCACAAAAGGGTGTTCCTGTGATGTATAATGCACTTATGATGTATACCGCCCATGGCGTATCGCTCGTAGCTCTACTAGCAATACCGGCGCCAACTTCGGAATTCATTAGTGGAAAATTCATTTAGCTGGAACACACTTATCACCATGAGAGCTGTGGAGAGTAAATAATTGATGTGTGATATTCTGGTAGCACATTTAGTATGAAGCAATAACGGCATTAATAAAGGCACTCCCAGGCCATGATGCATGTTGGAGGACATTTGTCACTTTTGGGGACCAACTGATTGAGAAGCTAGTTATACGTGAGTTTTGTCAGGCTACTGGTGGTGGTACCAAAATTGTAGTTGCGGCTGAAACTAAAACTCCTTTAACCAACAAAATTGCAAAACCTGATTGTACACTGACTTCTACTTTAAAGGATTCCAACGATGGGTATGCTGAGAAATGTAAATCTTATTGGCAGTTCAGAAGAGTCCATCTTTTATTAGTTATGGGTTGGTGGTAGTGGCGGCTGAAACCTAACTCGTTAACCATCAAAAATACATTACATAACACTGAAAAATACTTTAAAGAATTCTAAAAAAGTACTAGTATACTGAGAAATGCAATGTCATTCTTATCGGCTGCTTATGGGAAAGACGGTTTAAATCATGATGTAGTGTTTGTATTTCTTCATTTACAAATTTAAAAATTTAAAAATTTACAAGTCACAATAATTTGTATTCAACACAACCATATCTAATTCTAACTTTTTCCCTGAACATTCAGCAAATCACCTCCAGACAGAGGTCCAATACCGGTAGTCTTCTTCTCAGCCTCATTATATTGCGGTGTCTATTCTATAACATAAAAACATGGAGCTCGGATGATATAGCATTGTGAGATCAAGGACATTATATACCCTATATAATGTCCTTGGTGAAATCTAGAAGATTAGAAAAGAATTTCAATCATGTAAACCAGGAGTACATCAATATACGAGAGTTCCAATGCCGAGTTGATCGATGTAAGGTGGCGCCCAATTGAGTGATTTGTTAGTCATGGGTGCGGGATGGGAGTCAGGGCCGAGATGACATCCCAGCATCAGCACCGGATGATGGAGAAGAGCATCTGCAGAGTTCAACAAGCGGGGATAATAACACACCCGGATGATCTGATGGCAGCAACAGGAAAATTGAAGTGCATTTCCCGGCTAGGTGTGATAACATTACTATCAGTGGGGGGCAAGTGTCAGTAGAAAATGTGAGGGCTTGTAATACGTTATATGGAAGGTGATTGCTATATGGAATTCTGCTTGCCAGATGCAGTTATCTCACTTCAGATTGCATTTTGCAAGGTTTCTATATGCTTTGTGCAGTTCCAATTCTTAAATTGATCATATGCATGTGAATTTACTTTGTGATGTTGCAATCAGGAGACTTTCTCTTGATTTGTTGAAATAACTTTACAAAGTTTTTTCAATCAGAATTCAAAGCTCCAAAATAATCTTAGGTTTCTGTTTTTTTAAGAGATGATCTGAAAATAGGAGCATCTTAAAATGTACCATTTTTACTTAAGTAGAATTCTAAAAACCTAGAAAGTATATTGGGTTTGTCACAAATACTTTCAAAAATGCAACTTTGTCATAGGTCCTACAACAAGGTTTTGATGTGATAGAACATGGTAAAGTTTAAAATTGGCCAGTCTGTCAAAGCCAGTAATATCAGCACTGTGCCCTACTCCAGGTAGTGAGGGAGTGGCTTCCCCGTGGCTTTATTGCCTATAAGTCACAGGTGCTGTGTGGCATATCAAGGCATGTGGCTGATTTATATGGATTCCAGCTTCTGGGGGACCTGGGGGCAGACACTTCCCAATATCTTACAGCTCAAACGTGATAAATCAAGGAGCAATATTGTCCATATTTCCAGTGAAAGTCAGTGTAGGTCTGAATTGAGTTGCAGCATGACTGTCTTTCATCTTAAATTGCTGCTGGTATTGATGCACACTTTGGTGGTAACTTCCAGTCTTAAGAGTAATATTTCAAGAGTAACAAAGTCAAGTTTTTTTGGACTTTGATTGGAAGATAATCCCTTCTTCCCATCTTCCATACTCCGGTATTTCCACTTTCTACTGTAGATGCCTGATTCAGAAGAATTAGCTTATTTTAGAGGTAAAAATGATCACAAAATAGTTTTTGGCTGGCTTTTACTGATCCTCTTTTAATTAGTAAACGTAAAATGGTGTTCATTTCTGCCCAACAGTCACACCTTATAATAGCTCTTGTGCAGCTGTGAGTGATAGATAGTGCTGATTAAATATTTTATTTCATGGCAATGCTGCTCGTTGGGAAAAGCAGGAGAGTTATGTAGAGGTCACAGGTGCCATTCAGTACAGTCCATTGCCCACCTGAATATCTCATTTATGCTGGGAAAATGGGACATTATTGCTAGCAGGCCTTTTCAGTGAAAATGTATCTATAGGACGTAATGGCAGTGCACTGCAGAGTGTTTTTCAAGGGCGATTGTTTTCAAAGTTCAAGGTGGGGATGATTGTGAGATTTCTTTTCTAGATTCCCAGTAATGATTTAGATTCATCTTCCTGCTTTTTCCTACTATTCTTTGAAGTGTTCTAGATGGGCTGATTTTTAGAACGAAGAAACAGAAAGCTTGCACATAACAATTTACACTATGGTATATTCTTTCAGAATTTTAAGATTCTTCCAATTTGGCTGGGGATCATCACAAACAGGTGGTGCGTTATTCCAAAGGGTGGTTATACCAGCTATACAGAAACAGAAACACTTACAACTTACAACCTACAAAGAAGACTAGGACACTACTTAAGGCATAAAGTATGGAACACCCCACAATGCTTGTGGAAAATCTCCAACCATGATTTGTAATGAGGTGCAATTAGCAGTCAGTATCACAGGAAAATCTACATTCATCCAATTTACTTTCAGCTTCCCTCCAACTTTGTAGTAGCCTCCAGAGAAAATAGTCCAATTTCAGAACAGATAATGAGATTAGTCGTCCTCAATCATCACATCCAACTGTCTTCCCTCTGTAGGCTGATGATGACGTCTGTCCATCATTCACGCTGACCTCTGGGAGAAAGCCGGACCCCTCAGGGCACGGCGACGTGACCTGTAGGAGGATCACCCCCATTAAGGGGTCGTGCAAACTGGGGAGGGAGATGTTTGAGGGAAAAGATGTGGAGACATGCGAGTCGTGGGGAGAGGCTCGGGACATCTGCAAACTACAGGTGGGCTTTGTTTAGTATGTATGAAGGAAGGACTGAATAGCTTTCAAAAATCTACAGTGATGTGACACAATAAAGAAAAATTTCTGATGTACATCATACATGCAGGTTTTGGCCATGCACAGTGATGTGTTAAGTATTGTAGTTGTTTTTTTTACACAAATGTGTTTATTCTTTTGTACGAGAAGACAGAGAAGATAGCTTGCATCCATAGAGCATCTGTTTTCTATATTCCTTGTCCTTGGTGCTGAATTCTGTTATGCTGTTAAATGTTTAGATATGAAGTTGTTTCATACCATTTTCTGGCAAACCTTTGTCCCTTTTAACTGTGAATTTTTTAATATTTGTTTACCAATTCACAAAATTTACATTTACTTTGAGAGTGTTGTTCAATAGCAAGGTAATGTACTTCTTGTTTGTCTTTACCTCAGGAAATTCAGGGCCCAGATAAATATAGAGTACGCTGCGACCCAAATATGTGCAAGTCTTCCATGGCTCTGGGCACCATCCACCCAAACCTGGGTATCCTGGACTGGCAGGAGTTCTCCACAGTAGACAGGTTACAGCTGGCCATCCGCCGCCTAGCCACTGCCGACTACAGCCAGTACCACTACGGCTTCTGCTACATACGGTGCAGACCCTTCCATAGATATCGAAGAAGAAAACTGTTGCAAGACACACACATTCAGCATCAGCACCCACATAATATTTTAAACCGTAGCTACAGTGATGATATGTATAGAAAGACAAGAAGAACTTTGTTTTCTAAACAAGGTGATGGCACTGCATTTCTAGCATCACCTAGAACTTTGAAGAACAGTAGTGTTCATAGTGTGGTAGGGCAGAAAAGAAGAATATCTATTCCTGTGCAGAACCATAACAGAAGACTTCTCCAGGATGACAGTGTGAACAACAATGTAGATACAGATAACGGGGAGAACCCAAATACTGAGCAAGAGGAAGAGCCAGGAGCTGAGGATGGGAACTTTGGAAACGACTTTTATGAGGGAGGTGATGATGATGATAACTATGAAGATGAACGTTACAATGATGAAGATGACAAAGAGGAATACGACTACTATGATGATGAGCAGCGGTACATAATGCAGCTGATCATTCTCCCTCCACAGATGAAACCAACGGAGAAACCTGTGAACGGGAGCAACAAGATAAACGTAAACATCATTCTGTTAGACTCCCTGTCAAGGCACCACTTCTACAGATCATTACCACAGACCCTATCACAGTTTCACAGCTTAAACAGCGAGAAGAGATCTACTGCAAAGGTTCTCGACTTTGAGCTTGTGCAAGCCATCAGGAGCAGGACGTTTGAGTCCGTACAGGCTCTGTTTGCTGGGGAGATTTTTGAGCCAGACAAGGGTTTTAGTTCTCAGGACATGCCTCCAAAGCCATTAGAGGTAGAGAAGATGTTCATGCCATTCAAGAGGCAAGGGTATGAAACCCTCTGGCTGGAGGACTTGTGTTGGACGTGGGAGTGGGGGCTGGTAAAGAACCTTGCCATGATACAGTTTGGGGAGAGGTACCGGCTTCGGTGGAGATCGTTCAGAGAGGCTGTGCAAAAGGCCGGCATCGATCGGCTGGACGCAACGCTGACCAGCTGTGACATACTGAAGGAGAGCCACCTCCCCGACATGTTCCACGGACCTCCCGCCATCTGCTTCAACGGAAGGTACCAGCACGAGTATCTTCTTACGTACCTCAGGCAGATGCAAGCCAAGATGACACAGCTCAACAGACCTCTACTCAGCTACCTAATGCTGAACACAGCACACGAAGACTCAGGCTTGAGGGTACAAACTCTCGACCAGGCATTTTCAGAGTACGTCCGTTTTGTTGCCGGCCAACAGAACACGTTAACCATCTTATTTGCCGACCACGGAAACTCCTACGGAGACTTTTTGAAGGAGACGTACGAAGGCCAGATAGAGCTGTATCATCCAGCACTCTTCATGATTGTGCCTGACAAGGTTGCTAAGATTCTGGGACAAAAGAAAATGAAGGCCTTAACCTTGAACCAGCACAGATTGGTCAGTTTGCTAGATGCCCACTACACCATTAAATCTCTTCTGCCAAAAAAGGAACAGTTTATGAACCCAGCTCATAGTTCTCTCTACATGTTGAACCAGAACGGTCTGCTGAGTGAAATCCCGCCCAACAGGACGTGTTCCCAGGTACCGCGAATCCTCCCCAACCTGTGTATCTGTGAGGGGTACGACTCGCCCATGAGGAACGACTCCTATCACACGCTGTTTGCAGAGTTTGCTCTGGGGACTCTCAACAATCACATCCTACAGCAGTTTGGAGAAGCCAACCCACAGGCAGTGTCAGGAGTTGGCTCCTGCCAAAGACTGGTGGCACACGGCTTCAAAAATGTGAAGGAACGACATGGAAAGGTGTGTAGAAAGAAGTCCTTTGGTATCAAACTATTTAGTAACGTTACCAGTCTTGCAACTATAACTGTTGGCATTAAATAAGATACTAGTAACCTTGAAAAGGCCACTAATGTCAGACAATTAAGTCTGTCATGGTAGGATTTTAGAACGTGCCGTGCACGTGGGTGAAACGTTTTGACTGTAGCGTTTGAAGAAACTGCCTCACTCTGCAAAAACATTAACTCTTGGATGCTTTAGACAAAGTCAGCACTTCCATCTCTCTCCTCAAGTTTTCAATATCGTTGCTACATGATTGTGCACTTCAGGGACACATACCTGAATGGTTTTCATCCCATCAGAATACCTCGCCATAATCTGTCTTCCAGTCAAAGCTATCTGAAAAGACACTGGGTGCTTACGCAGCCTTCCGTGGGAAAGTGAATTTAGCTCCAACAATAGGATATGGCTGGTTGGCCTCAGCGGCCTGTAAAAGATTCATTCATTTCCTTCCCAACAAGCCATCAGCACAAATTGATGCTCTTTGAACGGTCCAAATTCAGTTACAATTGTATTTGGCGAGAGAGTCAGGCTTTCCTGCCTTCAAACAGATAGCAACATTTGCACATCCAATCAACACTAATCAATACCCTCTCCCGCTAGGTTTTCCTGTAAGTCCTTTCTCAGGAATTCAAGCACTCCCTCCAGAGAGTCAGGAAAGTTAAGCACAGGCTATTGAAAAGGGAGGTCTTTATTACTGGCCGTAAACTCAGATCAATATCTGACGGAGGGATGATCCTGACTTTATTACTACCCAAAGGCAATATGTCTCCTCGCCGCCGCATCCGCGAAATATCAGAGTAGAGTAGACGCTTGCCGAGGACCCAATCTTTGTTTCATGCATGAGAACATTCAACTTGATTCAAGTGAGATGAACGTAAATCCCAGGCGTCCCACAGTCTCTGGGCTGAGGGCTTCTCCCGGGGCCGTTCTGACATTCAAACTGCGCACTAGCCGTGGGAAAAATGCAGAAACGAAGAGCTTTTAGCTACGAAGGGCTCTTGAAGTGGGAACGTGGCTTGCAAAGAAAGCAGATGTGATTTATGTTCATAAGACATCTGGAGAGACACAGCAGGGGGAAAAGGTCTTCTGAGGCAGGGAAAATTTACAAACCAATTGCCTCTGTAATGTCAGTTCTAATTTTGACTTGTGAGTTTTGGTTGTGATGCATCTGTCAGGTTTGCCTGGTATCCTGAATGCCATAAAATACAGTTGATGTATTTTTTTCTTACAATGTCAGTTAATATTATATTCTGAGCTGTTATAGATAAACCATTAGGAAATACATCAGCTACATGTTTTTTGTACCTGCTATATTTGAAGGGTTTTAAATTTGTATTTCCAGCAAGGTACCCTAAGGCCACACCATTTTAATTTCTTGGTTAACGAAATTTAAAAAAAAATGCTAGATTAGAAAATCAACAGGAAAACAGAATCTCAGAGGAAAGTTTGTATTTTGGTGCACACAATTTCAGGAAGTGAACAGAATCAGGTGCAGGTTTTCATCCCAGCCTTCTGTTTTCATGATTTTTTTTTCTAAAATTAAAAAAAATCTGTTGCCTTTTGCAAACATTTTGCTTCTTTGATCGGCAGTATGTTTGAAAATGTAAACCTTTTACGGTTTCAGCCTTCTACTAAAAGGCCATATAAATTTAGTTTCAATTTCAGTTAGTTCTTCAGGCTAGTGTGGCTTCCATCAAATCTCCTTTCACGTTTTATGGTCGTAAACAAGATGAATGGAGTCTGAATCCACCACACAGGATACTAACTAGATGGTACTCAGCGTAAATCTTGTACCAAAGCAAGGCACCATAGGATTTACATGTACTTAAGAAGTTTTAAAAATTTGTTTTTAGAGGGATTGGAATTATTAAGAACTTGGAACTTAAGAAATTGAATCTGGACCAAAACGTTCTGGGTCCTTTCCTAAAATCTACATTTTTCTTACATGAAAATATCCTAACTACTGTAGTCTTTGAAGTCTTTGAACCAAGTCACTAACCAAACAGCAAACCTGCATGCTAGCTTTTTGGAAGCTTTCAGGCAGAATTTCTAAGAAACATATCAGAGTGTATGAAACATATCCAACAACTTGAAGGCAATCAGAGTTGGCACACTGCACCCCCTCACCCACCCTGTTTTGTGACCCTTACGGCCCCACACAAAAATATTATAGCGCTGAGGATGTGTGGCAACGAGCATTTTATGTAACATTACTGTAAATGCCTTTAAGTTTGCAAGGGTTTGAATTTACATAAATGGAGCCGGAGTCTTCATGGTGGTTTTACGTTTGTGGTTGAAACAATGGGGTTGGCAGGCAGAAGACAGAACAAGTATTTTCGCCATGGTTTTAAGTTGGCCATCAAAGAGGTCACCAGGAAAACTGCAAAAATTAAACCACAGCAAAAATTTTAACATTTTTAGAATTGGAAATTGCATTAACACACACAGACAGACAGATGCCATGAGCTACAAGCCCAAAACAGTACTTCACTCCCATGGGGTGAAGTAATTAATGTACATGTACAGCCCAGTCTGATAAAGAACTTGAGTTTTGCCTCTAACAAGCACACAGCTGCTGTTTCCCTGATAGTCATTTACCTCCAATTACCGGCCCCATCTGGAGCTCCAGATTACATGGACCAAACAAACACCACAGCATCCCTGTAAACCATTTGGTGGGATTAACTATTTATGTTCATCCAGCTTAAGCCTCATGTTGGAATCACCATTCTTCATTTTAGTGCCAATAATGTAATTGATTACTAGTGTGCCATCTTTAGGCTTTTTTTTAGTTCTTTTTCAACCATCCATATTTCATTTCACAGTTATCCACTTTAACACATACCCACATATACAGTAGTAACTTTTTAAGGCCCCTGGTCGCCCTTGGGTTGTGTATTTTTACCCCTTTTTAGCTTAGTCCACTAGTACCGTGCCCCCCTCCCCACACTTGGATCGTGTCTGACGCTGTTTACCATCTCTACCGGTGAGACCGTTCCTATTTTACATTCTTTATAGTATATCTTTTCTCATTGTACTCATTTATATTTACCATGTAATTCCCCCCCGGCAGCGTGGCGCTCCTCCTTCCCGAGTAGGAGAGAAACACTGCAGGTCGAGTAGCATGCATGCCTCATGTGTACCATTAATTCTGGGCGCCATTTTGCTAACCATTCACCTCATTGTCTTACTTGTTAGTCCGGAACACTATCCCTCCCCCTTCACTCCAAGGCATGAAGGCATCCCTCACAGCCCTAACCAAATCTTTAACAGTCCATTTCCATTAACTACCTTGCTGGACATCAGACATGCCATCCACCCCTATAAGCTTGCACTTGTCTCTATCTTTATAAACTCTAAGGTTAAACTGGCACCTCATCGCAGACCTAAACTCACCCTTTTCTGTATAGCTCTCATAATACTTCTGTCTGGAGATGTGGAGTTGAATCCGGGACCTAGGGCACCGAAGTACCCCTGCGGCGTATGCCATCAAGCCGTCAGGTGGGAAACGGTCAGTGGCCGGCATGCCATCTGCTGTGACTCATGCGATGTATGGTATCATACTGATTGCATGGGTATGTCAGCACCGGCCTACAATGCCATCAACAACCCTAACGTGTCCTGGATTTGCTGCTCCTGCGGCCTACCCAACTTCAGCTCCAGTCTTTTCAACACTACAGTCTTTGAAACTTCTAATTGTTTTTCCTCTTTCGACACCAGCACCTGTTCCAGTCCAGCAAGATCTATAGGCTCCCCTATCGCTACCTCTTCGCCTATTAGTCACAATGTTACCCAACCACCTCGTGACCGCACACACACCAAACCAGTCAGGACCTGTGTCATCAATTTCCGATCCATCCGTGGCAAGGTACCTGAACTGCATGCTTTCTGCGAAGCTGTGCAACCAGACATTGTTGTTGGCACTGAGACATGGTTGGACTCGTCAGTGGGCAGCAGTGAAGTCTTTCCGGACACGTTCAATGTGTTCAGGAGAGACAGAGCTGGCCGGGGAGGGGGTGTGCTTGTTGCTGTAAAGAACAACATCATTGCAACCCACCACCCTGAACCGGAATGTCCCTGCAAGTTGACGTGGGTCCAGGTCCAGCTGGCTAACAGTAAGTCCATTTACATCGGGGCCTACTATCGCCCCCCAAAGGCTGGTCAGGATGACTTTGCAGCACTAGAAAGATCAGTGCTGCAAATGCGGGCTAATAACAACAATGCCCACATCTGGCTAGCAGGGGACTTCAACTTGCCAGATGCGACCTGGAACCCCGTAGCAAATACCATCGCCCCTAACCCATCCAGTCTCACGAGCAAGTACATCAGCCTTGCCAATGATTGCGGTCTGGAACAAATGGTCTGCGAACCAACTCACACTGTAGGGCAAACTTCGAACACCCTGGATCTGTTTCTCACCACAAATTCCACCTTAGTGGAGAGAGTCAAAATCTTGCCAGGTCTCAGCGATCATGACATCCCGCTGATTGACGTTCAAGTAAAGCCCCAAACATCAAACACGAAAGACCGACTCATATACCTGTGGAGGAAAGCCAACATCGATGCACTCCAGCAGGATATGGTAACATACAGTCGTGAGTTCGCAGACCAAGCACAGCATAATACTGCCTCAGAAAACTGGGAGCTGTTTAAGGCAGCCGTTAGTGGTGCTGCCAATAAGCATGTTCCCAGGAAACGAGTGAGGCCACAATCTAGCAAACCTTGGATAACACCCCAGATTCGCAAAGCATTTCGTAAGCGGTCTGAACTCTTCTCCAAGGCTAGGAGATCCAACTCCCATGAAGCCTGGGCAAAGTTCAAGAGGTGTAGGAAGGGAGTTAAGCAGAGAGTTAGGAAGGCCCATAGGGATTATGTTTCCAACTACCTTGAGACAAACATCGAGGATAATCCCAAGGCCTTTTGGAGCTATGTCAAATCTCTCAGACAGGACTCTACTGGTGCATCGGCCATAAGACACCAGGGGGTGCTAACATCTGACCCCCAGGAAAAGGCTGATGCACTGGGAGCCCAGTTTGAGTCAGTGTTTACCAGGGAGGATAAATCTACCGTTCCTACCCTTGGCGAATCCGTAGTTCCAACTATCCCCTCCCTTAACATCTCAGTGGAGGGGGTAGCCAAACAGCTCTCTAGTCTTAATCCCAGCAAGTCCACAGGGCCAGACGGAATACCACCTCGCCTCCTGAAAACTGTTGCCGAGCAAATTGCGCCAATACTACAGACAATATTCTCCCAATCAATATCTACGGGAGACGTACCTGAGGATTGGAGAACAGCTAACATCGCTCCAATCTTCAAAAAGGGTGACAGAACAATGCCTTCCAACTATAGGCCGGTGTCTTTGACATCGGTCTGTGGCAAAGTGCTTGAACACATCGTGCACAGCCACATGATGAAACATCTTGACACTCATGGCGTTCTGTCCCCGGCGCAGCACGGTTTCAGGAAGGGTCTGTCCTGTGAGAGCCAGCTGGTACTCACCCTCCAAGACTTGGCCAACAATCTTGACCATAACAAACAGGTCGATGTCGCGGTGCTTGACTTTAGCAAGGCATTCGACACCGTGCCCCACGAGCGGCTGCTAAGCAAGCTCGAGCACTACGGCATTTCTGACCTTCTTCAGTCTTGGTTTAGGGCCTTCCTAACAGAGAGAACCCAGAGGGTTGTCTTTGACGGCGGAACATCTAAAGCTGTCAGGGTCACCTCTGGAGTCCCTCAGGGTACAGTGTTAGGCCCTTTGCTCTTTCTACTGTACATTAACGACCTCCCCAGTTCCGTAGATTCACACGTTCGATTATTTGCTGACGATTGCTTGATTTATCGAACTATCAGCACGCCTTCTGACGCACAAGGTCTACAGTCTGATCTTGATGCACTAACAGATTGGCAAAATCGTTGGCTTATGTCGTTCAATCCCTCTAAATGCCACATCCTCCATATCACCCGTAAAAAGCACCCCATCCTAACTCAGTACTCCCTAAGTGGAGAAGCCCTCACCGGTGTCAAGTCCCACCCCTATCTTGGAGTACAACTGTCCGACGATCTGCGGTGGGACACCCATATCAACTACGCCACTAGCAAAGCCGGCAGGGTACTAGGGGTCATTCGGCGCAATTTGACCCATTGTCCATCTAGGGTCAAGGCCACTTGTTACAAAGCGCTGGTGCGGCCCCACTTGGAATATAGTGCCACCGTCTGGGACCCGTACACCACCAAAGGGATACAGGCGGTGGAGGCCGTCCAGCGCAGGGCCGCCCGAGTGACTCTGAATGACTACCGGCAGACTAGCAGCGTGACACAAATGCTCAATGACCTGCAGTGGACCCTTCTCTCTGAAAGGAGGAGGAACGCCCGTCTCACCTTTTTCTATAAGCTAGTTAATAGCCACATCAATATAAATACAGATAGTCTACTGAAACCAGCTCAGGGGCGCACCCGGGGAAGCCACACGCTCAAATTTCAACCACTTTACGCCCGAACAGACTCATTTAAATATTCTTTTTTCCCTCGCACCATACCCGAGTGGAACGCCCTGCCTGGCGCGGTTGTTACGGCTCCCACCGTTGAGTCTTTCCGCGCCAGGCTGGAGGCCTGCCCGCCTTAGCCTGGGACCTCCTCCCCCCCCTACTTTGCCCCTCGCGGGGTTATCTGGGGGTTTACTAAGTTGAAAAATATGTTCATTTGCACAGTGATAAAACTGAGTGCTCTGTTCCACATTGGTAATACTCTAGGACGTGAGTCCTAAAACCCCAATGCTGCTTATTGTTAATTGTAACAACTATTGCCAACTTTGTCAAGTGAATGTATCTGCTCAAAAATGAACTCAGAATTGTGATCTCAGACAGTGGGAAATATTCAGAACAAAAGACGATCTGGGGTGCTTCTGTTCATGACATTCGTTCACTGTTACGGGCGTATTTGGCTAAGGGCATCAACTTCAATGTATTTATCTGGAATTTCCTCCACATCGGAGAATGTAAGAAAAAATGGAAACTGGCAGTTCATAGCGTGATGGAATATGAAAATGGAACGATTGCATGGGTATCTAGACTGTAGATATAACATTGTATTACATTTGATGCCTATGGTTGAAATATTTATCTTATTTTGATTCTCAACTTTGCATTTTTTTCTGTATTCTTTCAAACCTATAGCTAGGTGGACTCAAATTAGAGATTACTGGTTAAGTCTTAGGAAACATTGGTAAAAGAGCCCACTGAATAGATCACCACTCTAGCCTGATACTGTTGTGATTTATTGAGCCGCTCTGCAAGGTGGACTAATTAGCTTAAGGCACACTTAACGATTGTTATGGCAGCCGGGATTGGCTCTGGGCGTCCAGATGAAGATGAATGGCTCCCCACCTTTGATACTTCTCCCAATACTTGGCCTGTTGTAATGCCATCAATCATGGTCTAAACAAACTAGATTAGATTCAGGATTGGTGTGGAATGATGTGACTCCCATGTTAATTATCTTTCCATAGTTGGAAAAGGTACCGGCAGTTTCATCTATTACAAATTACAACTACTACTAGTATGTAGACTGAAAGACCCTACTTCAAAATATGCTGCTCTTTGTACTAATGAAGCAAACTGTCTAAATCATGACAGGAATAAGATGGTGTTTCTGCCAACTTTGTAAAGTATTCTCTGCAGTCACTTTCATCTTGTAGCTATCAAATGTCATTCATTCACTAGTTGTGTTACTCAAATGTCAGTGCCATCCCAAACACTGAACTGGCATTATGGTAGGTTTCCAGATTTCCCTATAGGGGAATGAATTCAATGTCGTTTGCTCCATTTCTCGTTCCCTTGTCATGTTTCAGTCCTTAATTCCGTACCATCTGTCGCCTTCAGGAAGGTGTGGTCGTGGTGACCCTTGACCTCCATGTCCAGTCAGGTGACAACTCCGGCCAACCAGAGGACATCTTCACCGTGGTGGTGCAGTTTGATGAGAACGAGGACACGGCCATGACTCTCCTGGGCTACGAGCGCGTTTCCAAATACGGGCACTACAGCAAGTGTGCCGACAAAGGCGTAAACGTGAAGTTGTGCGTTTGTTCTCTCAAAAAACCTCTCAAGCCTCCAAACGTCAACAAAGTTCCACGATGGAACCTACACTATCCCATGGTGCTCGGCAGGAAAACCAAGGTGTCCGAGTTAGACAAAGGGTGCCTGTTTGCTCTGTACAGACAGAATGAGTCAGGGGTGTCCTTTGAACTGGCAAACGTGTGCCCGAGTTTTAGCTACACAGTGTGGTTTGACCTGGAGGTGTCCAACATGCACAGGTCAGTGAGAACCTCCCCTAAAAAGGACCTGAAGCCAGGAGATATCCAGTTTACTGTAGTACTGCTACAGACTAGAACTCATCACAGCTGGAGATGGACATACAAGACAAGATACATGAGGAGAGACTATCCATGACTTCCTATATCATGGAAAATATTTCAAGTGTTGATTTTGGGGATTATTTCCTGATCAACCAAGTCTGGAAATTTGAAAGATGTTATTTCTATCTAACGTTATCATAGGTCATAGTGTATTCATTGTTTGACATATATGAGAAATGGTCAGTGTCGCCAACCCAGAGTAATATATCTACGTGTATCTGACTGGACATGTATTGTCATGTGTTAGAAAATCTCAGTCTATTTTTAAAGATTTTCCCCCATAGTACAGGTTGAGGTACAAAATGTGTACTAACAGCTTTCACTCAATACTACATATAATTCATAACAGACCTAAAATATCAATTTCTTAATCAAGGTAGAATCTAAATGTTGACATCTAATTTCTCTGAAAGATTGTCATCTTGTCCCAGTTGTATTTGATTTGTAAATCTTAAGTCCACTGTATTTTTTGTTAGATTATGATTTGGATAACTCATCACAGTATCAACCACAGAATGTTCTAACACAGTGTGAGATCTAGAAGTCCATGTTTGAGTGTACAAGGGTGCAATCTGTAGTTATGTCAGGTAACTTGTACAGTGCAGTGTAACTTGTGAGGGTTAGACATAGCTTTGTTCTATGATGCCAACGATATGGAATCACAATGTTTTCCTCTTGTTTGCCATAAATATTTGTGTTTATCGTTGAATGAATAAAGCAGTTGCTCATCTTCTAATTGTCATCAGGATGCCATGAAATTTCAGTGTTGAAAAATGTGCCGGCCAATGTAAACATGATAAGTGGTTGTTGTTGTTAGAGATATCAGAAACTACCACAACACAATTCTTATGCTACCTGAATGAATTCTATGTGTTTCCTACCATGTATGAAATGTGTACCCAGGTAGTATATAGGATAGGGCTAATTGTGTACTGTCAAAATTGTGTAACCTAGATTTTAGATATGAATAGCTATGTTGGTATCAGGGACAAAGGCAAGATTTTAATTTTTAGAATTATTCATATTTTGCGTCGTAAGAAGCCTGGTGCTGCTATGTAACATTTTGATGGGATATCTTACCAGACAATGGAATACATTCCACACCTTACATCGGACTTACTCCCTTTGTTGTTGTTTTTCGTCCAAACTTGTGTCCTTATGAGTGAACTCTTTCGTGGAGGAGTTCGTAGGTACTAGCAGTTAATTTCAAGACATTTCGATTTATTGCAACACAGACACAAATTTGGATGTCACAGAGAAATAAAAGTTTCATGGCATATCTGTGAAACAAAATCTGATGATTGAACGTTCATTTCCTCACAATAAAAGCCATCTAACTATTGTAAATTCACTATTGTCTTTAGGTTGAATTGTGTGTACCTCCAGCGAGGTTTAAGTAGATAAAATTAACGTGTGTGGAGGGGGTGAGCAAAGCTACACTGAAAGTAGAATTGTAATCTTGAACCACAATCTGTATGAAAACCAAGTTGGCTTGGCAGGGTAGGGTTAACAAGCCAACCTATTTTATTACCTATTCTTCCCTTGGGAATATTGGGTGATCCCGAAATCATTGACCATGTCGAAACTGATAGCCGATCTCTTCTGTAGCTGGCTTTCTTCACACGTTACAGAATTAAGGTTAGAGCTTCCGACCCGTACACTATACGATACCCATCTCAATTACCTCAGTTTTATCTTTTATCGCTGCATACTTAACCCTCCACGCTGGGGGCAGTTAAATTATCTAGCCGGAGCTGCGCTGGTTTCTAAGGCGTGTTTCGGTGGCTTGAGCAACAAAGGCCAACCCACCTGTCTGGGGTAGTTAGGATTACCTACCAAAACAACACCGCATTCAAATAGATCGGCTCACAAAGTGACGCGGAGACCCTACACAAAAGGGGAAGGAAAACAATATGCGTGCCGGGTCCGTAACTATCAATGAACCAGGTGAGTCGGCAGGGCACCCCCTCTGAGCCGCCGGGAAACATCGCCAAGGAGTTATATTTATGAGCAGGACCGCTCCGTTAGCGAGAACGTGTACCCACAACTGAAGGACAAGACCAGGACCTATAGCACATGCCGTGAGGGTTGCCGTCTCCAAGCTTGGTGTTGCCAGGTATGTTTAGGTATCAATGAATGAATGCACTGGCACTACATTTTCTACGACCTGAATACAAGAAAAGACGTTTCTAGATACGTATTCCATTCAAAAGATTGGACCATGGGGACTTTCGTTGCCGCATGCTTGATATCAGATAATAACGATATAGTACTCGGGGGACCCGTTATCTTGTTTGGGACAATTATGTCTACCAGGGACGTAACTTTCATGTTAATCAAAGGCGTTGTTTATATTTAGATATATGGTTATAACAAACAGTAAACTTTAGTCAGTTCGACCATGGAAATTATACACTTCTTGGTACGACTAAGCAGCAGATTCCAAGGACATGCAGCTTGTTGTGTCTTAACTACCGGGGCGCGTCTCGTTGGAATGCTAGGCAGATATAGCGGTACTTTATATGATGGACTGTAGATGGTGCAAGGAGATCGTTCTTATAACTCCTCCCGCATAGCAATTATCGATGTTCTAAAGGCCGAGTCTGTCAAGATCCAATGCAACTCTAAATGGTTCGCCCTAAAGCGTGGTACTGCATGCGGTATTTTCGCCTGATTACAACCCCCATTGGACACAGCAAGTAATGACCACCTGTCCAGAACACATTGATCTCACAACCGAAGAAGGGTAAAGTCGGAGGTGATAGACTTTGGAGGCAACATCCCTTTTCGATTTTTTCCAAGCGTAATTGCACACAATTTCCCCCGGCGTACGCTTTCACTTGATCCTTCGTCAAGTCGTAGATAAATTTCCCATCTCGTTAACTACGTTTCCGGCATTTCTATAAAGTTAACGGGCCTCACGATTCTTGTGCGGAAATTCAGAGATTATTCTACAGTTAGTGGGTTTGAAGTATGACCAAAAGCTGTGCAGAATTTTGATTCAAGAAATGGTTGTGTGTGCTGTGTACTATATATGGCCGACCTGTATTGCAGACGACACTCTATACCCTCGCCGGTAACCAGGTAACGGGCCTATCGCGTGCCGCCGGCCGTGGACAGGTAAAACATGGGGCCTGGACACGCTAGTCGCCACTGAATGCAGGGCAACCTGCCACATGAAGAAAAGCCCTGTCATTTGCCATGAAGGAATTTGCGTGACTCGTCAAAATCTGCCGCCTGGGAAATTTCTCAGTCTAGTTTATACTTGTAAACCGTCTCAAGGAATATATTGAGGTCTTGAGGAACTATAGCTAGCGTCGGTTTCTAAGTCACAAATGCTTAAGTTACGTTATCAAATAACAAAGACTTACACTATATCTCCTCCCTCTTTGTACAGGTACAAATATGTTTTGTCTAGTTACACAAATATTTTGGTTTAAAGATCGCCCCATACTTTACCCACCGTTCCATAATCCAGTAGCAATAACATTCCTGTTCAGTCTAGAAACTGTCTACCCAACGATACCAACCACTAAGCCTCCAGTTTGGATAGAATGCATGCATGATATGTTTCCGTACACAGGAAAATATACACTGAGAAGACACGTGTATTTAAGTATTGAATCAACGAAAAAATCTATCTAAACTTTGCGTCAGGGGCAACTTGCATAGCTATGACTAACAGAGCATAAAACATGCTGTTCCGCAGAACATGAACATTTTAGGAGATCGAAGGTAAGAGAGAGTTATGTGTGTGTGAAAACTCATCTTTAGCAACACCCTTGAAGATTTTGTGAATTATTCCCCCGTGCAAAAATTCCCAAATCTCACGTTCCATCTTTTAAGTTTGGATGTTACCTAAATCTATGGGTGCAAATAATTATATTCTTACTAAATATCCTCTGTAGAAGGGACATTAATTGAGTCGTTTGAAAGTGGAGGACTGTATCAACAATTAGACCTAAGCTCAATTTCAGCTTACTGAATGGAAAGCTCGTATAAGAAAACAGTTTGCCGTGATTTATTAGCAGTCTTTGATTATTATTGTACCATAAAACACCGCCTCGGTACCAGTGTACACTGGGGCACCGGGTATAGAGTAAATGCCAGCCTGATAAAGCGTTGGATTTAGTTAAAGCAAACATTGTTTTCTGTAAAGCACACGTCGTTCTTTGTTAGTGATCTGGTACTAGCTGACACGACTATATTAAAGCTGCTGGCACAACAGTATTTATCTTCACCAAGCGCGAACATTTGGACGTGATAACTCTATGTCTACTGCATTGACGATACAAATGCCTTAGTGTTAAACTTTGTCTCTTTATCAGCACGAATGGCGGACATAACAGATTTCCTTAGTATATTGGGTGGAAGATACATTGTAGAAACACTTATGCAACAACCAGCGCATGTGCAATGGGACGTCTCCGAAAGATCCATGACATCCATGGTGCCTTTGATCAGGGGATTTTTGTCAGTGTCAAGATCAAGATCAAGATGTCACATTCGTTAAGACGACCTTATTTGTTTCACTCCACAGGGGCGGTGTAAAAGTGTCATCTGAAGGGCACAGCCATGTTTCTGGAGGTCAACGAGAACAAAATGAGGGTGTCCAGCAACCATCTGGGCGGACTGGCCCCTCAGCTCAAGCGGTACAGGAGGTACGGTATATCTAGCTTCTTCTTCTTACACATCATATTGACAAAACAAGGCATATGCATTGGTCGAATTTCATGAATATGACAATAAGCACCACTTGGGGACACTCATGTGTGATATTGCATCTTTCCCCCAAAAAAGTACAACGAGTGACGTCAGTCCCAACTTGTATCGCCCGCACGAACAGTGCCTTTAGATGTTAATTGTAAGATATGTAATGTGTAGAATGTAGATACACATGGTAATTTATTAAATGATTGAATGAATGAATGTATGAAACGACCAAACGAACCTTGGTGGTGGATACAGTAATTTGAGGCATAATCAATGTAAAAATAAAGCATTTGCTTGATGGTATTCCCACCTTCTTTTCACCAAAGCAAACGAGAGTAACTTCAATGTTATCTTTTTCCCTTTCCATCCTCAGCCAGCCTACCAAGCCGCTTGACTTGACCCTGAAGCCTAGCGAGACGCTGCCCTCCCACATCGCTACTCTGGAGTATTTCAACAGGAAGAACCTGCACAGTGTGGAGACGGAGGTTCACAACCCGCTACCTTCTCAGGACAGTCAGTATTGTCAACATTACGGTCAATACGATAACGCTATGTCTTACTGTCAGTCTTGTCTTTTCAACGTGGAAAATTGATGCTGGCGATGCAATTTTACATATTACTAAGGTCTGTAGTTTCAAACATAGGACTACAGAACCTCTTTGCATGCTGTCCTATCCCTAAGAGTGTTGTTAGGCCTGAATTTATTTTGTTTCCCCTTTTCAATGAACACGCTGAAAGCTTCCTTTACGTCAGTTCCAACGATTCTCTGTAATACCTTTGGTTGGTTTGTTTGAACCCACGAGACGATCAAATTGGCATGCAAGCACTTCTTTTCATTGAGGTCATGAGCGAAGGGTCAGATAAAATATCACGATATACAAATTACATAATTTAAGTCCTAATAACTCTATCAACATATACCATCTACATATATATGGCACAAAACATATAACGAAAGCTGGTCCATGGTCCGTTCACTATCATTCACTCTCACCGATACAGCTATCAACGAAGAGACTGCGCTCATCGAGTGGAACACCAAGCCATGGCACTACGGAGTGACGTTAGCTCACTTCTCTTACGCAGACGAACCAACTTCCCACGGCTCCCGTCTGCTACCGCCTTCAACGAAAGCCCCTGAAAAATTGTCCGAAACTGACAAGAAAACGCCATCTACGGATGACACTTTGCAAACTAAGGCACTGGAAGATGATAGAGACATACCTTCCTCTGAAGGGAGGAGCAAAGAGGAAATTGTTGCATCTGCTACAAAAAGATCCTTTGGAATGGCGGTAAGGGACGTGAAGTTTGCCACGACGCCCAAGCTGATCTGCAAGGTTCTTCAGGCCAACCAAGTCATGTTCTTTCAGGACGATTTCGCAGAAGCCGCCATGGAAATGGAAAGAAAGTCGCGAGGAGCGTAGGTAGGGAACGAGACTGAAGGGCAAGAGGAACGGGGACGAGAGCTAGAGCTACTATGAACAGAAAATTCGGAAAAGATATTTTGAACATGAATCCGTTTAGGGGCTCAAACACTTATTGTACTGACATAAGCATAATTAGATAGTTTAGGGCGGAATAGACGAAAGCCCGTTCCAATAAAGTGAATGCAAATTGAAAGAAATCATCATGCTTTACAAGAGATCATTGCACATACAGGAGACAGTTATCATGTTCAGACTTTATTCACTTTGTCTAAAATCCTAGTAAGGAACTTACATGCTACTGTACTTCCTAAATCAGCTCCGAAGGGTGAATATGTGCACTGCATCTAAATGGTACATAGAATTTGAATATAGCAGCACACCCTTAAATATGGATTTAACTTCTTCATCACAAATTATAAAATCGTGTATAGCTCTCTTAGGACCCATTCAAAGCTCCATATCTGTTATACACACATATACATCATTGTTTCATACCTAATATTTACTACTTATGGACATTTCCATTCAATGCCTCTCATAAAGATGTTGATCAATAACATGTATACTTCGAATTGAAAATAGGCATAAAATAGATTTTGACTAAATTAAACATTGATTTGCCTTCAAAACATACTCAGTCTTGTAGCTATAGACCCACAGAACTACACTGTAATTCAATCCACATATATATGCGACAGCATATCAATCAAACAATGGAGTGATAAAACAACTTGAATGCTGCAACTAGAGTTGTAAAATTGCACTGACCAACAGTGACCAGTAAATGTATATTATATTCATGTATTATATTCTCTGTGGTGCTTTATTGCTTTTACAGCTACAATTATATTCATTGAGGACAACAATGAATAAAAAAAGCTGCCTGGAACAAATACATGTCTCTTTCATTGCACTATTATAGTAATTCATGTACTTCTAACCTAAGATCTAGAATCACAACAAGCTACCTTAACTGAGTATCACCTAAACAGCTCCAGTTTCAAACTAGTTAACCTTACCTTTCTGTCCACATATCTTAGCACAAGAATCAGTCTACTTTTATTGCCAGTCATACTGTAGAGCTGCTCTTAGTATTTGAAGACTGTCAAATAGGCAGCCCTACTTATAACTTAATTACTTATGTTTGAAACCTGCAAATAGGACATTTCTAAACTATGTTTCACTGGAGTAGTAACCTGAAACCAATTTTTCTACCAATCCTTAACAAAATTTCCACAACCATGCAAAACAGCTCCAGGGTATATGCATTGTAACTGTAAGCACTTCTCCAAGATATATTCCATTGTTACCCCGTTCACACCACTGCCACTGTGCAGGCGCTAACTACTGTTGGCAGTCGACTTGTTCCACAGTGGTGGACTTGACCGTGGGGTTCCGGATGGAGTAGGGGAACTTGTCCAGTCCTGGCCAGTGGCAGGCAGCACCTGTAGGTGGGGAACATACAGTCATGCTTTAGTAGAATCGATCTAGACAACTGTGGCTTCAAAATTATGTTTTTCCTGCTATTCATTCAAGTTTTATCTCAAGGTTTTGTTTTTCCCAACAATCTGACTAGCTGTGATCTACAGACATGTAGAATGACAAAACACTGGGTTGAGAGATAGTTAATTGATAGTTTGAATTGAGATCACAGCTAGACAGATTGTTGGGAAAAACAAAACCTTGAGACAACACTTGAATGAATAGCAGGAAAAACATAATTTTGAAGCCACATTTGTCTAGAAACCAGATTTTAGGAAAAGAAGGAAATATAGAAGTGAGGGACCTACCATACTCTCCCTTGATGTTGGCACACACCAGAGCACCGTGGTAGTCTGGGTATTTCTTGCCTATTCTGCTCAGGGCCAGCTGGCAAGCCTTTTCAGGGGCCATCCCGCCCCGCATGTACTCCACTGCTTGGTAACTGTGGAAAGGTAAACAGCTTTATTAAAAAAAAGTTAATCAATACATCACCATGGTACATGTTCTGTGATTGGAGATTGAGTCCATAACTACATTATTTATAAACTGGTACAAAAATTTTCACAAGCAAATTCATCCGTGATTTAATAGAGCACACAGCGTTCATCTTACAAATCTAGCTTGTGATACATTTATTTCTAGGGCTTGTATGGTGATAGGAAATTACTATTTTAAAAAAAATTCATTTTCTATGTACATGTACTGTATTACAACAGCATGCAATATTTACAAAACCTGAAAGGTGGCGCTTTTGAATAATACTCTATTCCATCCATGGCAGATGTAAATGTAGTATACCTGGGTAGGAATCTCATGGTGATGTCACCGTCACCCGTCCCCGCTGCCCCTCCAACTTCACTGTCAACGTACACTCCTGCTCCTGCAATGGGAGCGTCCCCCACTCGACTGTATAGAACAACAACAAAGTGTTTTGTTACACCATGTTCAATTTAAATTACAATCTGGAACTTGCCAAGCTGACAAGGAAAGAAACTCAGATATGCAGTTTACTTCATGGCTTCAATAGTTCAAACAGTTTATAATTGAAACTACCAAAGGCAGGTAAAACTTTTTTGTGTAGAGCTCCTAACTTAACAATGTTTAATGTTTAAGTTTGAGAAAGGTAAAAATTTGCATAATGTCTACATAAAAGTGTCAAAGGAGGACTATGAGAAACCTTCTTTACCCTGGTACTTTGTGAAGGGCTCCATTAGTAGAGGATCCTCCTGCTGTTGTATTGGCACCAATCACTATCATCCCTACAGGGTAAACATGGCATAGTGTTCATCAGGCACTCAACATTTCTTCTCGCCATGCAAAAAAGTTTGAGAAGTCTAAAATGGAGCACTCAAATATTTCATAACATTCTCTACTAGTATTGTACAATCTTTATGAACAGGACCCAACCCTCTCAAAAGGCCCATTCAGTCACTCATATCTCCTCATAACCCCCATATGGTATGTGAGCTGCCAATAATTGAATTACAGACTTTCCCACATGCTCTAATGACTTTAGAATTAGACTGAAGTGTGAGGCCTCAAGGACTCTTAACTGTGAGGCGGGATTGAAGACTTTTAGAAATTCAGTTATTTTTGTGCTGATGTATCTGATATATTTTCCCTTGTATAATTTGGTCACTCACAGAGTTCTGTTATGAATGTCTCATAATTTTTCTTTGATTTTCCTGAATTTGTGATAGGAAAAAAATCATTTACTGTTTTGTGTTGACTTAAACCATGCTGCATTACAATTGTAAGTAGATGTATAGACCAACATTTTCCTGTGCTATATCAAAAGTGGAGTAAGAGAAGAGGCTAAAACTTGTAAAAGCATGAAATCCTACCGATAGTGTCATGGTCAAATTCATCAGAGTGAGGGCTGTAGCGTGGAATTTCCTTCCAGTCAGCAGGGTTGAGAGGCTTGTAGGGGCCACATGACTTACTGGGGTCTGGAGACACATTCTGAAAAATAAGGACATGGTCAGGAATATCTTACAGACTGAGAGAAACGAGTTCTAGTACTGAGATTATTACACCTTCTCAGACATTCTTTCAAAACTTTACAGCTCAAAGAAAAGTGACTACAAGCAGCCTGAAAATTGATACCCTTACCAGTTGCCATGTTAACAAACAAGTCTCTTTGTTCACAGGAAACCACATTTGCTCGTATCAAGGAGGAAACCTCCTGGCTCGTATAAAGCCCTTTGTACACTGCTGACTTGTTTATGTAAATAGGACTTTGTGACAGATTATATCTTTTATCCTTATCTATCAATATACATGTATATTCAGGATATTTCATTAAATGGCAGTGAAATGTAACAAAGCAAACGCCTTGGTAAAAGTCAAACTTTGAGCCAGAAATTGTTGTTGGAAATCTGTACCTTTCTGTAGTTAGGTTGACATTTCTTGTTGCTCCAAGCTATCCACTGTTCAATGGACCTGTGTGTGTGCAGGTCTGTCTCTGTGAAGCCCATCTCAACTGCAAATGCTGAAGCTAGAATAGAGTGATGGAAAAGTTAACGTGTCTTCCTGATATAGTGGTAGTGTTCCAAGGCATATACTGACACAGTGACAGCAATCTAGAGACACACTTCATTTCTAGCTATTTCACATGCTGTATTGAAAAATATAGTCTACTTAGTGAATGTTAATAGTACACAATCGAACAGCTAATGTCAGGTCTACGATGTATCCAGGCTAAAAGAAAATAATAATGAAAATTACCAACACTAGTATGTCAGTTAGTCAATCATAAAGTAACTTGGAGACAGGAAGACAAAATGCATGGTTGGAATTGTTACTAGTACTAGTACCTTGCTCCCCCACAAGCATGGTGTGGGTGGTATGTTCCATGACGTTGCGGGCGACAGAGATGGCATTCTTCACTCTCCGTAGATCAGCGACTGCTCCAACATCAAGGGTTGTCCTGAGTTAGGATGTCATTTTGAAAATAGTTTTTGGAATATGTAGCATCAAACAACTTCTCTTGTACAAGTACCACTATCTTTGTGCTTGAGAAATCACTCATTTTGCCCTTAGAAAATTTCTTGCCAGCTAGCTTGATATCAGAATGAACAATAAATACATGAATCTGTGGTAAACAAATTTGATTGCTATCGTCTTCCTCACCCATCCATGATCAGAGCATCTAATGTTGTCTCCCCGTGTTCATCAGGGCTAGGGGGTAAGAAGGAGTCAAAGTTAAAGTTAGTTGATTGAAAGAGGATACAAATTTATGTCAAATAGTTCTCTTAATTTATATCATAACAAATAGGCCTTCCTTTTTACCGTCACATTTAATTTGGACAAATGTCAATCAGGGACAGATAAAACATCTAAGTACTTGTAAATCTTTAAACATTTGCGTTGGTTTGGTTTTTGCTGTGACTCCTCCACTGCAAATTCATGACAATGGGAATATGTGTTTCTTATGTATTATTGTTTCACCCGAGAACACAAATCTTATGAAAACACCCTATCCCCTTCTATTGCAAAATCAAGTCTAGCTTGATTGAATCGCATTTAAATTGTAGGCGGCATTAGGGGCTGCCTGTAGCCGATCAGCCCCTATTAGGATAGAGGGGCCAATTTAAAGTCCCAGACAGTGGAAGTTTGCATACATAGATTAAATCAAGTCATCCGATTAAAGGAGGATAAAAGTTTATGTAAAAGCCTGTGTCAGTACTACCCTGGGAGTCCAGGCACCGTAATCGGATCCCCGCACGCGCGCCCAAGCTTTCACGGCCCACCCTCCCGCTGCCCCCCGAAGACTGACCCCGCCCCACTCTCCGCTCAGACCCAAACTCCGCTATCCGATTACTCCGCTATCCGATTACCGGCCTGGTGCCACGTCTCTTGCTGTCAGTTTCTAGCACAGCTCCTGTGTTGGAAAGTTCTTCGCGCTATTGGCCTGCCGGTAATCCCCGCACAGCGGGACGCCACGTGTTGATTGGGCGCATTTCTGTGGGCTTCTGTAGGCGAGGTCACTAGAGGCCACTGGAGAAAATTCCCACAATCCTGTGTGCCTCTGTTGTTACTGTGAGACAAAATGGCGACCGGTGGCATGTCGGCCATAAGAGATGCCGCATCTCGTGCTATTTTGGGTTTTCCTACAGTGGAAAGCCTCACGGAAAGCCAGTACACGGCACTGGAGTCGTTTCTGAGTGGAAAGGACACCGTTACGTTACTTCCAACGGGTTCTGGCAAGTCCCTTATCTACCAGATCGCACCGATTGTAGCGGGCATAATGGCGTCTCAACAAAATGCACCAGCTTTGCTTGCGGGTGTCAAGAAGCCTATCCTGATCGTGGTGTCCCCTCTTGCAGCCCTGATCAGGGACCAGGTCGAAGAAGCCAATGCAATGGGGATTTCTGCTATCTCCTTGTATAGGTTTTATTTCAACATGTCAGAAATGTAATGAAATGCAATGTGAATATCAAACAGTGATGAAAGCTTTAGAGATCGCAGCGCCGCTTCTCTCGCCCACCCAGCGTATATTTACTTGACGCTGTTTGTCGGTTCCCGCCAAATTTCCACGTACGCCTGTTTTAGCGGAAGCGGAAATACAACACAAGCCCCTTGCGTAAGATGACGATCTGTGGTTCATGAATATTAAAACAGGCAGGGGCTGATTCGCTATCGTCGCAGGGCGGACGACCAATCCTGCCACCGTGCAAGCGGCTTCCAGCTGTGCGCGCGGCCATAAATCATAAGCATTTCTCCACCTCTGTGGACGGCCAAAGATAGACGTGGCGCCAGGCTCCGTGTATGGCTAGCAGACCTTGGGTTTACAGCGGAGAGTGGGGCGGGGTCGGTCTTCGGGGGACAGCGGGAGGGTGGGCCGGGAAAGCTTGGGCGCGCGCGCGTTGCTTGGTGGCTAGCCGATATACGGTGCCTGGCCCCCAGGGTATGTCAGTACCTGCCTCCATACCCGACCGTGAAGTCACACTGTTGTGCCTCACACTCAGTACAGCCTTTCTCCACTGCATCCAGTACTGATCCACCATTCCTCAGGGCAGTCCAGGCTGTGCAACACACAAAACAACAAGAGGCTTCAAAACACTGTAAAATTCCAACAGTTTTTGGCTCGTGTTATAATGAATCATTCATATACGTATATATATAACATCATAATATATGTAACGGTTATATATCATTTTACTCTGATCATCAGAGTCTGATGGTCCTCTCAGCTCCAATATCATTATTTTCATCAATTTTGTTGCAAGTGCTCTAGTGTTATTGTAAGCGTAGATGTGTGTGTTAATAGGTTTAGTAAGGTAAAGTCTTTTAAGTGAACTTTGTAATAATTACGACTCCAGGAAGATTAGTGAAGTATGTACTGACTGTCACTAATAGAGATCTTTCAAAAAATAATAAATCAAGTCAAACCATAATTGAGTAATGAATTTGCATGTAATAAGGACATTCATTTCACATGGCCGTGGAAACCTTATCTAACAGCAGGACCTAAACTGCTTGCTGATCCTTTGCTCCTGTCAATATCACTTCCTATACAAATTCAACTTAAAATTCTTGCATCATGCTCCCAACGTCCCAAGCAAAGAGTGTAACGTTACATCAACTTAAACCAGTCACGTATACCTGACGACTACGTAGACACTAAGAAATTCATATGTACATGGGCCTCCTCTCCCGAAAGGATATCGATCGGACATGCATACAATACCGGTGAAATATCACTTGTACGGCGTACAACACTGCACTTTCTGATTAGATACACTTGGCAGCTTGGTACAGCTAAAAAATTATGAGACAGCCCCCCTCCCCCATTGACCTTTAACGTTTCTCCTCTAGGTTTTCACACTGTACATTGACACCATACCTTTCTCTGTGGCGTTCGTGAAACCCCAGGTGTTGATGACCAGCGGGACGAAGGTTTTCTGGCCCCGACTTTGTCCGATACAAGCAGTAAGACATGTCACGAGCAACAAAATGCACTTTCGCGCCGCCATTGGGCCGTTCCAAAAAATAAAAATGGATGGGGGGTTGAAGAGCCGGATTTTGGATTTTATTTCTAGGGGGGTCAAGCAAAATCTGGATTTTTATTTTGTGGGGGGTGCTCGGGTCTGTACTAAACAGGTAATCACAGTCGAGTCCATTATTTCCAAAATTTGTCTCCCTATTAGGTGCTATAGGCTGAATAATGTGTGCATGGGCATTGTATGTACTTCTTGTATGTATGTACAAAGTTACAGACCACCATACCCTTCTATTGGCGAGAAAATGATATTTCATGAAATTAGTCGGATGAAAATGAAGGGGGGTCAGGGCACGTGGATGAAATCAAAAGGGGGGTATTGAAGTAGTCAGATTAAATGAAAGGGGGGTGGAAAATTTCCAAAATCCAGCCTCTTCAACCCCCCCTTCATTTTTATTTTTTGGAACGGCCCATTTTGAATCATATGACGAATCACGTGATCTAGAATTGCACTGTACGAGAACACAATTTCACGGACTTTGGTGATTTATTAAAGAGCAAATTCCATATAATTTAGGTCAGATCTCAATAATGTACCAATATATTCTAGTTATCACATAAAAATAAAAACGTGGCAATCGTGCAAATAGTTTTATTTACGTACAATACCCAATTTACCGACCCTCTCATCATGTCCTCCCATGTGGTCTAGTGGTTAGGATTTGTGGCTTTCACCCACACGGCCCGGGTTCGATTCCCGGCATGGGAAACTCATATTTTTTCTTTCTACCATCTGTCGCTTTTGTCCCTTTTACTACAACTCACTGACTTCACTGTTGAAATTTTAGCACAAATTATATTTTTTTAACCACAATTCAATCATATTTCATCTTTCTATTGATGCGGACACCATCGTTGTAATACTTGCCCCGTCCCCCCCGGGGGTCGACCGATGATGATGATGATGATGTAATAATAACGTTATCAATACAATATAAACTTGTTCATATTATGTTTTTAATGAAATACATTAATCCGTCAGTTTCTTAACCCGACCCGAGCACTTTTTTTTAGTTCGTTAGCTAGACTTCATCCGTTTGAGTTACTTAACAAAAAGGGGGAGATTTTTTTGCTAATGAAAAGCAAACTTGATCAGGGGCAGCCATGTCGATACGGTGCGGCCCTGAAAGCCAGGCAATAGAAAACGGTACTGTCCGCCGGGGCTGTCACTAAGAAGCGGGCCTGTTTGGCTCTTGTAAAACATTCTGTGGAGTGTACCTGAAGTGTATGGGATCCGAGTCTAAGTTTCACAGGTAAGGGGTCAGTAGGGTCGGGAAAGGCTTATCTCATCTGTTCCATTAGCCATCGGCATATACCGCGATGATAACTTAGTGTTGCCATCCCCATCAAATAACGCAGATAGACAGCCCACACTCGTTAATTTTTAATGTTCGTCTTATTTTGTTTTTGCTTGAACGCCTATTCTAATCATAATCTGATATAAACCGAAAGACGCATAAATTATCAAAACGGCATACTGAAAGAACCCGAGGACACACTTCTAGTTTGTGATTAGGGTCACCTAACCATCGGGCCAAGTCCTCTAATATTCGGCATTGTTCGTTGACGTTATGACGGTGTTATTCAACAGGTGGATCTGAAAAAAAAAACGGTTACAAGTTTTCGGCCCAAGTACTAGGGCCCAGTCTGCAGAGGGCCCGTGTGCCCGCCCTGTATGGGAATGGTGTATCGTAGTCAGTGTTGTGAGTCACCCGGCTGTAACGATAGAAGACCGCAAGAATACCTGAACCATGCACAGCGCACTTCTGTTCCGAATTCCGATGAGACTTTGTACTATTTCGTATTTTTTCTGCTCTGCGGTTCTACAGACATTACGGTGATCAATATATTAACTGTCAACACCACATATACATACGAAGCGAATAATTGGTGTTTCAACGGTTCTCCGTTATGTTTGACTAGAGAGTCTGAAGTGACATAGGCTACGTGTGTTTGCCCAGACGCAATAAGCGTAACACTTACAGGTAAGGTTCCCAGCTCTGTTGTATGCAGCAGTATAGCAACGATTCCAAGTCAGAATTTTGAGGGCGTGTGTAAAGGAATATCTTTTTCATGCCATATTTAAACGGAGCTGGCCACAGCACTGTACTACCACTGGAGACGGATCATACATTTTGGATCGATTAAATTTTTTACTAACACGGTTCCAAAAAGCAGGTCATCCTTTGTCCGACGACAGCTATCGGATCACTGACACTATATGCACGAGAGGGTTTGTGAGCTCCGACTTGCTTTTGTACGACTTTGTTTCGAGTCGCTTGTTTTAAAGTCTTTCGGGTAAATTTCGCTTCTCATAATAGGGGCAGAACTAGTGGAACTGAGACATTCAAAGATCTGCATACAGAAAAAGTAGCAACAGACACGTTTTCCTTCCTCACTAGGAAAACATGAAGTCTGCAGCAACAGTGAGTGTTCCGCTGTTAGTGATCAGCTTCTTCGCTGGAATGTGGACCACAGGAGTGTACTACAACTATTACAGAGGTACGGATCATGATTCTTGGGGCCCTTGCACAAAATAGCTACTCCATAACAGATCTAGAGGTAGTCGTCGGCAAAAATGGTGGTGGTAGTGGTGGTGGTAGTAGTGTGTGTGTGTGTGTGCTTGTGTGTGTGGTGATTTAGATCAAGAGTGCCATTCTGATTTCTCGAAGTACTAGATACCCCGCTTATTGCTTAGCATGGATGTTGGGTGCCATCCGATTACTACCGGGGCTCCTACACTCGCTTACCTGGAAAAATGGGGAAGCGAGTGTAGGAGCCCCGGCAGTAAACGGTTGGCACCCAGGCTAGCTTATTACTGTGTCGTTTTTAAAATATATCATATATAGTAGCACAAACTGTTCACCCCCTTTTCTAACAGAAGCTGCGAGCGAAGGAATCCCGGAGCCACAGAGAAAATGGAGACACAGTGAGGCCCAGATAAGACGTCAACAGGGACTGGACATCTGGGCGCGTCGTAACCATAGCTACCATGACGTCACAAAAGTCCTATACAACAGGTTACCTAAATGTGGGAGTAACACCATGAAAGTGCTTATCAGGGAACTAAAGAACAGAAATCGGTTTCAATTCTTTGAAGACAAGGAGTACGGAATGAAGGCACTTCCTACAGAGCTGTTGGTGAGTTAACTGGCATTTTTGTTTACATGTAGGGTGGGATGTGTGGTTTTGTTAAAGTCAGGTAGGGCATATCCAGTCTAATCCTATAGTATTAGAAACCAGCCATTGATGTAATGATCAACTAATCAGTTTCCCCCTATTCTATATATTGACTGACATTTGGCTGAAATTTGCAGACTTTCCATGACAGGGATTGATTATTACTAAGGAATCTTTGCTTGCCGTTTGTTCCACATCATGATTATTGTGAATTATGTCTGTGACTCCAGCGTCAGTTTGTACAAATGGTCGACAAACTCCCGAGACCATCGATCTACGAAAAGCACATCTACTACGTGGACTTTCAAACGTGAGTATCAAGCATTCTCCTGCGCAGCGCCACCTTGCGGTCTACTAAGTACACTGCAGGGTGGCGCTACGCAGGAGAGAATGGTATCAAGAAGGTCGCGTTTTCATTATCATAACTTTGTAAAGTGCAAGAAGCATAACCTTATTGGCATGTTTTTGAAAGCTAAACGAAGTCTCTTTCCCCTGGACCGTAGCCCTTTGCAAGTTGTCGGCTGAGCCTCTCTTTTTGATATGATTAAATCCCTTAATTATGTGTTTCTTTTCTTTAAGGTTCGGTAAGCAGCAGCCAACATACATTAACTTGGTCCGGGACCCCTTAGAACGGCGGATCTCTGGCTACTACTATATGCGGTTTGGACGAATCGAAGGCAACCAAAAGGAGAAACGAACAGAGGAGGAGAGAGCACAGGTTTCTAAAATGATAAAGTCTAAAATGTCATTGATATCATTATCGAGATATCAATCATTGATAAAGACGGTTAACTACCCTTTCCGAACATTCTCCAGAATCGCTTATCGTGCTGTTGTTAATTGATTCTCTTTTTTTCTTCTTTTCTAGACGTTTGATGACTGCGTACTAAACAACATGTGGGAATGCGATGAGTTTGGACCGAAAACGTTTACTATGACACAATTCTTTTGTGGGCAAGAATCGATATGCATGTAGGTATGAGTGTGCACATATGCATGTGTTTTCCTATGTTTGAGATATTCCCTATGCAACGCTATATACTTGATGATGTGTACGTAGATATACTTTTGTATTGGGTTGTAGCGATAGTTAAACGATGTGATCGCCATAGTTTTATAGGTGATGATTTCCTAGATAAGGAAAACACTTTTTGTTGTAGGGAGCCTTCCCAGATGGCAGTGGAAAGAGCCAAAGAGAACATCAGGAGACACTACGCTGTGGTCGGGGTACTGGAGGAGTTCAGCAGCTTCTTGAAGGTCCTGGAGGTGGTCATGCCGCAGTTCTTCCGTGGAGCCCATGACACATGGCGGGAAACTGGTAACGTTAGGTAGTGACTAGTGAGAGTAGTTGTGCCAAAGAGATACAAAAAGAAGTTATTATAGTCGGTGACTGGCGTCTATGCCAAATTCCTGGCGTCTATGCCAAACGTATTCTGTTGTTGTGTCAGTATGTACCTGTATGTTTTGGGCATAACTTACTTTCAACGTGACAGAATACTTTGTGTTTGAATCTTGCAGAGTCAAAGCAGATGGAACATCAGAAGACGGCAATAAAGATACCCCCTTCGGAGAAGAGCCGAGAAATCATGAGACAAAGATTGCACGTGGACTACCAAGTGTACGACTTTATCAAGGAGAGATTCCACATGCAGAAAACACAGCTAGGAATAAAGGACTGATCAATGAAAGATACCTGAAATACGTGCAAAATGCAATAAATCTAAGTTGTAAAATTGTTGTTAGTGTGATCTTTATATTCATATTTCCGAACATCTTATATGTAAACGTGCTCACTGCAATCAAAGGTAAAACGTCGAAGTTTAATAGCCATACTTGCTATAACAACTGCTCACCGCTGAATGAGCAGATGTGGCCAATCAGAATCGGGGATCACCCCTACCCACCCCTGTACATCACGTGAAGGATATATTGGAGGGGGGGGGGGGGCGCACGCAAGGGAGTTTCGCCGCAGAGGGAGTTATGTAGCCGAGGGGTGGATATAAATGCGGTCGTCCCTCGGCTACATAACTCCCTTGGCAGCGAAAGTCCCTTTCCGGCATTAGAGAACCTTGGCCCGTGAAAGAAATCGCGTCACCTCCCCCCCCCCCAATATATACGCCGCCGTTATAGGAAGTCTGCGAAGGAGGCTAGACAAACAGAAGTACAACGTCGAAGTTTAGGAGCCATAAATGCTATAACTACTGCTAACCGTATGAACGGGCGTGGCAAATCAGTATCGGGGATCACATGCAAAATATAAAAAAATGCATTCCCTTACCCACCCCTGTACATCACGGGAAGGATATCTTTTAAACGTGTCCACCGTGACAAACAGAAGTACAACGTCGAAGTTTAGGAGCCATACTTGCTATAACTGCTGCTCACCAAATGAGCGGGCGTGGCCAATCAGCATCCGGGTGGCACCTGCTCTGAGCAAACAAACACCTTGACCTTCATGCTTTGACCCCGCGTGTTTGCTGAACAGCATCATTAGGTCGGTGCGTGCTGGGCAAGGAGATGTGTCTCCAGTTTGGATACACCGTGTAGAGATTTGTGAGTAATCATATTTGTAATTACGATATATGCATGCAGTACCGTTACAATGTTTGAATATGATAATGTGTTCCGTCATAATGTTGTGCGCCGATATGTGAACAGACCTAACAATTCAGCGTAAAGGCTGCAACAAGACTGTTTAAGAGAAATAAACAAACAAGAAACCTTGATAGCGATTTCACAGGGATAACTAGGGACTTTTACTCCAAGGTTATGTCAGGTCATGGTGTCATGGCCGACACTGAGGTTTGGGACATACGAAAGTAAAAATAGAAGCTGTAAACCCGTAGAGGCACCAGTCTTCCCCTCCTCCTCCCTCCTCGTGTATCTTCTCGTCGACACGCAGCAATTCGCGCGAGACTAAATAAATAGTTTAGCCAGGCGCAGCCTTTATATATATCGTCGCCCTGGAACTCCTCACTCTTAGGTAGTAGCTAAAGACATGCCAAACGGTGTGTCCCACGAGACAGGGAACAACCACCCGTCCAAGACTTTTCTCCTTTTTATATACTTCTTACAGAAAAGCGCTTTGGCGAAATCTTAAGCCTTCGTTTTCCGATAGATCGGGAGTTTGGCGGGAAAGAAATCATGTGGTAGACAAGAGGAGGGTGATGTTAACGAGACACCCGGAGACCCTCCCGGGGTAAGTTTTGTACCGTCCCTTACAGGAACACAAATCCATACATACGTCACAAGACGTGAGGACATGTTTGCCATGGAACAGGCTGGGAGGATTTGCAGGGCCTGTCAACCGTATCATAGGTAGGTTTGTAGGAGAGATTTGGGAACAATATTTACATACCTGAAATGCAAGATAAGACGCTATCTACTAAAGTTACCCGAATTAGAAGGATTTCCTTGAACTCCTTATACCCACCGCCACCGACGATTAGTAAGAAATTTTAAGATATATGAATTGCTGCAGCTTAGTTCCAAGGGCGCGTGCATCTTAAATCGACGTAGCATAGTTTTCGAAAGTAGGGCATTCGTTGCCTGAACTGTTTCCCGGTCTGCGGTTGGATTACAGATTCCCCAAGCATAACGTAGCAGCCACGGCCCGTCTAGCTGTACTACATATCAGGCGACGAACATGAAGGCTGCAGCGGTGGTTGTGCCGTTCACAGCGCTCTGCTTGTGTGTTGGAGTGTGGACTACCGGGCTGTTCAACGCCTGTTACAAAGGTATGGCAACATCGTTCACCGACTACATAAACTATACTCAAGGAATCTTCAGCAAGATGATAAAACCCGAGCCTAGCTAGCTGTCATGGTAAACACAACACAATACACGGATTCTTTCTACAAGTTCCATCGCTGCATTAGTACTAAAAGGCACGTTCGTTGTGAGTCTGACAAGGTTACTTTAACGTTGTTTTCCAGAAGTCTGACTTCGGTATGCGTCGGAGACTGACCTATAAATGCCGAAGTTCAGGCCCCATACAGTGACTTGGTGTGAGGCCATAAACTTTACCGAGGCCGGTTTACAATTATGTCCGTTCCTGTTCCAAGTGCTTACATCTGGTATTAGTTGGCCTTAAGACCCACACGTACGTTTTGCTGGATTCTTGGACAGACGGCATGACCACACATGACAGGACGTGGTTTTGATTACAGTACTCTGTAAATACAATTGCACAAATGATGCTGGAATTCTTAACACTCATTTTATGGAGACTTGTACAATCATCAGTCTTTTGATTAAATGTAACTCTATTATGCATGGCTCCCTTTTCTTTAACCTTTCTTTCGTCCGTTAACTCATTCTTCCTTTCCCTCTTTTCCCTCTTTCCTTCTGTTTTTCTTATTTTTGTGCCCCCTTTTCTTGTCATTTTTTTTCTCCGAAAATGTATATTCTGTGACATGTAGTTGTAGGACATTATGTGCTATGCTTAGCAAAATGTTATTTTTTTCTAACCAAAACGGCTACAGATTTAGTTTTCTGTGCAGAGGTACCAAAACCAAATCACGTCTTTCACTGTGACCCTTCTTTACATGCACATGGAACGGACGGCTTACAATGACCTCTGTGAATGACTGTGGCCTCTTCCAGCAGCGTACAAATCACCGGGGGTCGGAGCGCGGGCTAGACTGGGATTGGAACCCCCGACCTTGTGGTCCGGAAGAGGGATCACTAACAACTAGTCCACGGCACGCTATGCTACACCTGTTTGGACAAGTCTTGAATTGGATTGCCCGTTCGGTGTGTGCGCCTTGGAGGCTTCGAATTCTGCAACTTGAGAATGACATTGAAACGTCGATTCATGTAAAATCTGATGTCCACCAACGAGTGTCGTATAAACTCCTGCAATCATTAACTATGGTGGTATCGCGGTAGCGTAATGGGTCCGTAATGGCAGGGTGTTTGCCCAGAACCCAGAGGTGCTGGGTTCGAATCTTGACATGCCCCGTTGACATTGTGCTTTTGGGAAAGGCACTTTGCACGAATTTCCTCACTCCACACAGTGGAAATGAGTACCTAGCTTCGGTTTGAGACGTCCATCGGATAGAACGTTATATTAAATGGAGGTCCCATGTTTGAGGATCTAGGAGAGCCACAAATCGAGCACGTAAAAGGACCCGAAAAAAAGTAGGGGTCCTTCCTGGTATGAGTGGATCAAATAAATCTGTAGGATATGCTGCTTGAACGTTTGATTACAAACCTAATGTGTTAACGCCAAGAGGCGGTTTTACCGGGTTTGCATAGAAACTACTAACAAACAAACTGACTATGGTCCGTATTATAAAGGCATGCTTCTCTGATCATGACCTACTGTTGTTTTCCATGCGTTTTAGAAGTTGTAGATGAAAGGCTGCCAGCGCCAAAACAAAACTGGACCAAACGTGAGGAGCCGGAAAGACACCGAGACGACCTGAGGGTGTGGGCACGGCCCAAGCACAACTACTCTCATGTCGGCAAGGTGTTCTACAACAGGCTGCCCAAGTGTGGAAGCCGGGCGATGAAGGTTCTCATCGCGCAGCTGGAGGAGAAGAATCAATTCAAGTTTTTTACAGACAAAAATCTCCACGCGAAGGCACTCCATGGAGAACCTTTGGTGAGTTGACTGTCCTTCGTAAACACCTTTGTTTGATCTCGTAAACAAATTAGAAATGTTTAATTCTTACTGGAAAGGGGATGACCATGTCGTGGTATGATGTCCCTCGGTCGTGGGCCGTATCTTTGAAAAAAATATGCTGACTTCCTATATTGCAATAAACCTACATGGCTACATTTATGCCGTCATGTCTTTACAATGTTTGTCTATAAATATGAAATATCATGACATACCTTTCACCTTCTCTTTGATATACAAATACATGTTTTTTTGTGTGTGTGTGATGGCTGCCAGCTACGATTTGCGCAGATGATAGACAAACTGCCGCGTCCATCCATTTACGAGAAACACACCTACTTCATCGACTTCCCATTGTGAGTATTCTGGTACTCGAAAGACTACTTTCTATTCACAGATTCCTCCCAACCTGACAACAGACAAGTTTATATTTTTGTGCGTTTAGACAACCCTGTATACGAGAAGAAGTTAAGTGTACACGTCTAGCTTAGTGTAACACTTTCATTCACTATGGATGTTTAAGTCATGTATTGTTATTTATTCCTTTCTGCAGACTTTCTTATATGTTTGTCAAATGATACGATTGACGAGCTGTACCTAGCCCTTCGAGGCATGAATGTACAATAAAGGTCTTTCATTTCATTTCACTTCTTTTCATCTGATTTCTTTATAAAGGAAAGTTGACGCGTTTCTTTCTCCCTTAAGATTGGATGCGGAACAGCCCATCTACATTAACCTGGTGAGGGACCCCATAGAGAGACGTGTTTCTGCCTACTACTTCCTCCGGTACGGACGGTACGGGAACGACTTCGCGCCGATCCTCAAGCTGAGACGAACAGAAGAACAGAGAAACCAGGTTTGAAAAAAAAACATTTTGGATGCGCAGATTTTCTTTGAAATCAGGATGTTTGCCTCAACTGAATTCATGTCTGCAGGCGTAGTCTGTATAATATACCTGAACGTACGCTGTCCGGGATATGTCGATGTCGAATAGCCAGCACATGCTCCTAACAGACATTCTAAAAAGTAGTGGGAGAGGTATAAGAGAACACTCACTTACCAGGACCCCTTCTGCCATGACTTCCAATTCTCCAATTGTTCCCGTCCCCTATTACAGTATCCAAGCGTTTATAAAATGCATTATCTATTTCTTGCTGGGATCGTATGATAGCTATTTTTTATCACTTTTTATCTAATGTGTGAAAAACATTAAGATCAATGATATGTATGTATAGAAAATCATGGTGACTACCACAATTCACCTGGCGTTTTTTGTGTGTGTTTGCAGACATTTGACTACTGTGTCGTCAACAACCTAAAAGAGTGCAGCGCCACCGAACCCAACAGCTTCATACTGACGCAGTACTTCTGTGGGCAAAGTACCATATGCATGTAAGTGTCTGAGGACATGTAATTATAATCCGACAAAGGCATCACACACAAGCAGCATTTACGAAATAGGAAAAAGATTGAGGAAGCGAATTGAAAAGATAAGTACGTAGCATCATCTTCTTCTTCCAATGTATAAACAAATCATCCAGAATGTACATGTATAGAGTCTAAAGACTCCAGTGCTGTGACGTTGATTTGTATTAGGAAGCCTTCTCAAGCGGCAGTTGAAGTAGCCAAAGAGAACATCAGGAGACATTACGCTGTGGTCGGGGTATTGGAGGAGTTCAGCAGCTTCCTAAAGGTCCTGGAGGTGGTCATGCCGCAGTTCTTCCGTGGAGCCTCTTCAGAGTGGAAACAAATCGGTACGTAACAGCTAATAGTTATCCATCGTTCTGATTCACATAGTGAAGCTATGACACATGCCTGTCTATCTCAGTATTGTACACATTGATGGAGCCAGAGTCTTCATCGTTGCCTTTTACAATTGGCTGCAAATATTACACGGAATGTAGCTATGATTAACTCGCTAACAGTATGGTACTAACAATTGCTGAAGATGTACAGCATCTCCAAGCAATGTACACAAATACATTTACACTGTGGGCTAGTTGCCGTCAATACAAAGCGGAATCATCCATTGTGTGATGATAGATACAGTTATGTTTAGCACTTTGTACATATGTTGCAATTGACACGTTTATGCTTCAATATTTCAGAGTCGAGTCAAGTACCATATCAGAAGACGAACAATAAGATACCCCCCTCTAAGAAGACTCAACAAATACTGAGACAGAGATTGTCCCTGGACTACCAAGTGTACGACTTTATTCGGGAGAGATTCCACATCCAGAAAAAACAACTAGGAATCAAGGACTGATTTATCTGATTAGATACGAACAGTCATTAGTTTACGAATTGTGAGAATGAGGGTCACATTGTGAGATAAACTCTAACATTCCAACTTGTCTATTTCTTACTGTGTAAGACGCTATGTAATATCAAAGTTGTGTCGTCGTAATCATTTCTTTTCATTCCCAGAAATGACTACAGAAGACAGGGGGAGTACGGCATAATTTCGGTCTATCGATTCCCTTTTCCTTGACTGTATTTTTCATATGGCAAATCACAGTTACTTTCTCAGCGCTCCGGATAAGCACTGTTGCTGTTAGCTTCCCATAGCTATATTCCGGTGTGACATTGTAGCCTACTGAGTAGCCTCTATAGCCTCTGGGCCTTTTTGGGGCTTATGATACACTTTTTGCTGATGACGCTCTGGGTCGTTACTGCAGCCAGCCCGTAACCAGTAGGGCCTTCTATGGAGGCTACCTACTACGTGGCTACCTGGTGACACATATCAGACAACGTGAAGAAGAATACAAAGTATTTTACCCTCAGGGATCTGTGCGTTGTAATCCTTATTGACAATAGTATCCACACGGAGTGCATAACAATGTCCACCACGTGATGTGCTGTAGGCTGAGTGTCTTGGTTCTCCTATGTGACGCTGCCGACTGCCGATTGAAGCCATGACTCGGGCCTTTTAACTAAGCTGTGGCAACTTTTACATTCTGCATGTAGGAAAAAAATCACAGAGTACATGAATGGCGTGTTGATTTATACATTGATCTTATACACATTATAGATTATTCAGATTTGGCAGCTCAAAATGAGAAAGTACACCTTTCCTAGTAAGAGAATTGATAAATTCTACTACAGTGTATCAGTAAGTATCGATCGTTAGATAGAGGCCACCATCTCATTGTTGCTAGTACGAGCATTATAAGCTTATACTACTTACAAAAAAAGTAGTTGCATTTTCCATCTCAAAAGCGTAGACTATAATTTCTTTAACGTCGCAACTTTTATATTGTATTAGGCATTAACTGACAGTCCCGATACTTAACGTAGGCCACAATATGTAAATTTTATGGATGACATCAATATTCACCTGATTTTGAAAAAAAGTTCCCCTCCGGAGATGGTCAGCATGACGAGAAAGTACTAAGGTGGGAAAATATGTCTTGTTTGTACTTGATCATTACACTTGTAGAAGTGAAACTGGTGAGGTAGCCATGATTGTAGCTGTTAAAGTGGCACCAATGTGGTTGCCAACTTGGTAACTGATACCAGTCTACCCCACTGCTGTCACTTTGTGCACTTCTTAAATACAGGAATAAAAGACTTGTTGGCTGTGATGCCATGTTTTGTCGCTTAAATTCTTGTTACAACGTTTATGGTGTCTTAAGTTAGCCGTCTGTTGTTTTTACACATCTTGTTTTTTTTCGCCCTCTCGCAATAAATTTGGAGTCTGCAAGTATGTCATCCATAAAATTTACATGCTGTGGCCTTACTGGACTAATGAGGTGAGGTGAAGCCACTAACCCAACAGGTTTCGACCCTGGAAAATGAATAGAAGATGGCATCGCTGGCGATCATCAGGCGTTTAGGAGCCCTTATAGTGTTCTTCGCAGTGATCTCAGTTTGGACAACACTACAGCTTTACCGTGACGTTAAGATAGGTAAGCATCTATTCCCTGGCTATAGTACAATTCACTAAAGTAGAGAAATTTGTTGTTTTGGAGACATATTTAACGTTACATGAAGGAAAATAGTCCACTAATTATCAGACACAGTGTCGGACCGGAACAACATGTTCCGCACAAAACATGCTCCAGAAATGGCGAATGTAGGTCGATGACGAAAAGAAAACCACGTTTTATAAACCTTGACTTGCTCTGGCACATGATTTGTTACGCTCCCCTGACATCATGAGATTTTCGGCAGTCGTTGAAGTAATGAAGGCTATTTCTAAATGTACCAGACCGAAAGCAAACACCCTTTCTTTTGAAACCAGTCTTCCTAAGTTGTTTTCCTATCCACGCCGTTGGCTAGGAATTAACCTATTGGAATCTTCTTATATCTGTCAGTCCTTACCAGTACCTTATTACCTACCAGTAGTCTGAATTTCCTCTGTACGTTTTTTGCTACCCGTTTCTCCCATGTCTTCAAAAGAGATCAGTTTACGACTTGAAAAATCTGATTTCGTTTGAATATGCTTTGTTGGTGTAGAGTCATAACGTTACATAATTCAGTGACTTAAATGACTGTGTAACCTTACTCCAGGTGAAGAGAACCCCGGAGCGCCAATACAAACGTGGGTTGGACATGTCCAGGACCAGAAGCCCCTGACCACCAAGTCGGGGTCCAACCATAGCTACCCCAAAGTCTTCTACAATAGACTGCCAAAGTGTGGAAGCACCAGCGTCAAAATGCTCATCAGGGAACTGAAAAAGAGGAACGGATTCAAATTCTTTGAAGACAAAGATTACGAAATCCAGGTTCTCCGCGGCAGAAACCTGGTGAGTTTAGAATGGTATAACCTTCTGCATATATCTAATGTACCCGCTAGTGTGGCGACGGAACCATCTGGTTGTTGCTGGCATACTTTTGTTTTTGCAGTTACGAAGTGAAACAGTACTGGGATGTATATAGGTGCGGAATACACATTTCATGTGGCATACCTAGTCTTATGTAACGTTAGCCTAACATTTATTGAGAAATAACTGTCATTGTCAATGTATGTTACGTTATATATATATGTATATTTAGATACATATTCACGATCAGATAAGCGTGTGTAGCTTTGATGGTGACAGTCAATTCTATCCTTCGATTTCAGAGACAATTTGCACAGATGGTCGACAGACTCCCAACTCCATCTATTTATGACAAGCACATCTTCTATGTAGACTTTCACCAGTAAGTAGTCAATGTCCCATGATTAGCCGCTGTAAAATTTCAGTCGTTGAACTTGTAGGGCTCTTGGCAGAAATTTTCCAATGCCGATAATGTATTAATTATGGTTTCATGATCACTTATCAAACAGTCAAATTTCAACAGCATTTACAATAAACTGTATTTTCAACACATATTTTCTGCTATAAGACAAGTTGGTGTTCCTATGGACAAACTCAATCTCTAGTTCAGGTACAAGCGCAGATCACAGTATTTGATTGCTTTGTGTTATGTTATGTTGTGTTGTGTTGTGTTGTGTTGTGTTTAGCAAATCCATGAGAATGATACGTTACGTGTTTCTCTGTCTACCTTCAAGGTTCGGGTTGCAGCAGCCCATGTACATTAACCTAGTCCGGGACCCCTTGGAGCAGCGGATCTCTGACTACTACTACATGCGGTTTGGCCGACTCGGAGACAACCAAACGGCACAACAGCGCCAAAGACGAACAGACGAAGAAAGAGCACAGGTTTCAGTTTCACCCAAAAGCTGTGAAGGACACAGCGATACTTTTGACACCGATCTAAAAATATATAACTAGCAATAGTAACATCGATTCTATAGGCCTGAATCTACAAGACAATTGTTTTATTCTATGATTCCAAATTATTTCGCTGTTTCTAAAATCCAATGCAAAAGAAACAACTTCTGCCACACACATTTAAACGTCTATTTTGTAAACGTCTATCTTGTAACAGTTTATTTGTTCGCCTACAACTGTTTCTGAAACGCTATGAAGAGTACAAGGCTACAGCAAAGTACAATTAAAGGCAAAGTTAAAGAGATATGTCGTGGGGTGAATAATAACCATCACTTTTTTGTCTTTCCAGACATTTGATGAGTGTGTTTTCAACAACCTGTGGGAGTGCAATGCCTCTGGTGCCAAAGGATTTCTGATGACCCAGTTTTTCTGTGGACAGGATTCTATATGCATGTTCGTGCGGTGTGAAATCTAACAAATTAGACATATCTCATACAATAGACAACAACTCAGCAGGAAAAAAAAAACATTATGAAGAAGTTTCATAGGACAGATAAAGTCTGCAGATATAAAGCACCTCAAGTCAAGGCCTATCGCGAATTCCATTTTCTGGCAGAGTTCTCTGCTGCTAAAAGTATTCTTCACAACTTTTGAAACTGCAACAATTGTTGTACGGTTACGTTCTAACGTGGCAAATCGTTGTTGTAATTGTAAACTCACGTGATGTTACAGTGTTGTTGGCATTAATCAGAGGAGCTTTGTTCTAGGGAGCCTTCCCAGATGGCAGTCGAAAGAGCCAAAGAGAACATCAGGAGACACTACGCTGTGGTCGGGGTACTGGAGGAGTTCAGCAGCTTCCTGAAGGTCCTGGAGGTGGTCATGCCACAGTTCTTCCGTGGAGCCCAGGACACATGGCGGGAAATTGGTAGGTAGTATTTATTAATGGCAGCGCAAAGATGGGGAACAAGACTACATGAAACTTTGGATTTGGTTGTTCACCGTTGTTGTAATGGTTTTGGATGAAACACTGACTGTTGCAATGTGCTATATAACATATGGAATTGGATGTGTATAGAAAGACGAATGCGGATGTACAAATTGATGAAGATATTAGTAACGCAGATGTGAGTGAGGTGAGTGAGGTGAGGTAACAAAGAATAGACGTCCAAAAAGTAGCTGTGATCGTTGTGCATGCAGTCAATTGCTCATGATGGTACGTTTCCTGACACATTTGTTTTACATTCCAGAGTCGCAGCAAATGGAACGCCAGAAAACGGCCAAAAAGATACCCCCTTCTGGGAAGGCTCGGGATATTATGAGACAAAGATTGCACCTGGACTATCAAGTGTACGACTTCATAAAGGAGGGATTCCACATGCAGAAAACACATCTAGGAACAAAGGACTGAAAATGCCAACTCTGTGTCAATAGCGGTTTCTGTCAGCGCAGCTATCCTTTCATTTGACTGAAGTGTGATTGGTTAGTCTGACATTTAAACAAATTGTCCGTTGGAGTTATTCTCTCCAGTAACTCAGGGGCCTTCATAATGATTGTTGCTGGAAATATATTTGAAATGCGCACGTCCTGTATACAAACTTAAAGGGGAATTGATTAGCAGAAATATGCACAATCGACGATGACACAGTCTGCATTACTCAGAAGCAGGTTGTTCTGTGCTGTTTAACTATCGCCAATCCCATGTGTCAGAGGTGACAGTGTGACCTTGCAAAAATTTAAAAAAGCGGACAGACCGGTTCCTGGCGCCATTCAGCCAGAAGTGCATGCATGTGTCTCAATACCGGATCAGAACAGCCTGTACAACTACACGATTTATATCTTAGATCTGCAAGGAACCCGTCTTCTGTCGCACGGAGGTACGTGTGCCTTCACTGAATGTTTCAAGCTATATCTATCTTCTTGTGTTGCTCGTTAGTTGTTGTTTTGCCTATCGAAAGAAGTAGGATTTGATAGAATCAGCCGCTGATCTGTCGATCATCATATCATATCATATCATGTCCTGTTTTCGTAACATGTGCTGAGTGATTTTTGCGTCTTGCAATTGATTACTTAGTGAGACACTTTTGACTGAAGCTGTCACTCTAGATCTGTCAACCAGGTATAACAAGTTGTAGCAGGCTGACCTTGAATGGTTTAACACCAAATCGCTACTAGCAAGGTCACTACATCATACTGTCCATAATGGGACAAACTGACGTTAAGTCAACGCTCATATTTCAGACTAACTTCGAATTCAATCTACATTAGGAATAAACCACCTGGCTCTCATTCCAGCATTGTTTGTTTGTTTGTTTGTTTTATTAAGATCTCCATTAGTGTACAATCTTAACAATCTATACACTAATCTTCCTGGAGTCTGGCTACATTAAATACAATTTTATCAATACAGGAACAATGCAATTAAATCAAATACAGGAAGAACGAAACCAATTGTTAGACAGTAAATCATACAAAATCAAATATGATGAACTTAAAAGTGAGGGAGAGGTCAGAGGTCAACATAAATAACGGAATCATTGTATAGATAATGTATATAAGGAAACTTAGAAGCATTGAGACAATAGTTTAAATCTTTGTACGCGTGTATCATTTTGTGTTTGCACATGCAGACCGTTTTGGTATACAGGTCAAAGGACACCAACCAGTCCTACTTCGTCTAAAAAACAAACAAGATGGCAACATTCCAGGTGGCCAGGCCTTTACTCTCCTTCGTCGCCTTCTCTGTAGTGATTGCACTGTGGACGATACCATATCTCCATTACAACTTTAAGACAGGTACGACTTTAGCCACTACAATTCTGGTGAAGGTCCAAGGTGGGGTGTGTGACTGCTTCAGGACTTGACTCGGTCGTCTTCCCGACCTCAATGCACACGTACTTTCAATGGTTTTCGGCAGTCGTGAAACTCGTGACGCCAGTTTGAAATAGTACAAGACCAATTGTGTCTATCACTAATTTCCGTTGTATACTTCCATTGACATTGATCTGTCATTAAAGATATGCCTCAACTGACAGATCTTAATTCGTTTTGCTTCATTATCAGATAAATGGAGATATAGTTTTGGGTGTGTCTGTCTGTCTGTCTGTCTGTCTGTTTGTTTGTGTTTCCGCACCATTCCAGTCAGCATAGCTCAAGAGCCTCTTGATGGATTACAATGATCTTTAGAATGTGGGCAGGTGTTGTGAAGCCGAAATTCAAGGTCGATTTTGGGCCCCCTGGTATGTCACCTTGGTACTGCAGCAGAACTTCAATTTTTGTATCTTTTGACCTGGACGTGCTGTGGTCTTGATTTTTGGGTGGCAGATAGCTTGTGATGTAATAAAGACGTGGTGTAGGTTTAGGCCTCCTAGCAGCTTCCTCTGGAACTGCAGGGGTGTTTTTGTGAAAATCTTCTTAGGAGAATAACTGAACAAAGGAACAACGGATTTCCATGATATTTAGTATGCAGGTAGCTTAGATAGAGATACTTAGTATACACAATGAAGTGCAAATTATGCTAATTGGGACTTAATTTGCATATCTAATGAGGAAAATCTATATTTGCAGTGTTTTCCATTTATAAGACTCAAATACATGTAACGTATGTAGTCTATGGAAAGTGGATCATCAACAGATACCAATTATGCAAATAAATTCCTAATTTGCATAATTAATGCAAAACACCATATCTCATCTAAATTGGAAAATTATAGGACTGTCAATATGATACTTAGTATGCAGGTAGCTTAGACAGAGATATACATAATGAAGTGCAAATTATGCTAATTGTGACTTTATTTGCATAATTAATGCAAAGACACCATAATTCATCAAATTGGAAAATTATAGGACTGTCAATATTGCAACATGTGTAAGTTAGATAAAGGTGTTTATGGCCAAGCATATATTATGAAAATGTGTAAATCATTTGCATGAATAGAATTGTTCATGGAGATATGAGGTCGTGGAACTCTTGTTAATATTGATTTGCTATCTTAAGCACATTTCAAACCTTGTACCAGGTCCTGCGCACAAAGAGAACGCAGCATCGCTACATGGACATGTCCGGGACCAGAGACCATCGACCCTCTGGCCATGTTTCAATCATAACTACTCTATGGCTAAAGTCTTCTACAATAGAGTGCCAAAGTGTGGAAGCAACAGCGTCATATCGCTCATCAGAAAACTGAAAGACAAGAATGGATTCGAATTCTTTGAAGATAAAACCTATTTGGCATATCAAGTGCTTCGCGGCAAAAACATGGTGAGTTACTAGTAAATTTGTTCATGATCATATCATCGTTATCAAATTTTGCTTGTCTAAACTTGGTCACATTATAACACTCTTAAAAATCTACTACAGTCAGTTCCATATTCAGTACTGTGCTGGTGTTTGTTGCCTTTTGTTAACGAAACCTTTGTAACAATCTGAGATTAGTAACGGTTTTATTTCTATCAATCTATTAATTTCTTTTTTACCTTCCAAATATCTGCGTATTCAAACATGTTAAAAGCATTTCTAACACAGAAGATGGTAGTTTTCAAACTATTGCAACATAGATTCACTATTTGTTTGAACATGTCCTGACATGTTAGAATTAGTTGTAATATTTGTAAATGGGTCAGTGGGCCGAGAAGAAAGACAAATATATTCAATATTTGCTTTCAAGTATGGCAGATATGTATTCAATGGTGATTGACAATCAAAACTGTCTGTTGATATCGATAATCAATAATGGATTATACAGTATGTCGTGTTATTTGTCGTATACTGCATTGTGTAGACGTCTTATGATTTAACGGTGGCCATCAAGTCAAGTCTTCCGTTTTCAGAGTAACTTCGTACAGATGATCCATAAACTGCCAACTCCGTCTATCTACGAGCGGCACATCTTCTATGTGGACTTTCACCAGTGAGTATTCAAATCCATTCATCAGAAGGATCTACACATTCACTCCATCGTCTACTGGAGTTGACGGTCTCATATATGAATATATCAAATGTAGATGATGTTAAACAAATCAAATGATAACCCTGAAACGACATCTTCGATAAACTATGCAGTCATCATACATTTTCCATCGCTTAATTCTGGTGTGCAGACAAGCTGGTGTTTAGATATCTCACGCTCATATTTATCTATTCATTAATTTCATTTCTGTTTTATTTAGCCAGGGTGGGCTATCTCAGTGAAAGACATTGCTTTACAGAGGGGCCCTGGAAGACATACATAACATGTGATATCAACATACGTGACATGTAACAAACTAGATGTATATATACAAATACATACACAAAACTGACAAAGCCATAATCCATATATAGTCATAATCCACAGCCTGTCGTAATCCAAAGAATCATAGACAAGTGTGGCTTACAGTACTTGTCTTATTCAGCCATCTGATGAGAATGTGATACTAGTTACTGATCTAGCTTTCTATTCCGCAAGGTTCGGGTTGCAGCAGCCCATGTACATCAACTTGGTCCGGGACCCTTTAGAGCATCGGATCACCGGGTATTACTACATGCGGTTTGGGCGAGTGGGCCAGAACCTGACAGCCTACCAGAAGCACAGACGAACAGACGAACAGAAAGCACAGGTTTGACAGCTTCTGGATGACTGCCCAATTTCCTAAGATCCTAATCACTTTGCTGTATTTCTAAGATTCCATACCAGACAATATTTGACACGTTAAAATAGAAACCTACATTTCACTTGTTAATAATTTTCTCAGACATCATCGTATAACACAATCATCCGTGGAGTTTAGGATGATAGTCACAGTATTAAACCTTCCTTTGTTGTCTTTCCAGACATTTGATGAGTGTGTCTTTAAAGACCTGTGGGAGTGTAGTGCCAAAGGTGCAAGAGCATTTGTGATGACCCAGTTCTTCTGTGGACATGATGATATATGCATGTGAGTTCTGTGTGATATGACAAGTGCTACAGACCTCTGCATGCAATAGTCTAGCTAGCTAAAATAGCCAGGAAAAGATTAACGTGGTCGGCAAAAAGGTAAATGGTAATGGTTCTAATTCTATTATCGGATTGTACTTTTAGGTAGTAAGAATGCACGTGTTGATATATGTATTGGTGTGTGGTTTAGGTTGGAGAGGAATTTGCACATTTGTTGTATGTTAATAGGGTCTCCATTGTTATAATATTGTTGACAACCATCAGCAGTGCAAGTTTTATTTCAGGAAGTCTTCACGAAAGTGTTTGAGGACATGTAATTATAATCCGATAAAGGCCCCACTCATAATCAGCATGTACAAAATAGGAAAAATAGTGAGAAAACGGATTTTTTTAAAAACTGTATCATTCTTACCGATGTAAAAATGAAATCACACAGAATCATTTCTCTTTCTTAGGAAGCCTTCCCAGGCGGCAGTTGAGGTAGCCAAAGAGAACATCAGGAGACACTACGCTGTGGTCGGGGTACTGGAAGAGTTCAGCAGCTTCCTGAAGGTCCTGGAGGTGGTCATGCCGCAGTTCTTCCGTGGAGCCCATGACAAGTGGCGGGAAATTGGTAGGTAGTGTTAAACGATGTAGTCATAGCGGTGGTAGCGATGTAGTCATAGCGGTAAATATAACGTTGTGCGGGTTGTAGTAATAGGTTGTTGATGAAGGAATCTGTGTTGCAGTGAGTCATGCAACATGCGTAGTGTCGGAAATATGAATGAATGAATTTATGGATGAGCTTTATTGCTCGACAATCGTACATGGTACAATGTATTGTACAATGTACAAACAGCACTACAAAAGTAATCTATCCTACAATTATAACTATAGAATAAGCACGGCCACAAATCGTGGATAGTAGGGTAATGTTTTGAGACACGCGAGAGCCCAGTTATATACTGTTGATCGGGTACTTTTAAGAAGTGAGGCTCGATTGTATATGCGTTTCCCATTATGTTTGTTGTACTTGTATTTCCGGCATTTCAGAGACGAAGAAGATGAAAGACCAGAAAACGGCTAACAAGAGACCTGCTTCTGAAAAGGCGCGGAAAATTATGAGGGAGAGATTGCACATGGACTATCAAGTGTACGACTTTATCAAGGAGAGATTCCACATGCAGAAAACACAGCTAGGAATCAAGGATTGAAGAAGAGAAAAAAACTGTTAAACTAAGTGCCACCCAATGGTGTTCATCGTTAGCTCATCTATATTTTCTGTTCAAAAATTTCACACAAGACATGAAGTTCCAAGCTCTACTCAACCATGCGAAACAGATTCCGCCAAACCTACAGTTTAGAGCAGCCTTGTACGTTGTCATTATCATACGGTTGCTAACGTTACAAGTCCTCGCTAATTTCATCATACTGTATATTATCTAATATTACTATTGTACCGAATTGATTTCTTTGATGAAGTTGATTTCTATGTTGATTAAACAGTTGTTTCTTCTTTTGTATCTGTTGAGTATTTGATTTACTAGTCTTTTATAACTCTGTCGGTATGGTGCCCTTGAAAAGGTGACCTTGACAAGGAACATCTGTTTTACCATACCGTCCACTGTGTTGGCAACGCATGTGAGCTGACAGCATCCTCAGTCCATGACCGTAACATGTCCAGATCACGAGATATCAAAACCAGAAGTACCGCCAATACAGTACCTTAGAAAGTCGCTATGTGGGGGTGGGGTAAAATCTAATCATTTCGAGGTTTCATCAAGACCTACCCACATATCAAATATCAAGATAATCCACCAGACATTCTCGAGTTATCGTGTTCGCAGACGGACACATGCACACACACACACACACACACACACACACACACACACATACACGCACAGACATGCAGACAGACACACACACAAATACACGCTCCTCAAGACATAAGCTTCTTGGCGAAGGTAAAAAGACTAAATCCTATCAGTGTATTTGTAACATTCGCTATCTTTGTCTATGGTCGGAGCGATTATCAATAATATCTGCCCGATCTAGTTACTAACTGGAAGGACAGGTTACTCAGGGTCTCTGACCCTTCTTCGCTACGTCATCACAACAACATGATGATGGCGGCTGGGGAGGTCAGGCTTTTCCTGGCCCTCATTGTTTTGGCTGGATTATGGACTGCGCTGCAATTGTATTACACCCCGGGACAAGGTACATATACTAGTCTATTCATCGTAGAGACCACCTTATCAAGATGTTTATCAAGCAGTAGAGAAAGCGGAAGAGATTAATTTGCACGAAAATATAAGTCATTTGGTGACGTAAAATCCCGGGGGAACGTGTTAGACAACATTAACAACAACACCAGACTGTTTGGTTGATCTGTACGCTATTGTTATTGTACACAGTCATCAGTTGAATCTAAACGAGAAGCTTATTCTATGTTACAATTATTGTGCAATAAACTTTGACTTGACTTGACTAGACTTGACTGTACAAACCTGTGGGCGAGACATTCGTTTTCATAAACCGACTTTAGCTAGACTTACGCAATCCTACATTTTCGCCATTACCATTAGAAGCGAGAGGCCGAACCTATCCACTACTTGTACGTGTACTATACTCGTCCGGGGTCGTACCAAATGGTGTGTATGTTTGTAAATATGTCTTTTTTGTGACCTGTACCTATAATTAGCTCAGCTGGGCAGAACATATACAATAAAGGTTTTATTAACCCCTATTTACCCTGCATTTTTTTCTAACAAATGTAACGTTGGGTAACATAAATTCGTGGGGTACTTAAATTCGGGATTTTTCGAAAACGGGGTATTTAGGGATATGTACTAGATGCAACATCAGTAATACCGCTAGAAATGCAAACTTGACAGACTAACGTATTCAGAACACTGTCTGAAAAGCTTCGATAACCATGCATTAGAAGGCGACGAGGACAAAAACTCTCCGTCCCTTATTGGAACAGTCTGAGGGCTTCGTGGGAGAATCACACTACATCGTTGTCGACTGGTTTATAAGACAAATGTCACATCCGCTTCCTGCTAAATACAATCATTTACAAGACAATTTATTTTCTTAAAATTGCTGACCTGCAATTGGACTCTAAGTGTGATCAATCATCAATCAAAACCCCTCTTTGTTGCTACAACCTACGGCACGTGTATTTTCCCGCTGCCATATCATTACCCAGAATCCTGTTGTCAAGCAGACGACAAAGGTTTGTGAGGAACACTTTTTTGTCTAAATGTTGGGTGTGATTGTGGACTGAGGACGATATTTTCCTCAAAGTTTGCTCCTAACACAACAAGGAATACATGGACATAGTAGTATTATCAATGCTACGGCATCCGGCTAACTTGCCATGAATAATCTACACGTTGCCATGACGGTGGATGTCGACTTTGACGTTCTATAGCTACCGACTCAACACACGGGTTGTTCCCGTAGGCCTGATGTGTGCAGTACGGCCGTTTTTTCGTGTATTTTTTTACTTGGACACGTCTATATCCATAGCACTCTCCTCAAGCCAAGGATGGAACGAATAGCTGCTGTATAAAATGTAATTAGCGGTAAGATATTCAAGACGAATCTTCTCTCCCGAATTAATGTTTACCCCTGTCCGACAGCACCGTCATTGTGCGTGCGGCGGACGGTAGTTTCAAGTTGAAATATTATGGTGTCAGCACGACTAGAGACAAAATCTACCATATGTATGATTAGTGCAAAGATAGTACATGATTCTGACAGAATAATAGAAAAAAAGGATGGTTTATTGTTCTGCTAGATTGATTTCAGTCAATCGTTATCGGAAAAATTTATGTTACCCAACGTTATGTCAGAAATTCCATTTCCCTTTTCTTCTTGATATTTCCTCAAAAACTCTTTGTTTGATTTTCTGTCGACCTTGATAACTAGCCTAGTTTTTATCTGCTATCAGAATCTACAACTGAGCTAACGCCAGCGGCATTGAAGCAGAAATCAGTGGTGAACACAAAACTACGTGACAGACCACTAGTTTTCTACAACAGAGTTCCAAAGTGTGGAAGCAACTCCATGAAAATTTTGCTCAGGGCAATGGCAAAGAACAATTACTTTGCCTTCCATGAAGACAGGGTTTATGTGGTAGAAACATTTGAAGACGACGAGTTGGTAAGTGGACTGTGCTTGGTTTTGTAATCTTCCAGAAGCATGTATGCTTATATGTAGGATAAGGTGATATATAGGATGGGTGTGGATTGGTAATGCAGCAATCCACGAAACGCAACAAAAGCGTCTTCAGAATGGATGCCAATGTTGACTGTAAGTTTGTATTTCAGATAATAATTGCAGATATAAATGTAGTTTTCCTGCTGTTAGCGATTTTTTTTTCGAATATTAAACACACGCGTGTTTCTATGTTCCGTTTTCAGCAAATCTATGCAGACTTGGTCTACAGACTCCCGGCTCCTTCCATTTACGAGAAGCAGATATTCTATGTTGATTTTCAGAGGTGGGTATTTAAATGCATCCAATGGAAAATATAAAGTCATCTTAACATACGTCAAGTTCTTCATCTCACCTACAACGAAGACTCTTTTATGAAGTCCTATAAATATTTCAAACCAGATCACAGTTCCAACACTTAATGACTATTCCTTTAGACCAACAGCGGTACCCATCTATCACACAACCAGAGGCGAAACCTTATACATTTGTATATATGATTAAAGTTCGAGGGTCATCGAATGGTTCTGTTTCATGTATAATGGCAACCGTCAAATGTTGTTATTAGAGGTCTATCCGAGTTCGTCTACGATTTCTGTGTACGTAACGTCTCTTCTTCTTACAGATTCGGTTTCCAACAGCCTTTGTATATCAACCTGGTCAGGGACCCGTTAGAAAGGCGCGTGTCTTGGTATTACTACATACGCTTTGGACGGGTGGGGCAAAGGGCAATACCGAGGAACTTTTCACAGCAGAGGATGGCACAGGTTTGTTTTATAAAGCGACAGTTATAATTATCTCTTGCAAAGCTATTTTTATAAAGCCCGTCACACATTCAGCACCTTCCCATTCTTCAACCAATTTTCAAAATGTATAGTTGGCTGGCACAGACGACTTTAAAGACTAGCGGACAACCCCGCTGACCAACGCCCAACCACATATGACCCTGCTCACGACCAACTCCTAACCATGGTATGTATGTACGGGGAAGGTCGGGAAGCCATGGTCGACTATTAGTTACAGGAGCTTAATCAAAAGAGAAGCACCCTTCCAGTTAGCGAAAACAGCCGGAATTCAAATTTTCGACCTCGGCAGTATGGATCTTTCTTGTTGCCCAAGACCAATACCTAGCTATATAAAGTAAGTAACTTATATGTATTTTTTATAACTGCCTAGACATTCGATGAATGTGTCTTCAACAACGATTGGGAGTGCGATGCCGAGGGGAAAGAGGGTTTTCTGCTGACAAAGTTTTTCTGCGGACACGATCAGATATGCAGGTAATATGATCATGGCAACATCAACACGCGATTTAAATGTCTATGTAAGTGTTCGAATGTAACTATCACATAGATCTAAATCTATAAGATACTGATCAAACTACGGCAGAGGACTATAATAAGCTTGGATTAACACAGCAGGAAGCACGCATGTATTTTCAGTCATACGTACTTTTGATTGACTCGTCCAGGCAGCCTTCCCAGATGGCAGTGGAAAGAGCTAAAGAGAACATCAGGAGACACTACGCTGTGGTCGGGGTACTGGAGGAGTTCAGCAGCTTCCTGAAGGTCCTGGAGGTGGTCATGCCACAGTTCTTCCGTGGAGCCCATGACACGTGGCAAGATCTAAACCAGCGTATGTCGCTCCGCGCTGTCCTGTTAACTACATTATACTGTATACGTATACGTATATACATGTACATATATACATATAGCAACACAATTTTAAAGTTGAAATTGAGTTGCTACATGTATACACGTAATATACTGTATTTGTTCAACGAACAATAAACAAACATGACCAGTAGTTGTGATAACATGCAACCTCTTAGAACGGCTTTTGTAAGCTGCTTTGAGCTTTTCTAGGGTGAGGAGGATCTTATGACTTCAATTGTTGCATGTATACATAGACTTCATCTCTTTTTGCACATTGCACTGTTAGAATGAGGAGAGCTGAGGCCAATGATTTACCCACACATAACATGATGGCATTGAAAAGGACAATCGTAAATTCCTAACTACTAGCAAGGATAACATGAATACAATAACATGCTGTTTTTATAATACGTGTGTTGATTTCCATCTTTCAGAAAAAAATCTTCTGGAAGACCAAAGAACCATAAACAGATCCCCTCCATCTCCAAGAATTCGGAAGATAATGAGAGAAAGACTGAAGTTGGACTACCAAGTGTACTACTTCATAAGGGAGCGATTCCACATGCAGAAAGCACGACTAGGAATCCAAGACTGATCAAGTAGACAACTGAAATCGTGATGATACGCTGCTACATGTACTATATAGTTATCCTCAGGGGTTTAGAGCTTCCAAATAAGACTATTGAAATTATGAATTCAAGAGTGATTTGCTGTATTTTGAACAGCACATTTTGGTCATTACTTTAGGTCTGTCATGTATGTGCGTTAAGTCTAGAAGTTAGTATAGGTACTAGTAGTCAATGACTTGTACTTTAATCTTTTTGCAGTCATCATCAAATTAAAGTACCATTTTCCAGCATTGCATCCTTGTCTGAAGCAAATATCCATTATGTGCCAATAAAGCGAAGGAGTGTAACTGAACTTCAGTACAAAGTACATTACAATGGCAAAAATAATGATTTCATTTACTGAAAAGCATGATACATGTATCTTTTTAATTCTAACTAAGATTGTTTGGCAAGCTGTCTTGTTTGAATGCAAGTCTTTTACTGATGAGGTCATGAATATATTACTGCATGTTGCAGTATGTTGCACTTTCAAGTTAACAACAGAATCAATAAAACACATCCCAGGGACAACAGAGTCTTTTATTTATGCAGTTATCTTCTTGTTAAAATTTGTTTGCATGGATGCAATGGAGAATATTCAGGACTGTGTAACAGTGTAGCCCATCATAATTGTATTAGATGTCACCATGGCACCTCCGGGATTAACCTTTAATCAACTTGCCTTTATTTTTACAAACCTGGAATCATTTTAACGAACCATTAAAAAAAAGAAGTATTTCCATTCAAATCCGTGCTTTTGCAACATTCGCGGTCTATGGGAGCGACTATCAACAGGAGCTAGTAAACAGGGAGAACAGGTTACCCAAGGTTATTGACCCGCCTTCGCTACGTCATCAGGACGGCCATGATGGAGGCAGCTGGGGAGGTCACGTTTTTCTTCTCCCTCATTATTTCGACTGGATTATGGACTGCGCTGCAACTGTGTTACACTCCGGGACAAGGTATACGTGCTAGTCTATTTTAAACCACATTATCAAGATGTCTATCGAGCATTAGATAAAGCTGACGATTACTTTGCACGAAAATCATGGCAGGTTCGAACGTGTTAGACTGTGACAACAATAACATCAGGCTGCCTGGTTCAACTATAGTCGCTATTGGTATTGGATAGTCATCAGTTAGGGATAAACATGTTTTACAACATGTGACAGGACACGACACAAATGAATATTAGAACTATCTCCTCAAAAACTCTTCGTTTGATTCCATGTCGACCTTGATAACTAGTTTTATCTGCTATCAGAATCTACAGATGAGCGAACGTCAGCGGCACTGAAGCAGAAATCAGTGGTAGACACAAGACTACGTGACAAACGTCTAGTTTTCTACAACAGAGTTCCGAAATGTGGAAGCACCTCCATGAAAATTTTGCTTAGGACAATAGCGAAGAACAAGTACTTTGCCTTCCATGAAGACAAAGTCTATGTAACAGAAACATTTGAAGACGACGAGTTGGTAAGTGGAATGTCCTTTTTTTGTAATCTTCCAGAAGCATGTAACATATTTGTTATAACGTTACTATACTTTGATGTTTTAATGCATCAGCAATTTTGGTTGGAACTTAATTTATCATTATCTATTACCTTGTTATATTTGAATCGAACCTCTACGTAGATCTACTATTACTTAATTTATCTTAATTTATTACGAATATTAAATTTGATTTCGGCCATGTGTTTTATTACGTTTCATTTTTGTAGATGTCTTATACGCCTATGTTGGCAGGGCGGTGTGAGGTCGGAAGACATAGTTATAAAATTTAATTCATTCATATATGTAAGACAAGATAATATGATGGGTGTGGATTGCCGATGCAGCAATTATCGAAACACAACGAAAGTTTCTTTAGAATTGCTGCCTGTATTGCTCTTAAATTTTTGTTTGAAACGAAATTGCAGATATAGTTTTCCAGTTGTTTTTTCAACGTTAATTACTGACGTTAATGGCAACTTACAAGTGTTTCTATGTTACGTTTTCAGCAAATCTATACAGACTTGGTCTACAGACTATCGACTCCATGTATATATGAGAAGCAGATATTCTTTGTTGATTTTCGGAGGTGAGTATCTCAACGCTTCAAAACAGAAAATGTAAAGTTATCTTAACATACACTGGGTGTTTTCTATACCTCACCGACAATGAAGAATCCTTTATGAAGTCCTAGAATCACCTCAAAACCAGATCACAGTCACAAAACTTCATTACTCTTTCTTTAGACCAGCAGTGGTACCCATCAACCACACAACCAAAGATGAAACCTTAAGGTCTGGGATCATCGAATGATTCTGTTTCACGTATAAGGGCATCCACCAAATATTGTCATTAGAGGTCTATCTGGTTCGTGTATGAGATTTGTGTACGTAACGTCTCTTCTTCTTACAGATTCGGTTTCCAACAGCCTTTGTATATCAACCTGGTCAGGGACCCGTTAGAAAGGCGCGTGTCTTGGTATTACTACATACGCTTTGGACGGGTGGGGCAAAGGGCAATACCGAGGAACTTTTCACAGCAGAGGATGGCACAGGTTTGTTGTATAAAGCGACAGTTATGTTTATCAAAGCCTATTCTATAAAGCCCCTGTCATACATTCAGGACCTTCCCATTCTTCAACCAAGGTCGGAGGTGGATTGGGATTAGCCTGGAATCCACCCTATTCTTGCTACAGTTTGCTCCCCTGATTGCATTCAATCAAAATATGACATTCCAGTACGATACCTATAGTAGCTATATACAATAAGTAAGTTACATGTCTCTTTTATAACTCCCCAGACTTTCGATGAATGTGTCTTAAGCAACGATTGGGAGTGCGATGCCGAGGGGAAAGAGGGTTTTCTGCTGACAAAGTTTTTCTGTGGACACGATCAGATATGCAGGTAATATGATCACATGTTCATGGCAACATCAACATGCAATGTATATGTAAGTGTTCGTGACGGAATCTATAAGACACTGGAATAAGAAAAATATAAATAGCAAATTCCCAGAATAAGGGTGTTTGACCATTTCTGCAAGTATCGACACAACACCAGTGTTCAATGTCATATATTTGCTGCTTGACAAGCTGTTCATTTCAAGGGTCTTCTCTTTAACCTCCTTGTTCATTTCCAACTGGAAAAAAACAACAGTAGAGATAACCCTCGATTTCATAACCTGCCAAGTGACTTAAGATGTTAATTAACGACGTTGTCCTAGTTTCCTCATTATATTCTAACTGAGGTAAATGATCAAAATATGTCTGTAAGCTTGGATTAACCCAGCAGGAAGCACCCATTTATTCTCATACATACTTTTGAACTGTCCAGGCAACCTTCCCAGATGGCAGTGGAAAGAGCCAAAGAGAACATCAGGAGACATTACACCGTGGTCGGGGTACTGGAGGAGTTCAGCAGCTTCCTGAAGGTCCTGGAGGTGGTCATGCCACAGTTCTTCCGTGGAGCCCATGACACGTGGCAAGATCTAAACCAGCGTATGTCGCTTTCCTGTTAACTACATTATACTGTATACATATATATATGGAGCAACTCAATTTCAAGTTGAAACTGAGTTGCTATTTCAACTTGAAATTGAGTTGCTACATGTATATAAATAGACAGTCAGTCTTGTTGTTCAAGGAACACTAAAGAAACTTGGCCAGTAGTTGTGATAACATACAACCTCTTAGAAAGGCTTTTGTAAGCTGCTTTGAACTTTTCTAGGGTCAAGAGGATCTTATGACTGCATTTGTTAATCCCTTTTTGCACATTGCACTGTTATGAGGAGAGCTGATGACGGCATTGAAAAATTGCAATCTTTTGTTTGCATGTATTGACAAATTGAAAATATGATTATAACATACTGTTTTTATGATATACATTTGTTGATTTTTTCCAACTTTCAGAGACAAATCTTCTGGAAGACCAAAGAACCATAAACAGATCCCCTCCATCTCCAAGAATTCGGAAGATAATGAGAGAAAGATTGAAGTTGGACTACCAAGTGTACTACTTCATAAGGGAGAGATTCCACATGCAGAAAGCACAACTAGGAATCCAAGACTGATCAAGTAGACAACTGAAATCGTGATGATATGCTGCTACATGTATATAGTTATCCTTAGACTGTTAAATAATCAATTCAAGAGTGATTTGATGTACATGTAATTTGAACAGCACATTTTTTCATTACATTGGGTCTGTCCTTTGTGTGCATTAAGTCTAGAAGTTAGTACAGGTAGTCACTGGCTAGTCAGTGACTTGTTTTTTAACCTTTTTGCAGTCATTCTTGAATCCTTTCTCAAGCAAATCACCATTATGTGCCAATAAAGCAAATGAGAGTTACTGAAAGTACATTGCCATGTTTTGCAGTGACAACAATGCTGATGTCATTCATTGAAACAAATGGCATCTTTTTAATTTCAATCTAATCAATCTATACTAAAGTAGGCAGCATTAGAAGTTTAAAAATTTGTTTAGCAAGCTGTCTTGTTTCAGTGCAAATCATTTACTGATAAGGTTCCATGAATATATTACAGCATGTTGCGGTATGCTGAACATTCAAGTAAACCATGGAATCAATAAAATACATCTCAGGGACAACAGAGTCTTTATGCCATTATCTTCTTGTTAAAATTTGTTTGCATGGATGCAATTGAGAATATCTAGGACAGTGTATCAGTGTAGCACATCTAGTGGTGTCATCTCTTTAATACAGATATGAAGGCATCTTTTGGAATATCGACATTTCCAATCTTCTTCATCCTCTTCTTACCCTCTGCCTGCCTCTTAAGAAGTTTCATCTTTCTGGATATGTCTCCACCATACTGGACAAGGAAAGAACATTGTCAACGACCAGCTGGGAAGCAAAATCTTCTCAAAATGTCTTATCAATTCAGAAGCTAAATTCAAGCCATCAGGATGAGTTATGTTTGACTTACACATTTTGCCAACACATTCTTCTTGTAGGCCTTTATCCTGGAATAAAGAACACATGATTTAAGTCAACTGAATTAAACTAAATGTGGAGTCTTCATTGGCAGGAAAATATCCAAAGAATGGGATAAAAACACACATGTCTACATACGTTTCCCTGGCAATGACTTTGCCTCCCAAGGCTGCCTGAATGATGACTTCATACAGCTGTCTTGGGATGACGTTCTTCAGTTTTGAAGCAAGAGACTTTCCCACTGAATAGGCCTTGTCTTTGTGCACAATGGTGGACAGTTCATTGATGACTTGACCATTGAGGAGGATGTCCAGCTTGACCAGTTCTGCCGGTTCATAGCTGTGGTCCTCATAATCGAAACTAAGTGACGAAAAGTTCTTTGTATTCAAAGGGACAATGTCACTAGTACTTAATAAGATATATATACCTGTCTTAGCTTTTCCAATTTGCCACTTATCCAGATGCAAACATTTCAAATTTTGTCTTTTAACAGAGCATGTCTCTTACAACATAATGATACATAAGGGACTCCAGAATGATAATCATAATACCCGTCACACAGCAGAAAAATTGATCGGCCGCAGAGTCCCCAAACACTTAATGACATTTTCTGTAGTACTATGCCCGGTGTTCTCTCGATCATCGCACAGTTTTTATATTAGGGATTATCTATGATTGTCATTCATACCTTGCATAGCCTGAAGTGATTGACTTGAGCAGGTCATAAAAGTCCACCACAATCTCGTTGAGTGGCAGCTTGTACTTCAGCAGCACCCGTGATGTGTCAATGTAAGTAAAGTCCACCTGTTCTCCTCTTTTGGTCTGGAAGTAATGTTGTACGTGGTGAGTACTGGAAGGCTTGTGAAAGCTTTTTAACCTCAATTAACATTTACCTCCCCCGGTTACATAAATCCGCCACTTTCAAAACCAGTGGGTTTTAGAGCTCTCTAGTGCAGCACCCCCAGGTATGCACAGTTTACATATACAGTAGTCATGGTAGTGCATGCACAGTTTAGATATACAGGAGTGCATTAGCCCAGGGGATGTTGGGTTGGAGATCTGTTCGGGCATATCTTTCCAGGGTGGCGGAATATGTTAGTACATGTTACTCATCTACAGTACAAATTCTTGATACTTGATTCTTTACTTTGTTAGAATTCTTTCTGTAGAATCTCACTTTCACTAGGATTAACATTACATTGGACATGTTGACTTATAGAGACATATAACAGATGTCCACAGGAGTCCAAAAGGAAAGTTGGTAACATAAGTAAGTAAGATATGAATACAATGTACTACTAACCAGCAACTGGTAGACACATGTTTTAAGGTATTTTTCTCCATCAATGCATCATCGATCATGATCTTGTAATGTAACATCTATTCTCCAAGCAGAGGCTTCGATCGAGAGGGGTAGTTTTGTCTGAGAGAAGAGGGACGTAAGAAATCCCGGACAAAACTACCAATCTCGATCGAAGCCTCTGCTTGGAGAATAGTAACATCAGCACAAAGGCAAACCTGCAAATCTTTCAACATTGTTTCTCTCCCAAAATCCATGCTTACATTAATTGTCACATGGATCTTTTTGAAAGCAAAGCCAGTTTTATCAGAAGTCCATGACTGTTCTCACCTCACAGAGGCTGAATATCTTGTTGAGGTGAACGTCTGGTGTGATGATGGTTCCCATGACGATAGGCTCCAGGTACTCCGCAACATCTTTCTTCTCTGGGAACTACATTGTACATGTACAGGGAACAGGGTCGTGTTGGAACTTATATACAGCATAACAGACTGTACATTCAAAGACTATACCCATCTTGTCCTAGTCTTTGTAGAAATTGAGCATAATTCCACATCTAGAGCTCTATTCCTGTCAGTGTTGCAATGCAAATGGCAACCTACATGTAGATCATACAGTTATCTGTTCAATGAGAGCAAAATGTTGTATATGTAATAGTACTGAATACTCTCATCAGGTATATATTACATAATATCTAAGAGTTTGACATATTGATATGCCAAAAAACAGTTACTCAAGCAACTGGATAAAATTTTGAAACAGATGTTTCAGACAGCATCTGCTATCTTTCGTCAGTGACTTAAGGACAGAACTGGAGAACCAGGTTTTATACTATGACTCTAAATTGAAATGTAAATGAGGTGAAGACAATTCAGGATGGTTCAAGTCGAGACAAGGTTGACATATTGATATGTTTTCCGGGATGAATATCTGCTTAGTCACAACTGAAATGAAGTTGAAGTTCACCTCTGCTGGGCTGTAGATGGTGATCTCATCTGTCCTGTACTGCTTGATGAGTTTCTCACTGCTCAGACGAGCTGGGGACACACACCAAAAATTCTTTTTGTGCAATAGACTGGAGAGCTACATGTAACAACATAAGTAATGTTCCTTCATGCAAGAGAGCAACAAGTGAGCTTTAGCAGTTGTAACAGTGTGGTTATGCACAAGGTGTCTCCTGATCATGACTCCCGGGGATCAACCCATGCCGGCCAGCACACAAACCCAACGCACACCACATTAGGCTAAAAGGTCCGGACATGTCAGACTGGTCAGTAAGTGGCGCTTGAACGACACTGTTACACAGTGGAGAAGTTTGCCTGTATTTCCCCACCTTTACATGGAACACTTGGAGTGGTGGCTATGGCAGTGGCATTGTACTCCTGCTCTAGCCTCTGGTTGAAGACTTCCATGTGCAGCAGTCCCAGGAAGCCTAGCCTGAACCCCAGGCCTAGAGCAGCGCTGTTTTGGGGTGACAGCAAAATGAAAAGAAATGAATTTATGCTTGCGATATTGTATTTTCAACATAATCATGTCTGAAGTTATCAATCTCCTTGTGATAAGCTGAGAAAGATCAATTTTTTGCAGCAGCATAGAACAATATCAAAAATTGTGAATTTGTGAGGTACACTTTCGTCTATAGCATTGACCAAAAAAAGATAAGCTGCAGTACTTCTCCCTGTCACTAGAGAGCTCTACCCATCTTCTCCAATTATTCCTTACCTGCTGTCCTTAGCAACAGTGACACTGGAGTCGTTTAAGGTCAATCTGTCAACAGCGACCTTCAGGTCACGGTACTCTGACTGGTCCATGGGGAAAATTCCTCCAAACACCTTGAAAAGACACAAAACAGTCTCGATTTTGTAACTGGAAAAGTGAGATGAGCCCAGCCGCATTAGACATTTAGCTTTTAAAATCAGATTCTGAAAAACATGGAACAAAGTACACTTACTGTATGACATTGTATACTTTTGTATGCTCACTTCAAATAAACTTGTACCACTTTGCCTGATCTACATGATTATGTTTATAATAATACTACTGGCATAATGTTTTTCAAGCTCAGGTTTGGAATGTAACAGAATAGAAACTTTCACTAAGGTCTGAATTCGAAGTAAATGCGTCAGTTAAAACTTCAGTAGGTATAAGTCATGACACAATCTTGACAAAACACTACATTCATTGACTGAAAGATGATACAAAAACAGAGCAGGACTCTACCATGGGCTTGGCAGGTTTGAAGCCAGGTAGCGGCTCCACAGGTGAGGCAGACAGGTGTAAGGTGTCACCTATCCTGGCCTCCTGGATAGACTTCATCCCTGCGATCAGGTAACCTACCTGGCCTGCATGTCTGGAGGAGGGAGAGGAGAAAGATTACCTTTTCTAGTCTTCTAATGTATTCAATTTTGTTCTGAATCTTGAGAAGAGGTAACTTTGAAAAAGTAATGATGATGGGACAAAAGAAAAAGCTTACTAATCCCCATACAGATACAGGTCTACTAGTTTGGTGGATTTCAAGTTATTCAGCTCTTATACTTGCTTATGCTTATAAAGCTGTAGTAGTTGTGGAGATATTTTGTCATTGTTTGGGATGGGAGAAGAAGAAGAAACAAACCTAGAACAATAAGTTTACTTCTGTGGATGTAAACATCAAACATGCAGGATTCCACTCTTATAAATATTTAAAACATCTTTTTTCTCATCATAATAGTTTATGTATTACTTCTCACTTCACATAAAAAGAGAGATATTATGTAAGATAAGTTTCTACAACAGGGTTTCTATTTCAGTAGTTTATAAACGCTGTACTAACAGTTCCTGAGTAGACTGTTGGTCAGGGCTCATGATCCCTACTTCCTGCACCTCGTACGACTTGTTGCTGTGGGCAGAGCTGATCTTGTCCCCCTGCTGAACCTTCCCGTCTATAACTGCCACGTTGGTGACCGCACCGCGGAAGTGGTTGTACGTAGAATCAAACAGGAGGGCCTTCCAGGGTTTGCTGTGGTCAGAGTTTGGCCTGGGTGACAGAAATTGAGTAACGTTACATATTGTACAACGCTTGCAGGATCAGGTGCTTTTTAGCTATTTAGAAACAGTAAAAAAAGTCAATGGTGTGGGAATCTTGTGCCGTGAACATAAAATGAATTGTGCAAGGTCAAGAACTGTTAAAAATTGTTTCAACCTTGTGGAAGTCTAACCTTTGCACATCTAGCTGCATGCGTTATTTAAGGCTAGTGAGGATTTTCTACAGTTGCAACAAGTTCCACTCAACGATAGTTCTAGGAAAATACATATTGCAACCATAAAAGGAGACTTACGGTGGTATTCTCTGGATCACTGCATCCAGAATTTCACTACAGTTTATCCCTAGTTTGGCTGATATCTGGAAAAATTGATATTATTACAGCAAAGTGAAAAGCAAAGTGATGTGTGAGACTATTCCAAGTGGTATGTTAAATGGACAAAGAAACAAAACATTTATAGTCAGGAGATGGAAAAAATAGATAGTTACACGCAGTAACTCTTACCTTAAAGAAATCCTCGTTTTTAAAATCAAACAGTCGTCTCATCTGTTCTTCTGTGGACTCTACATCTGCTTGTTTCAGATCTATCTGTTAAGGAAGAGTACATGATAAATGTTAAAATGATGGTACAAAATATCACCTGTGATATTGAGACGTGTTACTAGTGAGAAACTTATAAGGACCAGACTTTGCAAAATAACCATGCCCCTCTCCCCGCCAAGAAATATTCCAAGTGTACCGAGGAAAGAGCAATAATCTGTTTCTTTTCATTTCACTAAAATTTGTATAAAAAAGTTTACCCTTGCTTTTCTATTTTTTTCACTGGTGTTTAACTTTAACTACAGTAACTGTAAATGTATTTACCTTGTTAATGACTGGTATGATGGCCAACTCTGCCTCAAAAGCCAGGTAAAAGTTGGCAACAGTTTGTGCTTGTACTCCCTGAAAAAAACACAGAAAAATTTAGACATGATCTTACAGACTTTCAACAAACACATTGTTGTAACTCAACTTCTGACTCCATATATCCATATATATATGCATAACATCTTGTTCATGTATGTTGTAATATTCTATATGAAAATTCAACATAAGAATCTTTTGTAACCAATTGGAGACAGTTAAAAAAATGAGTAAAGATTACAAGACAAGATTTGTTTATACATTTGCTTAAGAAAAATGAAATCTAAACATATGTACCTCACTTGAAATATTTGAAATAAGACCATCCTACCTGATTTGCATCCACCAATAGCAGTACTCCCTGACAAGCAGCCAGAGACCTGGACACCTCGTAGTTAAAATCTACATGACCCTGAAGCAACACAAAAATAGCTTATAAACTCCAGATATGTTTTTATTGCGTTTGATTTTGAGAAACGTTGTGGAAATGATTCTTTGAAGTTCTATCTGAGAAATACAACTTGCCAAGATGATAGTTGGTTGCAATGTAAACATTTTAGTGTATACATGCTGCATACATTTTGTATAATAATAAACACGGAAAAAGTCAAAGATTCAGTTCAATATCACAGGGAGAAAGCTTTGTGTTTCAGATCTTAAGGAAAGAGAACCAGGTGTCTGATCAGAGTCAGACATTGTAGATCAACAGTTCATTGTAAATCAATAGCTAAGATAATACTGAACAACTTGTGTTATTAACTTATCTGGGTAGAGAAGATGATTAACTGATATAGTTTATGCAAAGGACACTAATTTGCATAATCAATGATAAACATTTATGATATGTCACTTAAAACATTCAATAACATCATTAGGCTAAGGTACAAGATCATGGAACGCTAGTTGTTCTTTGTTCTCTCATCCTTCTTGTGAAATTTTAAAGATCTCTACTGCAATAAAGGCTTTGACTTGACTTGACTTGACTTGCAATGAGTCTGCATACAAATTTCAGTATGCTTTATTCTTGTGAAAACAAACAAGGTATATGGTTATCAAATCACACACATTGTCATGTAGAGGTGATTGTCTAAAGTCATTTAACCTTAAGCACTCTGAAGTAGCCATTTGGTGCCCACTTTCCTATTGGTTACAGAGTTAGGCAGCAGGGAGAAGGTTAAACCGCTAAGTATGCAGTGAAAAGTATTCTACATTCTTTAAATGTACAGCCTCTACAGCCACATGATGCTTTTTATCTCTGATCAGGGAGTCCCAAGATATCTTGTGTGGGTAAGTATAAGAAGGTATCTTTGCTGCCAAAGGGCAGCTTGTCCAAGGACTAAAAAGGTTACCATGGCAACCCACTGCAGCCAATCTTTACCCAGGCTGCCTGGAGAAACATGACCTCATCCTGATGACATCACCACCAGCTGATGCTTACCACATGTCAAGTGAAACTGCTCTCTGCCAAATGTTAGAATTTTCTGCTTTCATTTTACAGTACAGCTTTATCTCTAGTCCCCCATTCCTTCTTCTATCCTTTTCACGTTGTGACAGCAAGCTAGCAGCAGCCATGTTTGCTGAGTCAACAGTTCTGGGTTTATGATCAACCAGAGGGGAGAACAAGGCACTGCTAGGGAGGTGACGCTAACCCCGGTTGCAACCTGTGTTACACTTTAACACACAGTGTCACACTTCTTCAGTGTCCTATATTATCTGCAAGAACTACAGCAACAGGAGACATTCAGGGAGATCAACACAGGCTGGTAAGGACCACGTCAGCACCACCTGCCAAGACGTAAGCACTTCTGCAAAGACTTCCCTGCACGGAAGTGCCGAGTCTCCAAATATAGGACGTGACATAAGGGTTGTTGTGCCCTTTCAGCTGACCCCAGTGCAGTTCTGCAGGGATCTATACAACAGGAAGCAGGCAGGAAACCCCTTGGGTCACCAAACAGCTGACAGTATCAGACTGACTGTTACAGGATCAAGGCCACCATGGAGGGGAGGTACTTTGTGGTCTTTCTCCTTGTTCAGATGACATTTTTCTGTTCCAAGACTGTGGGACAAGAATGTGATACTCAAGGAGCCAGCCCGTGTGTCTTCTGTCAAGACTTGAGTAGCTATCATGGCTCCTTAAGTTGTATCATAGAGGACGTTGCGTCCATCCCGAAATGTTTGCTGAGTGAGGTCACCTCTCTGGACATACTGGGTCGGCAGGATGGAAGACCCTCCCAGGGCTACCCAGATATCCTCCCTGCCTCCGGCCTCACCCCTCCCACCAGGAAAAGGGCCCAACTTCAGCACATCTTACAGCAGGACCCTCCTGATGACAACTGTACATTCTTCGCTCAATTTGATCCCAGTAACTATACAATCTCAGCTTTGGTGTTGTATCTGAACTCCAGCGGCACCGCTGACTTCCCACAAGATTTGCTTGACGATTTGCCCGAGTTGAAACATCTCGTGATCGAGGGCTTACAGATGCCCACCCCACCACCAATGAAAGAGCTGCGCTCACTGAAGACAATAAGCATGAAAAACAATGCCATACAGACACTGAATCTTACCAGCGTCAAAGATTTGGCTGAAGTGACAAGCATCAAGTTTACCGGAAATGCATTGGAAAGGATTCCTTTCCTTGCCTTTGCAAAGAGCACTCTTGCGAAGCTAGAAGATCTAATGTTAGACTCCAACAAGATCTCAGTAATACATGAAGATGCATTTGGTGGTCTGCCATCTTTAAAAGTCCTAGATCTCAATGGCAACATGATCCAAGTATTGAACAAGGCAATCCTACACCAGCTTGAAAAAGTTGAAAAACTTAACTTGTCGAACAATGCTATCCATACACTGGAGGCAGAAACGTTCGCAGAGATGAAGGATTTGCACGTGCTTGACTTGACCCAGAACAATATGACCTTTACATCTGAAACATCCGCATCATTATTTACTGGTCCAGAAAATCTGACGAGTTTGTACCTGGCTCAAAACTTGATCAAAAGTTGCCCAGAGGACCTAGGAAAAGCGCTACCTTACTTACGACATCTTGGTCTACAGAAAAACAACATTTCTGTCTTTTCAGAAACATTCTTGAAGGGATTCGGTTCCTTGAAAGAGATTGACTTGTCTGGGAACCCTTTCTCGTGCACATGCGACGTGGAGTGGTTATTTGATCGGTTGAAAGAAAACGGCACTGTAGCATTCATTAAATGGGAAGAATACGAGTGTTACTACCCACGACATTCACGTGGTGTCAACTTCGAACATTTCAACCCGGAGGTTCTCAAGTGCGACCACACGGACCACACCCGTCTGGGACTGTCCCTGGGGATTTCTCTCACCCTGGCTGTACTGGTAATCGTGCTTGCAGCTGTGCTGTACTACCACTGCCGATGGCGCGTCAAGTACGGTTGGTTCGTGCTATGCGGTAAAAAGGGCGAGCAAGTTGAACAGAAAGTTGAGGACGAGTACTTCAAGTACGAGGCTTTTCTGTCCTACTGTAGTAACGATCGCTGGTGGGTCATTGACGAATTACTCCCCAAGGTGGAGAATTGTCCCCCGCCCACGTACAAGATGTGCCTGGACATTCGTGACTTTGAAGACGGACCGAAAGATCAGAACAACATCATCGCCGCAATGGATGAGAGCCGAAAGACGATGTTTGTCATCTCCAGTAGTTTTCTGCGGAGCAAGCGCTGCCTGTGGGAACTGGAGATGTCCAGGAACAAGCGCTACGGGAAGAGCAGGGATGACCTCATCTTCGTGCTACTGGAGGACGTTCCACAGGCCAAGATGCCCAAGTTGTTGCAGAAGGTGATGATGGGAAGGAAGTACCTGCGGTGGCCCGAGGACCCGCGGCAGAGGGACGCCTTCTGGCAATGTCTGCGCGAGTCCTTCAAGACAAACATCTTCAAACGGCAGGGCAACAGGATAGAGATGCAGCAGGTATAGACATGATCAATGGCATCAGAGTGATAGAGGTAATATGTCATGTAGCACTGGCAATCTGGGTGCTGACACAATCTTGAAAAGATAAGGAATATTTCATTCAATATCAAGAAATCTCCAATATCCAACTATTCTATTTAGTTGTATAAGGTGACTATTTGGATACAGTTCAGTTGTATAAGGTGACTACTTTGGATACAGTTATATCGTAACATGTACTGTCAAACCAGAATATAAAACAAAACAAAACAAACATCAATTTGATCATTTGCTATCCTTGAAGAAGAGACAGTGAAATTCTGCTCCTCAAGATTAACACTTCACCATTCTATGGGTAAATTTGCACTTTTGGAACCAAATGTAATTGGATTTACACAGGTAGTTAATCAGATCCCCCCCCCAAAAAAAAACCCCAGAGAAGTGAAGTGTTATAAGGATGCAAGCATAATATTAATAAACTTGACAATAGCCCTTGATACTATGGCTAAATCATTGACAGAACAGCTCAGACACAATAACACTGTCGGCATGTGCTGCCATGTGCATATTTCAGGGAAAAACAGTACCCAACAAGGGCGATGGACAGATAAAATATATCTTATCTAAGCGTAACCATTATATATCTTATCTTGCTATTTCATAGAACCACAACACTACTTAACACTCTTAATTCTTCACATCAAACATTATACCAAACATTTTCGTACCATTTCTTTCAAAAACTGCAATGTTGGTTTGTCCCTGACATGTAAGGGTGTGTTATCAGTTGGCACATGTGGAAATATGGGATGCCAAGAGAAAGAGGAAGGAAATATCATGAGTGCCCTTTTTACTGTAACTCCTGATATATTTTTGCTGACACATATACTGAATGTTAAACCACCTGTTCACCAAGTGTTAAAATCACTTGTTTGCTTGGTTTTGATATAGCTGACAGAAGTACACATGTGTATACATGATGTCTTGTAAGAAATGTAGCAATAGCCAATAGAGTACTTGCTTTGCACGCCCTGGCTGAGTTGTACCAAAGTCAGAGTAGGTATATATATAAAAACAAATAATAATCACTTTTCCAGCAAGAAATTAAGATACTGGTAGGACAGCAAATTGTAAATATTAACCCACATTATTTGACTTATCTAGTCTTGAAATCATGGGATGATAACATTTGTAAACTTACTTTAACATTCAGATTTTCATATATTGTTCTTTTATATTTATGTATACTGTATACGATATGATATGAATTGAATATTAGATATGGAAGAATATTACTTAATGTTGAACACATCCTATTATTTTATTAGGACTATATTTTAATTTTTTCTATTCCTTGCTTATACCAGCATTGCAGTGATTCTGTGCATCTATTGCTATAGTTGTTGGAAAACAATAGAATATTCCTTAAGGTACCGTACAGACAAGAAATAGGCAAGTTTTGGATTGACAACATGATTAAGATGAAATGCTAATCTAGTTGTAGAAAATAAGTTAGAGGTGTAATTATACATACAACAAAAATAAAATTGACAAAATGAATGCAAACATTGGTATACTTTGTGCTTTGTTCGCTTATTTCCACTCTAGAAAATAGATGTACTTAGATACTTTATTAAGATAGAACCAATATTTACTGGACAGATGAGATAACAAAAAGTTTGAAAATGGTACTTCCTAAATATCTATGATCTGTTATCAAACTTTTGATTTGTACACAATGTCAACATTTAGGTATTTAGCATCACTGTATAAGTTACCAGTGCAGTGCAGCATAGAGGGATACAAGTTAAACATCTGTGGAATACTCCTGGATAAAGGCGTTTAGTTCTGTAAATCTTGAAATGTTTTCAGTGGTTTTTATTTTCATGGTGACCTCTACAGCCAAACTCATGGTATTGTGAAAATGCGTTTCCTCTGTATTTCTAATGTACTACAATTGTTTCGATAGCAAACTTTAAAAAATTCCTTTCCTCTGATCTGCTATTGCAGAATCTATTCCTGGCAAACATAAAAGAATTTACATAACCTGCAGTTAGTGCAGTACCAGCACAAAACAAAAGGAGGCATTGCTCACCGGTGTGTCTATCAGGTTGAGCAGGTAGGTCTTGCCCTGGTACTGGTGGAACATGGATGCTGTCTGTGCCTTCACCGTGATGCCCCGCTCCCTCTCCACCTGCAGCTTGTCTAACACCTGCTTGTTCGACGCCTCCTGGGAGATGGTTCCTGTCAGCAAGGCACAAGCGTGTAAGTTTATGAGGGTCTGCATGGGGGGTACTGATTACGCTTTACACTAAATTTGGGAAGGCACAAGTAACGTTGGAATATTGATGACTCTAAGTTTTACCAATACTGGGTCAGAATCAAGTTAATCTAGAATACATACATAGGATCAGGTAAGGATCGGATAAGAAACAGCCATGCGAAGACTTGCCTGTGAGCTCCAATAGTCTGTCTGCTAGTGTGCTCTTGCCATGGTCCACATGTGCAATGATACTGAAATTCCTGATGTTCTCCACTGGAAACTGTGACATGTCAATCTGCCCATGGGTAGAATTGTTGGAGAAGACTTTGTAATAAATCATGTACAAACCGAATATAAATCAAAGTCATCATCTTACTGCTCTATTGAAATTGACCCGATTCACACTTGGAAATTTTCTGGACGTATGACAATGACATACGACAACGATGTACGTCTTAGGCGTACGGCATCTTTTTTCCTGGGTGTGGATCTGGGTGTGGATCTGCCCCACGCATTTTACAACAGTCATTAGCAAATGCCTGTCATACAACGCGCGGGCCGATTTACACCCAGGAAAAAATATGCCATACGCGACTTTGTTGTACGTCTAAAACATTTTCCCAGTGTGAATCGGGTCATTGAGTTTTAACGTTTACAAACAGTATCCAATTTCCAATTACTGGAAGGATGGAGAGAAACTTCTTCATTCTTTTTATGATCACGACAAAAAAAAGGTTATTGATTGATTGATTGATTGATTGATTGACTCTGTGTCAGGATTGACTGGACAATTTCTAACATACTGGAGATGGGTACTGGGCCTATCAGCACCAATTTCATAACAGAGTACATGTAGACTGTGCCCATCTACTCGTTCTTTAAGTATGAGTGCTGCAAATATTTCAGGTGATGATGTTGTAACAGTGGGGATCAACCTCCACTAACTGACCAGTCTAACTGGTCCGGACCTTTTAGCCTAGTGGTTAGCGTGTTGATTTTCCAAGCCGTGCGGATCGGGATAGGCGGGGGTTCTAATCCTGGGAGCGGCGTAATCGCCCCTTTGGGTTTTTACAGTGGTTCCCACACCGGCCCTGTGAGTAACGATTAGATCACACAGGGTATGTCGTACTCGGAGACTCCGGACGAGTCTTGAAAGAAAAGGGGGAGTAGTGTAACAGTGGGGATCAACCTCCACTAACTGACCAGTCTAACTGGTCCGGACCTTTTAGCCTAGTGGTTAGCGCGTTGATTTTCCAAGCCGTGCGGATCGGGATAGGCGGGTGTTCTTATCCCGGGAGCGGCGTACTCGCCCCTTTGGGTTTTTACAATGTTACTGCCATTCATAAGAATCATAACACAAACCTGTCCAGCATGGTTCTCAGGTGACTTTGAGCTTGCATGTCGTCTGCTGGCGAGTGGCGCCAAATATCCCACATTGTGGGTTACAAGTCGGATCCTTTGACACAAAGGACACGCCAAACTTCTCCACATCATTGTCATCTCCTAGGTATGGAAAAGGGTGGACCAAACAGACAGAAAATCAACAAATCAAAATTGTGTGGGAAATTTTGGCCTGTACGCCACCATCTTGGGGTGATACAATGTTGTTCCAGGGGGCTTCAAAAATCTTATAATCGCATATGATCCAGATTCTAACAAAAAAGTGTAATCATACATACTAATTTTTTGCAGATATAACATTTAGCCTGGAAATTGTGTTTCAATGATTGGAATCCTGATCGATATTGAATGTAGAAAACAGAAACGATAAATATAAACCCCTACTAAAACAATATTCTCGTCCATAGTGACCACTAGTAAACTCAAAAGTTCGCCTATTGAATAATCTACTTTAGATAATTGATTACCCTTTTAATTGAAATTTATAATCAACAAATAGGCTACGATTATTATGTTGTTACAGATTTTATCACGATGACCATCTTTTTTCCCATAATCTAGTCTTGGTAATGGATCGAAGCAATAATCTTCTTCTCATTTTGCTGCTGTCGTCAGTGAAAAACACACGGAAGGGGAGGGAACGTTGACAGTAGTTGTACCTGTAACTTCGGTAAGAAATACTCTTAATTTTGCGTGTTTCCTCTTACAGTAAGATTCTTCTCTACCTGTACTGAATATTGAGACCTAAAGCCGTGTCTTGAAATGTCGTCTGAGTCGGGTTTTAGGAGCGCAGCCGACTGAGCTAACTGCCAGCAGTGTAGTCGGTCAGGTTGGTCCTGTCCGAGGTGGGGAGGGGGGCACTGATGACGTGTAGAGTGAAATGTTGTCAGTCCGTCTCGTCATCGATGTTATGATATTAGACATGACATCACGGTGCAATCAAAAGCACAGACAGTTCTTTGATTGAGGAAGTAGCCACAGAGACATCTATAATTTGTGATTTTTATACTATTTCTAGTCTAGAGTCAAACTAGAGTCGCAACGAGAGGTAAATATTTTTGGGCATACCGTATAGAAACTCTAATCAGATGTTCCGAAGTATACTATAATTATGTAGTTTAAGGTTTCGATGCAATCTGTAATATGTATTTCTATGTTATGTAAATCAGATTTCTCTACTTTTCCTTTAACTTGTAAAAGCATGATTAAGACAGGTGCTTTGTATTGTAATATTTATTGCTTTAGAATATATGATTGTCAATCAGGCAATAAAAACTTGTGGCTATGATCTTATTATGTTAACCAACACCAGCACCATGTGCAGCGGGCTTATCAGTGCCCTTACATTAACAGTGAGTCATACATGACACTCAAATATTTATAACATTTAAAGGTACATGTAATTGGAGGACAGACCAGTATTTTTTTTTTAGTACAAGCTTAATCTTTTTTTTTTAAATGTGCTTTCCACACCAATCTTTCCAGGTCTGTCCTATAGTGTACATTCCTTCTACATTTTCACCATTACCAAGAAGCGAGAAGAAGCTGAACCCTTATTGCTAGACTGACTGCAATACTCGTACCAACATGTGTATGTTTGTAAACATGTCTTTGTTGTGAGGTGTACTTAGCCCAGTTGTTGTACAATGTTGTAAATGTCTTCATTCATTCATTGACACATCTGCTAAGTCTACAGCCTGATAGCATCAGCACAACCCACACTAACACTTTAACACTTCAAATGTACCCCTTACATCAGCCTTGATGTTACCCAGCAGACTCTCTCCGCCTACCAGTCCTACCGGTACTCCCTCAAACCCCATGTTGGAGGCACGGCACACGGCGGGCGCCAAGCGCTACAAGTACCTGCGCCGCATCCTCAAGTTCCGACAGATGGACTTTGAGTTCGCGCTCTGGCAGATGCTGTACTTGTGTGTTGCACCACAGAGAGTGTGAGTCATTGATTAAAAATTCAGTATGAGCTAAGATTGTCAGCTTAGAAGTGTCAAATTATGAAGAGTATTTGCACACATGTATGTAGTGGTGCGGATCGAAACCCGAGTTTAGGTTTAGGTTCGGACTCGAGTCCAGAGGTTTAGGTTCAGGTCCGGACTTTCAAGTCCGGACCTGAACAACAATTTTGGAATATTTTTTCCGTGTTACATGTAACATTGCAAATTAGCAGATATTGTATATAAACCTCGTTGATGTAATTTGAAAACTATATATACGGAATTATATACAGTCAGTAATTAACACAAAGGTTCAGTTATAAACACAAAAACAGCAATGATTTCATATTTTTCTAGTGCAAATTTCACGATCTAAGGAAGGTTTAAGATGGTTTGAAACAAAAAGGAGTGTATAAGTGAGAGATTTTTTTTCAAGTCCGGACTTGTTTCCAGACGTTTAGTTTTTTTTGGACTTGAACCTAAAAGTTTTACAAGTCTGGAACCGGTCCGGCCGGACCGATCCGCACCACTACATGTATGTAACCGTTACTGTTTTGTTTATAACGTTTGTGAATAATATTAGTCATCCAGGAAATTGAAGAATAAGATTTTACAGTAATTCAATCTCTACCACTTTTCGTATTGTAATCCAGTGGTATAGATTGACTTAAAATTTTATTGTTTTTGTTTATTGTTTCCCAAGAACCTAGGCGTGGAGAAAATATCACGTCTTTGGTATACAAATGAAAGAGAATGGTATACAAGTTGGACTATCTAAATCCAAATTGTACATTTAGAATTGTGATTTGTGTTGTAGTCTATCCCTAAAAAAAACTTATATGGAATTTGTCTTTATTTTACAGATACAGAAATTTCCACTACAGAAAACGTGAGTATTGATATTAAAAGGTGTCTTACTAGTAATTTGTAGCTGTAGCAAGAAAATATAAGACTGCTAATTTAGCTAAAAGGTAGCTGCATACTGTTAGTTCAGATTCAGCCGTCAAAGTCGTACAAATGCAAGGAAATTAGGCATAGCCATTAAGAATCTTGGTCATCATCTAAATTTGTTAAAAATATCTTCTATTTTTACCCTTTTCCAGAGACAAAAGACCAGTGGGCTCGAGATGACCCAGCCTTCCTGGTCTTGCTCAGCTTCTGGTTGTGTGGTAAGTATGAGAATAGAAGAACTGGGAAGTGTGAATCTTGTGGTGTAACTGTAGATCAACGGCCAAAAGAAACCGTGACAACAAAAAAAAGAAAGCCTAAAATGACCCAAAAAAAAGCTGAAACCCAACCTCTGCTTGGAGAGTACATGTACAAAATGTAGTTTAACTAGTCTTTGTAAACAAGCATGCAAATATAATTCAACTTCTTGGATAGTCTGCTACAGTTACATCATAACAATGGATAAGCATTGTAGTAGATACGGAAGCAAAAAAGAAGAAATACTAATGCTCCATCTCGATTAGCTCAAGCGATGTTTGCCCTAATGCATTGAAGATATGTAACTTAGAGTCTTTGTTTGGATCTATAGACATTATAAACATATTGATATCATCAATGATTCTTACTTCCATGGCAAATGCATTAAACTTTTTCCTTTTCCTTTTTTCCCCTATAGCATCTTCCCTTGGTTTTGCCATTGTGCTACAGTTGAGTGTAATGGGGATGATAAAGCTGCTCCTGTGGGTCATCTTTGTGGACTGTATCGGAGTTGGACTCATGGTAGCAACCCTACTGTGGTATGAATACAACTTCTGTCATCAAAAAGTTTAAATTGATTATCAGCATACACATTTTACCAAAAATCCTTTGATCAAGGAATGTTAAACTTTATACAGGTGTCTTGTGAAATTTTTTTATGAGTCAGAATTGATGTATGTAATTGTAATAGGAAAGTGTTTCCTTAAGTTATAGTATTGATAGACGTAAACTTTCCATATTTTTTCTGGGCAGCACCTTCAATTGAGGTCACGATTCACCATTAATGAGCTTTTCAAATTTGTTTTCTAAAAATATGGCATAGAATGTAGTAAGTAATCACACTACACATGTGTACCATTGTGACAGGTTCATTGCTAACAAGTACCTACAGACTCAGAAGTCGGACCAGGAAGTAGAGTGGGGATACGCCTTTGACGTGCACCTGAATGCCTTCTTCCCCCTACTGATCATCCTACATGTCATACAGCTCTTCTTCATACACCGTGAGTTATATATATATATATATATGTATACCTTAGAGGGATAATTGTACACAGGTAGTTATTGAAGATTTAGTGCCTTCAAGCCGTTTTTTTGTAACTTTAAAAGTAGGTCAATGAAGGTTAGACATTCAGGTAATAACATACGCCAAAAGACTCAAGCAACTGGGTGACATTTTGAAACAGCCAGACATTTCAGACAGCAGCCGCCTCCGAAAGACAGCAGATGATGTCTGAAATGTCTGTTTCAAAATTTTATCCAGTTCCTTGAGTAACTGTCTTTTGGTGTGTTTAAAAGTAGGTACTGTACATGTATAAAGGACACAGCTAATGTATTGTACTTGCTAAGCTGTTTTTTGTTTCCCCTCCACAGCTCTGATTGACAAAGAGTGGTTCATGTCGCGGCTGTTTGGAAACACATTGTGGCTGATCGCCCTGGGGTACTATCTATACATCACATTCCTGGGTTACAGCTGTAAGTAGACTGTGTCTTATTTAGGCTTAGGAAAAAAATGTTGTGTTTCCCGTTACTCTACAAACCCTAGCAAAAACCTGCCAACCCTAGGGTTTTTTTGGGCGTCTGTCGCTGACAAGGGACATAAAATTTTCGATAATTTCTAGAAAGATTCTGTAATACATATATGCAAACAGTTGCTTGCAAAGATACTTGCAGATGAACAATATCGTATTTGATATACTGTGGTATTTTTGTAATGAACTCTTATTTTCATAAGGAATCCTGTAATTATCTCAACGGGGCCGGCTGGAGCTTCTCTGGCTGACTGGAGCTTCTCTGGCTAGCATTTACGATTTTCGCGCCCCGTGTAGATCTGCTTGGAGATTACTAGTAATCTCAACTACCCTATTGTATGGTGTATCATGCACTTACTTTAATTTGTGTGATACAGGGGTACATTGTTTATGAGTACATTTACATGAAAAGACTTTCATCAGTGATATAAATTTTTATTCCATTGATGCAAATGTCTTACACAATTTTCTGTGTTCTGTTAGTCCATGAACCAGGACCCCAATTTCAAGTTCTACCAGCCTCCTCCTAATAAAGAATGAAACTGCCTGGTTCATTTAGAGGCTTATAGCATGTATAAAGCTACCATACCAGAATGGCTATCATGTCAAATCACATACCACAGACTTTCTACTTTACTAAAGTCACAAGATGAACTTTCATAGACGGCACCACTATGTCCTCTGCCCCATGGACTATGTGTTGAATATGACGGTTTGTTTTCTTCCCCTGCAGCCCTCCCGTTCCTGCGCCACACAGTTGTCCTGCTGTACCCTGCCATGCTCATCATCCTGACGTTTTACATAGTCTCCCTACCCGTGGGCTGGAACTTCACCCAGGGGCTCATGTGGTTCTACAGATATAGAGTTGGACATTATGTATAGTCTCTAGGTTATTGATGTACATTGTGTGCTCAAATAGAGCAAACAGTTCTATGTTTCCTTTCCTTTCTATGTATGAATATAAAGTATAAAGTCCTAGGGTTAGGGAGGGAGAGAGAGAAGTGTATGTGTAATGACTGTTTATAAGTTGTATGTACCAAATACACACATATAAGGATGTTTGTATTATTGAACATGTAGTCTTGACTGCTACATGTAGAGATGTTGGCTACTAAGAATTTAGACTTGTACTCTGTTGCACTTTGCAGTATGCTTCTATCATCTGAGATGATTTTTTTTCTATATGGTTTTGAATCCCTGGCTTTATCATATGCCAGGGTGCACTGAAGACAATGTACATGTGTAGGTGTCATCTGAGATTCCTTTACCTATTTTGTTCAATGTCAGGAAAAAACCTGTCCAGTTTCATATTTCAATTATTTTCAAAGAACCAAAAAGGTGTTGGTTTTTCGGTTACTTGTTTGTCACTTATAAAATCTTGGCAAGCCCAGTGAAGGGTAGGGATCCTCGCACATATACCATAGAATTTGCACTTGCAGATTACTTTGTGACCAATTTCATGAAGTTAGTAGAGACGGATGCATTATTATGGTTATATCTTTTTATGTGTAGCAGTGAAAAGAGCTAGATAGAAATGTGGTCTATAGGAAATCACGGTGAGCTTGTTATTTTTTGTTGATATTATTTGTATTGTGCAATGTGAGCTTCACACAATTTTGAATGAAACCCTAGGTCTGTAAAAAATCATTGCAGATATTTTGCCTATATGCATACTCTTTTCATATCCAGAGATATGGTAGAGATGCAGAGTCAGACAATAAAATTGTCACCTCATAACCACCACTTAATTAAATCTAACAATAGCATAAAAGTTGATCTGTGTTAGTTAATTACATTGTGGATAGGCTAAACTTTGCATAACCAACGCTTGTTCACGGAATGTCCTACACTGAACAGAGACACAGGTTGTCTGGCACTTATGATCCATTGCTGTAGTCACGTGTCATCAATGTGTCACCTCCTAGAAGTGGGGATCGTGAACAATGAGTATTTGTTTCACCTAGTCTATCTCTTTGAAATAAGACCGTTGCATTCCTGATCCAGTTGCACTAAAGAAGCCACAGAGTCCAGACTTGGACATGGCCAGGAGTCAAACAGACAATTTTTAAAAACTCCATCTGCATGCCTACATGTCGTCATCATTTCAGGTGAGTTGTCCAGACTAACTTGCACAGAAATCAATACAAACTTGATTAACGTACAGTTTATTTGAACTGTTCTACCAATGCCACTGATCGTGGTGTTTATATGGCATGCAACCACAGTGCTTGCCAATGAAGTATTCACTGAAGTTATCTAAATACTAGTATTACTCCTAGCAGCCCACCTAACTGACTGTTAGCCCCCGACAGCAACAGATGTGTAACATGGGCTACTTGAAGTTAGAAAGAAAACCTACTTTGACTCCTTGACCATGATATAGAAGGCAAATGTCTCTCCTTTCATTAGTTAGCTTAAGTACAATGACAATTCAACCTATACAAAGTAGATATAGACTGTAGAATATTGTGTACATATATAGGGATTTCAATTGGTTGGGTAAACATTAATGGATCCGTAAGCATTACTTTTGTATTCAAATAAATGATACTGTACAGAGGATTCCATCTTGATTTTTCTTGCTCACTACTTTTTTAAAGGAGCATTCCACTCCAGAAGGTATTATATTCTGATCAATTATATTTTCCAAGATGCACCTGACTTTTGGCTAGATTACCTCAACTGTTTTTTCGACATTAATCCTTTTCTAAATTTCACCTTCCCCCATATGGACCTTCTTCTAATGTACTTGCATGGCCATTTTCGGGCACAATTTCTTGCAAATGGTAGATGGGATAAGTTGAGTGACCATCACATGATCACACATTTAGGAAGGTACACAAAAACGTTTGAAGACCATCCCGTATTGGGATATAGAGATTTTGGTATTTTTGTGAGAAACAATGAACTCTGGTGGTATTGTTGGAAGGGTCCTTGGGGAATTAAAAAACTTGATTGCTATACTGTTTGCCCTGCGTTCAGGCATATGGTAAGTTTGACAAAACAAACTGGCAGTCACCCATAATTTAGTCTCTGATGAATTATAAAACCCGCTACTGGAGTGGAATGCTCCTTTAATTAGGAAAGTTGTTTTGGGATACTTTTGAGTGCATACAATGACAGGTAACTCCATTAATTTGAAAGATGACCCCTTATTGTCAACACCTTAAAAGCATTTTATTACACCTAATTATGCAGATAAAGCTAATTAGCAGAATTATATCCACCTGTCCATTACTAGTACCTACAAGCAAAGAATGTAAGATCCATTAACTGATCAGCTAAAGGCCACAATTCTATGTAAACGACAAAAAACACCTGCAATGCCAACGAAAGTTTTTGAGAGCCTAGAGGCCCGAGACTCAGTTCTGCTGTAGAACCAATGTAACGTTAAGTCATCGTGGGGACAACTAATGGTTTCTCCCCATGCCATTTGTGAGTTCTGCCTCGTGCACGCACCCAAACAAACAATTGTCATAAGAAACAGATTTCAAGTCCGCCCTTGGCTAGCTTCAGACAGGTGATAAGTAAGTTTCCCCTTGCAACTCCCACGCGAACTGCATTTTTATAGATGTCTAGTCTTCAGTGTTTATATACTTAGGACAGAGGGGTTGAAAAGGGACCTTTTTAACCTCCTTTGCTCAGGATAAGGGATGGTTTACAAGGCTACATTCCTAGGTGTTCCTAGGTTTTTCTACCGGGTCACCTGACGCATGTGGTTGAGCACGTAGCTGTCATTTCAACTCCGTTATACTTGCTCTAGAGATTCCGTGTCAATGCACACATCACACACACACAAACTTAAAGAAAAACATTCACGGTATTCATCCGATATCAAAGAAAAACAGTTTTCTATATTGAAAGGCACAGCCTATGACCTCCACCACTATCTATTCCATATTACTAAAGCAAGAAGGCTTTTTGTTTTATGACCTTTATAAAAAGTTTATTAAATCATAGTTTCAACTCTTGTTGTTTGCCTGTTGATGGGAAGGTTTATGTCCTTTGACGTATAATATTCTCGAATGTTACGACGTTTCTATGGGAAATGGCAGTCAAAGATAAATCTGTATGCCCTGTGTATTTTTATTCCCCGCTTCAACGAGTTCAATTCTCCTGTTGGCAAAAAAAACATCACGAAGCGCAACACAAAACACGTGCGTCATCAGTCACGTGACCACATATCCCAATCGGAAGGGAAGGACACGGCAGCCATTGTGGTTGTCAGTGTCGTCGGGAAGAACTCACGGCAGCGAAATCTGGACAGTTTCTAGCCAAAATAAGGACACTTTTGTGACATTTTAACCATCTCTGAAAGACTTAGATTTTTTCTGGACGCACGGAACTATCTTACAGCCGGTGTGAAGATGGTGGTAGGCGAGGAAAGGACGTTTGTGTACGGGTTGTGTTTGCTGTTGTGTGTGATGTTATGGTTCGGCTCGGCGCAGTGTATGGTCGGGGAGGATGCGGCTACAGAGTACACCAAGGCCTTTGTCAACGTCACCTACATAGACCCCTCCACGAACAAACTCCACTCGGAGAAGGAGGAGGTCGGCGTGTACGGTAAAAACAGTCCCACTATCGAGGCCCGTGGCATCGTGGTGAACGTCGGGAACGCCTGCCGGCCGCTGAGCCACATCACACCGCCCAAGAAGCAGTGGATCGCCCTGGTGGTCCGCGGGATCTGCGACTTCAGAATCAAGATCAACCACGCCAAGAGCCTGAACGCCTCCGCTGTGGTGGTCTACAACCACGAGACGTCTCCGCCTGAAACTATGGCGCATGAAGGTGAGGTGGAAAAACACAATATGGTCTGGAACAAATAATTTATGTAAGGGAGCCATGTTTGTTTGTTGTGACGGTGGGGAGAGGGGAGGGTGGGGTTTTGTAGTCAACAGGATGTCTTGTAGACAATAGAACAATCAAAGTTCGCAATTATAAACAGGAAATCCCAAGACCCCCTTCAGCAGCCCCCTCCCCAACCCAACCTCTGCTTTGGGCATGTCATCAAATTATTTAAAAAAAAAAAAACACATTCTAAGATTCTTGTTGTCCTCCACTTTCCCATGACATCCGAGGTGCCCAGCAATTTATGTCAACAGGGCAGGTAACAAACCACTTCTCTCAAAGCAGAGGTAAGATCTGGGGTATTTTCTTGCGGTATTTTATACGTTTTTCTACTTTTCCGTTTTTAGTTGGGTCTCCCACCTCTTACCCAACTAAAAACGGAAAAGTAGGAAAACGTATAAAATACCGCAAGAAAATATGTCGAAAATACCCCGGATCTTATCTCTCCTTGGAGAGTAAGAAACCACAGGGTTGCCACATATGAGAAATCAGCCCTAGATATGCATGGTTGTACACTTGTTGTCCCCCAACTAAGATATGAAACAAAATTTCTGCAAATGTTATTATATTTAGAACCGTGCATGGGCTGCAAACATCTGGGTCAATTGACCAATAACTTGAATAAGCAGTAAGATTATTAGATGAAAAAGAATGACAATTTCCGTTATAGATGCAAGAAACTGGATTCCATCTATATGTACCATGTCTAGTGTCAAAACATATGGTGAGCGCTGCCAACCACAAAAGATGTCAGATAGATCCCTGATCAAATAAACCTACCCATTTTTCTAACAGTTGTTCCTACCCAATCTCTGTTGGCTGTCTTGTTATTACAGAAATGTTAGATATGAACAGTTTTTGTTTTCACTTGCTATGAAATATGTTTATTGGATGTGTATTGCACATGATGCTCATACCCTCACCGAGGGAGTGGTCAAATACACTGAAAATTTCCAATATATGGTGTCACAAGGGATCATCATGATTCGTAAGTCTCTGCTTCTGCCCATAACTTGGCAGATAACATTTCATTTTTATTTATTTATACAGGGAAAATATACTCTCCAAGCAGAGATTGGTGGGGAAGATTGTGACCGTTTTATCATATGCCCGTTTTGGTCACAATCTTCGCCACCAACCTCTTCCTGGAGTGTAGGAAAATACACTCAGGCAAGCCTGTTTTTCAGGTACCCCTGGTTTCACATATAAAAACACAAACTACGACTAATTACACAATTGTCAATTCTGCCATGTTGTGTCAAGATCCTCAACAACAGAAGAAAGTAAGTAATGAAGTGGAAAGGGATCTAGAATCGAACCTGACTTGATGGAAATAAGACTAAGACCCCGTTCACACTCATTTTTTTCAATCGCGATTGAAATATAATCGCGATTGTTCGATCCGATCGCGATTGAACGCAAAGAAACTTTTGCGTTCACACTGCTTTTCGCCAAGTGGATTAAAGTACGCCGTGATCCGACCGCGATTGAAGCACGAGGTCAAAGGTTCGGCGTCGCTTGCTACAAAATGGCGGGAGTCCCCCAACTCTTGATGATTTTGTATCTCTGGAGAATGTTCTGTAGCCGTGGAAGGGAACGCAATCGGCGGGCTATGATCGCGAGAAGGCGTGAACGACGAAGGCTTTTGTATATTGGCCTCGCTGTAGTACGGGTAATGAACGCGACAAGTGCTGTAGACAGGACAATCTCGGAGCGTGAATGAAGCGACGATTGGTGGGAAAACATTGTACTTGGTACATTACTTATGATATAAGTTGCGACCCTAGCCTTGAACCGGCCGAAATCCCCGCAGATCGCGATGGAATGAATCGTAGTTGCGTTCACACTCAAAATTTGATAGGATTGGATTGGATCCGATCGCGATTAATCCAATCAAACTACCTCCGGAGGTAGTTACAATCCAATCGCGATTGGATTGTTTTGGATCGTTCCAATCGCGATTGGGAGCGTTCACACTGAAAAAATCAATCGCGATCGGATCGATTCAATCGCGATTATACTTCAATCGCGATTGAAAAAAATGAGTGTGAACGGGGTCTAAGAGGATTATTAGTAGTAGATTATCAGATCACTCAGATGGTTCGTCTAGTAAGTCTTACTATTGTGATGTAGTAATCCCAATCAGAGCAGGTTCAGCTAGAAAACTGTGAGTAATCCTATCTGTGCTCCAGATCACATGAACAAAAGACAGCTATGCTTTACTACACATATATCCTTTAGCTAGCTGTAGTATATGGAGAACCATTGCATTTAGCTGTGGCGGGACTGGGCAGACACTTCAGGTACAAGAGGACCTCTCCATTGGCCACATGTCATGTGCCTGTTGATGATGGATGGTGTTATTCAAGCTGGGAGGTCATTCATAGTCATAATTGTTACATGATTTTTTTATTCTGTACTGTTTTGCTTGCCTGTTCTTCTTTCTTCTTCTTCCTTTTTCTTTCCTTTTGATATCCAAGGTCCAAAATGTCCTGTCTACAATATATGTAATCTATATTTGATGAAATGTTTGGTGTTCTGTATGAATTTGCTTCCAATTAGCAAGACAGAAAAGTCAACCTCTGAACCTGTCCATGAAAGAAGGCCAAGGTAGCAAGGAAAAAAAAAAGTTTGAAATCTTACCAGGTCAGGTAGTAGTGTAACCTTGAGACCAGACTGTATCCAGGTCTAGGTCCTTGGCTTCTGGGCCGACATGCCCCCCAGGAAACATTCCCTTCCCCTGTGACAGGTTAGTGTGTCCTATGTTCTCTGTCAAGGACACGGTAAAAGTCTACTATTACCATGTTAGGATGACCTTCTAAAGGTCAGTACATGTATATCACACCTTCACCGAAAGTTCAACTTGGGTGGACCAGAAATGTTTTCAAAGAAAAAGGGTAGAGGGAGCCCCAAGCAGTTGGACATGTAGGGAGTGCAAGGCTTGGACTGAGATTTTTGCCCTGGCATTCTTGAAGATAGCATAACCTTTTCTCCCCATGTCCCTAACAATAACTGTCACACATATTTGAAAGTCAGTGCAATAAATGGTTGTGCAGACCAAATAGGTTATGATATGCTATCCCATGATAAATGTACTGAGTGAAGTTTCAAACATGTTTTCTCCAGGTTGTATTTTGTATCAAATGTTAATGTCAGTCTGGAGATCTCTTTTTGTACCTTACACTTTTCTGTTAGTGTTACAAAGTGCTGTAAATGGAATGTATTTTCTGATACTGGTGATAGTGGCTCTAAATTTAGTAAAAGTGCTGAAGATAGTGCGTAGGGTAAGACTCTAAGAGGAGAAACGTCACAGTGCAGTGAGATAGGTTATTCATGTCACACGTATAGATCTCTTAAGGTGCTGAAGTGTTACAAGTGTGAATCAAGTATTTCAGCTAATGTTTCTCATACTTCTCTCAATTAGGTGGTTGTGACGCACATATATTATGATAGCTTGGTATGAGAGATAGAAAATCCAGGTTGCGTTTTCTGCCTTGACAACTTTGACTAACATAGTAACTGAAACGGTGAAAGCAGAATTGCTGGACTAATAATGATGTACTCTTTATGTAGATCTATGGTGGGGACGAAATTAAAAACATAATCTTAGCAGCTTAGACAGTTCAGATTAAGTATTCTCTTCAGACTTCCCATAACTGAAATCGCTGGTAAGACTTAGGATCTCTTTACATTATACTTTTGCCGTCAGCGCCACTGGCGTCAGCGCCACTGGCGACAGCGGGAACCCCGTGTAAAGACAATTCCCGTCGACGTAGTCCCGCTGTCAACAAATTTTCTCCCGTCAGCTACGAAGCCGTTGCCCGTCAGCACAGCGGGAGTCCCCGTCAACTTCAAACTCCGTCTGAAGGGAATACGTCGGGCTCGCGTCAGCGGGAGTCAGGGTTTTGGCGATTAGCATAAAGCACGCGCTGATTAGCATATTGTAAGTCTACTTAGACCCCGGTATATATATATATAGAGAGATTCGCGGAATCCGCGGCGACTTTTGTCCGCCGTGCATTCATTTCCCCGCGGATATGTTTATCGTACTTGTGCCCCCCTCCCCACATTTACGAGTGATGAGCATGGAATATCGTCACATAAACAAGCCTTTGCATTGTAGTTTAATACGGGCGGGGAGACGCCGTCTACCGTTGTACAATCATACAATTTCGTTTCTTGCTTTTGTTATGCTTGCCCACAATCGAAATCGGTGCCTTTGACATACGTTGATCTCATTAAAAACCTGTTTTTCAAGACTCTAAAAAAAAGCCAGCGAAAACTTACCAAGTCCTTGAAAAATACAACACTTTCGCCCGACCATTTGAGCCCATACGCTGTAATTTGCCGCGATTTGCCGATATTTGTGGTCGTATTCGGCGAAGAGTCTATTCCTTTAATTTTATCCCGTGAAAATTTTGCGTAGATAGCGTAGATGACTCGTATTTTACACCGTAATTTCACAGGTTCAACCTTCAAAATAGCGACGGCATTTTTGCATGCATGTTACCGCTTGTAATAAGTTGTATTTTGTAAGCGCTGATTGGTTCGCGTCAGAAAACATGTGCTATGATTGGTTGACTGCAAGCTTTCACGTGATCACATGTGGCGGGAATACCCCCAAAAATTAAAATGGCGGAGTGAAAGACTGAGCGCTGGACGCTGTACGTCGAGCGATCCCGAAACCGGTTGCCTGATCAGTATATGGTCGGAGAACGAGATCCAGAAGAAGCTGGAGTCATCCAGGAACAAGATGGCCTACGTAAAAATACAACAGCAGTTGCGAGAGGCCAAGCAAGTAAAAGGAAAGTTCGCGACCTGCCCGATACTTTCAACAAGATGGCGAAATGCAAGCACCGCAGGTGTCTGTCAGATTTCCGGGCGGTGTGTCTAGAGACGTCGCGACAGCGGCCTCCCGACAGCGGGAAATTTCGCCGCTGACGCGAAAAACGTAATGTAAACTGCCCCTTAAGCCTTTCCTAGACCTAAAGATATCTGTCTGTTGCCTTTCTCTGTTCATAAACAACTGGTCTTTTGCCATATTTGGAAATAATCTTATTAGAGACTTATTATCTGACTCTCAAAGGAATCCCATTCTGTATTTTCTCTTAAAGCCTAGTATAGGGATTGCAATTTGACCTGTAGATTTAAATGATTGCTAGTTAGTTTATATTTGACCTGGGGGTGCTATTTATGATAGCAAACATAGATCTATGTCTGTAGGAAGATGTTCAGAATACACAGTGTGCATTTATTAAAAAGAAATTGTACAGTTACATGTATAGTACATGGACATGTTAACACAACAGAAACAGCCCCTCATAAAATATATATGATATAGTGTACATATATATGTGACATGACTCATAAGATTGTTTGGCGTAGATGTACTGGGAGATTTTACTTGAATTGTTAGGAGTGATATTCTGTGTGCATTGAACCGTAACTAAGTCATAACATGGGCAGTTTAGAAATCAATAGACAGATATCAGCATAGTATTGATCAGGTTTTGCAACCAGTCATCTACCTAGTGCTTGTTTTTTTTTTTTAAATCTACTGAGGAAAAAGTAAAAAAGAAATGTGACCAGTGAAATTTACAGAACTGTTGTTGTACAATGTGAGATGTACTGTTGACTGTGTTGTGTACAGTGCCATTTGAATATTGATGTAATAATGATTTGGTGCCCTGAGGAATTACATCACGTCTGGAAATGCGACTGTTTACCAAATGTGGTCCAGACAGATTGGTTTGAGAAGCGCTTTTTCAGGGAATGTAGCAGGACCGCGATCTCATGTTTCAGCAGTAAAGTGAACAATGGATTTTTCAGCGATGACAAAAGTCGGCGTTCAATAAGCGCAGAAAATAGTATTGACAATGGGACATGGTTTTCTAAGCACAAGTAACCCAACACCAAGTGGTGCTCTTAGCATCAAGTGCAGCTTGCAGTTATGGTTTTGGCAGACACTATTTCATATGTTATGGGTGATGTAACTTAAGAAAGGACGATCGTTACAGGTGGAAAGACTAAGAGTAGAGTTTAGGTCAGGTAGGAGGTTCCTCCAGAAAGAAGTTTGTCTTTTCCTACATCGTCTTTGAATTCCAAGTCCAGTTTTTCATTCCCCCATTACACAATCCCTGCATAGCGCATCCAGAAAAAGTGATCTCCATTGTCAGTAGGGGCTCAAACTGCAGTTCCATGTATGTAAATTACAGTATATTTGCATAACCTTGGGTAAGCTTCCTCTTGATTACAAAGAAAAGTCCTTGGATCACAAGTCTCCTTCTTGTGGCCAATAGGAGGGCTGACACGGATTGTTTGGGGTATCAGATTCTTGCCTAGGAATGTAGTGGAAATGCCAGATCTTCAAAGGTCACCATATTGTATACCTGCAGTGTGTGTTACTGTTCTGTACTGTACTGTACACATGTTACTGTACAATACTTCACACATGTCCTGAGGCCATGGTAACTATGGCATGAGATTAGTGATATTAGTTCCAGTCTAAGCTATGTAGACTACTCTGTTTGGAGGTCCAATCTTCTTGAGAATAACATCTGAAAAACAGGAAGTGTTGTCGTGATTCTTCTGTCAAAAAGTATGGCATGATAATGTAGCCTGAGTGTCATCCTGTTAAGTTCCAGGCTCTACCTTCAACAGGCTAGGCATAATACCCAAATGTTAAGGCTGTATGGGTCATTCTGAAGCACACAGGTCTCACACGTTACACAAACGGGACAACAGTACAAACATTACACCAACACAAACTAGGCTAAACATCAACTAAACTTTTATGTTGCGATTTGCATACATGTATGTAGGTTATATTTGTTGTACCCTTTGTGACATGCTCTGATATGGCATGACTTCTCCTTTGCTTGGTATGGACTTTGCCCTGATTATACATACAATTTACTCTTCGTGGGTAATGTCAGACCACACCATTTTTAAGGAGTTAGTTAGGAAATATATACTCAGTCAAAGAGGCACAATAGATTAAAATGTGAAAGTTTAGTAGCTGAGTCTGACCATTGATTATCTCTACATCACAAATACATTGACTTGGTGCAGCATGGTGCAACACAACATTTTGGGGTTTACTTACTTACTTGTCCTCTTTGTCCCTAGGTAAAACAGGCATCCTCAATTGAGGTGATCCCTGGGGATTGGCAATATCTTATAAATGTAGATGCAAGTAGAAAATTATATTGATATAATAACAACACTTGTCAGTTTTGATTTGGAAAATTTGGGGATGTCTAAAATCTAATTGATGTAAGCCACTGTGTTGCTAGGTATTGATTGATTTTTAAAAAAAGGTGTTCAAAATTTTCTCAATACATTTTGTGTCATGATGTCTTCATAACTAGAGTTATACTGTACTTAAGATGTTAAAGTTTGTATGGTTACTATAAACTGAAACAGATTGTCGATTCCCAACTTGTGATTTCAAATTCAACTCAACCACCGTATGTATGCGGATTATAACAACTTGTGGCCTGTTGTCTGTTCCAGGTACGGGCAACATTGTGGCCATCATGATCTCCCGCGCCAAGGGGATGGAGATTGTCACCCTGCTGGACAATGGCACCCAGGTCATGATGCACATCACCATGGGAACACACACCCGCTACAAGGTCATCGACAAAACCTCCGTCCTCTTTGTCTCCATCTCCTTCATCGTGCTGATGATCATCTCGCTGGCTTGGCTCGTCTTCTACTACATCCAGCGGTTCCGCTACGCCCACGCCCGCGATCGCTCCCAGGTAAGCTGACGAGAGGAAAGCACACCGTGATTATCACTGGAGGTTAGATCTAGAGGTCAAACCTATCGTCCGCTGCCTACGTAGTTACTGCAAATTAAAAGCTTCTGAAGTATTCAAATCATGTATTCTCCCTAATTGTCATCTCCCCTTGAGATAGGAATAAGCACATGCAAATTGCTCCAGCTCCTCTTGTGCACAGGTGGTTTGTATAGTGGGGGTTTACATGTAGGAGTCCTTGAGCAGTAAAGCTATTATCAATGTCAGACATATTTTCAGGAGCACTCAACTTATATTGTTGGGAGTCTTAGATGCTTGTCTAACATTATTTTTCGGAGACAGAATATGGAGCTATATAGATATATGTATATAGACTCTATTTCTGGCATCACAAAACATTCTGTCTCCCAAAAAATTCTTACGCTCAAAAGCAGATGTCTATTCAGACAATGTAAAAGTGTCATGACGATATTGGGATACAAAACTGATTTGAAAAATCTAGCAGAATATATTTCAGCTCTCTGTCTTGTCTAGCCTGATGCCAGACAATTCCAAAGGACGTAGGCAACAGATCAATATGCCTGCTTCACAGTTCAATTTCTGTGTCTCTCCTTGTTATTCCGTGGGAAATGGAAGGATTGTACAATGTGTGTGTGGCTTTAACAGCCTTCGGACAAAACCTTAATTGTGCCTCAGAGTCATACAGGTGCTGTCACATTTAGAAAATCCTGCTGAATATGCTTGGCCGCTGGGTCATACAGCGCAAAACTACCGGACCAGATCATTTGAATATTTAGAGCTGGTATTGAAGGAGACTGGCGAGTAATTGCAAAGGGTCAGAGGTTAATGGAAATAAGTGCATGTCTCAGTGTCAAGTCTGGAAACTCCTGTCATTTCTGCAAAATGCCTGGGGATTACCAAGTTTACCCAGAATATGCTTGAAAGATGTTTCCCTAAAGTGATTAAATGGAAAGGAAGGTCTTTGGAAATAGACCATCAAGATGATAGAAGTGATTTGAGTTGAAAATTAACCTATGTTCCGCCAGGATTTCACAGAGGCTGTCATAGCGGAGGGAAGATCAACGCCGCTAGGCCAAAAATAGCAAATTATGAGCAAAAATACTGGGGAAACAAGGGCAGAAAAACCTTAACTTCCAATTCTAGAGGGATCCCTGGTAAGCAGAGCTCCCCTTTTTCAAAAAAAAAATTAATAAATATAGCGTCTAAAATAAGAAGGTACAGGGATTTTGAGGTGAAAAAAATAAACGTACCAATACGGTTATTTGAGAGGTGAGAGTAGTTTGTTTTCAAAATATTGAAAGGCCAAATTTCACAGTTTTTTTCTTTATTTGTAACCTGTGTCCTTGGCTGTATTTTAGTATGTTTGAAGGGAAGACAGATAATTGTTTGGAATACACCAATCAGAATTTTAACCTTTCTGTTCTAGATCTGTTGTGTGCAGCTAGACACAAATTGGTAACCTTCCAAATTTAAAGCACAATCAAACCACCAGTCATGGCTAGCATGTTGTCAGACTAGGCATTGACTTCAAAAGTATAGTTCATCAAGTTCTCCCAAAGGAAATCAACTAATCGCTATGCCAACACTGGAAGTATTGGACAGGACCTCACATCGTATGAAGTGCCCTTATAGGAATTACCAGTCTCCCATTGCACAACATAATGCTTACTTCACCCTTTGAATACCTTATGGTATATTGGTATGGTGGTATTGAGTTTTTTTAAAGACGAATGCCTTCAGTTTTTTATTGATTACGGTCTGTGTGTTTTTCAGCGGCGTTTTGCAACGGTGGCCAAGAAGGCCATCACGAAAATCCCGGTCAAGACAATACGGAAAGGGGACAAGGTGAGACTATTCGTTTGATGATTTTGTCAATTGTGTAAAAACAGTCGTACAGCGGATTAAAAATGACACCTTTCTTTTGTGAACACTTGCTATGTTGTTTGTGTTAGATTGTGAAAGTGAAAGACAAGGAAATAAGAAATTTCACACCATAAACTTATTTTGTATCTGTCTGATTTTTCTATGGAATACATGAATTTTACCATCAAAGGCAATCAAGGTAGCTAGATTGAAAAAGAAAGTTACTTTGATATGCTCTTGCTATCATGTTATACCAAAGACTTAAGACAGCTTTTGAGTTCAACAAAACACAATTATGTTGAAACCAGTGTTTCCGCCAGACCGCGACTGAGAGGCCGTCCACTTGGGGAGGGCCGTACCGCGAAAATTAATTGACCGTACCGCGAAAATTAATTGACCGTACTGCGAAAATTAATTGACAAGGAAAACTAACTGAATGTTGTGATCAGAAAAGACTTTGTTAATTTTTCAAAATCAATTTGTTACGAAGGTCGCTATAATACTGCTTCAATCGTCACAAAATGCGATCTATATTGACCAGAAAGGCCTGAAGTGTAAAAGGGGTTTTCCCGCTCTGTGGTCACGTGACATCTTGCCGTCAACCAATCAGAGCACAGGTTTTATGACGCGAACCAATCAGCGCTTAGAACCTTGCATATCAATGAGCTTAAAAACATGGCGGACGGCCCGGGACGGGGCAGGCTGCAACTCGAGCGGGCGTCATGACATGTGAATTCGTAGCGAAAAAAACGACTTATCTACGGTACATATGGAGAATTTTCCCCTTAAAACATTCAAAGGAATATATATTGTGTCGAATACGGTCAGAAATGATGGCGAATCGCGGCAAATCACGACGTAGAGGCTGAAATGCACGGGCGAAATTCTTGTTTTGTTTACGTTTTTCCTTGTTTTCTTCGATGACTTTCTTCGATTGAGTCTTGAAAAACGGGTTTTTAATGAGATCATCGTATGCCAAAGGCACCGACATCGATTCTTCCCAAGCTTAACAATAGCAACAAACAAAAGAGTGTGAATGTCTAACGATATAGAGCGTCCCCACGCCCGCAGTAACAAAGAAAAACAAAGAAATTATGCCGACCTCTCGTATTTTTTTCCCGATTTCTCGGCATTTAGTTTGTCTTTTTTTTTTTAAACAGGACGGCCTATGTCTGAGTTCAGGCCGTCCAAAGCGACATAAGGCCGTCATTTGACGGGAAGACGCCCCTCTGGCGGAAACACTGGTTGAAACACATGTTAATGCGTACATGTACACGTGGTGGTCTCAGTTCTTTATTTAGCTGATTGGTCTACATTTTGAAGGCCATTCTAGGAAAAAAGAAGGGCAGGCTGGCTGAAAATAAAATGCTTTTGTGCAGTGATTCTCAAACTACTGCAGTTTGCCCTGTTTGTTGCTTTTCGTGGAAGAACCTTGAACAGACAGTTAAGTAGAACACTGAGAGACACGTGAGTGAGGCCAGGTGTGGACTTTGGTGGACTGAAGTGTTTACTCGATTACCACATGTACAAATGTTGGGCATGTATGTGGGTGTCAAGGACGTACAGGAAAGGGAATGACCACCAGTTTCACTTGTTGAAAGCACAGTGGTATGGAGAATGCCCAGAAGAACACGTCAGGAGAATCACACAAAGCATTTCCATATGAGCGCTAAACAACTTCTAATCAAACATTTTGACTCTGATGGAAACAAAAATTAAGAGAAAAGTCTGATGGTGTTTCCTCTTCTCCCTATCAAACACATTCACAGACTGTGTTTTTATTTCAAGTAAGAAATTCTAGTTGTAATTGTATGCTCCTGTTTCCTTGAAAAACCCTGTACACATTTGAGAGATGATCAAAATAGGCCAGATGTATTGGTTTTATCACCAGGTAGTAGTAGTAGCAGTATTATCCGGTATTAGATTATACTGCTGCGGGGTTCACTGACGCAGGGGTTGGCAGAAAAGGTCCTGACCATCAAAGCACTCTCCCAGTTGCTCCAAGTGATACTAATATATCCAATTAAGGTCAATACTCTACAGGATTCATGTTTTTGCCATGTTACTTCAAGGTTTGACTGATGGTACTTCAAATGGGCAAGAAATTTTACCCAATCAAATTCTGCCAACAGGACCTGTGTGGCAGTCACGTTCTTCCTAGACTAAACACATGTTGCTGATATAGACAGTAACAATCACATGTACTTGAGTGGTAGAGGGGAAAGAAAAATATGTTTCAATGTGCTCTTTATTTTCTAAATCAGAGAGTTTCTCCAGATTTTGAAGAGTGAAATCACAAAAATAGAAATTCAGTGTAGCCAAAGATATAATGCAAAAGAGCAAGATTTAACCTTGTGCCTGCTGAAGTAGCTTTTGGGCACCAAGCTTATATTGTCAATGACATTAAGGGATGTATGGTTTCAACTCAGAGGCAACACTCGATTTCGAATAAAGTTATCTTGTATCTTGTAAGGGGAAGGTTAAGCAAGCATAACAAAATAAAACGCAGATTATACTTATAGCAACATTCTGCATGTACAATTTCATTTTGATGTCAGACCAATTTTCCTTGGATAATCACATTTATCAATCGGATACACCTGAAAAGATGTAATTCTGCCAAAACAGAATGACTGAGATAATTTGCATCAGAAAATACGGTTCCATGTATATGTGAAAGAGATCCAGAAAAAAAGACTGAGGACGAAAACGAAATCTGCAGTGTCAGATATCTGAACATAACAAAATTATTGACGCACAAGAATAAGATTTGCGCCTTTGATGTGATTAGCAAGCATTTCAAAGCTGTTTCTTCCTTTGAAGATTTGAAATGACGCAGATGAAAGTCCTTTCATTGTTTTGCTATGTCTTATGTTCACTGTTTGATATATTTTATTCAATGTGATTGTATCATGTTAATCACATTACTCAAATGAAATATTCTTGGTAGATAGGGTTGCGTCAATTTTTATGGTAAAAATGATGTTAGAGATTCTTCTGATATAAAGTGATTATTGCACAGGAGGTGGAATGGGAGCATGACAGCTGTGCGGTGTGCATCGATAACTACAAGCCGTCGGATGTGGTACGGGTCCTGCCATGCAAGTGAGTGGGCGTGTTACCACTGTACGCACACACAAACAGTTCGGCCTAGGGAAAAAAATGTTCTGTTTCCTATTATGGTCCTGAAAAAATTAGGTTTTTAGGTAGGGATTCCCTTTGTTTTTCAGATTTCAGTCAAAGTGTTTCAACAAATACACTTAATATACTAGTAACACTGAAATGCATCAGTACATTGATACTTTCAACACCATACTATATTTTTCTCTGTTCTTTCAGAACAAACTTGTAAGACATGTTGGAAACTAGTTCTACAACGTTTTCATCTCTAATATTGGAAATTTTATGTTCCTTGCTAGCGGCTGACCCCCCTAAAAAGGCTAGGGTCGTTTTTTTTTGCTAGGATCGATCGGGTAACCGGAAACACAACATTTTTTTCCTAGGCCTTACCAGGATGTTTTACACCCAGCAGGATAATAGTTGAATGCACCCTACTGTCAATTAATTCTTTGTAATTGGCACTGGTTACTGGAAGTTAGTGAAATCTAGTCAAAATCAATATCTATTTATATGAATGACAAAAATACCGTAAGACCAGGTCCATATAAGTTTACTGACTTTCTGAATTCCCACTATTTCTCCACATTTGATGAGTGTGAAAACTATTGTTCTCTAGATGAAATGACCAGTTAGAATTGTTTATTGTGGTGAAAGTTGAATTTGAAATATTTTATTGCAAATAAAGTCCATAGTTTGTAATTGCTATTCAATGAATAGCCATGTACATTTGCCTTATAATTTGTGCCTTTTATCACTTCTTACAATGGATACGCCAAAAATACTGACAAAAGACAGCGGATGCTATCTGAAACGTCTGACCTCTTCAAAATTTTATCTTGTTGCTTGAGTTATTGTTTTTTGGTGTATCTTTTTACCTGGATGTCGAACCTTTATCACCTTACAATGGATATTTTTTGTGCATATTTTCCAGGCATATATTCCACAAGCTGTGTGTGGACCCCTGGCTGATCGAGCACAGAACCTGCCCGATGTGTAAGCTGAACATCCTCAAGGCTCTGGGCTATCTGGTAGGCACACGTACATTTACGTATACTAAGGCCTCACTGTCTCACAAATCAGACAACGTTCGAATCCTGATGTCCTAACAGCAGTACAGAAAACAATGGGGAAAATTGTAGCCTCCTTTGCATACCTTCTGGGTGGCGCTGACGTTTATTTTGGGGGAAGCACTGATCCAACATATAAGGGCCAGGTTCTTTTGCTGGAGAAATTGTATTGCCACCCTTCTACAGAAGGCCTGCATAAGAGGGTAGAAAATGGTAGGTCTGAAATGATGGTGCAATAGGGAGACCATATGGATAGTTAACACCTGATTTGATGCCCTAGTTCATTATGTGCCCTAGGGCCATTACTCAATGTCCTGGCAGTACCTACAGGTATACACATGTAGTTGTATGTGCCCCAGAAATTTAATTTTATTGAACTATTGTGTGCCTTGGGTATGGAGTGATATGCCTATTTATGACGTTTATCATATTTTGCTCCTGAAAGTTGTCTATTTTCTGAAGTCATACCCAGAACATTGATTGCACTCTGTCAGAAGAAGTTGTATCTGGAAGCTTTGGTGTATTTTATGCCTGAAAGTTGTCCATGTTCAGAAGAAGGAATATTCATATGGACATTTTGGTGTATTTTACGGGTATGCCTGAAAGTTGTCCATGTTCAGAAGAAGGAATATTCATATGGACATTTTGATGTATTTTACGGGTATGCCTAAACGTTTTCCACTTTCAGAACAAGTTATATCTGGAAGGTTCTGTGTATTTAAATGTGCCTGAAAGTTGTCCATGTTCAGAAGAAATTACAGCTGAAATGTTCAGTGCATTTGATGCCTGAAACTTGCCTATTTGTCGTCACAGGTTCCCAGCAGCACAGAGAGTCTAAACATCGACGTGGAGGCAACCACCACCAACGGCTCTTTCCTGGGTAACGACACCGAGGACGAGTCCGTGGACCAGGACTCGGCCTGGAACAACATCGTCACCGTGGCGCTGCCCCCTCCGGACCCGGTCGCCACGCAGGAGAGCCAGGGCGGCGACCAGAGCATGGAGACTGATGACGACCAGCCTTCCCCTGCTGTGGTCATATCTGAAACAGGCACAGGTAAACAATCTGTCCAACAGGACATTCTACATCTGCAGGTCTGAAAAAGGCACAGGTAAAAAACCTGTCCAACCGTACATTCTACAGCTGCAGATTTGAAAAAGGCACAGGTAAAAAACCTGTCCAACCGTACATTCTACAGCTGCAGATTTGAAAAAGGCACAGGTAAAAAAACTGTTCAACAGAACATTCTACAGCTGCAGATTTGAAAAAGGCGCAGGTAAAAAACCTGTCCAACCGTACATTCTACAGCTGCAGATTTGAAAAAGGCGCAGGTAAAAAAACTGTCCAACAGAACATTCTACAGCTGCAGATTTGAAAAAGGCGCAGGTAAAAAACCTGTCCAACCGTACATTCTACATCTACAGAAACAGGCACAGGTAAAAGACCTGTCCAACAGAACACTCTACAGCTGCAGAGAGGCCTTATAGAATACGTTCACACCAGGTGAAGCTAGGGGCAAGAAAATCTGTAGATAGGTAGTGTTCCAAAAGCCTGATTTCTCCATAATTTGTGTCCAGACCACTGAACTAATGTCAGTCTTACAGAGTCATTATCCTTCCAGTCTTGGTGAAATCTAGAGATGTGTACTCCCAGCCTTGAAAGTGGTTTTGTATGCTTTACAATCTGCTCTTTTCCACCTGTAGAGATGACAGAGAGATTACCTACTGGGGACGTGGATCAGGAGAGTGGCTCCGAGGGAATCCAGCTCTCTCCGACTGACCAGCCCGCTGCAGACAGCAACGCTAACCCTGCAGTCACTGTGTGACCACAACAAGAGTTGTCACAACAGCAGGAGGAGTAGGGGTGCACATTCTACCCACATTCACCTTATGAAGTATATAAGAATGTGTAAGCTGTGTACGTGCTGTACTACTAAAACAGATGTCATTTTCATACATAGCTGTGTATGCAGTTAAAACAAAATTCCAGACCAACTCAACTAAACTTCCTAGCATGGACTAGTTCAGTTATAAGCAGATTGTACCCTAAGCCATCTAGACAAGAGCTATAGCTATAGGTACACATGTATCTACCGCCAAAAGAGACAACAAACAACAAGTGAAAAGTTAAAAGTAAGGAAAGTTTTCCGTCAGTTAGTAGAGATTAGACAGGTATGCATTTTCTTCAACAGATTTTATCTAAAATGATATTCCATGATAGTAATGCAAAAAGAAGTATCAACAGTGATGAAAAGTATATCTTTGAGAGGATCTTAAAATTCACAGCCATGGGGTTTATGAAGTACAAAATAGGACAAGAGGGTAAGTAATTAATAGCAACACAACTAATATTGAGGCACCAGCTTTTTTCTGTTTAAGATTAGGATGATGTCCATCACGTAACCCACTCATTAAATGAAAAGATTGAAATAAGAGATGTTTTGAAGATAATAGTGAAAGTAAATGTACTTGTTTCTTGTACTGTTACTTGTTTACAGGGTAATTTCAGTTGTGTAAAGTTTGGTTTGGGGAATGATTCAGGCAGCTTTGTTCTTTCCTGGTCATTTGGGAAAATAAGTGTGTGACAAAAAACACTTAAGTAATTTGAGTTCAGAAGCGATGGGCACTGAAGAGAAAAGTGCTTGGTACAGACTGTGTTAATGTTAGTGCCAAACATACGTCCCAAATAGCATCTCATCCGAGATTCTTTGTACAGAAGATCGTAGTTTGACCTAGATGTGTGTTTGTGATATAGTCTGGACAGTGTATTTCTCTCCCAAAAGATTATGTAATATGTAGACTATCACCTCATTTCCATATCAAATTTAGAATGAAACTATTTCATCTACACACAGAAAGGTCATACAGTGTATGGCACACTTCTCACAAGAGGACACAACTTACTAAGTAAATATATAGCATGTTAGGTTTCCTCTTTGACAGTAAGAACAATGAAGTCAAATTCACACCTTTCCTTCTGGTTATGCTAAAAGTAATCATTAGTCCAAAGTACACATGTCAAGTTTTGATTTAAGTAGGTTGAGCTGTACTTAAGTTAATGCGTGTTTAATTCTTTATGATGTGTAGGTCTGCTATCATTGAAGAACTGTGTAGCCAGTTCTTCAATGATAGCAGACAAAGCCAGAGAAAATGTAAATGTGAGGCACAAAGACAGAGCCATAATCGGCAGTAGACGATTTATGAATTTTGGAATTAATCTCAGTCCTGGCTGTTTTGATAAAAGCCTGGGATGTTTACCTGTGTTAAGTGTGTAGAAACGAAGTTGGAGTTTAACTGTTCATCCTCACAGTCAATGTAGAAAAAATAATGGAAAAATCACATGGAAAAGTGCACTGCCATGCACATCACAGCTTGGCCAGTTTGGTATTCTAGATTTGAAAATAGTAGCTTACAGGGTAAGGCAATGAATAAATCCTTAAGAGATAATTAAGCCAGACGTACTTTAATCATATCTGAGAGGTCTGTACAGCAGAGAGCTACATTTATAGATTGTTTCTTTTGAGACACAGAAGGACATTGGAAGGTGGTTCAGGTTGTGTTGCCAACTGTTCAAATCAAGCTTCAGGAATTATTAGTGGGTCTCTATAACCTACCCTACTGACTGACTATACTGCTCTTTTGTTGTTTCATCTTAAAAGATAAAGGATACTTCTCACCAATTGGCAGTTTTTTTCCCTCAGTTTTCTACCCTTGTAAAGCAAATGGGAGGCAATTAATGACCTTTGCTTGTATTGAACATGGTTGGCAGCATTATTTGAAAAGGATTTGTTAAAGCTATGAGTCGTAAACCCAGGTCCATAAGTAATTATTTTATATAGAGATTACATATATAAATGATAACTAGTGTTTACTATAGTTGAATATTTGTGGAATATTTTGAGAACTCAACCTTCCAATGACAGCAAGGCAGACAGGATTAGTCCATCACGCAAGAGGGAGGGGCAGGGCTGACTTGCCACATCAGATCTGTGATTGAATTTTAGGAGTTGGAGGAGTTTGCTGTGATGGACACCTGTCACCAGGCTTGAGGGATGTGATAGGCATGTGATTGACATGTGATTGAGTGTTAGGTTGGCTGTGCAGCACTGGTGGCTGCCCATGTCTGTGTAGATGTACTATGGTATGTTGAGCTTGGGAGATGTGGGAAAAGATAAGACCAACCCAGTTTGATTTACTGTCAATTTTGATGATGAAATTTCACATTGGAACCCTTGATATCAGTCATAGCCAAATTGGCATTAAGATCAATTTCTTTTCAACCTGAAAATGCAGGTGAAAAAAAAAATCAGATTTGTAAGGTCTCATCTCAGTAACTGTGTGCCCTACCTGATCCTAATTATGTAGATATGTTGAATAGGGGAAGCTTGTGCATTATTTTGATATAATATATATGATCCTAGACCTGGTAGCCATACAGTGCTGGATGCTAAAGTGGTAACTGCTATATGCTGGGATAGAATGTAGACATTGCAATTATACAGTATATCTTATGTGACAGGAAATGGAAGATGGTTCAGACTGTATATTGAATATCTGGATTTATGCCGTGGTATAAATTCTAAGACAATTGTGAAATCAAGATCATTGTGAAAAGGTCCCTGGAATTTCTGGCAACTCAAACTGTTTGCCTCAGCAAGTGGTTCAGTGTTGTTTGATGTTCATGTACTCGTATCATAGATGCCATCACAGGCTGTCACAGCTACATCCTGTGTAAAATGATATAGTGCTGTACAATTGTATACATGTATGTTCAAGTCAGTTCAGATGTACATTTGATAAATTTTGTGCCGTGCTGCCCGTGCATCATCATTTGAAACAACCCCTGCCACCCTTACCATTGTGGCCACCCACATGTATCTCAAGAATGTGGTTGAAGATTCTATTGTACATGTAAATAATGTTCATGTAATGATGTAAGTCTTTGAACATGTAGAGCAAGTAGTCAACTTATTCCACCAGATGGTGTTGATGTCATAAAGTACTATCTCCAAGTGTCTGACAGAAAGTATAGGCATGTAAACAAAAGCACCTAATAGAATATATGTGACTGCTCAAAATTAGGAGCTTATTTTTGTGCACAAAGGCAATAAATAATCAGCACTTAAACATTCAGTTCTGTGCGTCATTTATTGTCATTATTTGATAACGTTAGATCTAATGTTACTGGTATTCATTTCCACTTTGTCCACAAATTGACTAACATGTTTTGGGAAATTCACAAACATAGAATTAAGGATCCTACTTTGGTTGGAATGCAACATATCAACTTGATTATTGCATGTAAATTTGTAGAAAAGGCTAAAAGGGGTACAAAACTCTTTGATCATTCGAATCCTTCAATGCTGCATGTTGTAGCTAAATGGTCAAAGCTCATGTCAAGGTGTTCAGGGCTTACTCTCCAAGCAGAGATTCGGGTCCGGATGTTTTTAAAAACTTGTTTTGGCGTTTTTTTGGGGGCTTTATATTTTGTCCTGTTTTCTTTATGTCGCCAAGCACAGCCCCATGCACTGGACTAAGACGTTGAGTTTGTTCCTTTTGGCTTCAAGTTGAGAAATGTTCCTTCACCCCTATAACGTTAATGTTATACTGACATCACTATTTGGCGGGTGTTGGAACATGTGTAACCCAAGGTGACTTCCCCACACAGATGGACAAAGGATAATCCCAAGGAATGTTAAAGAATTTGAAAAAAAAATGAGTTGGAAGAAGATAGGTTGAAATTTAGCCGACCTCAATGATATGGATTAAGGAGGGTATGTGTAACATTATGTCATAACAAGTAAAAGACGTCATCCTTGAGCCCCTAGCATTTACACTGCAGTTTAGAAAACGAGACACATGCAACCTTTGGTGCTGTTGTCCTGTGCATGGTTTGCTCGGTCTCCATATATGTGAATAGTAAAATCAATGTAACCTTGAGCCTGTACCCTCAAGGTGAACACCTGCTTCCTGAACTAATGACACATCAGGCTAGTCAATGAAGGGCCATCAAGAGAAATGATGGAGAAAGGAAAACACCTGTGGAACACTTTGAAGAGACATATTTTAATGTGGGCATGAAGAGGCAAGGTATTTTTCACTTTCTAGACTGAAATGAAATGCCAAAAGTTTGTAGTAAAACGAAATTTTGTAAAAACATAACCCCTTTGTTGTGGGACATATGATAACTTTGAACTTTCGAACTAACAAAGCAGGACGGGTAAAGAAGGTGAGTGCGCATGCGCAGGTTCCACTTTCTGTGAAAAATGGCGGACGGAGTCGAGTCTGAGGCGGCGCCCGAGTCTGGAGAGGGAGGCCTTCTGGCCGAACTCCTCTCCCCGATCAACCTTTTCCTCATTTTCCTGTGCCTCTACCTGCTCTACAAGATCGTCGGCGGGCGCCGCCAGCCGTCGCCGCCCAGCAAGCCGCGGCTGCCGCCGATGAAGAAGCGGGACTTCAGCCCGCAGGAGTTGCAGAAGTTCGACGGTCGGGGCGAGCCCGAGACGGAGGAAGGCCGCATTCTCATCGCTGTAAACGGCAAGGTCTTCGATGTCAGCCGAGGGAGGGCCTTCTACGGGCCGGGTACGTATGGAACTAACATTTCACACCCGCTTACATGAACGCTGTGACGTTGTAACGGCTTTACAAGTGGCGTCGTACACAAAGCGTGGCCCAAACAGATAGGACGCTGCGCGCTGTGTCTACTTTGTGCTCTGTGAACGGCGCAGCTTGTATGCAAAGTCATTTTTCCTTTGTCCGACAGTTTCAACACCATCATACCATGAAGTACATAAACATCTGCAACATATGAAGTCACGCATGTGAGGTCATGTTTTTCGATAACATCTGTTGAAAAACATAATTTCATGACGTCAACAAAATTATTTTATTTTTGTGCATGCGACTGTGAGTCATGACGAAATCTTTCCGTGCATGTTTTTTTTTCAGCGTCTACCTGAAAGTAGATTTTAATATTTGCACAAAAAAAAATGCTGTGAATAGAAATTCTATATAATATCACACATTTTGGGGCATTTTGCTTCAATTAAAAATGCATCAAGGTACAGGGATCGAAATACTGGGTGCATGTGCACCTGTGTGCACCCAAAATTTATGCAAATTCTACCAAAGTATATGTTGATACTGGATCGTCAACAATGCAAAAAGAATTCCTACCATGATAAGCTTCAAGGCCTGAAGCTAAATTGTTAGCACGTAACATCACTCTAGGCAGCTCCCTAGTGCGTGTATGATGTAGCAGTAGAAGCTAAATCTCAGTTTCCAGGTATCCAGGTACCTATCACCTGATCAATCTTATACCTTGATACCTATTTATCCCGTAAATATAAAAAGAGATAGTTCCTGTGACAACAAAAGTTAGATATGATAGATAATTTGTTATGACAAGCATCTAGCTAGAGCATATTGTTAAAGCCAGGCTTTTCTCAGGGGGGCAAACAAACAATAAGAAACTAGGTCAACTTTGCCCAGGTACATCTCCAAGCAGACATTTTAGTGGGAGGTGTCTGACTATTCTGACAGTCCCTCACCTCAAAACTGGATAGGTAGATTGGCCCCACAACACTACTTTGCTTCTGATAAACAATATCCTTTGTGATTTTGGACCATCGGATTCATAATTCATTGTTCTCCCATGACTAGGTGACTACATAACTTCAAATAGGAGATTACGTCATCTTTCTGTGTTGTCAGTTGTCACTAATTAGCAAATCTCTGATAGGTGAAGATTTCAGACTTACCAACCAGTTTTAGTCTATTCAAAATTGTTTCTTATTCTTTAGTTTTAGTCTAGCACCAATCTATAATTATCATTATACACCAGAGCATGTAGGTTAGGAATCCAGATGGTAATCTACCGGTCATTGACCTTTGCTTCCCTTATGCAAAGCTTGAGGCAACTTGTCAGAGCCCTATTGGATGTTGAAAATCAGCAGACCAACTTGTAAGGGTGTGTTTTCTAATATGTATGAAAACATGTGCTGTGGACATTTTGATTTGATATCTATAATTGTTTGTGAATGTTTTGCAAGATTTGAATCATGAAATGACTTTGCTGTTAATTTTTAAAAATATGAAAGAAAATTTGCAACCTTTAACCTTCGTGTAATTATAATTGGGAACGTCCTAAAACCAACAAATATACGTTAGCTTGCTTGTAAACATAACCATAATATTGCCTACGGCCAACAGTAGACACAAACACATTGTAATTAGGTGACACAATTAGGTCAAGGTCACCATAAATGGTCTGTCAGACCTTATTTCTTATTCTTTGCCAAAAAAGTATGTTCCCTTTCCTTATACAGTAGTTGTTTACAGATTGGTCTGAGACTGGGTTTTTTTAGTCATTGCCATGAAATTTGAGAACTGTCCCAGAAACCAGACAATGACCCTTAACTGTGGTTGAAGGACACTCTGATGACGAAAATCCAGACTGCAGCAAGTTGCAGTGCCAGCTGGAAACCTCTTCAGTCTTATCAGCTGATGTGCTGTGACCAGTTTGGCCTAACCTACATTGAATTTGAATTCTCTGAATGATGTCTGCAAACATACATGCATTTGGTAGGATGTTATATGGAAGATTGAAAATGTTTAACTTTAAGTGGCAATTATTATTGATATTACAGTACATACTCTCAAAAAACAAGCCAGAGCCAAACCTCTACTTGGAGAACAATTTACAAAATTGTAACAATCAGGTCAAAAAGCTTTACTACTCCAAAAATAGCTATCTGACCCATATCTGTCAAGCTGCCTGAAGCTTGTGTTCCGTTTCAGATCCATACATGTATCATGATGTATGTTTATTTATAAAATTGGGTTATGCATTTATCATTGACAAACGTACTAAGATTTGTTTATATATATATATATTGATGACCTGAGGCTGATGTCCATAAGCTGACAGGTCAGATTTTAGAGTTCTAAGAAAATTTAGTCATACAAATTATGTATTATTTTGGTGTGTACAAAAACTACATGTATTGTGTAACATTCTAAAGCTTGAGCAGTGGTCTATCAGGAAACTTGTTGTACTCACTTGCATGAAACCATTCATCCCTTTACAGTCCATGCACACACACACACATACATCTTTGGTTTAGAATTGATTTCCTTGTTGTCTACACCTTGACCAGTTATGTGGAATAACTTTGGTTTTCTGACACAATTTCAGAGGGTCCATATGGAATCTTTGCTGGGCGGGATGCGTCACGTGGGCTGGGGACGTTCTCCGTGGACAAGGAAGCTATTCGTGACGAGTACGACGACCTGTCCGACCTGAACGCCATGCAGTGGGAGAGCATCCGGGAGTGGGAGCAACAGTTCCAGGGTGAGATATGTTAGAATTGCTATTTTCTACCAGTACAGCGTATTTTCAAAAGTCCTATATGATGATGGCTGGTGAAAATAGCTCATCCACTTGTTTCATCTAGATACAAGGGTTTATTGCTTTCTGATAATACACATGGATGTAGCCTGAGTAGCCTGTGTTTACACACTCTTGCTGGCTGGGGTTAATGACCCCCTCTTGGCAGTACCATTGGGCCGGCCGCTAGGAGCGGGATTTAGTCACGCTAACATGGATGGACATATGAGTTTATTGCTTATTCTCAGTTGTGTCAGTTGTTGTGCTTAAATGTATATGTATTTTGCAGCTGGTATTTTGAATATATGAATTTAGAACAAACTATATGAGTAGGGTGTGCCCCATTTTGTACTTGCCGAAACAAACATTCAAACTATATGAAGTGAAGGGCTTTCAAATTCCCTTCCCATGAAAAATCTTGCAACAAAAACAGCAGTATAACTTGCTGCCCTGTGTGCCGCTCAGTTCTAGTGGGAACCTTTACCTTATAATTACTAGACTCTTACAATTCCAACAATTCCTTTGTACAGAGAAGTATGACTACGTGGGCAGGCTGCTGAAGCCAGGTGAGGAGCCACACGACTACACAGACGAGGAAGACGTCAAGGAGGCAGAGCAGAGCAAAGAGAGAACAAAGGACGACTAGTTCAGCTCACCTGTAACAACCAGCCGTGGGAAAATCCAGACAGTTTCCCAGTCTACCCCCCTCTATCAGTTGTTGCACTTTTACAACAATGAAGTTCTTGGTTTGATAAGAAAGGATCCCCCCCAAAAAAAATAAAATCTGGAATGGTAGCTTTAAACACCCCATTGGTGTGTTATGTACCAAATTGATTCTGGTGTGCTCACTGGTAAATAAGATAGCCCGGAATGAAAGGCTCTAATACATAATTTTCCCATTGCGATAGTAAGAGTGCATGTTAATGCAAGTGTATGAAATAAAATGATAGACAAGATTTTGAAATTGTGAATGTTCTGTTTCTTAAAAAATGTAGAATTTTCATTGTTTTAGACCAGATGTCACCTGATGCAAAGCAATTACAAAATTAATGTTTTGATCATCTTGCACGGGGTGGGCAGGTTTTTGGAGTATAAAAAAATAGCTGAATATAAATACATGTAATATATATTCAGCACTAGAAGATTAGTGGAAATGAGCAAGATGCTTTGTAATTGTATCATTCCTCAATGAAGTATTCATAACAGCAGTAATGTGTATGTGTTTCAAATTACATGTTAAATTGTATTTAGACAGAATAGTCTGATTTTTCCCATAGCTAGCTGTTTGTTGGTGCAGTTGAAAGCTGGTCAGTGGTGCTGTATATAGTGTACTAATTAAATCTCGAATGGGCAGAAGTGGAGGAGTATTGCAATGCACACCTGGCTTATTTTGACATGTACATGTACAGTATGTGAGGGAAATGTAAATTAGATTTCCTACATAGGTTTGAAGGTTAAAGAATCCTTTTGAAATAAGATTTGAAGGTTTGTCATTTCACAATACAAACAAAGCTTTGAGTAAGTAGGATGTGCCACTAGTACCTGATGTTATTGGAGTAGCATTATGGGCAAAGTATTAAAGAGCCAGCTGTGTACAGTGTTCCATATACTTCCCGTTTTTGTGGAAGAGTTTGGCAACCACTTGTCTTTTTTGCCCCAACCAGATTCTCTGTGAAGAGGAGACTTGGGCATTGTCCACATCCCTTGAGCGGGACAGATTCACACATGTGCTGTGTATATTTGACATTGGTAATTATAACCACCAGAAAGAAGTTCTGATCTAATTTGTTATAAGAGCAGCATAAAGTCCCCAACTGTTATGGAATTCTCAAAGTTTAAGACTGTCATGTTTGATCTCAAAACATTCAAGGTCTTGGATTCTTTTCGCTGCAAGGTTTTCTCGCATGCCTTGATTCATTTGTAGACACCAACATGTGACATTTTGCTCGAAATCGCTCCTTGAAGATGGTGATGATTTTACATCCTTCATGACCTTTGTTGACTTTATTATGGCATAATTAATAAGAGGTGATCCATTCTGATCGAATCTGTCTGTAGACTTTAGCTGTCATAAAAATAGATTCTTACAACTCCTCACTATGATAGTTATATCCAATGTACTTGGTATTTTCCTGTGTAATAACTAAGTAATGTAAACATTTTGGAAATAATCACTTTCATGTACACGGACTATTTGGGCTGACTTGGTGCACTTTAGGTACAAAGTTATAGAGGGCGCTGTTGAATGACATGAAGAATATTGTTGTCAATCACCATACCTTTCCACAGTAGAAAAATCTCATTCCTAAAAGTTGTGACTGAAGTATCTGTACAGAAAGTTTGACAAGTGTTTCAAGTATCCAATGGTTGTCCATAAAATGTTACAATGATGAATGAATATCAAGTTTTAGAAGTTATCACAGTAGGAATTTCTGATGCTTTGAGTCACACCATGATGTAGTCTTCTCATGGAAATCACAAGAAGGAATTGTGACATTTTACTATATGATTATTATCCAATTATTACCGAATATAATACGATATATTCCTGACCATTTACAGTAAATGTTTCCATGATGGGTTAGTCCATGGGTTGTACACATGTAATTGAAATGAATGTATTTCTGTAAGAATAAATTGTTTTGCTTGGTAAACATTCAGTCTTCCTTGTGGTCTCATGTCTGTAGAAATGTATTTGAATCAAGCTAGACAAAAGCATACCACTCACAAATGCAAAAACATGTGCAAGATTTATTGAGTGGAAAGTTGTCTTTTCTATCACATGATCGTGAATAATATTAGCCTGGAGTCCAGCCTTGTTAGCTTTGGCCTGCTCCCAACCTGGCTAGTGACATGGGGAACGGGCCAAAGCTAACAAGGCTGGGCTCCAGGCTAGAATAATGTCTTCATGGTTGAACAACATATTTGTTACAAGTGGCAAGAAAGAAAGAAAGCTAACACAAACTAACTTCTTAAACTATAACATCTTAGCAATATTTCAGCTGCCAAACAAATCTTTGTGGTTAACAAGCTTCATACGGACAATTCTCCTTTGATCCTTAAGTACCTTCATTAACAACCTAACAGTAACATTACACAAATCGTAGACTTCTATAATGCAACAGAATTTTTACAAAAAATGGTACTTGTTCTATAGCCTTTTGCTTTTCACTGCAACTAAAAATAAGCCCACAAGGGTATCAGAATAAAATGAATTTTCTTTCCAAGCAGTTTTATTTGTTGGAAAATAAAATTAAAAAGAGATTGGCTTTACACGTGTTAAGTACAACAGTCACAGTTTTGTCTAAATGGTGTTTCAGGCAGATTACTACCCACATAGACAAAGTGCCGAGGATCCTTAGAGGTAAGATGTGCCGGTTTAAGTGTGAGGCATAACAACGGCTGACTTTAGTTTTTGTCCAGATATCTTCTGTCTCAGTTCTTCTCTGTGCTGCTCTTCCTCTTTGTATTTCCTCTTCTTCAGCCCTCGTACCAGTTTTTCTCTTAACTGTTCCTCTTTCTTTTGTAGTTCTTTCTGCTTTCTTTCCTCCTCTTTCTTCTTTTTCAGTTCTTCCTCTTCCTTTTTTCTCCTCTCGATGGCGAGCTGCCGTAGACGTTCCTGCTCCAGCTCCTGTTCTAGTCTCTGAACTTCCTGCTGCTGTTTTACCACCTGTGGAAGAAACACGCTTGATATAGAAAACCACTTGTTCAACTTGATTATCTCCATGAAAAAAGGCTTTTTCATGGAGATACTGTTTTGCTTGCGTTTGGTGTTTGTGTGTATGTATGTGTCACCGGACGCTTAAAGTCACCATAACTGTAGAACCTGTACATGGATTGTAATGATTTTTGGTATGTGGGTGGGTGTTAGGAGGAGGAAGGTCAAGGTCGATTTTGGGCCCCCTGGCATGTGTGACTGGAACTGCAATGGCGTATTTGTTAAAATCTTCAATGTAGAAGAACTGAAGAGTGGATCGACAGATCGTCATGTTCTTTGGTACACAGGTAGGTTAGACCAAGTTGTACACACTTAAGTGCAAACTATGCAAATGAGACCGAATTTGCATAAGTAAGGAGGTAAATCGTTTGCATGGGTGTCGTCGGATGCTTAAAGTCAGCATAACTGTAGAACGTGTAGATGGATTGTAATGATATTTGGTATGTGGGTATGCGCTGGGAGGAGAATGGTCAAGGTCGATTTTGGGCCCCCTGGTTTGTGTCCCTGGAACTGCAATGGCCTATTTGTAAAAATGTTCTAAAGGGGTATAACTGAAGAGAGGAACAACAGATTTTCATGTTATTTGGTACGCAGGTAGGTTGGACAGAGATGTACACACTGAAGTGCAAATCAAGCGAAGTTAGTGTGTTTGCGTGTGTGTGCGCGTGGGTGTATGTTTGTGTCACCGTGTGTGTATGTATGTGTCACCGAACGCTTAAAATCAGCATAACTGAAGAACGTGTGGATGGATTGAAATGATATTTGGTATGTGGGTAGGTGCTGGGAGGAGAAAGGTCAAGGTCGATTTTGGACCCCCTGGTATGTGTCACTGGAACTGCAATGGCGTGTTTGTAAATATTTTGCAAGGAGAATAACTGAAGAAAGGAGCTACAGATTTTCATGTTATTTGATATGCAGGTAGGTCGGACAGAGATGTACAAACTGAAGTGCTAATTATGCAAATTCATACTGAATTTGCATAAGTAATGAGGAATATCTACTCTATTGTGGGCTTTGAGGTCGCACCATCTGTTGGTCTCTTATCTAGGTCAGTAGCTATTTATAGCCACTTCTCCCCTTGCCCGGCCAGTGTGGGTCATACCATTGAGCGATATAGAATGGGGGGAACTGGTTTATTAAAAAAACAAAGTTTCATGGAGATTTTTTTACTTATCTTGTTTTCTTTGTTGTTGTCCTTTTGCAAAATGCACAGTAGGGTAAACTACCAACATATTTTAACTGTGCTACCATTGTACAGCAGCTGCAAATTCTCAACCAGTTCATGTTGTAATCAACAGACAATTGTCAATGCATGTCCTCATTCAAACATGAAAGTTTACAGCAAATAGTATAAGTTGAGGCAAAATAGCTTCCTGCACAAACCTTCTGGGTGGCTAAACCATGTTGAACATTTCAAACCAGCACACACACACACCCCAACACAAACAAATGCTGGCTGCACCTAAAAGGTCTCATAGGAGGCTTGAAGTAAATTCCCCCCCCCCCACACACACACCATTTTGGGTTAACACTGACAGTACCTTTGCTCTCTTGAAGAGTTCTGTCAGTAGTCTGATGGACTCCAGTTTCCTCTGTGCAATGAGGATCCTCCTCTCTTCCTGGGCTATCTTCTCCTGTAGCTGCCGCTGCTCCTCCTGACGTTTCTTCTCCATTTTCTTCTCCCGGCGTTTCTCCTCTCTGTACTTCATGCGCTCCTCACGCCTTCTGAGCTTCTCTTCCCGTTTCCTTTCTCTTTCCTTCTCCTCGTCTTCTTTTTTCTTCCTACATTGGATAGATAAAAATGACCCACCAGACATAAATGAAAACTTAATGTGACTCATAGTAGTCATACACTAAGCGACTCACTCAGTTTTAGATCAATTCTTGTATCTACATTAAGTCAAGTTTAGCTCTGTACAACACGAAAGGTTTCATTCATTGATGTTTTTATAATCTAAGTCCTATGTGTCAGTTGTAATTTTCCATGTTTGTGTTTTGTAAGATATTGTACAATGTACGCGATTCAGCTACGTTGTACGTGTTAATAAAGCTTTCATTCATCCATCCATTCATTCACTCACTTGTACTCAAAGCTTTTCGAATTCTAAGCCTTGTAATTTGTAGTTCTTGAGAAATGACACTTCACAACAACAACAAAATTGACAGCTTATATTTTAATTACCTTTCCTCCTCCTTCTTGCGCTCCTCTTCCTCCCTCTCCTTCCGTTTCTCTTCCTCCCGCTGGTGTTCTAGCTCCTGGAGTTTCGCCCGCTCCAGCCGGCGCTTTCGGAGGGCCTTGTCACTCAGGTGACCACTTTTGTCGAAATCCACCTGCAGAGAAAAGTATGTGTGTTACCGTAAATGTCTTAAAGTTCGTGGGGATCTGATTTTGTGGTAGAAAGAAAATGGAGTGTTTGCGGTGGTTTTAAGTTCGGGTTAAAACAATAGGGTAGGTGGGATGAAGACAGAACAAGTATTTTAAGGGTGGTTTTAAGTTAGCAGTAAAGAGGTCATCGCAAAAACCATGCACATTTAAGTTCAAGTTTATTAACCACTGCAAAACTTTTAACATAGTAGTCAGAGGGAGTTTGGAAAGGTCACAGGACAAAAAAGTTGATATTTCTTTCATCTATGTGACATGTCACCTACCTTGATGTTAGATGTAGCAGCCTTGCCATCATCACCCTTGTACATGAGTTTCATTCCCTTCAGGTGCTCCATACAGTTCACAAAGCCGATGTACTCCTTAAACTGTATATACGCCTCAAATGTCAAACTAGTTCCTAATGAGGAGAATGAAGAAAAGGTGTTAAAGTTTCCCGTCCTGTTCTCCTGCCTGTACGGGTCCAACATTGGAATGTCCACGCGACGGACCTCCCCAAATGTTGCGAAAACTTTCTTGAGGACGTGCTCGCTGGCTTTGTCGCTGTCCTTAGATGCAGTAAACCACTTGCACGGGAGGCCTTCGAAGTGGACGGTGTCCGGCCTCTCTCCCGCGACGGTCTCGTTCATGAACTTGGCGTCCCTGAAGTGCGAGTCCCACTCGTGGCGCGTGGGGAAGACCACCTTGGCCTCAGCTGCCCGTACCTTCAGCATCTCAGAAAAACCACTTAGCTTGATGGTCTTACCGTCCAACCTGGCCACCATGGTCTTCAGGAGGGACTTGGCCTCAGCTTCTCCTTCAAACCTGGGGAAAAGCACAGCGTTGTCATTTTTTGGCGCACAAATTGGTTTAATTGTAGGTGTTGGTTGGATAGCTGGGTGGGTGGGTGTGATGTTGTAATATCTTTTGTTCATGCATGTTTTCTCTTCTATCTAATTATATTTTGTGGTGAATTTACACCACAAAAATGATGAAAACAATATCTGCTTTTGTTCTTTAAATCTTCTAACCTTACCTGATGAACTCCAGTGTGCTCTTGACCACCTTGAGCAGTGAGAAGGCGTCAGGTTTGACCATGGCCTTGATGCGTTCCATCACCTCCCAGTTGGAGATGGACTTGCCGGGGGTTTTGAGCTGGGGCAGCGACACGCTCACGTTCAGGCGTGCGATGGGCTTCAGCCACAAGCCCTGCTGGGGGTACAACTCTACGGCCTCCGTGGTGTCCAGACACGGCGTGGAGGCAGCCATGTTGCCGGGGTGTCGAGCTGTAGACAACATACATGGCAATATAACAGTTATGAGTTATTCTATGGTTGTTATAAATGGTGAACGACAAGGAAGGTGGAAGATTTACCATTACATGTATTATATAAGTCTGATCATAATTCCTGAATGGTGGTCAGAACATTATCATTGCTACATCAAATTAGGTTCTTCATATGACTATGCATGAAGAGAAGAAAAAGGAATATAACAATATCTAGAGCATTTTGTCAACGTTTGTTATTATGCTTTCAGGGAAATTACACAATTAGTATGATTGCAATCTGCATAATGCATTCATTTTTTTAATATTCATATCAAATCCAAACTACAAATATTCCCTTTTCAGTCTTTGTCGTGAAATCAACATTGTGATTGTTATTTCACCAACCTTCTGTGGCAAAAAAAAATATGTTGTGAAGGCTTGAGTTCCTACCTGGCTGAAACAACTCTACTCTGCTCTTTTTAGAATTTCTGTTGAGGTTTTCATTCTCTGCATTATGATAGTATTCTATCGTATCCTCACCTTTGTCAGTGGCCTAAATAGCGTGGACAGTAACTCTGTACTAACTGTAACGTTTCCCGATGGCCATCTCTGGAGGAATCGAGGAGAATTCTACATAAACTCAGTCAGAAATGTGTTCTCATCTTCCCCATTGAAGAGTCGGCAGCCATGTTGGTAAATACCTGATCTTGAACCCAGGGCAGCGTGCCACAGCACTCTGGGTACGAGACGCGGTCAAAGGTTAGCTCCAGCAAAATGGCGGACACAGACGGGAAAATCGCCGAGTTCACGGCCAAAGTTGAAAAACAGGTGGGTTATCGTTGACGTATACCACTGTAGCTTGCTGAAAATGTAGATGACATTCTCAGGTGTGCAAGGAACTGTTAAAGTCCAAGTTTCGCAATGAAATACTGTTGCAGAAGCTCTAGAATAGTCGGGGGGAGGGGGGCAAATTATGCCAGGGTATGTTGCAACACGTGTAAGGTTTTTGAAATACTTAAAGGGAAGTATTATATCACAGCTGCAGCGACCCTTTCAAGTTTTCTCTTCGTAATTTGTCGTAACGGTATTTGGATTTCATTAATTCTAAGGACAAAGTTTCGTTATGAATACCAAGTTGAGTCTTGTATGTCACTTCTTTGATTTATTACTTAATTGCCTTGAAATGTTGAATGCCACTTGAAGCTGCATGCTCAGACATTGCATTACTTTGCGTTACTAAGCATGTCTTTCAAGTGTAGTTTTAACAAGAAAGTACATGTATGCTGTTGTTGTTGTTGTTGTCCTTGTTTAACGTCTATTATTTCGTTAGACATGGTCTCCAGGTGCTGTGCTGGTCGCTAGGTTTCAGTTCTTGTTGATTTCTCGCTAGGTTTTTAGCACTTGGTGACTTGAGGTAGCGTGTTGCTGGATGTGTTTCAGTTGAGCACGTCGAATCTGCGAGTGCTCTCGATGTACTGGGAGAATGTTCTGTACATCTGTGTGTTGATTACGTCTGTGAGGTCTTCTCTCATTCCAGCTAGAGTGACGATGTCCGTGTGTCTGTTCTCCGCTGGCGTGCCGTAGGTCTCGTATGTGCTTTCGATCTCCTGCAGCATTTGGTGTCTTTCCCTTTCATAGCGGGCGCATGAAATTTTTGTATGCAAAGAAAAACTCAGACGTTCTTCCCCCCAAGTCTGCCTAGAGATTAGTTGTAACTCTGCTCTATGCTATTCTAATCACTGCAAATGTTTCATTCCAATAACAATGTTTAGGAGGCAGAAGTTGCTGCCCTGAAGAATCAGCTGGCACAGATCAGGAGGGACCAGGAAAACAATGCCCAGCTGGAGAAATTGTACACCGAGAACGCTAAACTCAAGTATCAGGCCAACCAGCTGAAAAGAGTAAGTTTAAGTCATCATTTTATAAAGTCTAACCATAATGATATGTTGTATCTATTCAAAAGTCTTCTTCAGAATTTCTGAAGAAGACTTTTGAATAGAATACTCAAACCAGTCATGGATTGTTGTGTCTCTGTCGTCTTACTCCTGACGCCCATTCGACATAACTATATACAGTAAATGTATCTATTTATGGACTGGTATACTAAAAGTTATTGTAATTATGAATCAGCATGTTTGTGTATGTAAGTGCTTTTCTGCTTACCAAATGGTATCTCTTGTTTGGAAGGGCCAATTACACCCATGCAGGTATTTACTATCAACCAAAACAAGTGGCAAACAAACACTTACGGGACATATATAACTGTTAATTAGGTTTCCAGTATAGTTTCCACATGTCTTGTTTCATTTCAAATTGATGCCACCTGTAAATGTATTTTATGTATCTTTGTCAAATAAAAAGAAATGAATTACAATCACTTGTGCCTCAGAGTTTGGCAGAAGAACAGGGTAGGAAGCCTGCCCACATGTTGAACATCCAGCGTCAGCTAGTGGACATCTTCAGCCTGTCCATCCACAAGGCCTTCCCAACCCTGGCCGACCCCCCAGTCATGGTCACACTCAGCACGCAGGAGAAGTTCGGAGACTACCAGTGTAACAGTGCCATGAGCATTGGACAGGTGATTAGAGGACATATGACATACATTTGCAGAAAAAATGTCACCATGATATATGTAGCTACCAGAAATAGCAATATAGTGCAAACATGTTATTTCAGTATCACTGATTTCCTGACTGCTGGACTGGAAGATCAACATAAAAACAGAGACTGATCTTTGACTATACTTAATAGAAAAATATCCTAATGATGTATTTTCTAGGAACCTTGTAGTATTTTTGTGTAGATTAAGCGTGACAAACAACATAATTGTAGTAACATCCCATTAGGCCACACCAACGTAATTTTATGGATGACATCCGCGCGCGCATTGATTTTCGCCTGTTCTCCAAAAAAAATAAAAAATCACCTCCGACGAAACTTGTAGACTCATATTGCCGCAAAGGGGCAGCATTGAGCCGGCTTGTCGTAATACACTATATACACTCCCATTGTCCAACACAACTGGTATGTATGTGACTAGGAGCGATTGAAGTGGGCGCCGCCCCTCATGAGCCCAGTAGTATATTGTTCATGATATGACAACACTTGCTCTGACTGAAGGCGTGATGTTGTGTACACAGCCGAACACATTTTTTTCTTTGAACGGCCAAATGTTACATATGGGTCTTTAAACCAGGCATCATCCATGTTAAAAGCACTTTAATATTAGCCTGGGTGCCATCCTATTTCTACCGGGGCTCCTACACTCGCTTCCCTAAAAAAAATTTTAGGGAAGCGAGTGTAGGAGCCCCGGTAGAAATAGGATGGCACCCAGGCTACTTTAATATGAGCTAATGCCAACAAATAAAGACTTGTTTGTTTGTTACACTGTGTTCTGTGGTTTAATTGGCAATACCAGCTATTTAGTCCTCCGGTTTATCTTTTTTTTTTTGCTAGATTTTTCTTTTTTTCGCCCTCGCGCATTAGTTTTGGGGACTCCAGAGGATGTCATCCATAAAATTAAGTTGGTGTGGCCTTACTTGGCATCTTTTTTATCTGTTGCAGCTACTGAAAGCTCAGGGAAAAAAGGCGGCTCCACGAGAGATCGCCCAAGCCATTGTCTCCAATCTGCCAGAAAGTGGTATCATTGAGAAGGTACACTGCATCATGGGCATATGCCATACTTTCCTGCATGTAGTTCACTGTTAGAGTAGAGGCCAGGTAGGAATTCTAGTTCGCTCTTCAGTTCAGCACATTGTCATCTCAGGTCCAGGGATGATCCAGAGCTCTGTAGTCTTACATCAGTCACTTGGATATTGTTTACAATTAATCTTGATTAACATTGATAGGAATCTGTTAGCGTGAGGCTGAAACTTTTTCACTTTAAATTGCTGATACTAAATGACCCAACTGCACTACTAGAAACACAGTGTCTTCCCCTAAACTGTTTGAAAATGACAAATCAACTCAAGCTCTGTGCCTTGCTAATTGCTATTGTGTGTGCTCTAGGTGGAGATTGCTGGTCCAGGATTCATCAACATCCACATCCGCAAGTCTTTCGTCTCTTCCATCCTTTCCACGGTGCTGCGAGAAGGCGTCAAACCTCCGCCCCTGGACAGGAAACTGAGGGTCGTCATCGATTACTCGTCGCCAAACATTGCGAAAGAAATGCATGTGGGACATCTGCGGTCCACGATCATCGGGGACAGCTTCTCTCGGCTGATGAAGTTTGTTGGGCATGATGTTCTTGGGTAGGTTTGACATGTTGCTTAGTGTTAGAACTGTTATTTTTGGCAATTTGTTTTTTTGATCTGAGCTGATAACTTCAAAGGTTTATTGATGTTAAAACAGATGCTGTAAGTATTTAAGTGTTAACTATCTGTCATTACCTGTAAGAAAAAATTATTTCACTTGTGGCATGAGAAAGGGTTTGAATATCAGTTCTGATATCTTTAAAAACACCTGTTTGTTTGTTTGGCTATAGATTATAAGTTTTCCCGATTGCAAATGCATAAAGTTTTAATCAAAAGTGAAAGTAATTGAAATAAGGGCACTTGCTGATAACAGAATTGAAGATATAGAAACATTCCAATATTGGTATATGAATTTTTTCCTGTTCCTGCTACAAGGTTGAACCATGTAGGAGACTGGGGGACTCAGTTTGGAATGCTGATTGCACATCTTCAGGACAAGTTCCCAAACTACGTGTCAGTTTCACCACCCATCGGTGACCTGCAGGCATTCTATAAGGTACTGGCCATTGTACTAATTTCTTTCTTTACTGGGATGTGCCAGCAAAATGTCTACTACATGTTAAGGTTTGCCCTTATATTGTATTTGTTGAAGTTCCCTAGTACAGACAAAACATGTTGATGCAAATTAGTTAGAAACAGTGGAATCTGCAGGACATATAGTAATAGTTGATATTTATGTTTGGAGCTTGCCTTAAGTTGTGAAGATGAAGTTGTGAAGATGAAGATCACACACTGTAGTGCTGTATTGTATCTTATTTTATATTTGTGTTTGTGTGACAAAGTATAATTTATCATAGTTTTTATAGCAATAACTCAAAATAAACATGGTACTATAAAAAGTACTGTCTATATCTTTACATGGTAAAGTCATGATTGATCTGAAAGCTTCTAAAAGAACATATTCCAATTTTGCGAGTATTTCCATAGAAATTTTGTAAAAACAGACTTTGTGTTCCTTATTTGCTTCAGGAGTCCAAGGTTCGGTTTGATAATGACGAGGAGTTTAAGAAGCGTGCGTACTCCTGTGTGGTGAAGCTACAGAGTCGAGAACCAGACATCATCAAGGCCTGGAACCTCATCTGCGATGTCTCCAGGAATGGTGAGCATTCCATTTCAGTTACTATCTACCTCACCCATTCAAAAAAGGTCAAGGTAGTCACATAGCCTTTAGGGGCAGTGGGTTGTTATCTACTGTGTCTAGGGTATGATCTTAGACACTCTCACCTTCCACCACCTTTTACCTCCCCATCCAAAGTCATGTACCCAATTTTGCACATGAAGTGAGGAAAGTTATGTAAAGTGCCTTTCCCAAGGGCACATCAGTGGCATGTCAGGGTATTCAAACGCAGGACCTTTAGGTTATGGCCCCAAAACCATAACTGTTACACTAACACAATGTCACTAAACCATTTGTTTTCACAAAAGTTCCCAACTGACTGCCCTATCCTGAACTTTTTAAGTCTAGTTAGTCCCACAGTAATGTAAATGAAGTTGAGGTCCTCATCGACTACGATGGACGAACATCAATGTAAATATCAAACCTGTCACATGAAACAGTGCAATGTCAACTCAAGATTTCTTTTTGACTTTAAGGTACATAAAGAAAACATGCATTCAAATCGTTTTGACACTATCTATTTTTCTACCTAATATAACATCTCTTTTCATTCTGCTTGATGCTTTTCATACAGTGTTTTTTTTACTTTATATATAACATCTGAACACCACAGGGTAGAATGATCTTATCGGATGATTTGGGCTCATGGTACTGCAGCTAGTTACTAGCTGTTAACACTAAAAGGAGTCCAAAGAAAATTTCACCATGCATCATACATGTACATGTAAACTGGACAAATTCTGATGTTTAGACCTAATGTTCCACAGAGTTCCAGAAGGTGTACAACCAGCTGGACATCCATGACTTGTTGGAGCGGGGAGAGTCCTTCTACCAGGACAGGATGGTGCAGGTGGTCAAGGAACTGGAGGAAAAAGGTACCGTAGATTCTACCGTTTATTCACCAAAACAACCACTGTCCCCTTGTTTCCAACATTGCAAAGAGTTACAAGATTATGTCTGTAGATATTAAAAAGATATGATAAGGTAGCCTGCAGTCCTTGGCTTAGAGATAAAAGTATTGTTGATTATTGATCTGTAATACTGACAGCAAAAACTAATATACACATGTATATAGATACACCAAATGTACTAAGTACAGTGTATACCAGTCTGAAGTACACTTTCATAAACAGCATTTAGTATTTTGATATACTGTAGTAGACTGAGTACTACCAGACAAGGTATATTTTTGTATATGTACCAGCTTTTGCAGAATTTTGTCCCAATAGCTCTATTATCTAAGATGTAAGATATAACATCTATGAACAAAACAATGTGTTGAAGTTTATTTATGTCAAAAGCAATATCTATTCCTGTGCACTGTTGTGCTATGTGACTGATAAAACATGTCCTTAGCCCTATCCAGCAAGACTTAGTTCGCAGATATAATGTTTAATGTCACCACAGTCCTGGTCATTCCACTTATTCCCATACCCCCAATATATTTCAGTACAATCATCATCCCCTTCACTATCATCTGGTCTCCCTATATACCAGTTGCTCCACCCAGTTAGAGGTGTCCCATCCACCCACACAAAGGTTCCCTCTTTAATCCTGTCAGTCAGGCCTATCCAACGGTGATCATGTCCCATGTTGGCCACCACAAAGTTTTGAGTTGCCTCGTCTTTAATGACTGCCAGATTAGCCCCGTCGGCCGCACAGGCGGCTTTGGCATCATCAAAAGTGTTCCTTTCATCAGAGAAATGGAAACATCTCTCTTTGAACTTCAGATAGCCACTGGGGCAGCTTCCTATACAGAAGAACAATTATATTTCGCTGTCAGCAGATACTAGTAAGAAGAAAAAGACAGTACATGTGTGCACAGTATGTCATCTCTAGGGAAAAAAGCTTTGTTCAAATTCAGTTAAATGTTTGAAATGTACAATCAAAGTCATGATTTGACTTTACCTATAAAGTTAGTAGAAATTTATGATGATGATATTAATCAAGTTAGTAGAAATTTATGATGATGATTTTAATCATATTTTCTAAAAAGGAACACTTATTGTTCCTTACACTCTCACACATACACAAATTATCACACACACATCCCCACAAACATACACATTCAGACTAACATTAAACATGCACACTCATGTATGATACAGACATGCACACACAAGGACACATAAACACAAATAAACTCAAAGGCACACACACACACACACACATAAGCACACACACACACACACACACACACACATGAACACAGGCACTCATGCACACACATGCACATATTTCTATATACCTTACATGTACAGTAGATAGATAGATAGACATATAGATGATATACAGTTTGAGGTACGAGGCATTTGGTATGTTGTACTAACTTGTAGATTCTATAGATCTTGGTTACCTAGTTACTAGTTACCTAGTTACCTAGTTCTATATACCTTACATGTACAGTAGATAGATAGATAGACATATAGATGATATACAGTTTGAGGTACGAGGCATTTGGTATGTTGTACTTACTTGTAGATTCTATAGATCTTGGTTACCTAGTTCTGTGCATCCTATTACAGAGGGAGTTTTGAACCTTTTCTATAAAATTCATAATAAACTGCAACTTTCAAGTAAATCTTCTTACCTTTACCAGAACTTTTACAACAATCCTGTCCCGGTGGCCCTGGCTCCCCCTAAAGGAAATGATTTACACTGTTAGCTTTATGAATTTGGGTCTACTCACTTCCTTGACAAAAATTCTGTTCCTCTGATTGTTGAAAGTATCACATACATGTATATGAGATGTACAAACCTTGAGACCAGGTAGTCCATCTCTTCCATCTCGACCATCTCTGCCTGCAAATCCACAACCTAAACATATAAACAGGAGCCAATATTTACATCGAGACTATTTAAAAGACTTACTTTTTTTGTTCAGACAATGTATAAAACAAACTTTTAAAATGTTAGCAAACTTACAAGGAACTTTGTTTTCTCCATAGACTAATTAACTGTATTGGCAACTATAATCTCTCCTCCCCAGCACTAAAGAGTTGTGGTTCTATAAAACAGAAAAGAGAAGTTGTTGTAACAGTTGCTGAAAGTTTGCTTTGATCGGTTTTAAGTTGATAAGGCATGTTAATGGTACATGTATTGATTGTAAAATCTTTCTATTTATTTCAGTATTGCATAATTTCATACATAGCTATGTATTATAACAGGTGTCTTTCCTCCTTGACTCTTTTTTAAAGCATGGTCTTCTTGATGACTTACCTCTAAAATCAACAGAGTTAGCTTCCCTTTTGGCCCTGCGGTGTTCCTGTCCGGCCCACCCTGTTCTACCAGGTCCATTGTTTTCATCCCTGACTGGGTCAGGGCCCTGAGGGCTGGGGAGACTGAGCTGCAGAGGTGTAATTAGCTGGGTAAACTTCAGCTCTAATCTAGACAACTAACCAAAACTGTTTATACACCAGTCTTAATACTGTCTTCTGAGCCTCAAAAACATCTTTATTCCATATACAATGCCACAGTAGAACCAGAAACATGTCCAAGATATTGTTGTATTTTGGTAGTGATAGAGACACAATGCAATTCAGTATCTCTTGCAGAGCACAAAGTACAGTGTTAGTAAGAAGGAATTTCCCAGCACAGGTTTCAATTGTTTTTAAGATTCTTTACCTTAACTTTTTCAGGCTGACTACTATGTTTTGATAGTTTTCCTACCAATACAGATCACCAGAATGGATGGAGTCAAACAAAATTGAACTGTTTAATAATTGTGCGAAAATCAAAGTGGAAGGTTCGGAAGGAGGAAGTAGCTCAAAAAAATACAATTATAGTAATTTTTACACTCCAAAGATATCCCAGACTGTCATATCTCACCTCTCCACTGTCACCAGCCCAAAGCCTCTGTTCGTCCACCCTACCCTCCAGTACAGCCACTCTTTCTCTCAGGTACATCACCTGGTGGATGACCACCAACAAGGTGACGACGCTCACAGCACAGGTGACAGCACCCAGCACAGAATGGCCAGCATGGCTACGTAGGTTACCACCGTTAGACATTACCAGCGGCAGGGACACCCCACCCAGGAGTTTGTCAGAACTCATGACGAACTTTTTCTGTGGATCTTTCAAGTTTTAGGCTGAGCAGACGTATAGAAATGTGGCACAACTTTGACGCCTCACAACACACTGTCAGGCCAGGAGGAAATGTCATGTATACACAGATCATTGAGCTTCAATGCACAGAGCTGCGATTGGTCTTGGAGGAAGGCTTCAGGCATTTATAGCCTTATAAGGCCCATCTCTTTGCTGATGTAATCATAATTGATGACAGCGTATTCAAGGGGACTTTTTCTGACATGATTTTTTTGTGGAAAGCATTTTGTTGTTCTGCTTAAGTCCCGAAGAGTTCTGTTGAAGTCTCATTGGTTAAGAAATGTAACAAAAAATGGCGTTTTGTTTTCCCCCAGGCCTGTTGAAGGAAGAGGAGGGTCGTAAGGTCCTGTTCACCGATGTCTCGTCCGTTCCCCTGACCGTGGTGAAGTCTGACGGCGGGTACACGTACGACACATCGGACATGGCCGCCATCAGGCAGCGTCTGGAGGAGGAGCGCGGAGACTGGCTTATCTACGTCGTGGACTCAGGACAGGTAAAAACAAACACAGGACCTAGTGTACTCTGATGTGTGGACTCATTATTGGTTACACCCCTGTTAAGGATGGTCCAACACCCCTATGGGTTTGAGTTTTATGTGACTCTGCATACATTACTTATGTCACAGTGGTATACTCCTTAAGTAAACACCCTTCATCGACTATTTTTGCTATTTATCAGTTAGCTGTTCAGCACACAGCCAGGGCTGCCCAACTAGCTTGTTGCTATTACAAAGGCCCTGCTGACAAAGGCAAGACAGTACACTGGAATTTTAACATGGACAGCATGCCGAGCTATAACAATATTCTGAGTACATGTACATAAAAACTATTGTATGTAAATGATTCAAAATAACGACTATAATGGTATCTACGTCGAGAGCTCATGGTCGGTATGTATACATGTAAGGGTTGCCTACACAGAGTTTCCTTTAGAAGGAGGCAGTCATGATGGCAGTGCGAGTGTCTCTTCTGTTCCTGTGTACATGTTGTCAGGAGAAATTAAAGGGTGATCTCCATGTTTTCCAGGGTCTGCACTTCCAGTGCATTTTTGCAGCAGCACAAGCGGCAGGCTGGTACGATGTGAAGAGAAAGCGAGTGGACCACACTCCATTTGGGGTGGTCCTTGGGGAGGACAAGTAAGTTCTTACATTAAAGGGACAAATGTTTATTGTTTTTTCTTCTTCTTCACAAGTAGTTACTAACATGGGATAGAGCTGACATCTTGTTGATTTATGGTTACTTAAGATATCTAGATGAAATGGTAACTTTGTGTTTGTTTCTGAATTGTTAATCAACAGGAAAAAGTTTAAGACCCGGTCTGGAGAAACTGTGCGGTTGAGTGACCTGTTGGAGGAAGGTTTGCGAAGGTCCCTGGACAAACTCAAGGAAAAGGAGAGAGACAAGGTGCTAAAAACCTTACACTTCTGCTAAAGAGTTTTAAGTATTGTGGGCAAGAACTTGAAATGTGTTTCTTATATGTCTTTAGTAAATAATTAGTTGTTTTCAATCTATACTTGTCTCCCATGTAAGTAGTTACATTTTATTTTGCATTTTGGCATCTTCTTTGAAGCTGTCATGAACAACATTTTGGACACACTGTGGAATACGGGGATTGCAAACCTAATTTGTTTCTACTCAAATTTTTTTTTGCTTGTCATCATGAAAATGTTCGAAGTGTGAACTTTGCGGTATCCCATAATTCTTCAGGAACTGACGCCCGAGGAGCTGGATGCGGCGCAGAAAGCTGTGGCGTACGGCTGCATCAAGTACGCCGACCTCTCACACAGCAGGACCAACGATTACGTCTTCTCCTTCGACCGGGTTCGTACCATAATGAATGATTATAGTCCTCATTTCTCTTCTGTATCTCGAGATAGGAAATGAATCTAAAAGATAAGGGTGTAAGAACTGTGTAGTCAGAAGTACTGTAAATGCAGAAATGTTCGCGATGTTTTTTCGGTGAATTCTTTTCCGCAAACTTAAAACCACTACCGGTGCGGTACTGTTTTTTCAAACACAAACTCAAAACCACCACGAATACTCCATTTTCTCCCTACAGCGGAATTAAATCCCTGCGAACATTTCTGCATTTACTGTACATAATGTACATGTAGTTCTTTACTCAACGCAAAAGATATGTTTTTGGTAGAGACAAACTATGTGCTTCTGAAATGTTTTGTAAAACCCGTTTGTGGCACCACTGCGTACACATCCTTGTATTTGTTTTATTGAATGAAAAAACTATGCATGTTTTAGGTTCATTCTTTTGTAGGTACAATGTATTTAAGACTTAATGTGCTGTGTTCATCATCAACTGTGAAATCTGTTTGTGTTGTTCAGATGCTGGACGACCGAGGCAACACGGCCGCCTACCTCCTGTATGCTTACACCAGGATCAGGTGGGCCATTCTTCTCAGTCAGGACACTCCAGTCCCTTCTATAGTCTGAAAGATTGTAAAGCTTCAGCTTGAGTCATTAGCATACAATCTGTACTGACTTACTTTGCTATTGAACCATTTGAAATTGTCTTCACTTCATCAACATATCTATTCAGAGTTTTGGTATAAAACCTGTTTCTGCCAGATCTTTCCATAGTCACTGACGAAAGATAGCGGATGTTGTCTGAAACGTCTGACTGTTTCAAAATTTTATCCATTTGCTTGAGTAACTATTTTTGGCGTATTGTAAAGCTTGTCTCTTAAAATACAGTACACATAATGTACAGCCTTTTGGAGTTTGGCCCTTCTTGCAGCTTCTACTATTCTGCTTGACTTCTGTTTGAGTCCAAGGTCATGTTGACTACTCCTTTACCACAACTTTAACTCAACTAACAAAAAAGCATCATACTTCATCATCAGTCTGAGGTTTGACTGCTTTATTTTTACCTATATAGAAATGCCAGTGTGTAAGAGTATTGTGATATCGTGTGTTAGGTCCATCGCTCGACTGGCTAATGTAGACGAGAGCTCGCTAAAGAAGGCTGCCCAGACGTCAGAAGTGTCCCTGGACCATCCCAAGGAGTGGAAGCTGGCCAAGTGTCTGGTGCGGTTCCCTGAGATCATCAGTAAGATCCTGGAGGACCTGTACATGCACACCCTGTGTGAGTTCATGTACGAGCTGTCCACCACCTTCACCGAGTTCTACGACGTGTGCTACTGTGTGGAGAAGGACAGGAAAACAGGTACAGACAACCTCACCTTCTCACCTCGTTTCACCCTGACGCCTTTAGGCCAACGGCCTGTAAGTTGTCAGCCTCACTCTCCGTACTGCTCTATCCTCAGTCATTTTCTTTACTACATGTACTTGGAAGTTCTCTTCTGGTAATCTCAATGATTTGAAACTAATGGCAGCTCCTTCTTTAAGTTGGCATGAAGAAAACTGTTGACGCTGTGTATTTGAATGTAGTAAAAGTTGTCAAGTTTTTGTAGGTTAATAAACGAGGTAATAGCAAGAAATGTTCATCAATGGACCTGGCAAAATTTTTAGTGCCAGAAGCACAAAAAGTATGAAGGGTATTCTTTCTACTTCAAAATTATGGAATCTTTGACCTTTTGAAGCACTACAGTCAATCCTTTACAGGTAACGACCTCTACATAAAAACCACGTGGCCAATGTGACCACTTCTGGGTGGTCCCAGAGATAATTTTTTCCCGTTGACACAGGCATTAAGAATCCTGTTTATAGTGACCACCTGTCCATGAAGACTACTAGTATGTTTTATCAGTCCCATGAGTGGTCTTCTTAGGCAGTACTTTGACTGTATTGCCCACATTTTAAGGGGGAAGGCACTGCAACTCAACATTCATGTAGTTTTTGGAAGTTCAGCCCCTTTTTCCATCACTGTTGTGTCATCCTGACTGTTTGTGTTCTGTTCCAGGTGAGGTGATAAAGGTGAACATGGGGCGTCTGCTGCTGTGTGAGGTCACAGCCTCCATCCTGGCCACCTGTTTCTCCATCCTGGGTATCACACCTGTCAACAGGATGTAGTCATAGCTTACCACCTTACAGTCTGAACTGTATACATATATACATACTACTATTGAAATCCTATGTCTATAGATGAGTAAGATTATCATTCTGGATATTTTTTCATATACAAAAGCAGACAAAAAGAACAATGAAGAAATGTATCATCCATCCTGGGCATCACACCTGTCAACAGGATGTAATCCTAGCTTGTAATTACCACCTTACAGTCTGAACTGTGCACTACAGCTAGTATCTCACTGGACTGCAGCATGTTGGCGGCCTCGCTGCTGTCTAAATTGGATTTGTGTTACGTTAAGTTCAAATAAGGAAAACGTTTTTTGGAGCCTGTTGCTATCCTGGATGTACTATTTTTGCTACATCTTAGCACACAGAAAATGTTACTAGTAACATCCATCAACCAGGTTCAAAATTTACTACCGGTAGAAACGCTTTTTCAATACTTTGTCCCCTTCTGAACCTTACAACTCAATATATAAAAATAAAACTATCCTGCAACTTATCTTGTACCCTGTCACTACAAAGGTATTCTTATATGATCCATCATCAAATATCCCAAGTCCCATACACTGCAAATAAAGAAGCAAGCTGTGGGAGTTTTTAAAATGTTTTAATTATTTTTTGGTTGCTACAGAAACAAAATATGCATAAAACTACTGAATTAGCCAGGATACGAACAAAGTTCTAAAGGTAACCATCTATAAATTGATAAAGAATTCATGAGATCAAATGTTGGTATTGGCCTGGATTTCTTCAACTTAGCCATAGACAACTGAGTCTCCATGTTGAACATTACATCCTCTGTTGTTAACAAACGTTCCCAAACAGAATGAAGAACACAAGTTTGGAAAGAAAAAAATTACTTTCAACTAGCACATCAACATATACAAGCACCTATTTTCACCAACATTTTCTGCCATACCACAGATATGCTTACAATCAACAACTAAATCATACACAGAACAAGTTTAATAGTATAGATACAATCCCACTACTGTTATTTTACTCCACTACACACTAACAATCCAAGTCAGATCGCGTCAAGATCTGTGGGTAGATATCGTTTTGTAATTACAATTTAATGTACAACTTTTTTTTCTTACTTTTTTTTCATGGACATGTACACACAGATATAATTCACAATCGCCGTACCACACTGGGAGCCTGTTATCCAGTCTTGTGTGGCTTTGTTCTGCTTTTCAACAGTTGTTAACCTTCGGAGACCAAAGCTGTGGAAGGCTGGATAAGAAGCTACCACGTTGGTTACGGGAAGACGCTACGTCCACTGATGACAGATTCCACATGTGTGGTGGCTCATGTTCTTACGACTATTTGGCAACAACTTGTCAGTACAAATAGTGTCCAGATTTTCATACTCAGTAAATAATTCATGCTTGGACTTGATAAGTATTTGCTATGTTTTACCAACCAGAGAGCGTATCATTTCAGTCACAGGAGGCACTGTATTACATTTTTGCCTGGTAATAATGGATACAAGTAGGTAACTATACATTGTTCATTTTGTAACATTGGCTTGCTATACACCAGCGCATAGGCGTATGGTCACTACTCTTATATCAATGACAGACATGTGGTCGACGTCTCACTGCTACACATGTACCCCAAACCACTGTTTGTACAGTGGGAAATGCACAAGCATTTGGACGTCATTCTTAAATTAGCAGGATAGTTCAACTAACAGGTAACCAGTTTTCTCTAACTTTAGATGGCTGAATTTTACTTCTGAAGCCACAACTAACTTATAACTATCGTCAAATGCCACATGGCAGTATTCTATCATTTCTTACCATGAATGAATTCACGCTAATTTCTGTTCAAACTCTTGTTAATGGACCTTCAGTAAACGTAAATAAATGTCCAAAACAGTGAAAGGAAACAACAAAGATCACAAGATTCTGTAATGAGGTGAGAAGACAGTAAGACGGACTCATCAAAATTCATTTGTCATCCACTGTCATTCTCAGATGGCAACAAATACATATGTTCTAAAAACCAGAAAACAATGAACTTAACCATCATTGGAAAACCTGATGAAATATTCAGTGTTCTGCCTGTACAACCAGGCAACATTACTTCTCCGTCAAGGGCGACGTCTTGTAGCCGTGACAACATATCAGTACAATCATTTTTTTAAAATCTGAACTTAAACATCCGTCAACTGAGAAGCCACTGCATAGGGGTATGTGTTCGATAGAGAGAACTGAATTATTGTCATAGCAAACCTCTTGCTACGGACAAAGGCCATTTTGGCTTCCGGTAAAATGGTGACACTTTCCTTCCATTGTTACGTAGAAGGAAAATAAATTACAGAACCAACAAGAATTGCACAAGAAATCAACAGTCTTGGCAAAGCACATGGTGTACATCTACCTTCATTTGCATCACTGCACTTGTTGACAAAGTAACCAATAAAAACATGCATAAATTTGTAACCAAAGATGCAGACTCTTGGGGAAACTATAAGCCCTTTTTCATCCTTTTCTCTTGTGATAGGTGTACTAAGTACAATTTTTAGTCTCTTTTTTCTTCACTTTTAGTCATCACTTTAATTCTCCCCTTGCAATTTTAGTAGGTGTATAGAGTTAATCACTGTAAAAAAAAATCAAAAATGCAATCACCAAGTATAACAGAAATTCTGACACCCTTTCTTCTGGATCTATCACTTAAGTCTGATCCAAAATTGGTTCTGGGCTGGCTGGATATCTGCGTAGAAGTTCACTTTATTTACATTTATTGCGTTTGGCAATCTATTACATAAACTTGCTTGGTTAGCAGCAATGTCTTATTCAGACATCATCTTTATGGGGTTTTTTTAACTTCAAAAACAAAACTTAAAACACAGTAATTTGGCCATTTTTCTTTTCTTCTCACCAAAGCATTTCCCTTTCAGCACTCTAAGCTCCCATTGTACCAGTACAAATTCGGTAAAGTATAGTAAGGGTGCAAAGGTGACATTTATATTGATTATGGCCTTCTTTCCATTGGGGCTGCTGTTAAAGTTTGATCTGTTCAAAGCCATAACACCCAGACATTTGGAACACAGAAATACAAATATTTCAAAGCGATGTCTCCTGTTCCTCTCACAGAAATTAATAACTCACACTTTTGTAATTGCTTGACTTTCACCTCCAACAAATCCATCTCAAATAGACCAAAATATCCACTGCCTTTCATATTCCAAAATTAAAACCTCTCCTCCAACAAATAAAACTAAAACAGGGTCCCAGACCTGTGGGGAAACGTATCGTGACGGAAGCGGCACGTACCCCTGTAGTTAACATGAGACGCCTTTTTGTATGCTTTAAAGGGCAAGGGTGACATCCACGGGGGCTCCTCTGCTTCTGGGTATGCCTGAAACTGCACATCTTGTGTCTGGAACGTAGAGCTCAAAATATCCCTTCTGTCTGTATCATGCAGCCGCTGGTGTCCTGGGCTGGTGTCCTGGGGTTATTTTGCCCTCTGGGTTCCAAACCAAATCGAAGTGTTCTGATTTTGCGTAGTCTGTTCCTGAGTGGGTTATTGCTGACTGTCCTTCCTGGAACCCTCCTCTCCGCCACCACCACCTTTCCTGGCCCTGCCGTCCACTGTGGTCCCCGATCCAGAGGCACCATGGGAAGGGCTGGTCCCCGACGCCTCGCTGGACTTCGTCTCGTCGTCATGGTGATGGGGAGGCTGCAAACAAGGGCAGGTTCAGTACCAACAACAACAGCATTACAGTCTTGCGACAAGAGCTTTGGTATAAGAATACACTACAGGTGACTGGTCAAGTACAAAAAAAAAAACACTACGGGCTAGCATCAACACACGCATTGGATTACATTCATTTACACAAATGCCATCCTGTTATGAGGTTTGTTTGTTTGTTTGTTTGTTTGTTTGTTTGTCTGTTTGAAGGACATTAAAGATTAATCAACCTGCTACTCTGAAACAAATATTGTAGTCACCCTTTATTGTAGACATCTCATAACATGATCTACTCACATCTACTCTGAAGTCCTCCAGTCTCTTGTATGGCTTGAGGGCCTCCTTCAGCTTGGGGTGGACCTGCAGATCTCGCTGTTTGGAGTACTTCAGGAAGGCCCAGAACTTCTCCATACCGTACAGCTGACCTGAATAGCACACATACACAACACTGCCGATCAAAACTGGAACCACGCAAAAACTAACTGTCTGGAAACATTAAAACATAACTTTTGTTTGGGAGAGTGAATTTAACTTCTAGACTCCCCCTACAATCTTCCCTAACTAAAAAGCATCCAAAGTGACTAATACACTTATAACTTGTCACCTTCTATGATATGGTAATTTTTCTATTTAAAAATTCTACACAATACTTTGGAACAAAGCCTTTCTATTGGTATAACTAACGATGATGTGATGATCATTTTAAGGTGTGCATACCATCTCATTTGTGACTATACATTGGGAAAAACATTGCATGTTGAGATATATACAGTAAATACTTGGTAACATGCCTTGTAACATAACATTGTTAATAATCATGACAATCTCTTCCAATAATCACATTAACATTGAAGTTATCTTACTCCCAGTGGTGTGCACTTCTTATGTAGTTAGTCAAAACGTAGGTATTTCTCCCATAAGATCACACCACTCACCAGACTCAAAGTCTCTCAACGTCTCATCCTGGAAGTCCTTGAAGATTTCAGAGCGGAATTTCTTCTCCAGACCATAACTGAAGAACCTGAACAGGCATTCCAACCCGTACCTGCCACAAACAAAATACACATCGTTTATTTTCAAGCAAACAAATGTCTTGAAACTTGGACACAACACTCATGGCAAACATAACATGTACATTTTACATAATACACCTCTCCAACTAACAGTTTATAATGAATTCTTTACTTCTGGTAACCCCTATCATACCCCACCTGTAGCCCTCCTTGCCATCCTCCTGTGCTAGTCTCTTGAACTCCTCGTACATCTTGCGGTTGAAGTGCTCCCGCAGGAAGAAGGACCAGAAACGGAACAACGTGTTCATCTCCTGCGATTGGCCCACGCCCAGTCTCTTACGCTCTGAAACAGCAGGAAACAAACAGCCATCACATATCATATAGGTAATTCTCTGGAATCTGTGTCCATAGCTCTACACAATACAAGAATCAAATTACAAGCTCACAGTATTCTCATCACATATATTCTGTGGCATTGACTTGAACAAAGTTACAATAAATCTGTATCGCCGATATAACCACCTTTCGGCTTAAAACACAAGCATTGCAGCCACGCGGCACGGCAGCAGCTGGTAATATTACACTGAACGACCTGTCACACCTGTCACTTTTGCACATCTAGCTGCAAGCATTCTTTAAAGCTACTCATGCCCCAAGTGTGCTTGGTGATAACGAATTCTACTCTACGAAACACATCAATCCTAGGTTTGTAGCTTAATGTCTAAATGTCAAACTAAATGTTAGGGATTTGTACAGAATTAACAGCTGAAGGTTTTTCCAGAGGGGGAGCTCACCTCTGAGACATCGTGCGTGGTACTTGTGGTAGACCTGCTGGGTGAAACCACTCTCCTTCAGCAGCTCGTGAGAGGGGTGCTGGAACTTGGGGATGGACTGGGGCGTACCATAGCTGGTGGCAGGGGCCCCTTCGGAGGGACTCATGCTACTCATGCTACTGTAGAGGGGAAGGAAAAAACTCAATTTGAGTTTCCAGCAAAAACTGAAACATACAAACTTCCACAATCTCAAGAAACTTATTTTTCCTCGTCTTGTTCTGAGGATGTGTTTTTTGAGTCTCAGAAATAGTAGCTTCTTCTACTGTGCAGTTTGAGAGTGATAAAATCATGTAAAAACAATTACTTAAGTTGTTTCTTGCGAAGTCAATTGCAGTTAAGATAGAGTATCACACACTACAGTATCTTTTAAGTTTCCAGTGCGCATTCTTGTGACCCAAACTAACCTTGTAGATGTGGTACGTGGCCTGTGCTCCCTCACATCCATTATCCACCCCACATGGCTCTCCATGGGGGGGTTCGCGCTGTACTTGGTCTTGCGCTTCCGCGGAGTCTACAGGATGGTAGAAACACCAAATTACAATCAAGCAACACAAAACTAGGCATTGGTAAACCACCACACCATATAAATCTATAAAATAAAGTAATGAAATCCAAACACCATTGATTTTGGGGGTAAAAATGCTGTCCCTTTGGGACGAGTATTCAGCCATTTTTGTACACTATTATCTTCAGAATCTTTGTTAGTCCTTTTATTTCATATAACAAAATGAGAGAATTTACTGCCATCAGTATGAAACTATGCAAACTTTCCTAAAGTCCAATTTCAACAACAGCTTGTTTTTCTTCACACTATGAAATGAAATGTATGATCTCCAACAGCAGAAGTTACATGTAAGATATTATGGCCTTTAATTTGAGTACCACACCACAAAGTGCAGAAATCTTACTGAGGTGTCTGGCTGCTTGCCGTCCTTGATGACAGGGTAGAAGCGGGGTGATCTGCGTGGGTCCTTTCTCCTGGGTGTGCGTGACCCACGTGGGGTCCACTGCGGGGTGTCGGGGATGTTGGTCGGCAGGGACTGGGACAACTGCGCCCCTCCCTGGGTGTTCGTCTTCGGGATGACAGCAGGCTGGGGGATCGGTTCTGGAACAAAAGAAATCACTAACAGATTAACCTGGGCCTTCCTTAACCTTTAGGACACTAAAGTAGCTGTTTGGCACCCGATTCCCTATAGGTTACAGAGTCAGGCTACTAGGAAAAGGTTAAAGACTCCCAAACCAATCTTAAAAACTCTTTAAGCACATAAACTCTTGTACCTAAATTTTGTGGACTAAACTTTCCAATGTAATATCTTAGTATCTACTCTAATAAACCTAGACATGAACATTGTGTACGACAGGCATAGGGAGAACATGTATATACATACTTACATCTAACATCAGCAAACCTGCTATCAATTGCTACGCATAAATAAGCTCACAGGAATAGTACATGGTTTGTCTAGATGAGTTGAAATGTTGTTATAGTCCATACCTGGCTCTGCTGTGTCTTCGGGTTTGGTGTCTGCGGGGGTTGCTGGGATGGGTGGGGGTGGCGGTACCTTCTGGTGCGTCACTGTTGGCTTCCCAGGTGCCATCTGGTCAAACTCCTCCTTAGAGATCACGCCCACCTTCTTGTAACCAGTAAACTCTTGCTGCAGAGGAGTGAAAAAATAACACATCATCAGACACAAGAACTATAAGGTGCTAGATTTTGATCAACAGCTGTGACTGAACAGAAATATAAGACAATACAGTCCATTTTTGGTCTGTAAAATCTTACAATTGCTCAACATTTTATCACACAAAACGAAACAAAAAATGATGGTTCTTGGTGGCAAATATTCAGATCTTGTTACACTGGCACTCCAAATCTGTTTGTGTTTTGGGCACACTTAGGACAGATTAGCAGAGCCCAACGTCATGATAAGAATATTGTGTTAAGTACCTTTCCCAAGAGTACAAACTCAGGGCATGGCGAGTATCAAACCTGGAACCAATTAGTTCTGAGCCCAACGCTCTTATGCACACCGATGCCACACAAAATGCCACACCGTTACGCTACACAGACACTCACAAACAAAACAACATGAAATGAACTTGCCTTGTTCCCTACCTTCAACTCCTCATAGTCATGTTCAGTCCACAGGTCCTCCTCATAGTAGTACAGGCCATCGTTGATGACCTTCGCGAGCTCAGAGGAAATCTTGGCGCGAGACTCGTGATTGCCGGTCCTGTCACCGCCGGGGTGTTTCTTCAGGTAGGGCGGGGTCTGTGTCACGATCAGGATCTTGTTGATCTCGTGGTCGCTCATCTCGTAGTCAGAGTCATCCGTTCTAAACGGTATAATCAACATGTTGGCAACACAACACAATATCAAGAAGTATCTTTACTACATTTTTACATAGATTTCCTTCTGTGAGCTATCAAAACAACAGTTACGTATCCCATCCCAACTGTTATCTTCCTAAAGAAGTACACTATTCCCACCTTTTTGTTATACATATGATTTTGTAAGAGAACTTGACATGTCTTAATAAACAATATCTATGTACTTGTGCATCTAGATCACCTTTCAATTTAAGTCACCAGTCCAGATATATCTTGACTGCAAAAAAGGTAATTTTTTTACTTGTGTTTCAACAAATTTTGGTATCATCTAGAAGCTGAAAGGCCTATTGTTCAACACACTCTTGAGTGCGTATACAACTACTCCAGCTACACAACTCCAATGCTTAGCATGAAGAGACATCTAGCAACACTCTGCAGAACTGCATGTCCAGTTCAACAACAGATGTGGACTTACAGATCCTCTGAGAACGTGTTTTTCCTGCCATCCAGCTTCTCCATCTCTTCATCAAACAGGAAGTCCAGTTCCTCCTGATCTCCTCCAAACTCCTCTTTTGTCCTCTGCTCATTCTATAGATTTAACAGGACAGCAATTAGTAAAAAAAAAATGTATAAAAACAAAATATTTCGCCAATTCCTATAGTATGGGCGAAACAGGAATATACAACCTCAGCCATTTGTGGCATAGGTGGTTGAGAGGTTATATCCCCAAATAGTGAACACACCAACAGTGCAACAAGTGGCGTCGCATTGTTGTTACAATCATCATCATGGACCTTTGCTATATCACTTGGAGAAAAGTTCCTTCTATGTATTCCATTTACAATAATGATGCTGAAATACATGTCTGTCAAAGCTTTGGCAAAGATAAATTTCAAACTAGCCTTTGGTTTGGAAGGGGTGGGGTGCCGTTGCTTCTTGGCGGTGACTGTTGTCCAGTTGTCCAGTTCCAGTTCCCTGTCCAGGTCTGGCAGGCTTGTGGACAGTCCACGGCTGATCGTCAGGTTGGCTGACATGGCCCCCCGCCCGTAGCCCCTGTGGTCAGCAGCCTGCTGAGGGGAGGTGGGCTCATACTCTGCAAACAGGGAAAAAAACATTCATATATATATACTACGGTAATATACATGTATGTACAGGTTACTGTGGCATCATGATATAGACATTTCTGGACATTGAGTCTACAACACTGCCCTTGTATCTCAAGACAGAAGGGAAGGATGAGAACCAAACAGACAGCATACCTGAGGCACACACTGATTTTCTCTTTGCTGTAATGTTTCCTCATCTACCTCTCAAACTCCATCTTAACATGTGAAGACAAGCTAAGACACAGGGACATTGACAACACATACAAAATGTACAAAGTCTTGTGTAAGTAACATGATATTGGTAAGGGATAAAGAAGAGATATTATGGTGTACTCAAGAGGACAAGTCTTTACCTTTACTGGGTTCGTGGTACGGTTGTCCTGGGACGTACGGCTTGCCTGGGACGAACACGGGAGCATCCACGAGAGCTGTGAGGTCCACGTTCCCGCTGACCTTCCCCGGTGTGTACGGGATGGGCGGGCCAGAGATGGGCCACTTCTCCGGGTCAACCTTGGTGCGAACTTTCTCATCGTTCTCCATGTCCAGTTCCTCACTGTCCTTTATGGCCTGCAGGGAGGAGAAGTGACCAATGGTTTATAGCAACATGTTTGAACACATAATGCAACTGGTATCCTTGTACTGTAGTGAGATTTTTTTAAATTTGCAAAATTTTCCCATTATTTTGTAATGCAGTCTGGGTCATAACGTAATGTTCACTGCAGGGCTGTCTCCAGCTTTAAACTTTTAGCCATCCCACATATTATTTGGGAGGCCATGTTGTTTATTTTTGTCGTCCAAAGAAGCAAATAGACATTTCTTTGAGACAGCCCTGGTTCACTGTTCATCTTTTCCCATACTTACTATTTCATTTATCTATTGATGACAAAATTTCACTGAGAGGAGAGCTCTCAACACAAATTTTGTTGGGTATTTTGAGCCCAGCAGACATGTATGTGTCAGTCATACCTGCAGAATCAGCCCCAGGTCTGTGGTGAGGGCCTGTACTCTGTAGAAGCTGGCAATCAGACTGAGAGAGATCCACCCTTGTTCATCCATCTAGAAACAATGTAACATGTGGTGTTAACTTCCAACATGCAGAGGTAGACATTGGAATGAGTATTAAGAACTGCAATACTGTAAGTTAAGTTCTGGGTAAAATAAATTTTCGTGTAATCTGTGTATTACAGGTACATTTTGTCCAAAAACATGAAAAAGCTGCCTCTGGGTTTTATGTTGGTCGGGGGAAAGTTTGGGAGACAAATTGGGTAGTTTGACATTTCCACATCAACATAGAACACCCTGTAGGCTTTGAAGCACTATTATAGTATCTTCCATGTACTGTAAATGCATTTAAAGTTCGTGTGGTTTTAATTTCACGCTTAGGGGAAAATGAAGTGTTTGCGGTCTTTTTTATTCACGGCAGCGCTATAGTCACCTACTGCTTAAGTATTGGACAAAAATATTCGCGGTGGTTTTAAGTTCTCGGTAAAACGGTCGCCGCTAAAAAAGAGAACGTAAAACCACAGCGAATGTTTCTGCACTTACAGTATGACAGTATTGTGTTGTGTGTGCAACTTACATGCATTTGAAGACCAACGTAGACAAAGAATGATTGGAAAGAGTTCGAGAAAATTTGCCTCACCTTTCTGCGCAAGAAGAAGTCTCTTGCCAGGTTCTCTCGACTGAAATAATACTCCCTGCAGGAAAAACAACATGCATGGTTTGTCTACATAATATCACTAAGTACTATGACATTCTACAAATATCGAGTCATACAAGCAGATATGGAGGGAAAATGTCACTTGAATCTATTGGTATCTGTATCTATACAGCCGGGATAACCGCCATTTGGCGTAACACACCAGCTTCACAAGCGCGCAGCAGCAGCTGGTTATATTACACCTAACTTTTGCACCATAAGCATTGTGTTTAAAAAGATACAAGTTTTTTTAGATACCAAGGTAAGCGAGGAGTTGAAAACTGCTTGACTTACACTTGTTTCCTGATGTAGTCTTTCAGGACAGTCTCATCCAGTGGCATGAAGTTGTAGTCACTGTTGTAGAAGAACTGACTAGCCGAGGGGTCCACAAACTCCGCATTCGGGTCCTCATACACATACTCATAGGCCCGGCTGCTGCCTATAATGTTCAAACAAATTTGTATCAGAAATTTCAGTCTTTGAAGTTTCCTTTACATGTTACAAGTCAAAACCTGTAAAAGGTGTTGATTCAAGACAATACTGACTCACATTACATAACACGAGGACAGCACATCCTTGAAAATACAGCAGTATCAGTGACAATATAAAGACATAGTACACACATTTAAGACAAGAGACATGTACACCAAGAGATCAGACTTACTGTAGCGGCCACGCCCTCCCCGTCCCCTGCCACGCCCTCTCCTGGCTCCGCGGTAGCCGCGGCTATAACTGCCCTCGCCGCTTCCCGGGCCCTCCGACCGCCAGCTGGAGTTACTGGCTGCAAGGTCACACGGCAAATGGAAGGTCATGTTAGAGTTGGACCAACAACCAGGCAGCATTGCTGGTAAACACCCCTGTAAACACCTCATGCTTTTACGTAGCTGTAACATTTGACCTATGGTGGAAATTAACCTTGCAAAACATATCATGAATAAAATAATTTCATACAGGTGTTACTTGCTAGAGCTATTTCCAGAGCAAAAAATATTCATGAAAACTGCACCGCCGACATCATCTCAACATTCTTCTAAGGATGTATGGGTACATATTGAATGAAAAATGAAATCCCTTTCAAGATTTATGCATTTAAACATGTCAATGTCTCAACCTGGCCAGACAATTACATCTTTTGCTTGGAATTTGAATATATTTCAGATTAGGATAAAGTACAGGATTCGCATTCACAAATACAAGCAGCAGAGGGGAAATTAACAAAGTAATTTTTTTAGCTCAATGACTTGCACAAATTATGTGGTATCTGTCTTCTCCTTCACCATTTTTGTACAAAACAATTTTTGCATTTTTTCCCTCAGGGTAAATCTTTCATTTCCATTTTTACCCAACCACTGATGACTTTTCTGTATTATCCCTAGGCAACAGAGATACAAGGAAAACAGAATCCAGGCAGACGACACAAAACTCTTATTGACATCCTAAGGAGAGACACGGGACTGATGGTGGACAGCGTCGAGTGGAGTAAAGAAATCCCAGCTTCCCGTGTTGGCATCCAATGATGTCTTCAACGATAACGCATTACAGAAAACGTCAACACAAATGTGCAACATTATGGACAGCATAAAACAGAAGTACATCTCACCTCTATCAGGACTGATGTCCCTTCTTCCCCCGTCCTTGTCCTTTTTGCGGTCCCTGTCCCTACCTCCCCGCAGCGGTCTCTCTCGGCTGCGCCCAGACTCGCTGTCGTCTCTCTCCTTCTCGCGCTCCCTGGCACGGCGGGCTTTTGATATCCTAGATTCATTCTTGGGCTCTTCTAGCGGCAGGGGGGTCCACTTTTGCTTGTTTCCTTTACAAAAATCAATATAACATAATAAATTACTAAAGCACCACACTACTGAAATACTTTTTAGAAAATCAAAATGACAATTCTACACAGAAATGTAAAGTTATGTTACGACTAATGCTGATTATTTGAAGCAGTAAAGAGGAACTTTGTAAACGGTAATTTTCACACCTATACAAAACATGTCTTACCCTTCATAACATCAACAACTTTCACACTTAATCATTAACAAATCAGAGAAAAACATGACTACAATCCCTGTTTATGCTGTGTCATTGCTGGATAGAAAGGAAACCCACACTCTGTAATAGCCACGTTGTAACAGCCACTGACGGTATTTTTGAACAAACATTTGCTAGGAAGAGAGGAGGTGGGTGTGGCTCGATGGTTCAATGACACACTTCCTTACACTACGCACCATTTATAGTGGGAGAACTGTTCAGAACTGCCTATCCAAGCTTTCTGTCAGGAAGGACAGCTGTTCACTTTCCCGAGATTTAAACGGACCTTGAAATATCTTTTAACATACGTCTTACAAACACGTAGCAACTCCCCTAGCACAAGAACACACAAACTTCAAGTTTCCTTTTTTTTTAAGTTGAGACCTAACACTTGTAACAGTTCCATGGGATGTCAAATCAGACAGTTTTGTAACTAATACAACATAGATCTAATTGGTTACTTTACACCCCTCATGTTTTATCAATAATGGTGTCACCCAAAGGACTTTGACCTGTAGATCTGGACTGGTCCATTTTGAAGGAGAAATAAGGGGTGCTACCTTTCCGTTTGGGTGGCGTCCTGATGTCAGGATTGTCGTCTGCAGTGCCGTTGTGTTTGTTCTCCTTCAGCGAGTCGTCACTGGTGTTGTCCTTCTCTGGCTTCTTTGCGACAGGAGACTTCTAAGGAGAGTTACAAATTTATGTAAGTTTCACTAGCTGGTACTTATTTGGGTACTATCTACGGCCACAGAAAGTAAATCTTATGGACGACATCAACAAGCTAATCAGTTTTTGTCTAATTTCTCCCCCCCCCAAAAAAAAAATTTCTTACCCTCCTGCAATGGCAACTATACCAAAAATGGGAAAATATGTCGTAAACTTCTTTTAGTTTTATTGCAAAACATCCGATAAAGCATAAATAGGTACACGCTAGGGGTGGATACCTGTTCGCTGGACCTGATTCGGACCTTTGTAACATCCAAGAACCGAGTCCAAAAAACCTGAAAGCCAAAACCTGAGTCAAAAAAAACCTGAACAAAGTACAAATAATTTTTCTATTTTGTTTGATAAAAAGCTTTTTGAGTCTCCCCTCTGACAAAAAAGGCATTTAAAATAAGTGCAACATTCAAATATCAACACTGGTAGTCGTGCGTGTCAGTATTACTTCTCTATTCTTAATATTGGTCTAACAAAACAAAACATCAACTGAACAGGATCAGGATCAGGTCCGGGTTCAGGTCCGGACCAGAACCTAAATCTCTGGACCTAAACTTGGACCTTATTAAGACAAACCGGTATCCACCACTAGTACTCGCACATTGGTGTGGATTTTTTGTTTCCTGACAGTGGACCATTTTACACCAATCAACTACATGTATGTTCAAGTATCAAATATGAAGGTAGCAAGGAAAAGGCGGCAATGTCAGCAATAGTTTGCAATAGCCATTGGGCAGGGGGAACTGACTTTTGTTCAGCTATATATCAGTACTTAGTCACTGCTAGCAAGTTGAAGCAACCATCATAAGTATTGTTCAATCAACAAAGATGGTTGTACAAAATATATACCCTTCTCATGTTATTGAATCTTATAAATCATACTTCTAGTTCTTCCTGCCACTAAGTAACGAAGTCAATTGTTGCTCATGACGTCATAGTAAACACAGCAGTCGGTTTGGAACCTGGGACCCACGATACCATTAGAAGGGGTGTACATTTGGTGCAAAAGTCTATGTTCATTGAATAATACTGTTATTATTAATCAGAAAATGTTGAATTTTGGTGTCATAAACACTTAAATGTTGACACTTGTGTTTAATTCTGAAATAAACATCTTGTTGAAACCATGTTTTATCACTTCAATTTTTGTTACAAAGTTTATGGTCAGTTTTTTTTCTAATTCAGCCAACTCATGATCCCTTGTAAATGCTATCACACCGCATATGTACAAAAGTTCAAACAAAATAATACAACCTACCATAGCAGTTGCCACTTCCTTGTCTTTCTCCACTTTCTCCTTCGGTGTGGTTTGTTGGCACAACTCTCCAGGAGTGGGCCAGTTGGTGATGTCAGTAAAGTCACTGGCCTAGAAAAGACACAAACAGATGGTCAGACAACATGACCCTTAATGACCTGACCATTCAACATGTCTTTCTATCCTTTACACTCTGCTTAAATGGTAGGGCATGTCAAAATATTACAAATGTCGAAAGTTACCATTTTCACTTCTGAACAAGTAACAAACCTGTTTGATTTGTATATGGTCAACTGTGTAATTTTCCTCTGCAATTTTCCTCATCAGGAAATAAATTAGGTGCTTAGATGAAGGTTAGGCACCCAGGTAGAACGTTACGTAAAACACAATAAGTCAAGCAACTGGATAAATTCCTTAAGAGTCAGGCGCTTCAGACACTGCTTTCATCAGTGACTGACAATGTGTCTAAAGACAATTTATCTTATTTATATATGCAAATGAGTTACCGATGAAATTAATTAGTAGCTCCTGCTAGACCTGTTGGTCAGGGTAGGGTCCTACAGTACATAGCATAGAAAACCGGTTGCTTGATATATTTTGTATCACATGTATAGTTTCTTGCTTCTAGCTATATCAAATCTATATAAGGCTACTTACTAACTAAAATCAACAAACACTGTAACAAACACTGTGACCAGATGAAAATAAAATGACTAATCAGAATATGTAAATCATTAATTTTGTAAGCTATAATCATAGTAAATTTAAGACATACTAGTGCAATACCGTAGCAATCGATACAGACACTGACAAAGACCAGACATAAAATCATTTCAGAGACAAAAAGACAAGGTGTAGTGAATATGGAATTATATGTTAATTCTCTAACTAATTTGATAAGTATGCTAAACTAATGTGCTTCGATCTTGACCTTTTGCATGCTTTTGTCCCAGAGGAACATACCAACTAGGGAAAAGTAGCAAGCACTGCTGCACCATAACATCTTTCTTCAGGCCAATATAAAAACAAACTTAATCCTACTACTGGTAATCATATGAAAACAGCTAGAGAGAATACCATATAACATATAATGAACACTCACCTTTTCAGACTTGCTGTTGGCTGCTTTGACTACCATTGGCTTAGGCGGTGTTTTGTGCACAACTGGAGCTGCTATGAGAGGAAGTGCAAGATGTATCAATATATTCTACTGGTATTTGACATTTTTTACATTCCTCCATTTCCACAGCAGACATCCAATATTTTGAATCCTTTATAATCTGGATCTACAAACCTCGAGAATGCTGAAAAGCGAATAAATCAATTGGTCTGGTCTAAAAACTGCCTTAGTGTCGGTTTGTGCAAGGTATAATGGATACTGCAAGGCTACCAGACAGTAGTGCTGTCTAGACGTACGTGGCCCTCATTTATATTACCATTTATACTGCATGGCGGCGATTTCTCATTACGCCTGTTCCGTTTCAGAGGGTGGTAGTAGGAGGATGCCTTATGAATAATATAATATTGCTCTTCGCTAGCTGTTGAGTCTGGAACAGCTCTTCTCTTAAGTTTCACTGCACAGTAGAAGTCTAACACAATACACAGAAGTGAGCCTTATGTTTCTGTAGAACAGTATTGTCAGCGGACCAAAAACTCTAACTTAGAATAAGGGGAAAATAAATCATGCCCATATGGTCATCATTTACACATTAAAACAATGTTACATGGAGATCATAACAATAACTTATCATATCTTTCCTTTCATCAATCATAGCTTTATGACTGTTCTATGGAATGCATTTCCAAGGAAGGGAAAATCATTTTTGAAAGTCTGTCCCACAACACTAACTCTGCCCCCCTCCCCAACTACCACCCCTAGTGTTGGACAGGAAGTAAGAATTGCCCAACATTTTTGGGAACATGCCATGTTAGGGACCAGTACAAGAGCTATGTGTGGAGAGGTCATGCTTGAGCACTTCCTCCAACCTAGCACTTCCTCTAAAAGGGACGTGAACCTCTTCTAAGAATTCCATTCTCGCATTCCAAGACATGAACCTTTTTTTAACATAATTGTTATTTTAAAAAAAACATGGCTAAGTTTAAACTAATGATATTTGCAATGACTAATAAATGAGAGTCAAATTTGCAGAAATGGTTATCAAACTTTCAAAGGAAAGGTCATACAACATTAAAGGGTTATAACAAATATTGAGGATGTTTTCATACAATGTATTTACAAGATCCATGGCATTGCCATGAATGTTTGATAATACAATAACATCATGATCCTCATAAACTTCCAGTATCCTTGTTAAACAAGGATAATGGGAAATATCAACTATAGAAAGTACTGTCTCTTTTTAGTGTAACCTGCTTTAAAGAAATAGAGACTATTTGTTTTGAAGGATTCAAAAACAAAAGATGACACAGGAGAGCTGGTATCAAAGCCTAATAATACTCAGCCCCATTCGTTTTCAAGGAACTGGTTATAAATAGAAGCCCATACATATATATATAGGCAGCTGACCATGGATGCCAAAGCTTAAGCTGACTGAAATCCTAAGTAATTCCATTTCGGCTGAACACAACCTTTCTTACAAAATGATACCAGATTGAAACCTAAACATTGTTTGCGGCCTATTAGTCTAACAAGGCTGCAAAAAATAACCCCTCCTTCCAAATTAGTTTTCAACTCTCAATGGGTACAAAATAGGAGGGGCTGTAATCCTATTGTGCACGTAACAATATCTTTGTTTCAGATGGCTTTATGATTAGTCAAAAAGGGATCAAACAAAACAAGATTATGAAGAGGAATTACATTTGTTTACATAGGAATGTAGTTACCCAATAGTGATGCAACACCTATTCGTAGCTATTGTGTCATGTGCCCCCGGTTTGATGTATACAAACCAAGTTACCCACTGTTTATGTTTGATCTAGCATTTTTTTTTCACATTATCATTGGTAGAACACCACAAATTTCCCTTTAAATGTTTTAGAAATTCTAATATCTGCCTTGTTTGCTTCTTTTGTTGTGAATTTTTCAAGATGGCTGCATATTTTAGTAAACCTGTTTATGTCACATTCTGCTAGTGCTTTTCAAAGTCTTGCTTTAATATCTATACCTAGATGTCCTTTCTAGCTTTAGCTCTAGTCTGCTTATAGCTTATGACAACTGATACATCCACTTGTCTGGGATTTTGCATAATTTTCTGAAACGAGATTGAGTGTGTAACAGTTTCATTAGTCAGCCAAACGAAATGAAATTGTAAATTGAGTGACTGCACATATATTTGATTTGATACCCACTACGACATTAATCATCTTAATTTTTCCACTTTATGGATTAAATAGGAATGTACATTCCCTATGTTTGCCACTACAAACAACAGTGGTTTATTTATTAAGTTGATGGTAGTACTTGATTAAGTTTACAGCATCTGCAGTTCTTCCCACCACAGGGAGTTATCCATTGATGTGATATTTCACTTATTGTTGAACGTAGGGGGGCGGATTTGGCTGTAGAAGTTGTAGTTAAAGAATCAGCACCTTTAAATCTAACGTTGTCTCTAAAAACCGCAAATAAACAATGCTGCCCCTCCCCCATTGGGGTGGGGGGCTTTAAGAGGTCACTCAACCATTTAGCTCTAATTATTTAAAACTATGAGACATGTGCGACTTGTCATAGCCTACCTCCAGGAGTTGTCTGTGGCTGTTTAGGTGGAGGCTGTTGCTGTTTTTCTGATGTCCTGTTTTTCGTCCATGGGTTGACTTTAGGTGGCGGAGCGGCTACGATTTCCTTGGGTTTAGATACTTCGACCTTTGTGTCTGCTGAGTTTGCATCCTGTTCTCTGTCCGTCTCTCCCTCGGCTTGTGCGGGTCCCGGGGACGCTGGCTGTCTTCTCTCCGTTTCCAGAGATTCTGAACGAGTCCTAGTACTGTTTGTTGTGTCTCCCTGACCGCCCTCTTGCACATTTCTCGGAGAAACGGGCTCTCTAGTCTGTTGAGGACCGCTGAACGCTGGCTGGTTGGCCACTTCAGCCGCCATATCCTGATACGCCGATATTACAACTAAGTCAGCAATATACGCTTAAAACCTTTCCCAGCTGCTCACCGATCACCTCCTTAAAACTTAAGGTTCGGGTGTAAGCAGATGTACAAGACGGTTGAGTGTTCTGATGGTGTCCTTGCCGTATGGACGGTGGAAAATCCAAAAGAACTTTCAATATGGAACCTCTGGCACGTCAGCACGTACAACGTGCAACGGCCACGTTCCTTCGACCCTCGCGGGGCAGCCGCTGTTGTTGTCAGGAACGGCTGCCAACTCAAGGTACTACGTCCACAAGTCTGCCACTAGCGGACAAAAACTAGAACGGACCGCTTCTCTGGCGTGTTTCACCTGCGTGGCAAAAACACGGACTCTTCAAACTGACCTGTGAACCCGACAGCACGACTCAGAAAGTGGTGTGGTACGTACGATCTGGGAAGAAAAGTTGGCCGGCCGTCCACCACGTGGAACGAACTGGGTTCGATAACTGGCTCGATATCCCTGCGAGAGCAGCCTGCTCGGTCACAAATGTTTCTCTGATGTTACCTCCTCACTGAGGCAAACTGTGAGGCGTGGACGAGGGGTAACAGCGCGGAAACATGACGGAGAAAACAGGACAGCAGGCACACCACAACCCATACGCCGCCATTAAAGAACAGGAGACCCCGCTACCGCGCATGTGCGGTTATGATGTCATGTGGCCGCGTGCGTTTTTTGACAACGCCTATGAAGCGGAGGAAAAGTACATGCTCCCCTTAGTACCCACATACGACCTTCTTACTTTTCATAACAAAAAGGCAATCGGAGGAAGTAGTCTTCGTCCCCTTACCCATATTGCTTTGTAACCGACCCAGTACCACAGACAAAGGAGATGATGTCCGTTGCATGAGACCATAGAAAACTATTTTAAAAAAGACACCCCCCCTTCACAACCGGTACAGACAACAGAAAACGATTCCCAGCACAAGCACTACCCGTCAAGAGCAGTGAGATTCATCAACAAGTTGATGCTGGCTGCCTAACCTCAAAGAAGAAGAAGATAAAGCCAAGTCAATGAACTGGTGCAAAATTTGCTGGGCATTCGCTAAAAAGCCAGGTAAGAATCTTCAAGTTCGCTTTATCTAGCTTCGGATCGATGGATTGACTTGAAACTCAGGATTAATTAATGGGAGCACAACCTGAACATATTCCGAGCAAAAAAATTAGATTCGTGCAGCGCGGACTTCGCCAGAGTGGGCGTTTGTGGGCATTCGCTAAAAAGCCGATGCGTGCAAAATCTGGTCTAGTGGACTCAGTAGAATTTTCTCAGCTCTTAATTTTGTTAGTTTATCCGTGTGAATGTTGCTTTTGTTTGTGATCTAAACAAACACTGATGATTTGGTCGACATATTAAATGGGCTGAGGATAACTGCCTTCCATTTCATTTTAAGGTCTCACTTCTGTATTACTCCGAGTGGGTATGCTAAACGAGTGCATGGCCCAAAAAAATGAACGGCTGCATGAACGCGTGTGTATATTGGTGGGAAATTCCCTTTTGGCTAGGCCAACCTATCTCAAGCGTCAAACTGATGAAAGCTTGTTTGTATCTGAAGAAATTAGCAGGCAAAGTTCGGCAGCCGCGCGCGAGGTCGGACGTACACAGGCCGGGCATTGTGTGTGAATCGGTCCGGCGCTTACAGCTGGAAAGTGCCTTTGTGGGGGTGTAGCCAAGTGCAGTTTGTAATTGCTATAAAAAGAGATTGTATGTAGTGAAAATGTTGTCAATTTTTTTACATAATCTAGGGTAAATGTTCTCAACATGGAATGAAAAACATTGGCACATTTTCTATATCTTCATTACGAACGCGCCCATGTAAAACACGTATTATAACATGTAATCCTATGGGGCGAAAAAACTCATGAATGAGACCTTAAGTCAAAACTTACAATCAAGGGGTTTTAACAATGGCCTTCTTGCATGATTCCATTATATGAATGGCATTGGGAGCGCCATACCCTATTAAAGCATTGTGATATAAGAGGATCATACTGATTGAAATTGATTTTATTGCAATCCATAATTGATTTTGTGGAACTGTGTATAACCAAATAGAATATATCTAAATATTGCTAAAAAATATCAATTTTCCTGGAAAACAAAGACATCAATACAGAGGCTCCTTAAAGTATTTTATTACTTATTGCATAGTTCCTGTAAGTGTGTACATTGCCGAGTAGCCATAGTAACACAAGAAGCTGCACAGGCTGACCACTCCAGTACAATGAGAACCCAAGTGTCTGCACTGTACCTGTTCAAACATGTACAATTTGCAGTCAATTTGTGTTACTGATATAGTTGGGCTACTGGCAGGTTTTAGATTTTGACTTAGCATTTTCAGAGCGATACAATTAATGGATGCAATCAGTCACCATAATGTCTTATAAGGCATGTGGTCAGCAACCCTTAAATTAGTTATGACATGGCTAAAACATTAAAGTGGACATTCAAGGCTAGATTATGCTTTCTGTGTCATGTTACTTTCTATGATTTACACTTATTGGAATGTTCTGGCAATGTGCAAAATTGGCAAGTTGCCCATCACAATGGGTCCCTAAACATTCAGTCACCCACTATAAACTTCTTGAATAAATCAAGGTTTGGTAATAGCTAACAATGAAGTTGTCAAATCAGCCAACTTCAGTTTGTGGACCTATTAACGTTACATTGAAAACATTTTGAGGAAGGGTGAAAAAATAAACATACACATATTTTAATCGTTTTGTTTCTATTTAAAAAAATGCTACACTTTGAATAATATTTTCAAATTTACATATATCTGACTCATGTGATTATAAGTACTTGAATTCCATGATGTTTGTTGGACGGAACATTTGAGCATAAGGTGAAATGGCAATATTTGCTGATCAGTGTAATGCACCTTCGTGCACTAAATAGAGTCTGCAGAAGAACTTACTGAAAGGGAGATGCAAAATGCATTTTTGTACCCATTCTATTTAATCTGAGTAGATTGTCCTTTTCTGCCACATGTATGCATGTACAGGACAAATCAAAGAAACTGGAATGGTCACAGTTTAATTCTGCATCAGGCTAGCTCTGTCATGTTATTCAATGGACACTATTTAGGGTTTCTTGGAATCTCTATTAGTAACATGCAGTACCGCTCAAGATGGACTTTTCCCATGTATAGCAGACAGGATTTAGAGTTCAAAGGTGCAAAGTTCACATCTTCCCTGTTTAAAGTCTATATCAATTTGCATGTATCATCTATCTACAAAGTTGTGTGTTTGGTCCCTTTACACGGTCACCCATCAACATACTTGGCCCAAGGTCTCACCATTTTAGACACATAAATATTCTTTTAAAGACCAATCATCTACCCGTACACTTACCTACACCATTTCTTAAATTATAATTTAAATGTTCATTTCACATTGTACATTCTGCCCGTAAACCTACCCACAAATACCCATCATCAACAGTTCTATCTGGTTCACCATAACAACAATTTTTAGATCCTCAATAGGGCTAACAAAATAAATGCAGAGCTCTTTATGAAATCATCGTTCATCCAAACTTCAAAACAATGTTTGCATTGCATATCTATATTTTAAGGCACACAAAGTTAAGTTTCTATAACATAGAAAAATCACCTTAAAATCTCAATAAGGCACAATTATATCCTAGCTGTTACCCATGGATACTATGTCATTTCATTCACACCAGTAAATTTGCTACTGTAACCATGCAATACCTGCCCATTCTACTTGCCTAACTCATGTCAGGTGAAATTGTCTTGTGGAAGATTACATCATTAAAGATAAAGAATTTACGTAACAATGTTATATTCGAAAAAACACAAAAGGGAAAAAATTCCCTTTTCTGATCATTTGAGTCTTGAAACCAAAGTATGTCACATTTTGCATGATGATTTTATTTTCATCATCGATGTTAAAAGATAAAAAAGATAAGAACATTTTTCTTGAATGGATTTCAGAAACAATTTGCATAGAAGTGTCATATGTACAATTTTTACTGATCCGTATTGAAGAATAGTAAGAAAACACAACCTTCATTTGGTTTGAAACAGAAGGAACATAGCTGCTTTATGTATTATAAGTAATCATTGCAAACACCCAGCTATCTGGGTCTTCAGTGGAAAAAAGTTTAGACTTAGGAGTTTGAAAAATAAAATCAAAAACCCTATCAAATTCATCCTTCTTTATTCATCAGGAGATGGAAGGATGCGAGGAGACTGGCTGTAGACAGAGCGTGCTAGAATCTTCAAACTGCCTCATGCGTCGCACAATGTGGGAGCCTCTAAGTCTAAGTAAGTCTATTCATCAGAACCGTGGTAGGAATCATCTGTTTGCTCCTCAGCAGTCTTTTAGCTAGTAGGACGTCAGGTCGTCCTGGGGACGCCCTACACTTAAAAGCAAAGAAATTAGACACCCAGAGGATGCCCTATTTCCCAGGAGATTACATATACGTGTACATGTGTTCCCCCCACACACACTGCCACTGATGTTGTTTCCTCATACTGGAGAAAAAACAACAGTTTTTGGATGCCCTGTCTGTAAATCCTAGCTAACAGCCTGCTCCTCGGTGAACAGGTCCACGAGGTAGCAGGTCTCCATGAGCTCGGACCCGGCCATCAGCTCGATCTTGGGCCGCAGGTCCTCCGCCTTCACCCCCTGCTCCAGCTGGTCACGCATCTCATGGAACAAGTCTGCTCCCAGCTCCTCGATACACTTGGTCCTGAAACATGCAAGACAGTGTCTGTCAACAACATGTTTCCAATGGCAAAGTTCAAGCAGAAGATCTAAGATGTTATACAAAATAGCTGAATATTTTCGTATGATTTACTGTAAATGCAGAATTTTTTGTGGGGAGAATTTTTCAAGGCAAAAACAGCAAAAATAAAAAGTTAAAGTTAAAACAGATCTGCATACATGTCCATGTTCTTACTGTATTATGGTACAGATAGAGATGAGTACATTCACTACATTGACATGGTAAATTTTAAAATTGTTCCTTACTTGATGACATCTTTCCACGCCTGTGTTCCCTTGGGTGAAGCCTGGGGTCCAGGTGACATCGGCTCCTCAACAAAGTCCTCGTCCGTCGCCCTCAGCTCTGCCGCCTGCCGTGCATCATTAATGATGTCCTCCAGTTCTGGGTCCGATTCATACTCTTCAAAGTCGTCCGCATACTCATCCTCCTGATGGAGAGAAACGTGGCGGCATACGTAAAGACATGATGTTTGTAGGAAGTCTGGGAGTCCTGTCCTTCATGGTTTTCATCATTTTAAAGTCTGCATTAAGCTTGCAGATGCTCATTACTAAATCATTGCCTACATCACGTACAATGTGCACTAACACATTCCTTTGGGACAATAGGGTAAACACCGGAATTCTCGTGCAGGGTACGCCGTAGCGCTTGGGGAAAATTATGCTAAAGCAGACAATGCCATTCATGTGCATTATTCCACATGCACACCACCTGACAGGTGTCACTAACCATATCCTGCAGCTGTAAGTCATTGGCAGGTATGCACAACCAATCACAATTCTGCTCTTCATCCTGGTGAAATAATATAGGCGTCAACACTGATTGATGTATTTAGGTTCAAACAAGTATAAAAGCAAGCCACAAGATGATTATCATTATTTGTCTTTTTTGGTTGATTTGCTGATTTTCAAGTTGCTGCTGAATTACAACTTGTTAATTGAAAGATGTATGAATGATTTTCCTATGTACATGTACTTTAACGCCTTCTTGACACATACTAGTTTCAGAGGATGAAACTTTCTAATATGCATCAAAATATTCACATGCACAAAATCTTACCTTCACTTCCAGTGGTGATTCCCTGTTGCTCCTGTTCCTGTTGGCTTCAGCTGCAGGAATCTCTTCTGGAATTTCTTCTGGAATGTCCTCATCAGAGCTGGACTCAGGAATATCTTCCTCAATCTCATCATCATCAGTGTCGGAGTAGTCCTGCGAGTAGTTTGCAGAGTCTTCTCTCGGAGAAACTGGACTTGATATGTGACGACTCCCGTCTGTTTCCTTCATCTGTCCGACAGTGTTCGTCTGTGTTCCCCATGCCTCCCTCCCCTCCCGATCTTCTCCACCACTCTCTGAGTCTGATAGCGACTGATCGACCTTCACAAAGGACGTTTCACTGGGAATCTCCCTCTCCTCTTCTGATGACATCTTTGTCTTCCAAGCTTCATTATTTTCTATTCCTTGATTATCCTCTACATCTGACAGTGTTTCGTTGTTTGGTACTGACTTAGACTCACTGAAGATTTCATCCTCTTGTCCGCGTCTCAACGGAGCAGTTTTACATCTTTGTCTCTTCTCTTTGTCGTCTTCTTTCTCCTCTGGACTGGCCTGGGCTAGATTTTCTGCACTTAAGGACTTTCTGTGAGAATCAGGAAACTTAAGAGATCCAAGCTTTCTTTCCTTCTCTTCACTCATCTGTCGGTACAGTTCTTTCTTTTCCTCCAGGAATATCTTGAGTTGGTCTTGGACGTACGGTAAAGTCAACACCGCACTTGCACTGGGTCTGTCCTCAGGTGACTTTGCCAGAATAGTCCCTATCAGATCGGTCATTTCTGGTGAGAAACAGTCAGGCACTGTGTCAAAGGTACCTTTGACAATCTTGTAGAACAAGCTGATGAGATTGTTTGCATCGAAGGCTGGTTTTAAGGCACACATTTCATACAGCAGGCACCCCAGGGCCCATACGTCAGACTTGGAGCTGTATGGGATGTCCTGGCAGAGCTCCGGGCTCAAGTAGCACGGTGTACCCACACACGTCTGAGCCACGTCCAACGTGTGCTCCATCATCCGCGAGATCCCAAAGTCGCCGAGCTTTACGCAATCCTTCTTGGTGAGGAAGACGTTTTGAGTCTTGAGGTCGCGGTGGAGGATCTTCATGGAGTGCATGTACTGTACTGCCATGGCTATCTGTATGAACCACCTCATGACCTGGCCCTCAGGGAAGAACTCTCCTTTCTGTCTCTTGTCATGAATCCTCTCGTCCAGGGTACCACCGTCACAGTAGTCCTGCACGATGTACAGATACTCCTCGTCCTTGTCAAAGAAGGAATCGTGATACGCCACGATGTGGGAATGCTGCAGCTTGGACAGGATCTTGGCCTCCCTGAGAAGCGACTCTATGGTCCGTGTCTTGCGACTGGTGTCCACTTGGATCTTCTTCAGTGCCAACATTTTCTTGGTGTTGGCCTTTCGTGTAAGGAACACAGCTCCGCTGGCACCCTTGCCTAGTTGTGTCAGAACCTCGTAATCTTCCATCTTGGCGTTTTCTCACTGTCTTCGTCATTAATGTGTCAAGGATGGCAATGACTAGCCCAGGAAACAAGTGTCCAATCTGCTAATGTTGGCCACTGGCTGAGCGCTGCTCTGATTGACATACAACAGTCTGTGAAGCAATACTACTTAAATGGTGACAGTCACTGTGATCTGCCTGCAGAGCCTGTGGAGACCAAAATGTTTAAATATCATCATCATTTTGAAAATCACTGACTGGTCTATTGAGTGCATGGAAACTCTTATGTTCAAGTTGTTGCTGAAAATACTTTGAGAATCAGATAGTTCTAATAAGACTATAGTATTATTGTTAAGACACAAGAAACTTAAAGTTAATGGGTTAATGGAAGCTAATTTAAGTTCTTGAATCAAGACAAAGTGAACACAGTCTATCTAATATTTATGCAGTTATATATCAATATGAGAATGCAAAACACACTCAATGAAACAATTCTATAGTAGATTCTATACTATACGGTCTGGAATGAATAAAATGCACAGCAACAAATTAAACCTTTGTAATAGTAATTGACTGTTGTGCAGTACAGATTTCTACCACTACATGTGGTCATACACAGAAAACACCTACTAGTACTACACAAAGGGCACTTCAGGAGCTTTAACAGGTCGTACCCAGCTGCTATGGACAAAGGGACCCACCAGTGGCACAATGCTTTGTCTCCAATCCTATTAAAGTCACCTCTATCAATTAGTTTGAAACTCCAGATGAAAATGACAAAAATCAGCGAGACAAACACGTTTGAATCACAGCCGGACAGACTAGCGTAAAATCTGGGATGTAACTATTTGTCCTGGGACAACCAGACAACAATAACTCACATGTAAAATCACACCTGTCGCTAGGTGGGGGCGGCGAGATTTCAGCAGATTTTAGCTATAAATCATGCACCTGCCATTGCTTAAGACAACCTCTTCTGTGTTCTGTTCCAGTTAATAGGAAGAATGTGGACTGAAACAAACGGTGATCTCATCCCTCAGCTCAAGTTACGTTACTTCCGTGTTCCAAACTAAGGACGCCATGCCAGGGTGTCTGACCTCTTTCTTTGACGTTAAACCACATCTAAGCGCACAAATAAAAGTACGTTTTGTTCTTAAATTAATGAAGTATTACATGTGTCACTGCGCACAGTAAGAATATTAACAAAAATAAACAAAAACCAGTTTTCTGCTACAAACTATGTGAGTAGCCACAGTTATTATTGATTTATGGAATTCCTTGCTCCCTTACTTTTTGCGTTTGTCTGTTATGGACTTACATGGCTGGCAACCGACGCGGTCCTGCAGTTCAGCAGGTTCTCGCTAGATAGCGACGAATGGGACTGGCCAGGTCACCAGAACTTCGCAGAGATGTGGAAACAGCTAATTTCGATTATCTCTTTTTGTTTTGTTACTTCTCTTTGGTTGATCCAGCTAAGATTGGCTTTTCAAGCCGATGTTATGTATGCATGGCCATACCTATTGGCGTCTTGATTGATCCACATCGTATATTGAAGACCCTTTTTATTCTAGATACAGTATATGGTAACTCGTTACCTCAAGTTACCTTATTTCCTTATCTAGCAAAGCTGCCCAATTTCCGAAACAAGCCCCCCGTGGATTCGTAAGCTATAGATATCCCCGTTCTCCACTTGTAATAAAAATATTTTACTGCAGTATAACAGAGGCCGCTAGGCAGCATGCATGAGAGGGTCCATTTGGGCCACTAGAATTCAGATCTATGATGAAAGCATGGCCTATGTCTGATGCTATAGTATTAGTTTCTTCAAGAGGAGACCAAACAAGCAACGAGGAAAGAAAGGGTAGTGGTCAGCCTTTTTGTTAATCATGAGTTGAAAACATTTCCATTGCCTTACTAATTTTGCTCTATAACATCAACGCAGCTGTCTGAGTACCATAGCCAGTTTCCATTTTTCACTAAAACCGAAATCCTACGTGATTAGCACTCAAACTCGATTATGAATCTTAATACACCTTAATGGGTAAACCTTACCAACAGGATGTTGTGTAGACATTTTAGTGCTTGTGGCATTTGATCGACAACATCGTAGACAAAACATTTCAGTATCTAATAATAGAATGTGCGATCAGATTTCTTCCCTTTGCGATGAAGAGGTTAATGCACGGTTTTCAACTTTAACTAGATTTTGAGCCTCTTTCAAATAATCTTTGTATTTGATCGGAAGCTTTGATGAAATCTGTGAGGAAAAGATATATACACATATAAGAAAACACATTAATTCTATTGAGCATTTTCAAACTGTACATATGTAGCATTCAGATGTTCAGCAACGAGTATTATATAAAGAGATTCTGCACATGCAACTTCGGTTTAGCAGCTCAAGCTTGAGTGTTGACGATGACGTCATGGGTTTGCAACTGGCTAATCTCTAACGTTGAGGCCTATTGTCACTGGTGCAAGGGTCGCTATAGCAATGAATCTGGCAGTCAATAAATCAGATAAACGTGAAAACGTAACCACAACATCCGTTTGGAGATTGAGTTCGAGCTGCTGAAGGTGATTTCTAGCACTATATATATATAGCTATAAAATCCCCGGCAAAATTTCCCCATCCGTAGCGTGTAGTGACTTGAGTTCGGAATGCAACCAAGGTATGAATTTCGCATTACAATGAAGAATCGTATGTTTCTTGGTAGTGGATCGTATGTATTCCGTAAAGATCGAATGTTTCTTAGTAGTGGATCGTATGTATTCCGTAAGGGTTGTATGAATACCCTGTTTTCGCCTCTGCACTTGTTGGTTCGCTAAGAACTTCCTAGAAAACGACATGCAGTTCAGAAAATGCAGGCTGATTCCTTAACGCCACTTCTTTACGAGATTAGGCGCGCTCGAAAGCGCAACAAAGTCACCGGCATTATTCTGATAATATTCACAACTTCGCAAGGGTACAGAGTATTTGTGCACAATTCGTTTTATAACGGTGGGATAAATTGATCGGCGGTATTCATCAAGTAAAGATCAGTTGACATCACATTAGAGTTCACCCTCACTTCGAATAATTCCGTCAACATTCTGAAGAACTGAAGTGGAGTTTCTTTCTTTCCAAGCCCTGCCGGCGTGAAAGGTAAGATTTCATGTCATACATACGTGTATAGCATTGGCTTGTTAATGCGTGTTAACGGCGCCTGACCGTACCGAGTTTTGGCGACCGATGCCATTCAGGCACTCTGTACATTACCTGCAAGGTGACTGTTCCGCTCAGGTTGAAATCCAAAGGGAATTTATAATATATAACAGTTACCCAACTGTAGTCGGGAACATAATAGAAATACGCAAGTAAAATTTGTAAGTTGATTTGTTACGCAGAAAGACAGATTGATTCAGATTTTAAGCTGTCTTGATTAGCAATCTCTCATAAAAACTTCGTTATCAAAACATAAATGTTTCCATTATACTGTGCGAGGGTGGACTAGCCAGCATGATACATTCCAAGATCTTAGTTCCTATACTTAGAATACTTTCAATTGATGTATGTGGGCGGACAATGTTTTCTATACAAGGACGACCTAACAGCCACCCTATAAATCATCTCTGAACATACAACAATTCAAGTCGTGAGACATTTTCTGAGAAATGTGTGTAGGCGACCAGCAGACATGTATAAAAGCCGAATCTTGCAAGTTGTAACCATATTATTTCAGTCGGAGAAGATTAAACGAGCCTAAGACTTTAAAAAATCATTTGCTGGTCCAGGACTAGTATTCGTGTCTATAGTGTGTTGATGTATGTTACAACTAGTCATGAAAAAATATGAGTATGTTCATATTATATGAGCCACAAGGGTTTGATATTGCAGTGTAAGTTGAAAGTGATGATTAAATGGTACAGTAACTGAATATGAATAGAAAAACTCTTTATTCCATACCATACACATGGTACACAGGACATAGTAAATGTGACTTTTCAGTACCAAGCAGTGATACAGTTTTGGTGTAGTGTACTCTCCAAGCAGAGGTGTGGGTGCGGCTTGTTTTTGTCAGGCTTTTTATTTTGTCCCGTTTTCTTTATGTCGCCAACCGTGGGTTGGACAAAAACGCCTAAAACACGGCCGGACCCACTCCTCTGCTTGGAGTTTAGTGGCCCATCTGTTTTTAGCCAAAATTCACCGGGATGCAAGTTTGACCAGAATAGATAGAAGTCTCGACAAAGCAAGGTCTGCACGGGGCAGAAATTTGTCGTCACCCCAGGTGAGTAGAGTTACACTCCATACACTCGGGCCCTATTTGACCTCCGATTCAACTCAGACCTCCTCACCGTTGCAGCATGTAAATGAGATGAAATTGAAGACGGTCTTTACACGTCAGACGTTACTCATAACACCGGCAGCCTGGACTACCCCCTGCATTGGAATATTGCACTCGGGCATGACCAGCGAAACAAACAATTCTTTTGAACTTAGGCTATCGTCTGGGGACAAAACACCATGGTGTCCATGACAGTGGCCTGCTGACCTTACCTGCGCAAACACTGTTCTGTTCAGTCGTGCGTCATGAAGTTGCACGACTTACAGGACTAGGCTTGTAACAACAGGTGTGCTCTTTAGATGCACGGACCTGACTTGACTTTGCTTTTGTTGTCATTGTTAACATATACAAAGGGCAAGTAGAATACAAGGCGTGTTTGAAAGGTGACGCACTTCTGTTAGTTCCGACTTGGATCACAAAAGTTGCCTCAGAACCAGGAACCGTACAAGCTTTTCTCGATGTATGTGTCTTAAGAGTAATCTGGATGTCTAAACGTCATTAACGCACTAGTATGTTGGTGTTCTTTACCTTTATTCCCTGGGTCCTTTCAGTCCTCTCCCTTCCTGTAGCATTCTGGCCACCTCCACCCCTTCGGCTGTAGCATTCTGGCCACCTCTACCCCTTCCTGTAGCATTACGGCCACCTCCACCCCTTCCTGTAGCATTCTAGCCACCTCCACCCCTTCCTGTAGCATCATCTGGCCACCTCCACCCCTTCCTGTAGCATTACGGCCACCTCCACCCCTTCCTGTAGCATTACGGCCACCTCCACCCCTTCCTGTAGCATTCTGGCCACCTCCACCCCATCAAAGATTTCTCGAGTTATGCTCTTGACATACATACAAACCCACCTCACAGCTGGCGTAACCGAAAACATAATCTTCTCGGCGAAGATAACAATTGAAGCGGCAAAACATGGTATCACAGCCAACAAGTCTTTTATTCCTGTATCAGAAGTGCACAAAGGGACACTAGTGTGGTAGACTGCTATCACTCACCGAGTTGGCAATTACACTCGAGGCTACGACACTAGTGTCACTTCTACAACTACACTCGTGACTACGGCTCACTGGTGCCACATCTACAAGTACAATCAAGGCTGCAACAGGACATATTTTCCCATCATTTGGAATTGTCTTGTGTCATGTTAACTATCTCTGGAGGGGACAAGATTTCTTCCGAAGTTTTTTTTCTACGAACAAAGGGGACAATTAATATTCACGGTGATGTCATCCATAAAATATACTTGCTGCGGCCTAGGCTTATAGATGAGTACGGGAGAAAGCACTTTTATATTTCTGAGTCATTATTCAATAACTGACAGACAACCAGAGTCTGTCTAGCTGTGTATCACTTCTATCATGCTGATCTCTAATCTAACTCACAAAACTACCGCTGTGAGCTGGACTTTGTGGGTTCTTGTATTCCGCCAGGTGTTTACGGGTCAGTGCACTTAATGTTAACCAACACCAATTATCGTCTTCCCAGATTCCACTTTAAAAGGTCGGTTTGCTCATGTTACTCAACTTTAAGTCCCGAAATATTTCTCACAACACACTTTTATACGTACCGCGTCCAACTGAAATCCACCGTTTTTGTACCTCATGTTATGATAACGCCACAAACACTGATTCAAACAGGAACGTTAACGTGGATAACGAAAACCACGCCTGTTTACAGTTATTAGCCCTTGGTACGTCTACATGGTCGGAAGATCAAAGTTGGGGACAGGAGAAGTCGTCACCTCACCGCATGGCACACATCCGCAGCCAAATCTTACAGAATTTACCAGTTTACCATGTCGGTACTACCCATCTGGTCCTTATCAAGTCACTTCACGTTTATATTGCAGGTTGAATGAAAGTGTATGGGTACAACAGAGGTGGCATTCCGGGTCAGACGAACACTCCCACCCCAACTCCAGTTACCCATTGAAGATAATTGAAGTGACAGTGCCTTCAAGCGAGTATAATTGCTTGGCACGCCCTGAGCGGTGTAGATTTTAACTTTATGAACTTAAACCTCAGTCATCCTTTAATGGAGCGTCAGGCCACTGTTGGTGCGGTACAGAAGGTCGTTTCCCCCCGCGTGCCACCTGCCAAGCCTGGGAACAGCAGCCCTGGGCGGACACAGACAACATGTACCTGGCGTGCCTCTTTGTATTTCACCATCCTCCCACGGAATTCTTCACAGGACCGCTCGCTGATTCCATCCTTATTTAAGGCGCTGCTTTCTGACAGGTGCCTCTAGAGCGATCGGCGTACTGACGAGGAATGTACAAGAGCAGAAGAACGATTTACGCTATGCAGACTGCGGCTGTCCGGTCCTCATTGGCGTGGTGGTGGATCCTCCTCGTCACGTGCCCCTGTCTCCCGAACGGCCGACCCGACGACTCTCCGCCACACGACTCCCTTACAGATCAAGGTTAGTGTAACATCAAGATATTCATCTGCTGGCGTATTTTGCGTTACAATATGATTTATATCACCACTGACATATCCGTAACACAATATTTCCCACGTTATATAGCCTGATCATAATGTGATAGACAGTGCCGGTGTATGTAGGATGGACAGTACCGGTGCATGCATGCAGCATCCGAGCGTTACCATTATTACTCGGCACCTGTGTTTAACGCCAGGCAGTCTAACCAGATATGTTACGTGGCAACCATCGATTTTGTTTGTCTGGAAAAAGCCGGCTGACTGCACTGTCAAGATAAGAATAACCTTACTGGCCTGAAATTGACAGGATCCGACGGACACAATGTTGTATCTGCGTCTGAAACAACATCAACATTAAAAGGATGTTTCCAGTTGACCTACGCACAGTGTGCCAAATTATGTGTGAATCTTGTATTCGAGATTCCACGGGGAATACCCATATCAGAGAAATCAGAGTGTCAAGTGGTACAGACGGCGTCATTAGCATTCCCTCCGTGGACCCGGGGTAGTCACGAATTTCAGCAAGTCGGTCATATGAGTGGGCGGAACTTCTGTTCTACACAGAAAAGGTGATAGTATTTTCCTGAAATAGCTCGCCCTATAATATGTAGGTGAAAGTACCACATTGTATGGTGCCCGGTGCCTTAGAGAAATCTCTCGAATACTAACTGTTGTACGTGTAAACCACGAGACAGCGATCTAATGCTTCGGTCCCATTTCCAATCCGCGACCCGGCCGGGCTGTTTGCGAAAACGGAAAATTAAAAATGCATAACAAGAAAATACTCCATATATGGTTAGGAGTAATTTTTCTACGTTTCGTGTCTTTTGATGTCTTTTATGTCATATTTGTCTTTCCCACAAGCTGCCCGGCCGGGCCCTGAATTAGAAATGGGACCAAAGCATAACGAGGACATCGGTAAACGTATTCAAAGAGTTTCCTCGCACCCGAAAGTAATGAAGACAATCCCTTATATGTCCACTGGGTAACAAACTTGAACCCGAGGGAGATGGTGCTTCTAATTCCTAAGGATACTCCACTCACTTAAATCGTCTACTTTTCACGTTTTTTTGTGCTCGCTCTTTTTCCAGATTAATCTTGTATTTTTTCAAAAGTCTGAGCCAGACATAGCCGGTTCCTATCAGATCAAAACCCGCGGGCCTGGTATCCATCCCTATCGTCGCCCGGTCCCCTCTAACGGTCACCTCCCTCGCGGATCTTGGAGCGGATCGGAGATAAGATACTGGTGAATACCAGGCTATCTTTACGACGTTTTAAGAGGAACGAATATGTACATCTGTACCGCCCGAAGCCCTGTCTAATGCGTGATATACACCAGATACATGGACTTGACAGGTTGTTTCGAGGCAATTTGATACCGATACCTCAGACGAAGCGACGCCCACGGGATGTTTCCGTACGTCAGTTTGTTGAAGGGCGGACGGCAGGGAGGAAGGACGGCTGTGCCCCAGAGCTGTGCCCGAGAGTTGGGTAACAGCCACTTGGCCCCTAGACATATAGTAGCCTCCACCAGGCCTTCTTACGGGCGTATGGATCGTAGAATTCGGCAAAAAATTGTAGAGTCAGTCCACAGTGAGGGTCAATATTTTGCCCATGGGAATGAAACTCTCTGGTTGCCAAACTTCCCTGGCAAATATTCCCCCTGTAGCTGGCGTAGTTCGTCTATTAAAGACTAGGCCCATACCTAGGGTCTGCGTTTTTCCATCAAATTTTCTTGTACAGTTTAAGGCATTGATATTATTCAGTTCTGTTCTTTTTGTATCCCCTCTTACACAGTCCCCTCATTATCTTTCACGATCGGTCCCAATGCGAAGGTCATGACCTTGATCATGACCTGGATGGCTACAAAACTCAGGTACGGAATACTTGAGGCATGAGGTAATGCTGTCCAGTTGACGAGCCTGAAGACAGCGCTCTATCTTCCTGTAGTACCCTGTCCCCCCAAAAAGTCAATCACTGAGATTGCTCAAAAGTCAACTCATATTTTTCTCATGAATACAATAAAAACAATCCAGTGAAATCGTTGTCAAGACCTTTCACAATAACAAATCAATTTGCCGCTAAGTCTTGACAGTGTCCCCCATGCAGACCCTCATCAGTCTTCTCCAAGTAAATATGTGGCCCAGGTCTGTGTCTTTCTAATGTGAGTCGAACAGAGAGAGAGAAAAAAAGTACCACTTCCAGGACATTCATTACACTACAAAAAGACGTACAAATTTATCCAGAACCAAGTACAAGTACCTGCTTAGCTATTACACTCATAGAAGGAAAATAATGTACAGAAGATTCAGTTTAGTTCAATTCAATATCTATTGAACAGACCCGCAGGCATGCTGAGTCTGAATTGCTATGACTTATGTTCTAACAAAATCTCCGTAAGCACTTCAGCTAACCACTTATGCTTCGGTCCCTTTTTGAATACGGGGCCCGGCCGGGCAGCTTGTGGGAACAACAAATGTGATGTAAAAGACAACAAAAGATACAAAACGTAAAAATAAATTACCCACAATCAAAAATTGTTTATTTTCTTGAGACGCATTTTTTATTTTTCGTTTTCGCAAACAGCCCGGCCGGGGCCCGGATTGGAAATGGAACAGAAGCATTATCTATTATCCAAAGTTTACATATAAGCTAAGATCATATCATGGACGAATCCAAGACGTTAATCTTTATCCAGGTGACGATGTCGTGGCGTCCACTGTGAACGGGAGACTGCGGGGTAGAAGAGAACGAGTGACGGAGGACAGCATCCAAGTGTACACGTTCCTGGGTGTGCCGTACGCCAGGCCGCCCCTGGGAGACCTAAGGTTCCACGCCCCCCTCCCTCATGCACCGTGGACTGGTGTCAGGTACGGCATTCGTTACTTATACTTTCAGGAGTTTCTGTTTCGTTCCTTCAGCACAATTGCAACATGGGTAGGCACGCAGATAACCACTCTTTTTTGCTTTACGTATATATGTCACTTGCAGTAGAAGAATACTTAGTGCTCTCCCGGCCTCGGTCATCACTCATCAGCTTTGAATCGGCAGACGCGAGCAACACTGCTTGTAGCACGCTCTACATCAAATAGCGGAACGCGACGAAAGTCCAATAGTCTTTAGATTTGTTAACAGCGCTATCTTAGTAATAATGGTTATGATATCGCTAGGCATAAGTACCCACCACCAGTAAACGTATATGCATTGATAACTACTATGGTCATGCTAAAGCATGCAGGCAACAACGAATTTTTCAGAAATGCTACCCATCATGGCGCTCACTGTGCCCAGGACATCCCCGGGGGTCGGCAGTTCTTCCACAGCATCCCCCTGTTCTTGCCGCACGACAGGATCAGCGAGGACTGTCTGTTCCTGGACGTCTACACACCGACCACGGACACTTCAGCTGGACTAGCGGTACGTCAGATATCCTGTCAACCAGGCCTGAGCTATTACTTCCCATAAGGAAATAAAGAATTAAATCAAGTATTATTTTTGGCTTGTCTGTGTTCCTGCATACCAGTTTCTGTGCTGAACGTCTAACGACGCGGTCATATCCGTCACTGAGGTCGTCGGACGAATTTCATGCCCTATTGGAATTTTCATGCTCATGTGACAGAATCAACCGAAGACTATGATCTAAAGCAGCCTTTTCCATAACAAGACAGCAGCTGTCTTACTATACGGAGGCTGTTTTAGCTGAATTTTGCAGGACACATGCACGGCTATCTGAAGAATGCCCTCAGCTAATGTGCGATCGTACGCCGACAGCACGGAGTTTGCAATCTCTGATTGCTAGTTGGAATAGCAAGCATACGCATTTTAAAGTGTACAGAAAAAGCTGAATATCTAACACAGGTATATCCTGGTATAATAAATGACAATTTTATGTTGTTGCAGGTGCTGTTCTTCATACATGGCGGCGGTTTGGTCAGTGGAGGCGGTGCGCAGTACGATGGGCGGGCCCTAGCCGCGCTGGGCAACATCGTCGTCGTCATCATCAACTACAGGTGGGTGTAAACTATATTGGCAAGTCTGAGAAATCTATGTCTCTTCAAAGGCTGGCTACCATTGTTTATAACCTCTTCACGATATAGGGAAAAGACATGTTCAATCAAGGCACTTCTGTTCAAAGGTCTCTGCATGATGGGACCGTCATGATCAGAAGACCCCGGCAAGCGTTGGAAGTAGATTCCGAAGTCCTCGCGAGTGTTACCCTCACATGACTTTAGAAGTACTCTATACGTACGTACAGAGTACGTATACTTTATATGATGCGGCGAAGGCCCATGGTGATGTTTGTGCAATTACGTACTAATGCCTTCTATATGTCACGACTGTTAATGCATTCATAACTTTGTTCATATGCATCCGTCTTCAACCACAGATGCTCATGCAAAAACGTTCTTCTGTCTGCAGGTTAGATGCCCTGGGATTCTTGGGTACTGGAGACGAGCAAACTCCATGGAACGTCGGGTTCTTGGACCAGATCAGTGCGCTTCGTTGGGTACAAAATAACATCCATTTCTTCGGCGGGGACCGCGAGCAGGTGACCATAGCAGGGCAGTCTGCGGGCGGGCTCAGCGTCGGCCTCCTGGTGCTGTCCCCGCTCACAGACGGGCTGTTCCACCGGGCGATATCCCAGAGCGGCGCGGCCACCACGCTACCGACACGGGCGAACAGAAACATGACAGTGGAAAACTTTGTACGGTTTTCAGGGATGTGCCAACAACTTTCTCCTTCGGAAACGCTGGAGTGTCTGAAAAGTGCACCATTAGAAGAGTTCATAAAGGTTCAGCCTTCTGTTTTGTGGAATGACCCTGTCATCGACGGTTATTTTTTACCGGATCACCCGAGAACGCTACTGAAGAACGGGCCGGTGAAGCATATTGAGTACCTCATGGGGGTCACAAATCATGAGATGGGTCACATCATTGCGCAAGACAATCCCACCGTGTTTTATGGTACTGACGAGAAAGACAGAGACGAAATCCGGAGAAGAATCTCCGTCCAAGTGCGCGCCTATTCCCAGGTGAGATACAAAGAACTATTACCTTATGTTTTCTTCCTCAGACATACCATTAGTTTCTGAAGTGATACTAAATACCTCTACCGCTGCATAAAGCGGAATATGGGAACAGGCTAGGTGTGTAGCCGGTTGCTGAATGATTACATCGCACAAAGGTTACAAAATCAATTCATGATTTCTAATCGGAGAGTTTTCAGCCTCCAATTTACGATCGCGGCCACAGCACTCAACCAATAACCGATGCCCAGCTCGGCGGACGAACACTCACGATCTTCCATCTGCTTGGAGAGTTAAACTTGTTTAGTCTTTGAGTAGTCTGATTAAATTGCACGTATAGCGACCAGCCTTAAAGCCCCCTTCACACTTGTGCGTACAGTATATACAAGTCGGTTGATACATGAGTTGCGTATTAATATGTTTTTGGTTTCTTCTTCCCCGCAAACCTTAAACCCAAAAATGTCCGCAACTCATACGTACTTGAATAAACGCACACATGTGATAGGGCCTTTACTTCGGGAGGGACCCGTCCATTATGTCCAGGGACAGCGGTGCTTGTGTTACACACGGACGATTTAGTCTTTGAGGGTTTGAATCGTAACGTATTTCTCGCCATCGATTCTTCCCTCAGTGTAAGGAAGCAGTAGACGTGAGCAAGCTCATCTCTGATGCCCTGTTGGACCTGTACATGGCGGAACAGGATCCGTTACTGCAGGTCCTCGGGGATATCATCATGACTGTCCCCACTGTCAACACGGCACAGTACACAGCAGGTGAGATATGGCACGACATATGAGGCATGCCGCTACACATGAGGCATGCCACTACACATGAGGCATGGCACCGTGACATGAGGTATGGCACTACACCGTGATGAGATGTGCCGCACTACAGTGGCACTACACATGAGGTATGCCACTACACCGTGATGAGATATGCCGTATGGCACTACCTGAGAGGTATGACACTACACATGAGGTATAGGATGTATGTCAGTACACATGAAGTATGCCGTATGGAACGACACGTGGTATGGTACTACGCATAAGGTATGGCACTACACATGAGATATAGCACTACACACAATGTATGTCACTACACATGAGGTATGCCGTATGGAACGACACGAGGTATGGTACTACGCATAAGGTATGGCACTACACATGAGATATAGCACTACACACGATGTATGTCACTACACATGAGGTATGCCGTATGGAACGACACGAGGTATGGTACTACGCATAAGGTATGGCACTACACATGAGATATGCCGTACTACAGTGGCACTACACATGAGGTATGGCACTACACATGATATATGCAGTATGGCACATAGGAGGTATGGCACTACACATGAGATATGTAGTATGACTAGTATGGCACTAAACATAAGGTATGGCTCTACACATGGGATATGCAGTATGACACTACACATAAGGTATGGCGTTACAAGTCAGGTATGGCAGTACTGTACAAGTCAAGTACAACACTACGTAAGGAATTGTACTACACGTGAGGTATATACATGTAACACTACACATGAGGTACACGCATGACACTATACATGTGGTACGTATAGTAGTACAATGTACACAATGTGAAATGTCCCTACACATGAGATATGGATCATGCATGGATATATACTGAGATACATGTAGGTCTCTTCACATGAGATATGGTGCTGCATATAACATGTGAGATATTGCACACTGAAACCTAAGATATGTCACTTCATGAGAGTTTCTGACCTCAGATGTCCCTGTGTACCTGTACGAGTTCGAGCATCGGCCCTCCTGGCACCACAGCAAGCCCGACCACGTCAAAGCTGACCACGGCGACGAGTTGCTGTTTGTGTTCGGCGCTCCTTTCTTCGACTGGCCGAGGAACCCCGAAGACCCGGCCTGGCGAGTTAACTTCACGGAGGAAGAGAGAGCTCTCAGTCGGAAACTTCTGACCTATTGGACAAACTTCGTGAAAGCTGGGTAAGCAAGGGCTAACGATTGATTCCACTGGACATCCATAGGATTTTGTAAAGTATGGAATTTTGCTAGCTTTACTGAATCTAGGCAAATGACATTGGCAGTCATTTCAAATTAACTAGCTTTAGTTAGGGAATTCCCTTGGATAGGACGATACATGAAGGTCCTGTGTTTGAGGAGATAGAGCCACACCTCGAGCACGTAAAAGAACCCACCAAACCTATCAAAAAGAGTAGGGGTTCTTCCCCGTGTGAGTGGATCAAAAACTATTCCGGTCTGAAATCTATAATCCCTGCTTCTCCTATTGAATTAGTTAGTCCTCTCTCTCAGTGAGTCAAGCTTGTGTCAATCATGTTTCTGACTTATGGAGAAGCGATGCTGTCCCAGTCCTACTATTGTACACGTAAAACGTAACCTAAAGTGGCCTTCGGATCTTGTTACGTTTTGAGCACCGAGTAAGTTCAGTGCCTAGAGTGGCCTTGCATTGAGCAAAACTCGTTAAAGAATGATGGGAAACAGTTGTTGAATATCGAATGCCACTGCCGCGACCCTTAGTCCACTCAGATGTTGCCGTTTAACGCATTTAGTGCTCTCTTCACCAGGACTCTAGTCAAACCTCAATTAACGACACTGCCATTTTTGCTTGGTTGTTGTTGTTGCCGTGTCTTTTGTCGTGTCAATAATCATAATTAAAGCTGGGTTTAAACTTGATCTTCGTTTTCCCCAGGGACCCCAATAGATGGGACACGAGAACCACATCCGCCTTTAACCTTGAGATTTGGCCCCGCTACTCCCGAGAAGACCAGGACTATCTACAACTTGACCTTGACATATCAACTGCTCGTCGTCTAAAGGAACAAAAAGTCAAGCTCATCAACAACGTGCTGGCGTGTTCGTCGTCAGGTGTTCGATTAGACAGGACTTGGACAATAACGACAGCCTGTCACTGCCTTCTTGTGTCATTTTTGCATCATAGATTACTGTAAAATCAGACTACTGAATAAGCTTTCCAGCTGGTGGCCAAGGGCGAAGGAAACAGAGAAAGACACTGCCCTATAGTACCGTATTGTTTGGGAAGAACTTAACTGTGTAAAAAACTGTACCCCGAACGACCATTTGATGTGGTGAGTCATTCAATTTTTGATCATTCACAAGTTGTCAAACCCTCCCTGACGACAACACAGTAATGCTCAGATCTCTACGCTTTGATATGTGATTAAAAACAGATCAGTTTTCATTGACGACTTGTTTTTTGCAAACATGTTAAATGCTGTAATGGTGTTTTAGTCAAACCAGAAAATCACATGAGATGCATAATATAACTCTCTCGAAAAACAAACGTTCCCTCCACGAAAATCGAAATATTGTTCCCTCAACGTTTCCCACATTGCCGTTCTCACCTGACCTGGAACCTCTAAAGAAGCCACGTCGGAATAGCTACTAAGTCTGGGACACGGTGTAGCTGTTGTTCGCTGGTTACTGAACAGGTAACTACTGTATTGAAAACCGTGGTGTGTAGTGCAGGCTAGTGAGCGCCTTTAGGCGATGTGGCATGTATTCTCCTGATCCCTTACAGGGTACTGCCATACCTCGCTCATCAAAGAAGAAGAGGAATGGCACAAACTGCGAAACAGAACAAAGTCATCCAAACCCGAAACAAACACCTCCTGGCCACCACAAGAGCAAGGACAAAAAGATACCAGAACAGTCCGATACCCTTCATGACCACCCTACTAAACGGTGGTCATGAAGGGTACTGATTATGATTGACACTTACTTAGTATATATATATGATAAATATGTTTGTATTCTAAAATTCCGACGTATCCGTCTTCAACCTACCTGTTTTAAGGTAGTGTTTACCTGCGATTTTTAGAACGCATTTATTGTTAAATAGGAACGATTATGTTATTGTAATCGATATATATTGCCTAATGTCTCTAGTTTTTAAAAACAATGTGAAAAGTACGCAATTCAGCCTATGGCTGCGAGGTACTTCCCATTTGCGATCACAATGATCAAATAAAAACCATTCATTCATTCATTCAAACTGCTTGTGACTGCTCGGTAGATGCAGGTTGCTGTGGAGCAGTGCAAGCCAGAAGTACGCGCCAAAACTGATCGGCGCCTTGTCAGTAAAAAGATACTGGTGCTTGGGCGTAGGTGAAAGTTTTGACGTCAGACGGCCTTTAATGAATTTAGTAGGAATGCAGCGTGACAATCCAACACCTTTACCTCCTTACCGCTTGGCAGGAAAAGGCAACGGTCCAGACATCTGCCGATCGCTTACATTTCCTTAATCAGACACGGTCCATTAAGGTGGTCCGATGTGTCACTAGTTTGATCAAAACATAAATAAGGTTTGTCTTATCTGTCAAACATATCCTACCTCTTGAAGTGAAGTGAACGGGTGAGCCTGGATACGGGACAATGACCAGTCCAATAATCCATTGCAGAAATTACAGTCAAGTGCTGCAACAGAAAAAAAAATCAGAATTCCCTGCATAAAATCAAGATCAACGTTGTACATGTAAGGGAAACAGTGTGGCAGAAATGATCACAGAAGTTTTTGTCAGTACTCAAATGCATCCCCATTAGTTGCCCTTGTTGCAAAATTTCATGACAATCTAACTATTAAGGCCACACCAATTTTATTTGTTGCTTCTCGGATTTTTTTTAGAAAAAAGTCGGAGTGACAGGGCGAAAAAGAAATAAAATTTTTTGTTTCAAATAGTCTGGGGTGAAGATAAGGGCTTACATAATATAAAGAATAAGAGGATTATTCAAGTTTCAACTTTGTGTGGCTCATTTTATGCAATTAACCCCTTTCTTTGATCTAGTACTATAATTTCAGTAACAAAATTACCTTTTGCTGTGTAATATATGAATTGATATTGAGAAAAAGTTGTAATAAATGAAAAATTATAACTCATGATAACATGTGACCACGCTTTTTAGGTATGTGCAGGCCTTTATAATCTATTTTGGTGGCTATTGAGTTTTACAACAGAACAAATAGTAAAATCGTGAGTAAAAATTTGTGAATGGGAATGGTGACCCAATAAATGGGAAAAACAGGAGAGGCTATTCCAGAGGCAAAAAAAATTGGTGTGGCCTAAAAGCATATTTCAATCATCTACACAAAACATGAACTGCTATTGCTCAAGTTTCAGTGTGTTTAAAGTTGAGCACATTGTTACTATTGAGTTCAATAGTCAAAAGACCTTGCCTAAGGACACCTTGGACATTTCAAATAGCAGTTAACTCATGCTAAGGACATTAGATAATGTCCTTGCTCATACACACATACAAAAGGTTTTTTGCTCGACGGAGCATTGGAAATAACCCGAATTTGATGCTTGCCTGCTTTGAAACTCAGTTCGCCATCGATGGATAAAATCCTCTCTCTTGCTATGCTGTGAGTTTCTTTATACCGGAGTTAAAGCCATCAATTCAGGTCAGTATTTTAGAAAGGTGTAGTGAGGTGCGCTGATGCTGTAATTTTCCACAACTCTACTTGGGTATTTTGGGCCAAAGCTTTTCTCAACTAATAATTCACACCCTGTTCCTTGCAAATGGATAATTGAAATTATATACGACTGCAAGGAGATGCAAGTCGTTCAACTTGAACCTTCCCTTTGGTGCCAAGATGTGTACATAATTTGCCAGCCTTTTGTTAACAACTTATGCATTCTAAAATGCTACCATGTAAAGTTGAAGTTGTGTGGGCAACTGCAGTCATGGAATCATATTACATGCAAACTTACAGGCCTG